>CAKXYN010000249.1:0-600000 GCA_935064755.1 Tragelaphus eurycerus
GCCCTCTCCCATTCCCAGAGTCCAAAAGTCTGTTCTATACATCACATCAGTGTCTCTTTTCCTGTCTCGAAAATAGGGTTATTGTTACCATCTTTCTAAATTCCATATATATGCGTTAGGATACTGTATTTGTGTTTTTCTTTCTGGCTTACTTCACTCTGTATAATAGGCTCCAGTTCCATCCACCTCATTAGAACTGATTCAAATGTATTCTTTTTAATGGCTGAGTAATACTCCATTGTGTATATGTACCACTGCTTTCTTATCCATTCATCTCCTGATGGACATCTAGGTTGCTTCCAAGTCCTGGCTATTGTAAACAGTGCTGCGATGAACATTGGGGTACACGTGTCTCTTTCAATTCTGGTTTTCTCAGTGTGTATGCCCAGCAGTGGGATTGCTGGATCATAAGGCAGTTCTATTCCCAGTTTTTTGAGGAATCTCCATACTGTTCTCCATAGTGGCTGTACTAGTTTGCATTCCCACCAAGAGTGTAAGAGGGTTCCCTTTTCTCCACACCCTCTCCAGCATTTATTGCTTGTGGACTTTTGGATCACATCCATTCTGACTGGAGTGAAATGGTACCTCATAGAGGTTTCGATTTGCATTTCTCTGATAATGACTGATGTTGAGCATCTTTTCATGTGTTTGTTAGCCATCTGTATGTCTTCTTTGGAGAAATGTCTATTTAGTTCTTTGGCCCATTTTTTGATTGGGTCATTTATTTTTCTGGAATTGAGCTGTAGGAGTTGCTTGTATATTTTTGAGATTAGTTGTTTGTCTGTTGCTTCATTTGCTATTATTTTCTCCCATTCTGAAGGCTGTCTTTTCACCTTGCTTATAGTTTCCTTTGTTGTGCAGAAGCTTTTAAGTTTGATTAAGTCCCATTTGTTTATTTTTGCTTTTATTTCCAATATGCTGGGAGGTGGGTCATAGAGGATCCTGCTGTGATGTATGTCAGAGAGTGTTTTGCCTATGTTTTCCTCTAGGAGTTTTATGGTTTCTGGTCTTATATTTAGCTCTTTAATCCATTTTGAGTTTATTTTTGTGTATGGTGTTAGAAAGTGTTCTAGTTTTATTCTTTTACAAGTGTTTGACCAGTTTTCCCAGCACCACTTGTTAAAGAGATTGTCTTTAATCCATTGTATATTCTTGCCTCCTTTGTCAAAAATAAGGTGTCCATATGTGCGTGGATTTATCTCTGGGCTTTCTATTTTTTTCCATTGATCTATATTTCTGTCTTTGTGCCAGTACCATACTGTCTTGATGACTGTGGCTTTTTAGTAGAGCCTGAAGTCAGGTAGGTTGATTCCTCCAGTTCCATTCTTCTTTCTCAAGATAGCTTTGGCTATTCGAGGCTTTTTGTATTTCCATACAAATTGAGAAATTATTTGTTCTAGCTCTGTGAAGAATACCGTTGGTAGCTTGATGGGGATTGCATTAAATCTATAAGTTGCTTTGGGTAGTATACTCATTTTCACTATATTGATTCTACCAATCGATGAACATGGTATATTTCTCCATCTATTAGTGTCCTCTTTGATTTCTTTCACCAGTGTTTTATAGTTTTCTATATATAGGTCTTTAGTTTCTTTAGGAAGATATATTCCTAAGTATTTTATTCTTTTCATTGCAATGGTGAATGGAATTGTTTCCTTAATTTCTCTATTTTCTCATTATTAGCGTATAGGAATGCAAGGGATTTCTGTGTGTTGATTTTTATATCCTGCAACTTTACTATATTCATTGATTATTTCTAGTCATTTTCTGGTGGAATCTTTAGGGTTTTCTATGTAGAGGATCATGTCATCTGCGAACAGTGAGAGTTTTACTTCTTCTTTTCCAATTTGGATTCCTTTTATTTCTTTTTCTGCTCTAATTGCTGTGGCCAAAACTTCCAAAACTATGTTGAATAGTAATGGTGAAAGTGGGCATCCCTGTCTTGTTCCTGACTTTAGAGGAAATGCTTTCAATTTTTCACCATTGAGGATTATGTTTGCTGTGGGTTTGTCATATATAGCTTTTAATATGTTGAGGTATGTTCCTTCTATTCCTGCATTCTGAAGAGTTTTTATCATAAATGGATGTTGAACTTTGTCAAAGGCTTTCTCTGCATCTATTGAGATAATCATATGGTTTTTATTCTTCAGTTTGTTAATGTGGTGTATTACGTTGATTGATTTGCGGATATTGAAGAATCCTTGCATTCCTGGGATAAAGCCCACTTGGTCATGGTGTATGATCTTTTTCATGTGTTGTTGGATTCTGATTGCTAGAATTTTGTTTAGGATTTTTGCATCTATGTTCATCAGTGATATTGGTCTGTAATTTTCTTTTTCTGTGGCATCTTTGACAGGTTTTGGTATTACGGTGATGGTGGCCTCATAGAATGAGTTTGGAAGTTTGCCTTTCTCTGCGATTTTCTGGAACAGTTTGAGTAGGATAGGTGTTAGCTCTTCTCTAAATTTTTGGTAGAATTCAGCTGTGAAGCCGTCTGGGCCTGGGCTTTTGTTTGCTGGAAGATTTCTGATTACCGTTTCAATTTCCGTGCTTGTGATGGGTCTGTTAAGATTTTCTATTTCTTCCTGATCCAGTTTTGGAAAGTTGTACTTTTCTAAGAATTTGTCCATTTCTTCCACGTTGTCCATTTTATTGCCATATAATTGCTGATAGTAGTCTCTTATGATCCTTTGTATTTCTGTGTTGTCTGTTGTGAAATCTCCATTTTCATTTCTAATTTTATTTATTTGACTTTTCTCCCTTTGTTTCGTGATGAGTCTGGCTAATGGTTTGTCAATTTTATTTACCCTTTCAAAGAACCAGCTTTTGGCTTTGTTGATTTTTGCTATGGTCTCTTTTGTTTCTTTTGCATTTATTTCTGCCCTAATTTTTAAGATTTCTTTCCTTCCACTAACCTTGGGGTGCTTCATTTCTTCCTTTTCCAGTTGCTTTAGGTGTAGAGTTAGGTTATTTATTTGGCTTTTTTCTTGTTTCTTGAGGTATGCCTGTATTGCTATGAAATTTCCCCTTAGGACTGCTTTTACAGTGTCCCACAGGTTTTGGGTTGTTGTGTTTTCATTTTCATTCATTTCTATGCATATTTTGATTTCTTCTGTGATTTGTTGGTTATTCAGGAGTGTGTTGTTCAGCCTCCATATGTTGGAATTTTTAATAGTTTTCTCTTGTTATTGAGATCTAATTTTACGGCATTGTGGTCAGAAAAGATGCTTGGAATGATTTCAATTTTTCTGAACTTACCAAGGCTAGATTTATGGCCCAGGATGTGGTCTATTCTGGAGAAGGTGCCGTGTGCACTTGAGAAAAAGGTGAAATTCATTGTTTGGGGATGAAATGTCCTATAGATATCAATTAGGTCTAACTGATCTATTGTATCACTTAAAGTTTTGTTTCCTTGTTAATTTTCTGTTTAGTTGATCTATCCATTGGTGTGAGTGGGGTATTAAAGTCTCCCACTATTATTGTGTTATTGTTGATTTCTCCTTTCATACTTGTTAGTATTTGTCTTACATATTGCGGTGCTCCTATGTTGGGTGCATATATATTTATAATTGTTATATCTTCTTCTTGGATTGATCCTTTGATCATTATGTAGTGACCTTCTTTGTCTCTCTTCACCGCCTTTGTTTTAAAGTCTATTTTATCTGATATGAGTATTGCTACTCCTGCTTTCTTTTGGTCCCTATTTGCATGGAAAATCTTTTTCCAGCCCTTCACTTTCAGTCTGTATGTGTTTTGAGGTGGGTCTCTTGTAGACAACATATGTAGGGGTCTTGTTTTTGTATCCATTCAGCCAGTCTCTGTCTTTTGGTTGGGGCATTCAACCCATTTACATTTAAGGTAATTATTGATAAGTATGATCCTGTTGCCATTTACTTTGTTGTTTTGGGTTCAAATTTATATACCCTTTTTGTGTTTCCTGTCTAGAGAATGTCCTTTAGTATTTGTTGGAGGGCTGGTTTGGTGGTGCTGAATTCTCTCAGCTTTTGCTTGTCTGTAAAGGTTTTGATTTCTCCTTCATATTTGAATGAGATCCTTGCTGGGTACAATAATCTGGGCTGTAGGTTCTTTTCTTTCATCACTTTAAGTATGTCTTGCCATTCCCTCCTGGCTTGGAGGGTTTCTATTGAAAGATTAGCTGTTATCCTTATGGGAATTCCCTTGTGTGTTATTTGTTGTTTTTCCCTTGCTGCTTTTAATATTTGTTCTTTGTGTTTGATCTTTGTTAATTTGATTAATATGTGTCTTGGGGTGTTTCGCCTTGGGTTTATCGTGTTTGGGACTCTCTGGGTTTCTTGGACTTGAGTGATTATTTCCTTCCCCATTTTAGGGAAGTTTTCAACTATTGTCTCCTCTAGTATTTTCTCATGGTCTTTCTTTTTGTCTTCTTCTTCTGGGACTCCTATGATTCGAATGTTATAACGTTTAATATTGTCCTGGAGGTCTCTGAGATTGTCCTCATTTCTTTTAATTCGTTTTTCTTTTTTCTCCTCTGATTCATTTATTTCTGCCATTCTATCTTCTAATTCACTGATTCTATCTTCTGCCTCTGTTATTCTACTACTTGTTGCCTCCAGAGTGTTTTGGATCTCATTTATTGCATTATTCATTATATATGGACTCTTTTTTATTTCTTCCAGGTCCTTGTTAAACCTTTCTTGCATCTTCTCAATGCTTTTCTCCAGGCTATTTATTTGTGATTCCATTTTGATTTCCAGATTTTGGATTAGTTTCACTATCATTATTCGGAATTCTTTATCAGGTAGGTTCGCTATTTCTTCCTCTTTTGTTTGGTTTGGTGGGCATTTATCCTGTTCCTTTACCTGCTGGGAATTCTTCTGTCTCTTCATCTTGTTTAAATTGCTGAGTTTGGGGTGTCCTTACTGTATTCTGGCAGTCTGTGGAGTTCTCTTTATTGTGGCGTTTCCTCACTATATGTGGGTTTGTACAGGTGGCTTGTCAAGGTTTCTTGGTTAGGGAAGCTTGTGTCAGTGTTCTGGTGGATGGAGCTGGATTTCTTCTCTCTGGAGTGCAATGGAGTGTCTAGTAATGAGTTATGAGATGTCTATGATTTTGGGGTGACTTTGGGTAGCCTGTATATTGGAGGTCAGGGCTGTGTTCCTGTGTTTCTGGAGAATTTGCTTGGTATGTCTTGCCGTGGAACTTTGTGGCCTTTGTGTGATGCTTGGTTTCAGTGTAGGTATGGAGGCTTTTGATGAGCACCTGTCAATTAATGTTCCGTGGGATCAGGGTTTGGACTTAAGCCTCCTGCTTCCAGTTATCGGTCTTATTTTTGCAGTATTCTCAAAAACTTGTCCTTCTATACTGCAATCCACAACTGGACCGCTCAGAGATGTTCACGAAGTTATACAGAGAAGAAAAGAGGGAGGAAGGAGACAGAGGTGGTCAGGAGGATAAAAGGAGGGAATGAAAAGGAGAGAGACAGATCCAGTCAGTAATCAGTTCCCTAAGTGTTTTCCTTTATTTGGAACACTCAGAAATTTACAGAGTTGGATAGAGTAGAGAGGGGTTAAGGAGGAGACACAGGCAGACTGTTGGAGAAAAAGGAGAGTCCAGAGGTGGAGAGAACAGTCAAGCCAGAAATCTCACTCCCTAGTAAAAAGTGGGTACTGAAGATTAGGTTCTTAAAGGTACAGAATTGGTAACAAATACCTAAAGGAAAAAATTACAAATCTAGAGTTGAGTTTGGAGATTCACAAATACAGTGTTAAAGAAGAGAAGAAGGATAAGAAAGAAAGAAAAAGAAAAAAAAAGGAGTCACAAAAGTTATGAAGAAAATATAGGTACAAAATGATAACCAATTTTAAAAAGCAAAAGTTAAAAATCTAGAGTAGAGTTTGGAGTTTCAAAATACAATGTTAAAGAAAAGAAAAAAGGAAAGACAAAAAGAAAAAAAGAAGCAAAAAGAAAAGAAAAAAAAGGGGGGCTCGCAAAAGATATATCTAAAAGTGGAAATTAAAGGCGTACCAAAAGATAAAAACAAAACAAATAAAAACAAATAAAAAAAAAAAATTTTTTTTCTTTCTTCCTTTTTTCTTCAATTAAAAATATATATATATATATTTAAAAAAAGGAAGAAATAATGATGGTAAAAATAGTTATAATATATATAAGACTTTCTTTGTTATTATTGTGGGTATTGTGGGTTCAGTTTATTTTCAGCTAGTTGCTTGCTCTGTTATAGCTTCTTCTGTTTGCCGGTCTCTTCAGTGTCTGATTTCCGCCCTGATACAAAGGGGGCGGTGGTGGACACCCTTTGTAGGCTCACTTGTTCAGTCACGCTGCAGGGAGGGAGGAACGCTGCAAACAAATACCACTGGCGTGTGCTCACAGTACCTCAGGCACACTGGGTCTGCCCCTGCTCACAGCGCGTGTAGCCTCCCCTGCCCACTCTGCTTAGGCTCTCTGTTTCCCCGCCAGAACCATCCGCTACCGGCCCTGGACTGCTTACCCTCCCAGGTCTAAGCCGCTCAAGTTCAGGCAATCCGGTAGTCCTCAGAGGCCCAGGCTCGGTTGGGCCTTTGTTTTGTGCCCTTCGCAGAATCCAGCAGCGCAGGTCGGCCCACGGCGCCTCCCTGCCCACGGAAGCGGCCCGCGAAGAAGCCGTCCACGGCGACTTCCTGCCTGCAGAAGCAGCCCGCGAAGAAGACAGCCGCGGCGCCTTCCTGCCTGTGGAAGCAGCCAGCGAAGAAGCCGGCCGCGGCATCTCCCTGCCCAGCCCCCGCTTGCTAATGGTGGATGCGTGCGTTTGCGCTGCTTCTCCGTTGTGGAAGTTATCCTAGGGCTCGTGGTCTGTGGGTTATAATTACTTGTTTGTTTTCCTCCCTGTTATGGTGGTCTCCGTGCTTCCCAGGTTCAGCACAGACTGCAGTGAGAGTGTTTCCTGGTGTTTGGAAGCTTCTCTTTTTTTTAAGACTCCCTTCCCCGGACAGAGGTCCATCGCTCCCTCTTTGTCTCTTTTTAAAAAGTCTCTTATATTTTTTCCCCTACCTCCTTTGGAAGGCAATGAGTTGCTTTTCTGGGTGTCTGATGTCCTCTGCCAGCATTCTGAAGTTGTTTTGTGGAATTTACTCGGCGTTTAGATGTCCTTTTGATGAATTTGTGGAGGAGAAAGTGTTTTCCCCGTCCTAACCCTCCGCCATCTTGGCTCCTCCTCTCATTTTGTTTCATATACCAGCATCAACATAAAATGTAACTGGATGTATTTATTTCAATGTGTACATGTGTGGGGTAGTTATTTGTTTTGACAAGGGTCCTGTGCTGTTATGAATTGGTAAGGCCCATCAGAATGCTTATCATTTTATCTGCATATGTAGTTGATATTGTCATTGCCCCGCCCACGTCCTCTTGCTCTCACAGTTCCACCCCGCACTCACCTGACATCCAGCTGGGACATCTGTATTTCTCTGTCATAGGTCTCACACTAGCAGCTTGAGCCTCCTTTCCCCCATCAGAGGTGATACAAGACAATGTCTCTTCTCACAGCCCTTGCAATGGGATCAATTGTGTCCCTCCCCAGCTAATTTGTTGAAGCCTGAATAACACTAAATTTGGAGAAATGGCTGTAAATATATGGTTAAGTTAAAATGGGCAGTTAGATGGGCCCTAATCCAATCTGACTTCTGTCCTTATAAAAAAAGAAAATTTGGATACACCATGCTAGAAAGGTCACCACAGTAGAGCTGTGCCTAAAAGAAATCATTTTTGCCCTCTTTTCTTCATAGGACATGACACATAGAATAGACTCAAACACTTCATCAAATGAATGAATATTTAATGATATGTGTTTTGCACAACCTCTAATTCCAGAGAGATGGTGAATACCTAACTGTATTTATCAGAGGATTCCTATACAGTCTTTGAGTACATCTTAAAAAACTACACAAACATATACACAAACACACAAACAAGAAAGCCTCCTTTCCCCATGGCGACTCAATAAATATATAAGCCATACTCATAAAGCTTGTCAAAGTACCACTTCCCATGGGAGAATTTTGCGCTTCTCTCTCATTTATCTAGGCATGTGCTGAGGCTTTTGACCCAATTTAGCATAGATAAATGACCCATGATGTGAAATTTCCCAACAGTTTAATAATGCATTTAACTCAAAGTGACATTTGCTTGCAGCTGCCTTGAAGCACTTTGGAGGCGATATATGTCTCTTTGAAATGATGGATGGTGAGGAGGCAGGCCTGCGTGAGAGCCCCCACCCATCTCCCCTAGGGAAGAAGGGAGGAAATCCTCTTTAAATTGCCTGCAGCAAACCCAGAGTTTTTGAGACTTAATGTAATATATGCATTTTCAGTATCATGTACAGTTATGACCATTAGATAATTGTAGTATGAAGCTTTTTATATCCTGCATAATACTCCTTTTTTCTGTAATACATTAAAACATTGTATGGATTTCCCCTACAGCAGATAGAGAAATTTTTGCTCCTTCCTTAAAAGCATTTTCATAATCTACATAATAATTTAGTAGAAGCAAAATTGTTCTGCATGTTTTTTTTTAATCATATTCCATGGAAGAGAAAATTTTGCCTTGTTTTTGTTAAATTCAAGGATCACTAAGTCAATAAATCCAAACAGAAGTGGTCTAATATGTTCAATATTATAGTTAAGAAAGGAAGATGAAAAGAAAATGAATTTCTTAATGCATGATTTCACTTCCTTTCCACATTTTGCTGTAACAATGTCTGTTCTGTGGTTAAAAAAAAAAAATTAAGAACAAGGAATGTACCTTTCTCCTTTCTTATCATATACTCTTTCATGGACATATAATTCTTCAGAGGATACAGTAAACAATATAAAAATGCTTTGAACTGTTCTAGATCCATAACTTGTTTTATTCAACCATATTTTTTGAGTTGGTTACTGCTTTGGGAGACATTCCATCACTTTAGCAATCAACAAAGGATGATGTAGAATCCTGGTATAGTCATTTACTGAGTTTAACAAACACAATAATTATATCCATGTGGGGAAGTATGTGGAAAATTTACAGGAGGAATACAAAGATTGAGTAGAAAAAGACTAGAAATATACCATCTGGAGGAGAGCCTGCCAAATTTCTGAACCAGACTACTGACATCTTAAACAGGTCATATATTATCTCAGAAAGTCAGTTCAACACTGACATGAAGTTTTACAGACATAGCTTGAATTTGTGGATGTGTGAAAGCACACTTTTGTTTTATATACACAAACACACACACACACACACACACATGCTCACCATCAAAAGTAGGAGGCAAAGGGTAATCAACTGATATTTAGATCCTCAGAAATTATACTAACACCTCTAAATTTCAGATTCCATCTGGCTCCAGACCTCAGCCAGTCGAAGTTCTGAATCCATCAAGCTTATTTTTCAACGGACTCCGTATTAAACCACCTTCACTTGACTTTCAGTGCCTCCCTTGTGGACCTGGGATACCACCTCCACAGTGGCTCTGACAAGCTCCCTAAGTTTTGTCCCCACCTCCTGCAGATGACTCAGTAGAAGGAAACTACACTGCATTCAATCAATTGTTATGTGAACACAAATCTCTGTATCAGGCTCTCCTTCTATTAGATATTTGTGCTGATCAACTTTTGGATAAATGTCAAGATTTTGTACTCAAAAGATCTCAGAAAAGAGCGAAAAGGAGGCTACTACATTGTATGCATTTATACATGTGCAATGGCAGTATCTCAGTTAAAATTTATTTTTGATGAGTGGACAGACATATCTAACCTAGCTTAATAATGGATATGCTTGACTGCATCATTTCTGATACATGCAATGATGGAGATAGAGGATAGGTGGATAGATGATGAGTGGATAGACGATGGATCAGATCAGATCAGATCAGTCGCTCAGTCGTGTCCGACTCTTTGCGACCCCATGAACCGCAGCATGCCAGGCCTCCCTGTCCATCACCAGCTCCCGGAGGTCACTCAGACTCACATCCATCGAGTCAGTGATGCCATCCAGCCATCTCATCCTCTGTCGTCCCCTTCTCCTCCTGCCCTCAATCCCTCCCAGCATCAGAGTCTTCTCCAATGAGTCAACTCTTCGCATCAGGTGGCCAAAATACTGGAGTTTCAGCTTTAGCATCATTCCTTCCAAAGAAATCCCAGGGCTGATCTCCTTCAGAATGGACTGGTTGGATCTTCTTGCAGTCCAAGGGACTCTCAAGAGTCTTCTCCAACACCACAGTTCAAAAGCATCAATTCTTCGGTGTTCAGCCTTCCTCACAGTCCAGCTCTCACATCCATACATGACCACAGGAAAGACCATAGCCTTGACTAGGCGAACCTTTGTTGGTAAAGTAATGTCTCTGCTTTTGAATATGCTATCTAGGTTGGTCATAACTTTCCTTCCAAGGAGTAAGCGTCTTTTAATTTCATGGCTGCAGTCACCATCTGCAGCGATTTTGGAGCCCAGAAAAACAAAGTCTGACACTGTTTCCACTGTTTCCCCATCTATTTCCCATGCAGCGATGGGACCAGATGCCATGATCTTCGTTTTCTGAATGTTGAGTTTTAATCCAACCTTTTCACTCTCCACTTTCACTTTCATCAAGAGGCTTTTTAGCCCCTCTTCACTTTCTGCCATAAGAGTGGTGTCATCTGCATATCTGAGGTTATTGATATTTCTCCCGGCAATCTTGATTCCAACTTCTGTTTCTTCCAGTCCAGCATTTCTCATGATGTACTCTGCATACAAGTTAAATAAACATGGTGACAATATGCAGCCTTGACGTACTCCTTTTCCTATTTGGAACCAGTCTGTTGTTCCATGACCAGTTCTAACTGTTGCTTCCTGACCTGCATACAGATTTCTTAAGAGGCAGATCAGGTGGTCTGGTATTCCCATCTCTTTCAGAATTTTCCATAATTTATTGTGATCCACACAGTCAAAGGCTTTGGCATAGTCAATAAAGCAGAAATAGATGTTTTTCTGGAACTCTCTTGCTTTTTCCATGATCCAGCGGATGTTGGCAATTTGATCTCTGGTTCCTCTGCCTTTTCTAAAACCAGCTTGAACATCAGGATAGCTAGATAGAAAAGCACAGATCTACATATCATGATTTTCAAAGAGGGGAGAAATTCTTGAGTAATGTGAGAACAAAGGAAAGACATCCTGATATAGCATAACGGAGTTTGACTTTGGAATCAGGTAGCCTTGGGTTTGAATTCCAAATCGCATACAGGTTATGCAATTCTAGGTAAATTACAAAACCTCGCAGAGTGTCCATTTCTTCAGCTGTCAGATAGTCTTCTTATTCTCATTTAACTCTTGGAGTAGTTTTGATGAATAGAGACATAATATATAGACCACCATGAAGCAAGATACACTCAATAAGCACACACTAAGCACAAGATGTTATTCTTGTGACCATTACTTTATACACTGGAGGCAGCAAAGTCATTGACCCTTAAATTGGGCTAACACAAAGAAGGCTTAAGAGTGGTATGAATTGTAGCTAATAATGAAGTAAGAGTGGCAACCCATCCCTCTAAGGACGTGCAAATTTCAACCAGCAAATCCATGAAGAACAAAAACCAACACCTCTCAGTTTCTAATTCATCCACATAACTGTAATTTCACATAGTAAGGACAGTGACTGTTTTCCTGTACACCATAGCATGCAGTTTTCAAAATAGCCAAGTAGAGTAGGCCTTAGGATTCCAATTACCAGATGAGAAAAATGAAAACAAGATTAGTAACATTCCCATCATCAGAGAGATTTAACACTGTCAACCTCCCAGCATTCTGATTTCAGGCTGGGGGCATTCCCCATAGTGTCACAGCTTCACCTCTGGATTTATCCACACATTGACATTTCTCTTTTGGAAACAAAAAAAATCTGCCACAATCCCAAAAAAGGCCAATATGATAAAGCTTCAAAAATAGTACTTTTGGTTGTTGTTTTTTTTCTTGAATTACCTAGAAGTTTGACACTTAAATTACTTCCTATGAAGTATCTGATCTTAGATTAAAATTATATGTGAAATCATTATACTCATTATTTATTCAACTCTAGAATCTCCTCCAAATAGAACAATCACTTTGTAGTAATTGTGTATATATATATGTTCATGAAATCTATATTTCACTCACAATTTATGCAAAAAGTATAAACTGAAGGCCTTTCTGAGACAGGAATATTTAAAAATTTCAGAAAGAAATGGGAACTGAAAAATATGTCTTATGCTTGCTTATATGTGATCAATTATATAAGAAGATGCTATGAAGTAGGAAGAATACTTAATGATTAAATATGAAAAATCTGAATGTAGGTCTGGGCGGTCCTTGGGTAGTTGTATGTTCTTGGGTAAACCACCTATGACTCACCATTTCTTTTATAACATGAACAGAACATGATGACAGAGAGTGTATTACTACATTTGAGTCTGAGGTTTGAAGGGGGGCAACTGGGCTCATGCTTTGCCCTTCAAGTTCCTCGTATGATCTCAGTTAAGATCTTCCTCAAACTCTAATGTTGTGTCTGCAAAATAGGGACATTTTTCACTACACGAGTAAATTCAAAGATTAAATGAATTTTTCAAACTCATAATATTTTACTTATAGGCCAAGCACAAAATAAATGACACAAATAATAATTACCTGGAGTAAAATAGAGTGATCATGTTCTATAAAGTACAAAAGAGTCACAATGGCTAGTAACTATAATATCAGTTGATTCTGTGACTGACTATTTAAAGAACTCTGAGGAGACATAAATTGGGGAAATCCATGTTTATTTTCCACTTCTACTCCAATGAAATTATCCTTAAAAGATTATCTTCACTCCACTAACCTAGAATAATTAACATGATGGAAGTTAGATTATCGTATATCCTAAAAGATATGATTAGCACTTCTAGAAGACAAAGGGCTATGGTTGCCATAGTGTGCTACTGCCTTCATCTCATGAGTTTATTTCTAATTCTTCAGATTCAGAATCTTGATCTGAAAGTCTGATTATCTGTGGCCTCTCTGAATTCAGGCCAGAATTTTCTATAAGGAGAACAACCAGCTCAACTGGAGAAATTTGATCTACCTCAGCTATAAAAGAGCAACTTGAAGATCTGAGTTTTATATAAAGGATTTTTTATTTAAATTTATTTATTTTAATTAGAGGCTAATTACTTTACAATATCGTACTGATTTTGCCATACATCAACATGAATCCACCACGGGTGTACATGTGTTCCCCATCCTGAACCCCTCTCCCACCTCCCTCCCCATACCATCCCTCTGGGTCATCCGAGTGCACCAGCCCCAAGCATCCTGTATCCTGCATCGAACCTGGACTGGTGATTCATTTCTTATATGATATATGATATTATACATGTTTCACTGCCATTCTATAGAAAGGATTTTTTTTTAATTATTAAGGCTAAAGGTAACTACACACAAAACATTTTCCTCACTCACAAATAGTCTTTCATACTTCCACAGTATTTCTGCCTAATCCTCTAGAATACTAATACTGTCACAAACAACCAAGGTGCCCAGGCAGAGTAGAACTAAACAGGTGAACATTTGTAAGTGAACTTAGAAATGCTGAAAGAAAAACAACAATGAAAACATATCTTGGTTCCTTTCTTTGTTTTATGGACTCTATTTATTCTGACAGAAAACCCTTAAGTCTCACAGTTGGCGTGTACTTCTGAAAATGATGCCTTATGATACTGTAGCAACGTGAGCAGAGGAGATGAACAACATGATTTAACAGCATGAAGAAAGCAAATGGGCATTCACTGCATCATTCCCACAGAAACACTCCTAATATCTTAAATGAAAGTGGGTGAGCAGAGGAAATGGCAGGCCAATTACAGTGGCTGCAAATACGTGTGGCTACCTTCATGCTTCAGTGATGCAGTAATTATGTTTCTAAGAAATGATATATGCAGGCAACCTCATTCTTATTTCAATCCCACTGTTTATTTCGCATCATTTTAACACACTCTCTTATGCATGGAATAATACTATATGTTATACCACATATGGTACCCCTGCTGAACTCCCATCAAAGTAATGGAATTTTTAAAAGATCATTTTACACATTCTTCTATTTTGGTCAAAATGCAGTCAGTCTTTATAAAATCAATTTGTGATAATAGGGCACTTTCACAAATGTACCTTCTTATGTATATATCCACTATGTGAATGTAAGGTTCCAGGATGAAATTGTGAAAGAATGATCAAGGCTGACCTGCTCATAATCATGCCATAAGACTGTATACCTTTTACTATCTCTGGATGGGCATATGAGAATTATACAGATGCTTATATGAGTAAAATTACGTGAGTGTTATGTGGGAATTGCATGAGTATTTTAATGTTAGGAAGGTGTTTCACGAGATTGCCAGTCCAGGTTAGATGCATGAGTCAGGGTGCTCAAGGCTGGTGCACTGGGATGACCCTGAGGGATGGGATGGGTAGGGAGGTGGGAGGGGGGTTCAGGATGGGGAACACATGTAAACCCATGACTGATTCATATCAATGTATGGCAAAACCCACTACAATATTGTAAGGTAATTAGCCTTCAACTAAAATAAATTTTAAAAAATAAATAAAATTTTAAAAGGAAAGTGCTTAACTTTTTACCTTGTTGTTACCACTATTAGTGGACTTCCCAGGTGGTTCAGTACATAAAAAAAAAAGAATCCACCTGCAATACAGGAGACATGGGTTGGATCCCTGGGTTGGGAAGATCCCTTGGAGAAGGAAACATGAACCCACTCCAATATTCTTGCCTGGGAAATTCCAAGGACAGAAGAGCATGGAAGATTCCAGTCCATGGGGTCGCAAAGAGCTGGACACGACCTAGCGACTAAGCAGCAGCAACACTACTTTCAGTTTTCATTAAAGGTATTAATTTTGCACATGTAAAAATAAATGACTAGTCACATTTTCTGGTTAATCAGATTTCATGAAGAGTTGATCTCTGGGATAGAATCTTTTAAAATCATCTCCCATTCTTATCAGGTAACCCTCATTAGGCACATTTTTCTTTCTCTCCTTCTAAACTGCACTTCAGGAAAATAACTCTGATGTGCAGAGGACAGTCTGAAGCCTAGGGTTGGGGGCAAGGGTCTTGGAGAAAGGGTAGTACCACTCATTAGGGAAAGACTACTGGGATGGATTAAGTCAGATAAGACAAGCTAAAGCAATAATGCTGAGAATTCATTGAGGTATCTAAAGAAAAATGACCAAGAATTTGCTAACTATTAAAAGTGGGGCTTAAGGGAGACAGAAAAATCTAGAATAATTTCCATATTCTGATTTAATTAGATGGGATATGGTGATGCTATTATTGAGTTAAACAATACAGGTGAAAAATCAAGATAGTTTTAGATGAAGATAATGAGTTCAATTTTGAACATGAAGTTAAAGTATCAGTGCAATATTTTTCTGCAAAGACTAATGTTCTCTGACTCCCAAGAAAAATGGGGAAGGTCAAAGAAAAGAACTAGGGATTTTTCTGAAGACTAGAGAGGGCATCTACAACTTCAGCCATCCTTGAAATATTCTGAGAACAAATTAGTTATGCTAAGACAATTGCTTCTCCTCGCCACACAATTATTCCTCTGAATCTTCTTTAATGGGCCATTTGGATATCCTAAAAAATATCATATTTTGGTGTTTTAATTAATACCAACACATTATTGCTTAGCTAGAAATTTAAACAATTTTTAAGTAATTAGATTCAGAATATTGAAACCTTTCTGGCAATTAAAGTCATAATTCATTTCTACTCACTTAGGCACCTGGAGTGAGCTGGAAAAAGGTAATTATATTCACTGTAAATTTACATGCTATGCATACCCTGGTAAGTATTCTGTAGGAAAGTATTACAGGAAGACACAGGTGCTTAAATTAATAAACATTAGGAAATCAGCAAGAGAATTAAACTACACTAGTTATTGTTTTCAAACTAATTATTTAATAATTGAACATCTCTCTACACCTGGTCCCCAATCAAAAGATTCCATGATCTTGTGGGGTTTGGAGTTCCTATTTGATCATTTAATATCAAATTTCCATCATACAGGGCAGTGAACTGGGTAGTTGGAGGGCATTTTAAATTTCCCTGAAGCTCTCCTCAAAGTTCACAAATCAAAACATTCACACTTGTAAAACAGGGTGTAATTAATTGTTAAGAAGCCTTGTTAGTACTTCAGTACTGCAAGGCTTGTTGCAGACGTTAAGATCGCTGGCAGAACTTTTGGAGGAGGCATTGACTGAGGGATTACCCATGGGCTTGACATAATCATTGTAATATTCTCACCTTTGGGACAAGACCATCTCCTTGTTTTAAGATTTGTCCAAAGGCTGTATTCTCTAGAACTTCCAGCTGTCTTTGGTTTTCTTACACTGAGTATTGGCATTCTGAAAATTTCATGTTTTTGTCAGGAATCCCAGGGGATTCCTTTTACAAAGTTAGTACTACTTCATTGCAGCCAGAGCAGAATTAGAGGATCTATGTATAACTCTTCCCTGTCTAGGATTACTAAAACTATTTTTTTAATGTTTGAAGTAATGCTTCTGTTTCATATTACATCATTACAAAAATTAAATAGATGAGTGAATAGATGACTAAATGAGGACCTAACTGACTCAGTGAATGCATGTGGCAATTTTCAGATCCTGCAACAGCAGAAGTAGTGGAAGTGGTGACTACTCAATTTTTCACCTATTCATACCAACTCCAGAACTGTCCGAGTTAACTCTCCATCCCTAAGCTGCCATTCACTGGAGTAAACAGAGAAAACCATCCTCATGACCCTTTGTATTTAATCCTTTAGAAAAAAACCATTGTTCTACTGTCCTAGCTTTGCTTTTCGTATTCTTGAACTTCCGTTTAAATGAAAATCCTTCAGTATGTGTTCTTCTGTGTCTTTCTGCCTTTAATCTAAAAATCATATTTTAGATGAATGCATGCTATTGTGCATACCTGTGCGCAACTCCTAATTGCTGAGTAGTGCTTCACTGGAGGGACACACTACATGTGTTTGTGCCTTTATCTGTTGATGGGCATTGGGGTTATCTTAGTTGTTCAATATTACTGATTAAAACTTCTAGTATTATTCTCATACAGTATTTTGTATTTATATGTTTTCATTTCCAAAGGTAAATATCTAGGAGTGAAACTACGAGATTGTGGGTTAAATGTCTCCTTAAATGGATAAGAAAATTGCAAACATTTTTACATTGTTGGTCTGCCATCTTTGCTTTTTCTGGCATGCTCCCAACAATTAGTCTTCTATTATTCATTATAATAAGTAGCACCAAGCCTGGTGTGGCCAGCAAGGATCCAGTGAGGGAAAGAGTGGGAGACATGAATGTGAAGAAGATGGCAAGTGTACGCATGACTTGATGAGGACCCAGATTCCATTTTATTATTTTGGAATTCCTTTGAAAGCTTTCCAACAAAGACAAGCCATGATTTCATTTCTGCAATGAGAGCACACTGCTCCACAAGAAATGCAAGTGTGATCCTTTTATTTTTGGCCTAACTTCCTAAGAAAAGACGAAGATGCTCAACATCACTCATTATCAGAGAAATGCAAATCAAAACCACTATGAGGTACCATTTCACGCCAGTCAGAATGGCTGCGATCCAAAAGTCCACAAGCAATAAATGCTGGAGAGGGTGTGGAGAAAAGGGAACCCTCTTACACTGTTGGTGGGAATGCAAACTAGTACAGCCACTATGGAGAACTGTATGGAGATTCCTCAAAAAAACTGGGAATAGAACTGCTTTATGATCCAGCAATCCCACTGCTGGGCATACACACTGAGAAAACCAGAATTGAAAGAGACACATGTACCCCAATGTTCATCGCAGCACTGTTTACAATAGCCAGGACTTGGAAGCAACCTAGATGTCCATCGGCAGATGAATGGATAAGAAAGCAGTGGTACATATACACAATGGAGTATTACTCAGCCATTAAAAAGAATGCATTTTAATCAGTTCTAATCAGGTGGATGGAACTGGAGCCTATTATACAGAGTGAAATAAGCCAGAACGAAAAACACCAATACAGTATCCTAACGCATATATATGGAATTTAGAAAGATGGTAACAATAACCCTGTTTACGAGACAGCAAAAGAGACATTGATGTATAGAACAGTCTTTTGGACTCTCGGAGAGGGAGAGGGTGGGATGATTTGGGAGAATAGCATTGAAATATGTATAATATCATATCTGAAACGAGTCGCCAGTTCAGGTACGATGCCTGATAACGAATGCCTGGGGCTGGTGCACTGGGATGACCCAGAGGGATGGTATGGGAAGGAAGGAGGGAGGAGGGTTCAGGATGGGGAACACATGTATACTTGTGGCGGATTCATTTTGATGTATGGCAAAAGCAATACAATATTGTAAAGTTAAGCAAAATAAAATTTAAAATAAATAAATAAAAATAAAAAAAAAAAGAAAAGAAAAGACGAAGAAACAGGGCTATTTATTAGGGAGTTAGGCCAAAAATAAAAGGGTCACACTAAAAATCATTCACTATTTCACATTATTATGTTTTTCACTTATATATACATAGAAAGCGGAGAAGGCGATGGCACCCCACTCCAGTACTCTTGCCTGGAAAATCCCATGGACAGAGGAGCCTGGTAGGCTGCAGTCCATGGGGTCGTGAAGAGTCGGACACAACTGAGCGACTTCACTTTCACTTTTCACTTTCATGCATTGGAGAAGGAAATGGCAACCCACTCCAGTGTTCTTGCCTGGGGAATCCCAGTGATGGGGGAGCCTGGTGGGCTGCTGTCTATGGGGTCACACAGAGTCGGACACGGCTGAAGTGACTTAGCAGCAGCAGCAGCAGCATACATATAAAGTCCTTAGAGGGTGATTTATATATTATTTCTGTTGTTGAGAATTTCCTTCTGTGCATTTTATAAATAGATGGGCTAAACTAAAGGTAAAATTGTTAAGCTATAATTTTAGGCAGCGCTTGGTCTGCTTTTTAAAACTGAGATTCTTCTCTAGCTCAACAGTAAGTTTCCACTCATGGGTCAGATGGTCATAGGTTCAAATGTGAATCTATGTTAACTTGGACAAATTATATAACTTCCCCTTTTTCCTCTGAGCCATGGGACTATTAATACCAAAACCACTGTTAATGAGCTAGCACACTGCATGACACATAGTAGGTATTCCAGAATTCTTTATTCTTGTTGTAAACCTGCTATTTTTCACTGAGTATGAGTGGCAGGCATGGTTTGATCATGAGTCACTATAAAGATTTGTTTGAATTGGGAATAAGAAAGGCTGACCCAGGGAAATGATTGAGTATTCTGTGATCACCCTTAATTATCTTTTACCAGCTGCAGAAACATGTATTTAATATGGCCAGTGTTGGACAAAATATCTTGATCAAAACCTGAGACAGAAAGATTAGTACAAGCTTGAGAAATGAGCAGTGAATTCACAGGACCAAATGGAGACAGGGCTTTCAATGGTAGCAATAAACCTTGTCCTTATAGTCCTGGACATGGCCATAGCTCACTTTTGACAGATGGTGTTGTGAGGAATCTTTCACTTTAAAAAAATATATTTACTGGACTTGCCAGGTGGTTCAGTGGTTAATAATTCATCTACCAATGCTGGGGTCATAGGTTTGATCCTTGGTCTAGGCAGATTCCATGTGCTGCAAGGCAACTAAGCCCATGCACCACAACTACTGAGCCCACGCCCCCTAGATCCCATACTCCACCAGAAGCCACTCCAATGAGAAGCTCATGCACTCCAGCTACAGAGTAGCCCCTGCTCACCACAACTAGAGAAAAGCCCTTGCAGCATGAACATCCAGCACAGCCAAAAATAAATTTGTAAAATGTATTTACTTACAGCTATAGGACCTCATTTAGGACATGTAGCTTTCCAGGTGTCAACATACATGGGAAAGTAGTTGATCTGCAAGGCAGAAGAGTTGCATTTCTATAATCTTGGATAGAACACAGAATTTCCAGAAAGAAACTGTGGTTCCAATCCCAGTTTTGATTCCCTTGTTATGTACCTCATCTCTACCTGCCCTCAGCTCACTGTAAAATGAAAGGCTTGAAGTTCATATCTGTCTCTGAGGTCTCTACTATCTGTCCAACTCTAACGTGCCCTATGTCTGGTAAGATTTTTTTTTTTTTTTAAGTTTCCCAGGTAATATGCAAAAATAATTTTGGATGCTCATCCCTATGGTGACATTTAGATGTCTAGAAATTCCTTTCAGGCAGTGACATCTATCAAGAAGGATCATAGCTCTGAACAACAGTTAAAACGAGAGAGAATTTATAAACCTTCCTATTAACTGCAAATTTATAGGATGTTTGAAAGTTGCAAGCGAACTCTTAGGGCCATGTTAACGAGGTGGCCTTTAACTTGAAAGAGATGTGTAGCTGAACTGTGTCTTTGAGACTTGGCATTTTAATGAAGTTTTATCCCATTTGAACAAAGGCAAGGAAGGCCAGCAAAAATGCCATATCTGCTCGACACTTGATGATTTCTGTCCTGAGGGAGAAAAGGTTAGGCTATGTCAGAGCCCACATGCTTTTAGCCATTTATCTGTTCCTTCCAGTACTTGAAGGCTTTCATGCTTCCCAGGTCACCTCCTCGGGTTCTCCAACGTGCAACAGTATCTAAGGATGAGGAGCTAATGGACATATCCAAACTTATGACACCCCATTACCAATTCATTTACTTCCCTGACATTTCAAAGTGATCTTCTACCTTTGTGACCTTTAGAACAATAGATTATTTATGTAGGTATTTCAGAAGATGTACAGTGCATTAAAATTACTGAAGCATTTCATAGACTGGTGGGGGCACAGGGAAGCCTCAAGTGTAAGGAAAATAGTGTTCCTCTTCTAGTTACTTTTGAAATGGCTTAAATCATCCACAGAATAAAGGTTACACTAATAAATGTCTCATTTGTTTTAAATGCTCTGAAATGCGAACACTTCTGTGGAACATATAAAATCATATACGGTAAATGGGCTATGGTGAGATACAGTGAATGGTAATCATTTCTTTTTGAGTTACTCTTTAATCCTCCTGCCCCTTGACCAAGTTTCAAATTGGTGGAGAGTAGGAGTTAAGGAAATTAACCCTGAATATTCATAGGAAGGACTGATGCTGAACCTGAAGCTCCAGTACTCTGGCTACATAATGCAAAGAAGCAGGTCATTGGAAAAGCCCCTGATGCTGGGAAAGATTGAGGGCAGGAGGAGAAGGGGGTGGCAGAGGATGAGATGGTTGGATGGCATCACCAACTCAATGGACATGAGTTTGAGCAAGCTCAGGAGATAGTGAAGGACAGGGAAGCCTGGAATCCTGCAGTCCATGGGTTTGCAAAGAGTCAGACATAGTGACTGAACAACGAAGAGTGAGGAATATAGAATGAGGCAGACACTGGGATCTTTGAGGCTGGAGGTAGTATGCAGTTGACTTCAATCTGGTTTTCTTTACTGCTGCTGCTACTGCTGCTAAGTCACTTCAGGCGTGTCTGACTCTGTGCGACCCCATAGACAACAGCCCACCAGGCTCCCCCATCCCTGGGATTCTCCAGGCAAGGACACTGGAGTGGGCTGCCATTTCCTTCTCTAATGCATGAGAGTGAAAAGTGAAAGTGAAGTCGCTCAGTTGTGTCCAACTCTTCAGGACCCCATGGACTGCAGCCTACCAGGCTCCTCCATCCATGGGATTTTCCAAGCAAGAGTATGGAGTGGGGTACCATTGCCTTGTCTGGGTTTTCTTTACTAGCATGGCACAAAGGGAGGCTGTGAAGTAAATATGCTGGGTTTTCCAACATATTCTGCCATCATTTTCCTCCACATTCATTACAAGTAAGGAATACCAACCATCTGCTACTGCTGCTGCTGCTAAGTCGCTTCAGTCGTGTCCGACTCTGTGCGACCCCATAGATGGCAGCCCACCAGGCTCCCCCGTCCCTGGGATTCTCCAGGCAAGAACACTGGAGTGGGTTGCCATTGCCTTCTCCAATGCATGAAAGTGAAAAGTGAAAGTGAAGTCGCTCAGTCGTGTCCGACTCCTAGCGATCCCATGGACTACAGCCTACCAGGCTCCTCCATCCATGGGATTTTCCAGGCAAGAGTACTGGAGTGGGGTGCCACTGCCTTCTCCATACCAACCATTTACAGTTCTCCAAACATGCCATGCCTTTTGTATGTTTTATCTGATATCCATTCCCTTGTGTACCTTCTCATCTTCTGTTTATCCTTTGAAACCCAACTACTCTAAGAAGCACACTGCTACATAGCAATCAGAATTTTCTCGACATTAACTCTGTATCAAGAGTGTATTTTCACATTGTACACTGTAAAGTTTAACCACATGGATTCAGAAGTCAACCTGTCAGATTGCAAAGTGTGGCTTTATTGCATCTGTTATAGAATTGTGGGTAAATTTCTAAACCTATCTGTGTCTTTTACTCATATACATAAAAATGAAGAAAAGAATTATCAATTTCACATGGTTTGTGTAAAGCTTCTAAAGATATATACATCAAAATGTTTTAAAGTAATACTTGATATAAAGTGTTCAATAAATGTTATTAATAGCTTCTTTTCATTCTATCACCATATTACAGATATCACATAGAAAAAAATAAATGAAACCTCCTACATTAGGATCAGCTCAATTATTAGTATCTTAACTGGAATATTGTGGCTCTGTGCCACTCTAATTCAAGACTAAGTTGCCAATTCTTTGACCCCATTTGGCATCGGTTTTGTCCGACTCTCAGGCTTCATTAAACTCTAGGAATATTGACTTTCTTTTTTTTTTTTTTTTTTCACAGAAAGAATGATTCAATGGGAGAAATAATATCCCTGGTCTTATATTTTCCTCCAAACATTATAATCTGGGGTTTTATGTCTTTGGAATGTTTTGGTTATACCACAGTTCTAGAATCAAATGACTTACATCTTGCATGGTATGTGTCATTTCTCCAATAAAAATAATACAAACTATAAAACATGAGTAATATTTTTCATGAGTGCATCAATTCAATGAATTGTTCAAAGATCAGACACTGTGCAGCAACATTGACTCACAACAGGTGCATATAGTAAGCCTGGAGCTGCCTGAGGCTCCGTGTGTTGCTTAGCAGAGGTCCTGTTTTTAGGAAAAGAAACAAAAACCCAGTGCCAAAACACAAGCTGAGCTATGACAGAAAAAAACAAGAGAGCTCTGAATACATTCTTTGAACATTCAAGTTCAACTATGTCACTTCTCATTTCTAAGACCTATTCAATAATAATAGCTTTTATTGCTAATAGTAAAACTTGTAGTAGCAGTACCTGGCTTATACAAGTTTAAGTATGTTCTGTAAACTTACCATTGGGAGAATACTGTTCATACATCAGATGAGTTTTCCCATCTGAAAATGGGCTGTAATATTGTATTATGGTACTAACCAAAGGATTGGGTTCTTTTATTCTTCAAAGTATGTTCTGAGTGCAAACCATACTCCTGATGCCTCTGAGGCACTGGGATACAATTCAGTTCAGTTCAGTCACTCAGTCGTGTCCTACTCTTTGCGACCCCATGAATAGCAGCACGCTAGGCCTCCCTGTCCATCACCAGCACCCGGAGTTCAACCAGACTCATGTCCATCAAGTCAGTGATGCCATCCAGCCATCTCATCCTCTGTTGTCCCCTTCTCCTCCTGCCCCCAATCCCTCCCAGCATCAGAGTCTTTTCCAATGAGTCAACTCTTCGCATGAAAGTGGCCAAAGTACTGGAGTTTCAGCTTTAGCATCATTCCTTCCAAAGAAATCCCAGGGCTGATCTCCTTCAGAATGGACTGCTTGGATCTCCTTGCAGTCCAAGGGACTCTCAAGAGTCTTCTCCAACACCACAGTTCAAAAGCATCAATTCTTCGGCGCTCAGCCTTCTTCACAGTCCTACTCTCACATCCATACATGACCACTGGAAAAGCCATAGCCTTGCCTAGACGGACATTTGTTGGTAAAGTAATGTCTCTGCTTTTGAATATGCTATCTAGGTTGGTCATAACTTTCCTTCCAAGGAGTAAGCCTCTTTTAATTTCATGGCTGCAGTCAGTACAAATAAGATCTGTACCCTCATGGATACCCTCTAGATGTATGGGGTGATACATGGGTTGGTATACGGTAGAAATGCAATAAAAACAGATCCTTCCCCTTTTATTCCTTCTGATATTATCTGGGTAACAGAGTGCCTTTGTTGGGAATCCAAAGAAAAGATAATCTGATATTTAGGAAAAAGGAACTTTCAGCCATGGAGGTGGAAAATAGTCTAGAACACAATGCATATCTTTAACTATTTGACAAAATATCACAAAGCCAGAAATTAAAATACATTATAAGTTTAAAAAATAATCAAGAATATTAGAAGCACTCATTATATCTTTTTTCTTTTTCATTGTATCTTAATAAAAGTAATTACTTTAGTCAAGATCATGATTTCCATGGCATCATGGCATCATTTCCAGGGACCATGTCTGTTTCTTTCCCCATATACACTAAGCCAAGGACAGCAAGGGCTTACATAAGCTTCAGTAGATTTCTGTCGATCAGAATAAGGCAGAATTGGCTGAGTAAATGAATGATACAAGATAACTATCTTTCCACTTGAGATTTTCTTTCCTTTTTTAAAAAAAAAGTTTTGTTTTTTTTTTTTAAATGTGGACCATTTTTAAAGTTTTTACTGAATTTTTTACAATATTGCTGCTGTTTTATGTTTTGGATTTTGGGCTGCAAAGCATGTGGAATCTTAGTTCCCCTACCAGGGATTGAACCCATATCACCTGCCTTTGAAGGCTAAGTCTTAAGCACTGAACCTCTGGAGAAGTCCCCACTTGAGCTTTTCAAAGAAGCTCTGCAACCTCCTCACCAAAAGTCCTCAGCAAATAGAATACAGAATCTGATCAGGCTAAGTGACATTTAGGGTCCTATTGCCATTCAGTGCTCAGATCCTTTTTCTATGATTCTATACTTCATCATGCTGTCTTTTTTCTTTTTTTCAATTTGAAGCATGGAGCTCCTCTCCATTTACATCAACATTACTGTGTTCTGCTCTATTAGTCTCTTAATCTCTTTGCTAATTCCCATATGCTGCTGCATCATTTAATTAAGGGCTGCACTGTCATGTGGCTGAAGCTGAATGTCCTCTCCCACCGGGAGCACACTCAGGCTTGTGAGAATGTAGAGGTTCTCACTCTGTGAGTTTTAGAAAATCTAGACTACTTTACATTTCTGAAATACTTTTTTCAAACAGGGAAAGAATTATTATTATTTCAAAAGAATTATTATTATTCTATAATTATTACTTCAAACAGGTTAAAGTATTATTCCAAAATACTGATACTATGTTTTGTAAGAATTACCTAATCTACATTAATCCTATCCCAGCCAGAAAGATCTGATGAAACAGCTCATGATTTTTCTACACACAGAAAGAATGCTATTTTTCTTTTTATGCGCTTAGTCACTCAGTCATGTCCACTCTTTGCAACCCCATGGACTGCAGCCCACCAAGTTTCTCTGTCTATGGGGATTTTCCAGGCAAGAATACTGGAGTGGGTTGCCATGCCCTCCTCCAGGGGATCTGCCCAACCCAGAGATTGAACTCTGGTCTCCCACATTGAATGTGAATTCTTTACTGACTGAGCCACCAGGGAAACATTTCTTTTTATAGGGTGCTCTATAAAATCAGGCAGAAACAGCATCTATTGTGTTTCCTGGATATTTCCACTTCTGCAGTCAACAATGAAGAAAATGATGACATTATAAAAACCCACCAAAAAAGATTATTTCAAGCCATGTTAATAAGAGAGGTGATTATTTTCTGTATTGTTTAGGGTACACCTGGAATACTGTATACTACTTGGGCTAATCTCAAATTTAGAAAGTGACTATTTCTTGACTGCCCTTTAAGTGTTTTCAAAGGACCTTAAAATTATGAATAATAAAACACATTTACAATAACTGACATTTAGCCTGACAAAGGTAAAACAAATCCTCAAAAGGACATGAAAGACTACCAGTTTAAGCCCCAACATGTAAAGAGCTTGAAAGTCATCATCCCATCCAAATCGGAATAAAAAATTATACAAAATGAAAATATTGACCTGAGTTGAGGCCATTTGTAATAAGAACTTAAGACAAAGTACTAGACTCCAACGTCTGGGGAAATAGGAAAATCTAGAGAAGCAATCAATTATGCTTCTCTAGAATCAAGTAAGCAATTCAAGATATGCTTACCTGGATCTTAAGGTGCTGGGGTCAAAAATAGGTAGTAACACTTAAATGGTAATTTTGATAAAGTGCTTGAGGATAGACTAGTCTTAGAGAGGTCCCCATCTTTTCAAAAGGGAAACCTTACTAGGTTCTCTGCTAAAGATCTGAGAAAAATCACCACGTGGCTCAGGAAGGAGGAAAGACAGTAACTATTATGAATATTCCCAGAGCCTCCTTTTCAACTCTCCAGGGGTAAAGATTTTCCCAGAGCTATGTTCCAGAGCCATGGGGAAATGGTATAAGTAAATCTTCAATGCATATTGATAAATGAAATAGTCTAGCATGAAAAAGTCTACAAACAGTATGATTTCAATTATGACATTTTGAAAAAGACAAAACTATAGAGATCACAAAGAGGTCAGTGATGGCAAGGGATACAGTGGATGAGTGAGGGGAGTGGAAGGTTGAATAAATTAACCACTAGGGATTTTGATGGTGGTGAACATGTTGTATACCACCACAACCATGAATGTAAATATTCTAGCATTTGTGAAAATCTATAGAACTTTATGGCACCCCACTCCAGTACTCTTGCCTGGAGAATCCCATGGACAGAGGAGCCTGGTAGGCTGCAGTCCATGGGGTCGCTAAGAGTCGGACACGACTGAGCGACTTCACTTTCACTTTTCCCTTCATGCATTGGAGAAGGAAATGGCAACCCACTCCGGTGTTCTTGCCTGGAGAATCCCAGGGACGGGGGAGCCTGGTGGGCTGCCATCTATGGGGTCGCACAGAGTCGGACACGACTGAAGCGACTTAGCAGCAGCAGCAGCAGCATAGAACTTTACAGAACAAACAATAAACCTTATTATATGCAGATTAAAAAAATCAAAAGACTGGGGAATTCCAGGATGGGATACACAATGTGAAAAAGTTGATTATAGATACATGAGACAACTTCACTGAAAAGAATAGTAGAATAAGTTACTGGCACAAAGAACTTTGGAAATGAATGGAGTCTGTAAGACTAAAGGCAAACACACACACACACAAATTAAGCATTGTATTTTAGTTGATTAAGTTGTTTCCTATAGACAAATGGGTTAAAAATTCTAAAACCACTGTACACAATACTGGAATTAACTGATAAAGTAAATGAATGGAAAATAGTGGGGGTTAGTTTTTTCACAGTTGGATATTCCAAATAATCAAGAACATATGACAAGAATGATCCCTGTAGTAAAGGATTACAGTTAGAGATACCAAAATGTACTCATGCTTAGCTCAAAATAGATAAAGATTTATTTGCAGATATTTGTATGTACATAGATTCATATCAGATCAGATCAGTCACTCAGTCATGTCCAACTCTTTGTGACCCCATGAATCGCAGCACTCCAGGCCTCCCTGTCCATCATCAACTCCCAGAGTTCACTCAGATTCACATCCATCGAGTCAGTGATGCCATCCAGCCATCTCATCCTCTGTCATCCCCTTCTCCTCTTGCCCCCAATCCCTCCTAGCATCAGAGTCTTCTCCTGTGAGTCAACTCTTCACATGAGGTGGACAAAGTACTGGAGTCTAAGCTTCAGCATCATTCCTTCCAAAGAAATCCCAGGGCTTATCTCCTTCAGAATGGACTGGGTGGATCTCCTTGCAGTCCAAGGGACTCTCAAGAGTCTTCTCCAACATCACAGTTCAAAAGCATCAATTCTTCGGCGCTCAGCTTTCTTCACAGTCCAACTCTCACATCCATACATGACCACAGGAAAAACCATAGCCTTGACTAGACAAACCTTTGTTGGCAAAGTAATGTATCTGCTTTTGAATATGCTATCTAGGTTGGTCATAACTTTCCTTCCAAGGAGCAAGCGTCTTTTAATTTCATGGCTGTAGTCACCATCTGTAGTGATTTTGGAGCCCAGAAAAATAAAGTCTGACACTCTTTCCACTGTTTCCCCATCTATTTCCCATGAAGTGATGGGACCGGATGCCATGATCTTCGTTTTCTGAACGTTGAGCTTTAAGCCAACTTTTTCACTCTCCACTTTCACTTTCATCAAGAGGCTTTGTAGTTCCTCTTCACTTTCTGCCATAAGGGTGGTGTCATCTGCATATCTGAGGTTATTGATATTTCTCCCAGCAATTTTGATTCCAACTTGTGTTTCTTCCAGTGGAAACAGTGTCAGACTTTGTTTTTCTGGGCTCCAAAATCACTGCAGATGGTGACTGCAGTCATGAAATTAAAAGACGCTTACTCCTTGGAAGGAAAGTTATGACCAACCTAGATAGCATATTCAAAAGCAGAGACATTACTTTACCAACAAAGGTTCGCCTAGTCAAGGCTATGGTCTTTCCTGTGGTCATGTATGGATGTGAGAGCTGGACTGTGAGGAAGGCTGAGCGCCGAAGAATTGATGCTTTTGAACTGTGGTGTTGGAGAAGACTCTTGAGAGTCCCTTGGACTGCAAGGAGATCCAACCAGTCCATTCTGAAGGAGATCAATCCTGGGATTTCTTTAGAAGGAATGATGCTAAAGCTGAAACTCCAGTATTTTGGCCACCTCATGCGAAGAGTTGACTCATTGGAGAAGACTCTGATGCTGGGAGGGGTTGAGGGCAGGAGGAGAAGGGGACGACAGAGGATGAGATGGCTGGATGGCATCACTGACTCGATGGATGTGAGTCTCAGTGACCTCCGGGAGCTGGTGATGGACAGGGAGGCCTGGCGTGCTGCGGTTCATGGGGTCGCAAAGAGTCGGACACGACTGAGCGACTGATCTGATCTGATCTGATCTGTGTTTCTTCCAGTCCAGCGTTTCTCATGATGTACTCTGCATATAAATTAAATAAACAGGGTGACAATATACAACCTTGACATATTCCTTTTCCTATTTGGAACCAGTCTGTTGTTCCATGTCCAGTATACACAGATATAATTCTATGCCTTGTCCGCTGAGAGGTGCTAGAAGTGAAAATATCTCATTATCAATGAGCTCACCTAATAATCAGAACATGGTTTGTAATACCACTATGCAACAGAAAGAACAAGAAGTCCTTAGAGGCTTATTCTAAGACTAGGGCACAAAACATATAAGACAAGCCTGGAGAATCTTATAGTGCCAAAAATTAAGGAAGTAATACATACACATGCACACAGAATAATTGAGGTGTGTCAAAGAAACATAGGAATAAATAGAACTTCCAATGACCAAGCATGGAACAATATGAGCAACACAATAAACCACTAATCAGCTATAAACCAATGGATAAGTAAGAGACTCTATTGATATAATTAACTGAGTAAATGATAGAGAGATAAATCTTGTATTTACAAATGTCCCATCTACACACAATTCCAATCTTGTAGACCTTTCACCTTTAAACCAGTTATTAACTGCTGACTGCACATAACAATTGCCTTCCAAAAAGTACAATATGAAAAGGGAGAAAAACAGAATGACTTTTCAGTGGAGAAACCTGGCAAACACCAACAGACAGCTGATCAATGTTAAAATCAACCATAATAAGTCATGTTGAAACTATGTACATGTATTAGGCTTCTCCAGAGAAACAGAACCAATAGAAGGTTAGATGGATGATTATAGAAATTGACTCCTGCAATTACAGAGGCCAGGCTGTTCTACAATTTTCCATCTGCCAGCTGGAGAACCAGGAAAACCAGGGGTATAATTTAGCCTGAGTTTGAAAACCTGAGAATGAGGGGAGCTGATAGTGTAAATCCCAGTTAAAGTCTGAAGGCCCAAGAACCAGGACTGCTGATTTTCGAAGGCAGGAGAAAATAGATGTCTCATCAAATTTGTCCTTACTTGAGCTTTTCGTTCTATTCAAGTCCTCGATGGATTGGATGCTTACCTGTTTTACTGAGGGTAGTATTTTTTTTTACTCAGTTTACTGATTCATTTGTTAATCTCTTCAGCAAACACCCTAGATACCCCCAGAAATTTCATATTCTACCAGCTCTCTAGACATCCCTTAGCCCAGTAAAGTTGACACATAAAATTAATCAGCACAGTACTCTTGATATGATGAATGAGAATGAGATTTTACCTCTATAGTCTTTCTTGAAAAATCCATAACTTCCATCTAATTATGAGTAAAATTAAAGTCCATTCAACAAAATACCTGACCAAAATCCCCAAAACTATTGAGATCATCATAACATGAAATATCTGAGAAATTGTCACATCAAAGATCAGTTCAGTCGCTCAGTAATGTCTGACTCTTTGCGACCCCATGAACCACAGCACACCAGGTCTTCCTGTCCATCACCAACTCTCAGAATTTACTGAGACTCATATCCATTGAGTTGGTGATGCCATCCAACCATTGCATCCTCTGTCGGAGAAGCCCTTCTCCTTCCACCTTCAATCTTTCCCAGCATCAGGGTCTTTTCAAATGAGTCAGTTCTTCGCATCAGGTGGCCAAAGTACTGGAGTTTCGACTTCAACATCAGTTCTTCCAATGAATATTCAGAACTGATTTCCTTTAGGATGGACTGGTTGGATCTCCCTGTAGTCCAAGGGACTCTCAAGAATCTTCTCCAACACCACAGTTGAAAAGCATCAATTCTTCCACACTCAGCTTTCTTTATAGTCCTACTTTCACATCCATACATGACTACTAGAAAAACTATAGCTTTGACTAGATGGACCTTTGTTGGCAAAGTAATGTTTCTTCTTTTTAATATGCTGTCTAGGTTGGTCATAACCTTTCTTCCAAGGAGCAAATGTCTTTTAATTTCATGACTGCAGTCACCATCTTCAGTTATTTTGGAGCCCTAAAAATAAATTCAGCCACTGTTTCCACTGTTTCCCCATCTATTTTCCATGAAGTGATGGAACCAGATGCCATGATCAAAGATAAACCTAAGAAAACTTGACAAATAAATGTAATTGGGTATCCTGAATGGTATCTTGGAACAGAAAGGGGACTTTAAAAAAGTGAAGAAATCTGAATAATATATGGTCTTATGTTAATAACAATGTATCAATGTTGGTTCACTAATTGTGACAAATGTATTATACTAATATTAAATGAAGAAACTAAATTTCAATAATTAGAGAACCCATCTTGAAGTGTATGGGAAGTCTGTAATATCTTTATAATAATTTTGTGAACCTAAAACTGTTCTAAATTTAAAAGTGTGCTCAAAGATGAAAGAATATGGCTATCATTTTAATATATTGGAGATCTCCGATGAAAACTGTTGGCTTTGTCACAGCAATTTCCCAGACATGATTTAATCTAGTGAGTGATCACGGTCCAAATGTTGACTCAAAGCAAAAAAGAAATCACAACAAAAGCAGTGACATTACACACATAAACACACACACCTCACTATTTAGAAAAGTTTGAACTAAGTGATAGTGAGATAGTCAAAGAATTCAAAGAAAAAACTGAATGATTAACTAACAGTGATTTTGTCTTAAGAGATTAATAGCAACAATTAAATGTTATATTGTTGTCTACAACAGCCTCTGGGCTAGCCCTTGTTTCTATTTATAAAGTTTTATGGGAACACTTTTTAAAATGTATCTTCTATGGCCATTTTCATATTTACAATGGCTGAGTTGAGTAATGGTGACAAAGTATGGCCTGCAAAATATTTATTACCTGGCCTTTTACAGAGAAAGTTTGCCAACCCATGCTTTAGACATCAATCTTTTGAGTTCTTAAACACCATTATTCTACTTTCTCAACTTCTTCCCAAGATCCCAGCTTCTATGCTTACCCACTATCAGTGTTCATTCCACATCCACTCTATCCAAGAAGCTGTGTAATAAGCTGTTCTCTGTAGCAAAAATGTCCTAAGAGCTTAGCCAAAGAAAAAGTGAACACTGCTTTCAACTAAACAATGATGATCACACAAAAGCATGGCTTTGAATGTCTCACTGATTTGGTCTCTGATGACAGGGGTAGGAGTGAGTAACCAGATAAGCAGTGAAGCACATGACCGCATATGCAGCATTACCTGCAGCACACTGCTCTTAATCTATTTCAGCACTTCTGACCTCAGACCTCATCTCCTACCAATGGCAGAAAGGCAAAGTTAATGCTACAAGACTCACAGCTTCACAAACACAGGAAATGTAGTTGTTCATCACTTGCTTCCGGCTTTTCCAATGGAATTTGCCTCAATTCATTCTCTACTCTTCCTTCCTCCTCTCCTCCTTTCTCCTTCTTTCTTTCCCCTTCCCTCCATCTTTTCATTTTCCCTGTAATAATTTTTTCATTTATTTTTTGAGAATGTGTTGCATATTAAAGTGATATCCAAATGAACAAGAGAGAACTGCTTCCTTCCTAAGGAACTCATTTTCATTTGGAATTGTCTGAAAGCTCCTCAAAGAAAAAAATGGTGTACTATGACATTAAATAGCATATATGTGCTGTGCTTATTTGCTCGACTCTTTGCGAACCCATGGACTGTAGCCTGCCAGGCTCCTCTGTCCATGGGGATTCTCCAGACAAGAATACTGAAGTGGGTTGCCATGACCTCCTCCAGGGGATCTTTCCAACCCAGGGATCAAACTCAGCTCTCCTACACTGCAGATGGATTCTTTATCATCTGAGCCACCAAGTAAGTCCAAGAATACTGGAGTGGGTACCCTGTTCCTTCTCCAGGGGATCTTCCCAACCCAGGAATCAAACTGGGGTCTCCTGCATTGCAGGTGAATTCTTCACCAGCTGGGCTACTAGGGAAGCCCTATTAAGTAGTATAATAGAGGTATAAATAAGGATCTAGTATGAAAGATTCTTATAGAAATTGGTGCTTGTTTTAATTGCTTCCTCTTACGAGGACCAGGTAAACAAGGTATTTAGTCTTACAAATTTAACACAAGGGCATCAGGATTATTTTCCACATATCAGAAGAGTAGAAATAGTAATAATAAGTGTGATTATCCCTTATATTTGTATAGTATATACAAACATAGTCTCATAGTTAGTTTTATATTTGCTGTATCCAAAGACAGGCTTGTGGGATATAAAGGATCTAACAGTCACAGGAGTAAAGTTTATTGTTTGCATACAATTCTGCCGCCATTTTATTCCCAGATCTCTTCTAAGATGCTATTTCCCACTGACTCCATTTACTCCCCACATTTCTTCTCAGCATGAGGCTCTTTGCAGTTACATGATCTGACATGCATGGTTAAAGAAAAACATGCAACACTTTCCACAAATTACATCTTAGATATATGACACCTGTTATACAATGGTGCGGCCACTAGGAGGGTGTAACAGAAAAGTAAAACATACTATGCTATGTTTATTACTCCTCTTTCCCAAGGGTCTCAAATCCAGACAAATCATCCTCTCTAAAATACCAGAACTGTATTTCCAAGAAAAATAATGGGAACATATGAACACCATTTGATAATAAACTTTGCTCCTTTATTTGCAATTTAGGATAATTCAGGCCAGTTCACTGTAATTTTTAGATCCTCTATGCTCTTCCAAGTTATAAATAGTCTTAAGTGCCCCATGAAGATCGACATTGGTTCAGAAATCTCTTTCCTGAAGATATCTTTGTTCTTTCATTTTAGTTTCATGGTGATCTCTATACATTAAATTTTAAGTGCACTGAATGATACAGGCAATTTGGGAGAAAGTATTAAGGGAACAATTTATTTTCTTTACATATCGATAGGTTGAAAAAGTGTCTTTTAAATTCCTCATAACAGCTTTTATAAATAAATAAATACATAATTTAGCCAGGGAAATACTATTATATATAACTTCTAAACCAGGCATAGAAGATGATTAATTAGCTCCATTTTCCACCATATTAAGACAGGAAAATATCCTTCAGAGAAGAACAAAGTGTTGGATATGTTAAAAATCACCCAGTTCTCTCATGTTTTTCCCTTTTGCTCTTCAGTCACAAATGTCAAGACTCTAAAATGCCTCATGAAATACAACGTTTCTGTTAACTCTGTTAAAAATTCATTCAATGAATATCTTATTGCTCAAAAGTATGTTCATTTCCTCTAGCTACAACTGAACAAGGAGAATGCATGATTTCTTAAATCTATGTTGCAGTGGGCATACATCAAGGTTGAGTATACTTACTACACTAGAAAATCAGCTTTCCATCCTTTATTATTATTTTTTAACTTTCACACTATTATCACATTCACAAGACTCCAGGCTCAAGACGCATGAGGGTTTTGTCCGACCAAGAAATCATCTGCAACCCCAATTGGGTGTCCTACAGTTTATCTCAATTCTGACACAATCTACCTGAGATAGGTTCAGAACCCACAGGTTAAGGGCTTGGACATGACTGCTCCCACCCTACTTTAGATGCCAATAACAAATCCAGGTTGTGACCCGTCCTCCTCCTTGGGTTTGATTAATTTGCTAGAGTGGGTCACAGAACTCGGGGAAAATTCTTACAGATAAACAGCCAGATGAAGAGGTCCACAGGGTTGAGTCTAGGAGGATGAAGTCTCAAGAGCAGGTGCTTTTGTCCCCATGGAGTTGGGGTGTGTCACCCTCCTGGTATGTGAATGTGCTCACACACCTAGAAGCTCTCTGAAATCCATACCATTGGGATTTTCATGTAGGCTTGCTCACAAAGGCATGATCAAATACTAGCTTCATTCCCTGATCCTCTCTTCTTTAGAGAAGTCGAGGGTTGTAGGGCTGAAAGTTTCAAGCATCTGATCGTGGCTTGGTCTTTCCTGTGACCAGCCCTCATCCAAGAGTCCACCCAGAGCTACCTCATTAGAACAAACAACACTCCTATCACCCAGGAAATTAAAAGGGTTTCAGGAATGCTGTGTCAGGAACTGGGGTCAAAGACTAAGTATCAGATAGAGAGCCCTGAAATAAACCTATGTATCTATGGTCCAGGAGTTGGTGATGGGCAGGGAAACCTGATGTGTATATTCCATGGGGTTGCAGAGTCAGACACAATTAAGCAACTGAACTGACAGACTGACTGACCTATGGTCAATCTACAGCAAAAGAGACAAGAACATACAATGGAGAAAAGACAGTAAATAAATGGTGCTGGTAAAACTGGACAGTTAGTTACACATTAAAACAAAAAAAATTAGAACATTGTTTAACAGCATACAAAAAAAAAAAAAAAAACTCAAAATGGACTAAAGATCTAAATATAACCCTGGGTACTATAAAACTCTTAGAGGAAAGCATAGGCGGAACACTCTTCACATAAATCACAGCAATATCTTTTTGGATCCATCTTCTAGAGTAATAGAAATAAAAACAAGAATAAATGGGGCCAAATTAAACTCAAAAGCTTTTGCACAGCAAAGAAAACTATAAACAAAAAGATAACCCACAATGGGAGAAATATTTGCAAACAATGCAACCAACATAGCATTGATCTCCAAAATTTACAAACAGCTCATGTGGCTCAAAATTTTTTAAAATGTGTAGAAGACTTAAATAGACATTTCTCCAAATATAGATGGCCAAGAGGTACATGAAAAGATGCTCAACATCACTAATTATTAGAGGAATATAAATTAAAACTGCAATGAGAAATCACCTCACACCAGTTAGAATGGCTATCATCAAAAATCTATGAACAATAAATGCTAGAGAAGATGTAGAGAGAAGGAAACCCTCCTACACTGTTGATGAGAATGTACATCCATACAGCTATTATGGGATTACAAAGAACAGTATGCTTAGTTTCTTTAGGTTCCTTAAGAAACTAAAAATAGAGCAACCATACGATCCAGCAACTTCACTCCTGGGCATAAATCCAAAGAAAAATTTGATTTGAAAGGATACTTGCATCCCAATGTTTACTCCAGTGCTGCTTACAATGGCAAAGACACGGAAACAACCTAAACATCCATTGACAGATGAATGGATAAAGATGTGGGCAGTATATGCAATGGAACACTACTCAGCTGTAGAAAAAGAATGAAGACATGCTTTTTGCAGCAACACTGATGAACCTGGAGATAATCATACTAAGTGAAATAAGTCAGAGAGGAAGACTAATATATGATATTGCTTATATGCAGAATCTTAAAACCATAATGCAAATGACCTTATTTACAAAAGAGAAACAGACTCAGAACAAATTTATGGTTATTAGGAGAGAAAGGTATGGCAGGGGAGTAGATTGGGCATTCGGGATTGACATGTACACACTGCTATATTTAAAACAGGTAACTATCAAGGATATACTGGATAGCCCAGGGAACTCTGCTCAGTACTCTGTAGTAACCTAACTGGGAAAAGAATTAGAAAAAGAAGAGACATATACATATGTATAACTGAACCTCTTTGCTGCACTCTTGAAACTAACACACGTTTTTAAACAACTATATTACAAAATGAAAACATTTTAAAAAGGGAATTTACAAAAGTTTTAAAAACTTGTGCCAGGAGCTGGAAGCAGGGACCAGTATTAGTATTTTCAATTATCTCACACTTTCTTAAAAGGGAGTCTCTTGGATATTCACTGTGTCATTTGGTTTCTTAGTTTCTAAATGTTTTCAGCATCAAATTTAAATGTTAGTTACTAGATACAGGCACACTAAAGATGCTAAGAAATTATAAGTGCTAGGAAAAGAAGGAACGATTAACACCAAAGTTATTCAAGAGAATTTTAATGTGAGAGACCTTGAAACAGCACTTATTTAAGAACTCAATACAATCATTATTCTCTAAGGAAACAATACAGTATTATTTGAAAGCTTATCCTGAATTTGACTGAACAATTTTAAATTTTGACGTATTTTAAGTTGTTTGTATCTGTTTTAGTAAAAAAAAAAAATCTGCTTTGATACTTATAAATTCAAAGTGATTTAAACATATTGACATTCAAAATACTGCATTGCAATTTTTAATTAACTTTTAGGTCCAACGTACTATGTACTCAGTGTTCGGCACCTTTCACGCTGTCTCATTTACTATTATTATTATCAATCCTAAAGGCAATCAGTCCTGAATATTCATTGGAAGGACTGATGCTGAAACTGAAACTCCAATACTCTGGCCACTTGATGCAAAAAACTGACTCCCTGGAAATGACCCTGATGCTGGGAAAGATTGAAGGCAGAAGGAAAAGGGGACGACAAAGGATGAGATGGTTGGATGGCATCACCGACTCGACGGACATGAGTTTGAGCAAGCTCCTGGAGTTGGTGATGGACAGGGAAGCCTGGCACGCTTCAGTCCATGGGGTCACAAAGAGCCGCACACAACTGAGCAACTGAACTGAACTGAACTTATAGCTAAGTGACACATTATGGATCGATGAAAAAGCTGAAGTTTGTATTTACTAAGTAAATAAAGTCACACAAATAATAACATATCTAAAAATAAAATTCAAACCTTTACTACATGTCAGACCCTGTGTACAAAATGATGTGCTTAACTTTAAGGAGATTTTGCCTGGAAAATCCCATGGACAGAGGATCCTGGTAGGCTCCAGTCCATGGGGTCGCTAAGAGTCTGACACGACTGAGCGACTTCACTTTCACTTTTCACTTTCATGCATTGGAGAAGGAAATGGCAACCCACTCCAGTATTCTTGCCTGGAGAATCCCAGGGACGGGGGAGCCTGGTGAGCTTCCTTCTATGGGGTCGCACAGAGTCGGACACGACTGAAGCGACTTAGCATAGCATAGCATGACATCTTTTGGGCTGGGTAGATTAACTGCAATTTTGGCCACAATTTTTCTTTTACCTGTGTACAAGACCTTTTGATGTGTAACAGTGTGGCTCCTCTAATCAAGAGGTACAGTTTATCTCCTACCACCTTAAATCTGCATTGTCCCTGTGTCTTCTTTTGACAAATAGAATGGGACCTAAATGATGTGCAAGTTCTGAGCTGGTACATCAGCCTGTTCTTGGAAACTAGTTTAGTGGCCATTAATTAATCGGCTAGCTTGCTGGATGATGAGAGACACAGAGCCCAGTTGCACCTATCACCCTAGCCAACAACCAGCCAAAACAGAGCCACAGATGCATGTGTAAACACAGCCAAGACCAAAGGGCCACCTAGCTGAGCACAGTTCAAATTGCTAACTCACGAAACCAAAAGCTAATATTTAGTGGCTGCTTTAAGCAATTAAGTTCAGGGGTTGACATTTATACAAGAAAATTTATCTGATACTTTCAACATCTTTCCCACAAATTTTAATTAAGAAGAGAGAGGAAAATAACTCCTATAGCTAGGAGAATAGGATTTTTTTTTTCTTCTGTAAATGGATGGCTTCTGATATGGTCCTTTAAGGAGAATCAGAAATTGAAAGAACTATACCACAGTTAATGTTGGAAGCTCTTTGTTGACATTGTTAAGCAGATGGAGCACCTTACAACCATAAATTAAATCCCGGTCAAAGTATTTGGATGAGTGTGGTAAGGTTCTGACATTTGTTTTTCAGTTTTCACATCTTAACTAAGAATATGTAATTCTTATATCATAGACTTATTTTAAGACTCAATCGACAAATATAAATACTTAAAACAGTACATACCATGTACTAATTATTAGTTGTTAGCATTGGATGCCAAGCTTACAGTTTGATTTGTTATATTTATCTATCAGAATGATTCTAGATTGTTTATGTGTATGTACACTCATGCATGTGAGCTGAAGCACAGAAAGTGGGAAAAGAAACATCTAGAAAAGCAGAAGCATAAATACAGAATTGGCATATTTGGCTATGCATCTGAAAAGTGATTTGTAGCTTTACAAAGAATTTTAATATTGTCATGTTCACAGCCAAAGAAACTGAATAATTCAGAAAATATTCATTGAGGAACTTCTATATTTCAGGCACTGTATTAAATAATGCTTAGGGAATGGAGGAGCAACTATAGATAACATTAAATTTATGGACCCTGAAAATGCTGCAATTCAGCAAGCTTGCCTTTTTACATTTCCCAACAGGAAGCTTAAATAAAAACATTCTGCCCAATTTTAGCAAGCATACCTCTTTGTGTATTAATATTGTCCCAGTATAAAGTTATTCTCCTACTACAACCCTTTTCTTTTTCTAATACACTAAATTAGTGACTTTATTTCAGCTTTTTCTTTTTTGAATAAGGAGAAACCAACACATAGAGAAAAAAAATCCTTTACAAAAGCAGTCACTCCTACATTCCTTGGCTTTAGAATGTGAGTCACAAAGCTCTATTCAAAACCAGCTTTTCATAATCACAAATTTATAGACTGAACAGACAAGAGACTCGAAAAAAAATTTGTTTGCATTTATAAAGTTTGCCTCTGCTCCTTCTATGCATCAGTTACTCCCTACTGTGTCAATATTTTAAAACCTCCTTTTTGATTTTTACTATTGATTTAAGAAAGGGTTTCTCAACCCTGTCACTATTGACATTTTGGATTAGATGGTTAGGAGGGTTTCCTGCAGATTGTTTAGCACTAGCTCTGGCCTCCGATATCCCCCTTCTCCCAACTGTCACAGCCAAGAAAATTTCCAGATATTGTCAAATGTCCCCTAGGTGCAGAACCTCTCATTTAAGGAATTAACTATTTGGCAAAATGTTTATTAAGAGTTTGCTTCATTTATTTGTTTATTGACAATACTTCTGGCAACAGCATGGAATAAGCCAAGACTCTAAATGACCTCACAGCTGACAATGAGTAAACACGTGAAATTACAAACTATGTCGATGACTTTACAAATTTTAAAATATAGGAACAGTCTCCAGAATGACCAAGCTTATAAACAGTGGGAAGTATATTTCCCTTTTAAAAAAACATGTATGTCTCATTAGTTACTATGTCAACAGGAAAAAAAATCTTATTTAGCAAATGGTGGAAAGAACCATATATTTTTAATTGAAGATTTTCTTTTATTTACAAAATACCCATAATTCAATTCTGCTGAGCTATTTCACTTCATGTGCAATAACACCATTATGTTAATATAACAGATGTCTTTCAAACTGTCAAACATTAATTACAATTAACTAGAGTGTTTTTAAAATAAGATTAAATTGAGACTTATTTTGAATTATAGTTCAACAAGCTAATATTTTTTTTTCAAAGACTGACTATTGACTGATCGTGGTAAATAGCAATTACAAGATAAATTAAAAAAAAAGAAAATCTTCAGGGGGGGAAATGTGATATTCTGTGTGCTATCTTTGAAGCAGTTCTGTCTTTCACATAGAATGAAGTATATATTTGCTACTTCCAAAGTATAAACCTGTTGTATTTAATACTGGTTGAACAAAATGTCAATTTTCAAATTTCTATCAAGACTTACCAAAGGTTCTAAAATCATTTGGTATAATAATTTTAATAAATTTGTAATAATTTGTTTCTATCCATGGAAAAGGAGATTGTAATTTTTTATATATTTTTCAAACAGGAGGCTCAAAACAGTAAAACTACTGTTAAATATTCTAACATCTGAACAGATCATTTTTGCCCCATAAATCTAAAAATCCCTGAAATGCACTCATATGCTGCTGCTGCTACTGCTGCTAAGTCACCTCAGTCGTGTCCAACTCTGTGTGACCCCATAGATGGCAGCCCACCAGGCTCCCCCGTCCCTGGGATTCTCCAGGCAAGAACACTGGAGTGGGTTGCCATTTCCTTCTCCAATGCATGAAAGTGAAAAGTGAAAGTGAAGTCCCTCAGTCATGTCTGACTCTTAGCGACCCCATGGACTGCAGCCTACCAGGCTCATCCATCCATATAATACACATCAATTTGACTTGTCGCCTTTTGACTTATATTACAAATTTTACTACAGTTCAAACAGATGCTGAAGTAGAATGATTTAAAGCTATATTATGAAAAAAAAGCTACTCCCTAGATTAGATATTAATGTGTGAGCTCTGCTGACCACATATAACTCATTGTTCTAAAATGGTGGGAGTAAAAGTTATGTGGTACTTTTTAAACTTAACTAACTTTCAAATCAATTTTAATCTCAAATTCCTAATGTAACACTTACTATGCAAGTCAACAGAGGCAACTCATCTAACATCTACCTTCACCTAAAACCCTTGTCTATAATGTTTGGATAATCAGAACACCCATACCCATCACTTTGCTGCTAGTTTTTATTTTTTTATGTATTTTGCTTTTGCTTAGCCCTATCCTAGGAAATGGAGAAGGCAATGGCATCCCACGCCAGTACTCTTGCCTTAAAAATCCTATGGATGGAGGAGCCTGGTAGGCTGCAGTCCATGGGGTCGCTGAGGGTCCGACATGACTGAGCAACTTCACTTTCACTTTTCACTTTCATGCATTGGAGAAGGAAATGGCAACCCACTCCAGTGTTCTTGCCTGGAGAATCCCAGGGACGGGGGAGCCTGGTGGGCTACCGTCTATGGGGTCACACAGTCAGACACGACTGAAGTGACTTCGCATAGCATAGCATAGCATCCTGGGAAAATGTCGAGTGAATATTAGCTTCACTAAGTTCCCATAAGGGGAGAGCCAAAATTTGACCTATGACACAGGTTATCAACATTCTTGGTGTATCCCTGGTATTTGTAGAAAGGATCCAATGATTCTAACAAAAATAATATGTAAGAGACTTCTGAGCTTCTGACCTCTGCAACTGTTCAGATAATAATGCTTTGTTACTTTAGGCCACTGAGTTTGTGATTTATGTTAGCAATAGAAAGCTAATATAGATTTCTGTTTATCCTTTTTCCCAAAGATATCTCTCTACAATCCACCTTTCTTTTCTCAAGTACCTCCCTTGTATCCTTACACCTTAAAGAAAGTAAGCCAAGTTTTAGCTTGATATCCAGCACAATACAACTCTTGGTTTTAGCCAACGTTCTTAATCTAATATCTCAATACTAATACTATAAATAATACTATAAACAGGGGAGTTTCATCTGAGCTACACTGATCTCTTACTCTTAAAATTAAATGCATACACAGGATTTTGTTATTATCGGAAAAAAGAAAAAAAAAACACTTCAAACAAAACATTTGGAAAGGGCAGTTCCTTGGTTCGTGTAACTGAAAAATCCAAGTTTGTGTTAATCAAAGCTATATCCAGATCCTTGAATAATATCCTCAGGAATCTATCACCATCTTTTATGTCTATGTGTTTCTGTTGACTGTTTTCTCATACTTTCTCTACAATATAGCACAAAGTTTGCATTCTACAGATATTGCAAACTAGCACAAAGAGAATTTTCTTAAAAACTCCAACAAATGTATCAAATATGGTCCAATTTAGACTGAATTTCCCAGAAAGTGGAGATTGAAGCAAGGATTAAAGTGCTACAGTTTTTGTGTGTGTTTTTTTAAAGAGGTTCAGACCAAGGCAGTGAAGGTAAGGAAAAATGAAAGTGAGATAAATAAAGATGTGCTACATTGCAATATACGGCTTTAACGCACTATTTATTCTTCAAAATGTGCTGCAGAGACATGGCTGCAATACTCCTAAGCTGGTATATTCACTGGGCACAAGAGACTTCTCAAGGACTGAATGGAGAACCCCTATCTGTAACTCAGCACAAGAAAGTAGAACCTTCTTATCTCCCATTTTCTATTATTTTATGTTGCCCTCTGTTTCATACTATGGTGTTTATCCCAGTCTCAGAGTGGAGTGACAACCTGCACGATGAGAGTCTTCAAATGAAAAAGAGATAACTTATTAATAAATATAATAAATAAAAAAATTTTTAAAGTGTAATCTCAACTATTTTTCCATTCTGATATCCTCGAAGTTTATCAGTTCTAATAGATGTTCCAGTACCTTCAAAATCACCTGAAGATATAAGAACTATAAACCACTTGAGTTAAATCCCTTTAGGGCAAACTGATATTTGGTGCTACCCTATGCAAACTCCACAATTCTCAGTTTAGGCAGATGTCTTTACCACAACAACTTTTCTTGAGCTTTCTTATGCACTTACCTCTATGACAAAGGCATGGTATATATAGTCACATTAAGCCTTCACAACAATCCAGGGAAGTAGTGACTTTCAGAGATGAGGAAACTGCTTCAAAGAGCTTGCATAAAAATAAACAAGTATTAAACTGTAGAGCTGATATTCAAACAGAGATCAGTCCACACCCTAAATCATTATGCTTTCCTGAATACCTGGTGTACTTTTTGCCTAATGAAACTTCTTTACTTATTTATACATGTCCGTAATGTAACTTATGGGCTTCTCTGGTGGCTCAGTGGTAAAGAATCCACCTGCCAAAGCAGGAGACGTGGGTTTGATCCCTGGGTCAGCAAGATCCCCTGGAGAAGGAAATGGCAACCCCCTACAGTATTCTTCCCTGGGAAATTTCATGGACAGAGGAACCTGGTGGGTCCATGGGGTGGCAAATGAGTCAGACACAACTTAGCAACTAAATAACACAGTAACATGTAATGTAACTGATCTTGAGGATCTAGTTCAGATGTTCTACTGCCTGAAATCATTGCCCACTGTCCCAGGCAGAAGGGACTGCTCCCTACCTTTGAGTTTCTATGATTTGTGATTTGAGCATCATTAATATGTGTTTTGAACATACCATGATGCAAAAACATAATAAGTATACTATTTGATGAATATCTACAGAGGAAACGTACATTTGTAACCAATAAATAGAACACCACCAAAATAACAGAAACTTCTTTTATAAAAATGTTTTTTTTTCCTATCTCTATCCCCCAAAATAACTTATTCTGATTTCTAAGAGCATGTGCTAGTTTCAGGCAGCTATTTCTTTAAGTACTTTGTAGGTAATTTATTTAACATTCACAACCATTCTAGGCATAGATAGAAACTAAATAACTTACTCAAAGTAATACAGTTACTGAGGAGTGCAGAGTTAGGATTTAAATTCTAGCAGTTAGCTGCAAGTACCACCATTTATCCTGTACTTCTACATGATTCATATGGCAAATAGTACCTTGCATCTTGTTTTCTCACTGGTTGTGGTTATATCTTATTTCTCTGAGTTAGATGGTAGCATCCCAAAGTACAAAGTTTATGTCTAATTCATCTTGATAACTTGTTTAATATTCACTGTAGCCTATAGCGTATCTATTCAAAAAATATTTGCTGGTTGATTAAACAGAGGAATGAATGAGATGAAACAAATAAACGTACATTTAAAATGTTGTTCAATGACACTTTAGAACTTTGGCAACATTGTAATGATTTTTACCCACAGTTTAAGGCATTGCTTTTTGTAAATTTCTTATTGTTACCACAGAACAGGTTTCAGTAAGCCCTAACTCACTCAGCCTTTTCCAGTAATTGGGCATTTTCCATTAAATATAGTTGCATAAACAGCAAAAATCGGTGCATAATATGTAATGTTGTCTGATGAGATTTGGACGAAGGAGAATTTCACCTTCATATGAATAGTCTCTACTCAGCCATCATCTTTCTGCCTCAGATTACAAAGTACTTATCTGTTTAGTTTTTTCCTCTACTGACATTTCCTATTGCTGTAAGTAAGATGCCTTTGATAAATACCTCTCCACCACTTCCTCAGAAGTAGCAATGCTTACTTGTTAAGATATATTCTTCCCCCAGTACTTATAACCAATATTTCTATTAGTGTAAATGATTAAGTTACAGAAGCAACATCAGTTAATGTCAAGGCTAATCCTTCAGAGTTAGTTCTGGTTAAGACTTTAGAGGTTAACAAGCTGAACTCTTTATGGCCCAGAGAAGTAAAGTGAGCAGACCAATGTCACCAGCTTGCTAATGGCATGGAATACGATGAAATCTCCACCTTACAAACTTTCAGCACTGTATTCATCCCACCCCTAAATAAATGCAGTATCTTCTCCCCTCTTAGTTTAAGGCCAGGCAGGACCATCTTTCATGATCTTGCTCTATGTTCATTGTTCATCTCTTTTCAACTTACCCAAGGCAGGAGAGTCCCTCTGCTCTGAACTGTGCCCTCCTTTCCCTTCTTCTGCCTTTCACCAGAAAGCTCTGGATAGCTCCCACAACATTGACCACGTGGTTGTGAAACAGAAGTCAGAAACTTCTTGAAGTTAAGATGGATGTTTAATTATACTATACTAGTACAGTCACAAAATCTGTACTGTACTCACATTCAATGAAGGATTTCCATTTGTGTCTCAGATTCTATTTGAAAGTTGTAATTTTCACTAGATTACATTTTTTTAAAAATACCCTTGTGCATTTAAATGCAATTTTGACCATTTGTTAGTTAGCAGACAATGAGAATTTTTTTGAAAATAGCAATATATTTTTTTGGCCACACAGCATGTGGGATCTTAGTTCCCCAATCAGGGATCAAATCCAGGCCCTTAGTAGGGGAAGCATGGAGTCCTAACCACTAGACCACTTGGAAATTCCCAAGACATGGATTCTTAAAATTTGATAAGCTCCATTTGAATCAGTTCTAATGAGGTAGATGAAACTGGAGCCTATTATACAGAGTGAAGTAAGCCATAAAGAAAAACACCAATACAGTATAATAACGCATATATATGGAATTTAGAAAGATGGTAACGATAACCCTGTACGTGGTACAGCAAAAGAGACATAGATGTATATAACAGTCTTTTGGACTCTGTGGGGGAGGGCAAGGGTAGGATGATTTAGGAGAATGGCATTGAAACTTGTATATTATCATATGTGAAATGAATCGCCAGTCCAGGTTCGATCAATGATACAGGATGCTCGGGGCTGGTGCACTGGGATGACCCAGAGGGACGGTATGGGGAGGGAAGTGGGAGGGGGCTTCAGGATGGGGAACACATGTACACCTGTGGCGGATTCATGTCAATGTATGGGAAAACCAATACAATATTGTAAAGTAATTAGCCCCCAATTAAAATAAATTAAAAAAATTTTTGATAAGCTCCATGTGGTAGGGTAAATTATGCCTGCTCTCCCCCAAATGGCTACATCCGAATCCCTAGAACCTGGAAATGTGCTACTTTTCTAGTAATATTCACTGGAAGGACTGATGCTGAAGCTAAAGCTGAAGCTCCAATGCTTTGGCCACCTGATGCAACTAGCCAACTCATTGGAAAAGACCCTGATGCTGGGAAAGATTGAGGGCAGGAGGAGAAAGGGATGACACAGGATGAGATGGCTGGATGCCATCACCGACTCAATGGACATGAGTTTGAGCAAACTCCCAGAGATAGTAAAGGACAGGGAAGTCTGGCCTACTGCAGTCCATGAGGTCAGAAACAGTTGGACATGACTGAGCAACTGAACAATAACACATGTAAAAAAGACTTTTAAAGTATAATTCAGTTGTGGATTATGAGATAGAGATTACCCTAGATAATCTACATGGGCCTAACATAACGACAACATTCTTTTAAAAGAAGAAGGGAAGGTCACAGTCAGAAAAAAAGCCAAAGTGATGACAGGGGCAGAGAAGCAGAGAAAGTGATCGGAGGATGGTGTGCTCTTGGGAGAAGGATGGGACCACAAACCAAGAAAGGCAGGATCCTGTATAAACTAGAAAAGACAAAGAAATGGATTCTTCCCTCAAGCCTCCAAAAGGAGAACAACCTTGTTAATCCAGTTAGATTTCTGATCTCCAGAATTCTAAGATGTTTTACTTTATGGAACCATGTTTGTGGTAATTTGATATAACAGCAATAGGAAACTAACCCACCTTGTGCTAAAAATTGTGAGACAAGAAACTCAGATATTTAGATTGCGTATAGAAAGAAAAAAAGAGAACCTCAGATTAAAGTAGAAAAATAATAGCTGGAATACTTTAAGAATTTACATTGATTACCTAGAAAAAGAAATTGAAAAGATGTCAGAATTCACTTCCTTATTGTTTTTGAATGATAATGTTCAATTGTATGGAATGATAAAAATCTTATGTAATTCCCACTGTACAGATTGATTAGGTTGACTTCCTATTAAATAAAATATTATCAACTTCAAACAAAAGTTTGTATTAAAGAACTTCTGTTAACTTATTTTGGAAAATTTTAATAGTGAGGAAGATTTACAATGTGCCAATTTAGGCAGATGTGTGTGTGTGTGTGTGTGTGTGTGTGTATGTGTGTGTGTTGACTCACTCTCTGGTTCCCTATTAACAAGAGTTACTTTGAGTTTGAAAAAGAAACCCCTAACAAAATTTAGAATTTAAATGTCATGTATTCTCCTATATAAAATTCTTTCAGCCAACTAAATTTTAGATGTTAAAGTATCACACTGGGACCAGTTATGGAAGTAACTTGGTAGAGAATTAGAGTAGGCAGAACCACGAAGGTTAGAGCAAGCATGCCATAAGTTGAATGTTGCTGCTGCTGCTGCTAAGTCGCAGTCAGTCATGTCCGACTCTGTATGACCCTACAGACAGCAGTCCACCAGGCTCCCCAGTCCCTGGGATTCTCCAGGCAAGAACACTGGAGTGGGTTGCCATTTCCTTCTCCAATGCATGAAAGTGAAAAGTGAAAGTGAAGTTGCTCAGTCCTGTCCGACTCTTCACGACCACATGGACTGCAGCCTTTCAGGCTCCTCCATCCACAGGATTTTCCAGGCAAGAGTACTGGAGTGGGTTGCCGTTTCCTTCTCCATAAGTTGAATAATAGCCCCTTAAACGATGCTCACGTTCTAATGCCTGGAATCTGTGAATGTTACCTTCTGTGGAAAAAAAGGACTTTGCAAATGTAATTCAAGATTCTGAAATGGGGAGATTATCCTGGGTAATTCAGGTGGGCCTTAACTATATTGGGGCTTCCTTGGTGGCTCAGATGGCAAAGAATCCACCTGCAATGTGGGAGACCTGGGTTTGATTCCTCGGTTAGGAAGATGCCCTGGAGAAGGGCACAGCTACCCATTTCAGTGTTCTGGCCTGGAGAATTCCATAGACTGTACATTGCATGGTGCCGTAAAGTGTCAGACACTTAGGAGCGAAAGTCAGAAGTAGATTTAACACAGAAGAAAAGGAGAACATGGCCACAGAGACAGAAATCTGAAGCATGTGGCCACAAGCCAAGGAAGGCCAGCTGCCACTGGAAGCCGGTGAGGCAAGAAACAGATTTTGTCTTAGAGCTTCCAGAGTGAAACCCAACCGGCACTGAGGCTTCAACCCACTTGCACTGCATTTAAGACTTCTCAGCTCTATCTTAAAATAAATGTCTGTTGTTTTAAGCCCCCAACTTTATGGAAATTTGTTACAGCAGCCAAAGGAAACTAATACAGATTTCAGTACCCGAGAATGGGGTGTTGCTATAACAAATACCTAAAGATATACAAGTGGCTTTGGAATCAGGTAATGAGTAGAAGCTCAAAGAACTTTGAGGTACAGGTTAGAAATAACTGACTTAAACTGCTGGTAGGAATATGGGCATTAAAGGCTCTACTGGTGAGGGCTCAGAAAGAAGCTAAGAGCACGAAAGTCTATGCTATCTTAGAGAATGCTTACATTATCATAAACAGAATGTTGGTAGAAGTATGAATGTTACAAGCACTGCTGCTGATAACTCAGAGGAAAATGAGGAACGTGATTCTGGGAGCTGGAGAAACAGTACCCTTGTTACATAGTGACAGATGGCTGAAATCTGCCCTCCAACTATGAGGAAGGGCTTCTCTGGTGGCTCAGATGGTAAAGAATCTGCCTGCAATGCAGGAGACCTGGGTTCAACCCCTGAAGGAGAAGATGGAAACCCACTCCAGTATTCTTGCCTGGAGAATCCCCATAAACAGAGTAGTCCATAGGGTTGCAAAGAGTTGGACGTGACTGAGCAACTAAGCCCAGCACAGCACAGCTATGAAGAAAGTAGATCTTGTAAGGGATTAACTTGAGTATTTATCTAAGAGTTTCAAGCCGTGTGGTGAAGGTGTGGCCAGATCTGTTTCTGTTGATAATAATAAAATGTAAGAGGAAAGAGATAAATTGAGAAAGAATTGATAAAAAGAAACCAGGTCTTAAAAATGATTCAGGAAGATTCTCAGACTATCCAGATTGCAAAAGATGCTAAAACTACGAAATTCACTGTTAGCAAAGTGTGCTCTAAAGAGAAAGCAATGGATGTGGTTGGATACTCACTAGCTGGTGCCTCAAAAGGATCAAAAGGTTAGAGCATCCCCTCCTCACACAGAGGGTTCTTTGAAAAGATGAAGCCTGTGACTCAAGGATCCTCTCAAAAATCTCCAGGGAAGGATAAAGATGAACTTATACAGAAAAGAACTTAAAATCAAGCAAATAATATTTAATGGGTTTCTTAGGTCTTTTTCTCCAAACCAGTAATTTTAATATACATTACTTTATTTAAAAGCATGATGATATGACCTTTGTGAATACAATTGTTCCCATTTTACATGAATAAATATATCAGTAAATATATTAGTTTTTTGTTTGCAAGCAACAGAGATCACTACAATTAAATTAAAAATAGAAGTTAGTGAAAGTTATCAGGCAGCTCATAAAAGTGAAGGAGAACATAAAATATCCAACACTGGAAGAATAAAATCCAGGTGAGTTTTGGGCAATCAGGACAAATAGATAATTCTTTCAGGAAGATTCTAACAGAATAAATCAGTTCTAAATCTTCCCTGTAGGTGCATCACTTTGCTTGGGAGTTCATTTAACTACTGGAAGAGGTTGGTTGACTTAGTTTGTGCGAAGAACTCACCTTCTGTTCCTTAAGACAGCAGAATTACTCAATGGAAAGGCCTGTTAACAACACACCTGCAATGGGGACTTCCCTCATGGTCCAGTGGCTAAGATTCCAGGCTCCTAGTGCAAGGGACGCAGGGTCAATCCTGATCAGGGAACTACATCCCACATGGCACAACCAAGAGCTCACAGGCAGCAACTACAGATCCAGAGCTTACAGGCTGTAACTAAGACCTTGTGCAGCTTAATTAATTAATTAAAAAAAAAGAACACATGCAATGGGAAAGACAGTTTCTCCAAAAATGAAGGGAGATGCTGAAGGAAAGTGGAAAGGATGCTAACCAGGCTAAATATAGACAGGAAATGAATGTCCTTTGTAATGATGGATAAAGTGCCCCAGTGTCTTTCCCACAGTCACCTACCTAGGTAATATTAATAGCTGAGCTTTGACTCAGACTACTTGATTTAAATTAGGTTCTATACAATTATAACATAGTTGCTAACCTTCTCCCAAGGGAGTTCTCCCACATATACAGTGAGAAAAAAGGTATACATGACCTGTATGGGATCTCCCAGCATTTGGTATCCTCCTTATATGATCCAGCTTATTGCTCTGAGGAACTGGATTTTTTTCCTTAAATCATTGACAACAGATATATTCCCTTTGTTCTTATTTACATAGACAGAAGCTATGTAGTGACAAGGTCTCTTCAAGGCTGGAATACTTCCTTAACAACATGAGCAAAATAGCATCTGGTATCAATCTTGTCCCACTGACTTGACTGTAGTGATTTAAAAGCTTTCATTCTTGGAATTCAAAAATCTAATTTTTAATGCACATTCTGTCAGCTGTTTTCCTAGATTGTAAATGAGTTTCTGTCATCCTGACAGACTCTCAGATAAATTGAAACTTAACTAGGGGGAAGAAAATAATTGTTAAAAAACGATTTTGTTCTGAATAGAATAAATGTGATATATATTTTGGTTACTTTCCCTCTAAATTGTCATTGGTTTCTCTGCATTGGTAAGCTGATGAATCTGTGTGATGATCAACTACTTCTGTAATTTACTGTCTGACAATAGATTGTAAAAAAATTGCCACGCTGACATTGACTGAACCCATTAAGCATTATTCCTTTTCAAATATATGGCCTGAAGAAAAACTCTAATCATTTTTCCCCACCACAACCAAAAATTACTGAGCATTTCAGCTATTATTTCCTCCAAGTGTTCACTTTAATTGGGTGAGTAATCATTTTCTTTGAGAAAAAAGTCAGTAGGTTGGCCAAAGGTGGCTAAGCAGACAATAGTGTGGTTCTCAGTAACTGGTAAAGAACCAGAAAACAGGGAAGTTCAGCTAGGGAGAGAAGGGACATGAGGAAGGGTAGGATGGGGAAGAGAGAGGCAAAGATGTGGAGAAATTAAGGAAGTGTTATTTAATGTCAGAGGAACATCTGACGACCCAAAGCTTCCTACACTAATACTTCAAAGTACTGCATTCTCTCAAAATACATACAATCATCCATATTTGTAAAGCAATTGATTACTTAAATGTAATGCCACTTCTCTCCTCAAAAACTCAAAATACACCTTAAGTTCCTTTTACAGATGGGGAACCTGAGGCTCCATGAGGACAAGTGACTTAATCCACAGCTGGTTGGCAGCAGAGACCGTATTAGAACTAGGTCTCTGGCTCCTCCACCACAGAGTGTAATTTCCACCCCACCTCACTGCCTTTATACCAGAGCTCCTTCAATAATGTCCACCAGTTAATTAGATCCTTCTTTCCATAGAACTTCCCTGAAAAAGCTTTTACTGTTGCTTTGGAGAACGTTCTCCACCAAGAAATCCTATAATCTTTGAAGACAGCCTTAGATTAAGGCTCTGACATTTTTGGACTCTACAAGGATGACTGTCACCTTTCCTGGTTGAGAAGATAAAGCCTTTGTTCAATTTAACCTGAAGAATGCTACTTAATTGCCAGCAAAGAAGTGTTGTGTGGGCACCCTCTATTTGATTAATCTTCCTTCTAATTTTTCACTGGCTGTTTGTCACTGGAAACACAGGTAAGTCATTCAGTTTCCAGGTCTAAGATAGGAATAGGTACATGATTCCTATAAGAATTATATGAGCTGGACTTCCCTGGCAATCCATTGGTTGGGAATTCACCTACCAATGCAGGGGACACGAGTTTGATCCCTGGTCCAGGAAAATCTCAGATGCAAAGAGGCAACTAAATCCATGTGCCCCAGCTACTGAAGCCTGCATGCCTAGAGCCTGTGCTCTGCAACAAGAAGAGCCACTGCTATGAGAAACATGTGAAATTACATGTGCTTACATGTGCAAGCCACTGCAACTAGAGAAAGCCCATGGCACAGCGAAGAAATCCAAATACAGCCAAAAAAATTAATTAATTAAAAAATTATATGAGCTCATGCATGAAAAAGCACATTGCACATGTAAAATACTAATGTTAATGAGGTAATACTCTAAAGCCAGGGCAAATGTTTACTTGCAATGACTGAGCATTATGCAGAAATGGAAAGATTATGTTATAGAAGGTTTATAGCAGATACGGTTAGTGCCTCACCCTTGTCTCTTCAGGACTCACCAGCCCCCGGCTTACTGTAGCTTCCTAAAGCAAGCCCAAGAGGAAATTCTCTGGCATGCCTGACTGGTGACAGGGACACCAGGATGACGGATTCTGATCTCCCAGAGACTATCCCTCAGCCAGTAGAGAGTTGATGTACAAATATTCCCAATTCTTCTCCCTTCAAGTGGAACGATGCTAAGGAATTTTTTTAACAGTATCAGTTGTACTACACAGTTGATTATTTTAAAGAAATAGGTCCCAAAGAAGCTGAACAAATCAAATGGAAAATTTTTATGTTTACTCTCTCCCCATGCCCTCCCTCTACAACTGTCTGGCATCACTGCCTTCATGCAGAGTATATGGACATGCCAGTTAACTAACCATAGCATTTTATGACCCTATGAGAGGAATGAATGTCAAAGATGTATAAACATTAGGAAGCTTTCTTCTATAAATCATAATGCTGAACTTACTGGCAGTGGTGTAAATCTTGAAAAAGAAATCAAAGCAGGTAGCCTCAGGATCCTCTCTTGTATTTTTCTAAATGATTGATAGGGTGAAAGGAGGGGCAACTAGAGTAAAATGATGGAAATTTATTTCCATCCCAGAGACTATCAAATCTCTGTAAAATGTTTTCTTTTTTTTTTTTTAATTTTATTATTATTATTATTTTAATTTTTCTTAACTTTACAATATTGTATTACTTTTACTATACATCGAGATGGATCCGCCACCAGAATACACGTGTTCCCCATCCTGAACCCTCCTCCCTCCCCCCTTCCCACACCATCCCTCCAGGTCCTCCCGGTGCTCCAGTCCCAGGCATCTGTTATAGGGCATCGTACCTGGACTGACTCGTTTCAGATATGATATTATACATATTTCAATGCCATTCTCCCCAATCGTCCCACCCTCTCCCAGTCCCAGAGTCCAAAAGTCTGTTCTATACATCAGTGTCTCTTTTGCTGTCTCATAAGCAGGGTGATTGTTACCATCTTTCTAAATTCCATATATATGCGTTAGTATACTGTATTTGTGTTTTTCTTTCTGGCTTACTTCACTCTGTTTAATAGGCTCCAGTTAGCTTGAACTAATTCATTGCCTGACTCATGGGGCACATTAAATGTATATGGCCAATAAAATATCATTAAAAATCTTCTGGCCCAGTGACCTATTTCAAATGTCTATTCTGAGTTACCACAGTACACTAAGGTCATGGGAGCAAAGGGACTGCCTCCTAACAGTCACACCTGTACTTGCGAATCTAACTTTATCTGCATCTCTCTCTACCTTGGTACATATTTATTTTTCATGCAATCAACAAACCAACACACATGTACACATAGGTCCAAATGTACATATATGTATGTATATAAAATACACATATTTATGTGTTAATTTGTTGCTATTATAGAATTATTAATTATGCAATTAAGAACTCTTAATTAGAGAATTACTATTCAGAGATGCTCTCATTTTTGGAACCAGACTGCTTGTGTTTGAATTTCATCTCTGCCGCTTATGATCTGGATGACCATGAACAGTTTACTTAACCTCTCTGAGCCTCAGTTTTCTTATTTTTTCCTTAAAAAGTGATGGCCAAAAAAGGGAGGGATGTCAATTTTACCTGCCTCTAGGAGTTATTCTGAGGATTAAATGTGTTAATAAATGCAAATATAGAGCTTAGGAATAAGGACTGCATCAGCATTTGCATTAACTTCACATATTCTGTCAACCTTTTATTAACCACACGTCATGAACACACACACACACATATGTATATGTGTGTGTATATATATATATATACATATGGACAAAAAATCATTCATGCATTTTGTTGAATACTATATAGGTATGGTATTAATTATTATATGCACATAGCATAATGAGTCGACAAGGTGATTTTGGTGATGATGCTGACTACTCCCATTAAAAGGCAATCACCCTCCTGTGGGGAGTTAAGCAGGGCCTCACTGGATGCTCCATGATAACTCCAACCCTGAATAATTAAAAGCCCTCTTAGCATCACTTGAAATACATCTTTTAAAATCATGAATCACTTCTTCCCTTACAGGTCAAATTATTTGCTTCTACTTTCAAATGAAGTTATCAATCCCTTTAAAAGAAATAAAAAAGCAAAAACAATAATGTAAATAATCATAAGCTCTCACATTAATTGGAGTCATTTTTCTCCCAGGTGTCTCTAGATAGCATATTCATTCCCTGATCAGCTTGCTTATCTGAGATTAATTTTCAGTGCATCTTGTAGTTGCTTTTTCCCACAGAGTTCTGATAGGGAGGATCTAATAGAAGAACAAAGAGAAAACTCAACGATTTGGTGTTGTGGCTACTGAAGAGATCCTCTGCCATATTAATACCTCTAGTGAGGACTATAAGGATTCCTAATAAACACAGTTGAAATCATCATGTATTGGGATAATTGCAGGAAAAGTGAAAAATAAGAGGACATCTATTGTTGTTCAATTGCTAAGTCATGTCCTACACTTTACGACCCCATGGATTGCAGCACGCCAGGCTTCTCTGTCCTTCACCATCTCCCAGAGTTTAAGCTGTACATATGCCTACATTTCATCTCTTCTCCTTCTCCACCTTGAGTTTCTTTATCCAGCGGAAACTGTCAGACCTCAGGTGGTATCTTTGTCTCACACACCTGTGAATCCCATGTCTATTCCAGTAAATGCACATATTCCTTACTGGAAGATGTTTATCCTAGTATATGTCAAGATAACAGCAGGTTTCACTTGAAGAAGGAAAGGTCAGAGGGAACAAATATTTACCAAGAGCCGGTTATGTTTCAAACATTTCACTTTGGGTACCTTACCTTACTGAAACCTCACCTTGAGTTTTGGAGACATTATTACATTCATTGCATAACTGAGGGGTCAGAAGCTTAGACTGGTTGATATATTTGCCCAGTTCTACATACTGACAAACTGCACAGGCAGGATTTGAACCCAGGCTTATCCTCCATCAAAATTTATGTTGTTTTACTTTTACCGCACTGCAGACATAATAGCAATTTAGGGCAAAGAGTCTCACGGCTGGATTTGCAGAAACTTGTCCATGGCTGTTTCAGAGAAACTCATTTTTATACACAAAAAGTAGCTATGTGTAGAGTAGAAGTATGGATTACCATGTTCTTTGATGCATCTCTCATCAAAGTGAGTGTCTGTATGTTCTCTCCTTGAACCTGGGTGGGGTTATGACTACTTCAAGCCATAGTGAATGACAGAAGTGATGCTAAATGATTTCTGAGAAGGGTCATAAAGACTCCTGGGTTCCTCCATATTTCCAGAAGGACTTTAGTGATGGCTCAGAAGAATCTGCATGCAATGCAGGAGACCTGGGTTCAATCCCTGGCTCGTGAAGATCTACTGGAGAAGGGAATATCAACCAACCCCAGTATTGTTGCCTGGAGAATTCCATGGACAGATGAGTCTGGCAGGCTATAGTTCATGAGGTCACAAAGAGCTGGACATGACTGAGCAATGAACACTTTCACTTCACTTTCATGTTTCCTGAAACACACTTAGAACCATGAACAGAAGTCAGAAGTTGGACTTCCCTGGAGCCACCATGCTGTAAGGAAGCCAAGGAGACAGGGGTGCTTTGGTGGAGAATCCTTGAGTCATTCCCACCCAGAATCCAGACATATGACTGAATGTAACTGCTCAGACCTGTAATCTCGCCAGGTGAGGACCCAAACATTTTCAAAACAGATAGGCTCTACCTTGTCCACTGCTTGAATTCCTGACTTCAAAATTCCTTGGACATAATAAATGGGTTGTTTTAAGCTAGTAATTTTTTTGTGCTTTGACATGCAGCAAAATAATGGAGAGAAATATGAAGTTGTTCCTGAACTATGAAAGTATGTAAGGCACAATTCTAAACACTGTGAAGAAGACAAAGCTGAAAGTCATTGTGGTCCCTGAACACAAATCTACAAAGAAAAAGACGTACATTATTATTTCTGATTCTAGAAGGAATCCAACAAAGAAGGAAGTTTCTTTCAAGTGAGTTCTTAAAAATAGAAAATGAATAACACTTTGAGAGAATTAGAAGTAGACCATAACATTTAAAAAAAAAAAGAAGAAGAATCATATGAACTAACTTCATAGCCTCTTTTTAGGAAGGACACTGGGCACAGAGTAAGCAGTCTATATAACTTGTGGGGTAAAGTGAGTGCCTTGGACTGCAAGGAGATCCAACCAGTCCATTCTAAAGGAGATCAGCCCTGGGTGTTCTTTGGAAGGAATGATGCTAAAGCTGAAACTCCAGTATTTTGGCCACCTCATATGAAGAGCTGACTCATTGGAAAAGACCCTGATGCTGGGAGGGATTGGGGGCAAGAGAAGAAAGGGACGACAGAGGATGAGATGGCTGGATGGCATCACCAACTCGATGGACGTGAGTTTGAGTGAACTCTGGGAGTTGGTGATGGACAGGGAGGCCTGGTGTGCTGCAGTTCATGGGGTCACAAAGAGTCAGACACGACTGAGTGACTGAACTGAACTGAACTGAAAGTGAGAATTGAGATAGAGCTGGGTCATTAAGATTTTTGAATATTATGCTTGGAATTTTCCATAAGTAAAGGTAGACCCTTAAAATATTGAGCTTTACAAGGACATTTCTGACAGTATTCAGAGGACAAAGTGGAAGTCAAGAAACAGATGATTGGAATAATAATGAATAGATTTTTTAAGATATTCTACATCAAAGATGACAAAACCCAAATACAGTCAACATTCATGAGACTATAGAAAATGGAAATGCACAACTAATTTTTCTTTTTTAGGGAAAAAGGAAGTGATTCAACCAAAGATAAAGTGAAGAAAATCATGAAACACCTGGCATGCCACAGTAGAGGAAACACATGGTAAGAATATGATTCACAGATATTTTAATAACAAAGAGGCACTTGTGTTTGTGTGTTTATAAAGAAATCCAATCACTTATATCAATAAGGCAGAGTAAATTAGAGATTCCTTTCGATTTAACTTGCCTTGAGCCTCTATGGCAGCGATCCCCAAACTTTTTGGCACCAGTTTTATGGAAGACGATTTTTCCACAGACCATAGAGTGGCGGGGGGGATGGTTCAGGTGATGATGTGAGTGACGGGAGCAATTGGGAGAGGCAGATGAAACCCCACTGGCTAGTCCACTGCTCGCCCCTGCTGTTAGGCCCAGTGAAACAGATCCTGTGGGTTAGGGATCCTTGTTTTATGGTATATGTACCCTGGGCTTGTGCATTCCTTTCACACTTACCTCTAGACATAACCCTTAGAAGTGTATTAATTCCTTTTTTATTTCTTTAATACAATTCATCTTCACTTAAAATTATCATTTTTCAAAATGTCTTACTTAATATAAAACTTCTACATTTTCCCATCTAAATTCCAATAAAAATTTATAATTATTTACATAAAGGGGGTGGGGTGGAGAAGAAGCAGGCTCTTCTTACATGCTTTGTAGGATTACATGTGATTGCCTAATTGGAACACATCTGCTTTATCTTATGCTGCTGACATGTCTCATTTTATGCCTAATACAATCAGATCTGATCATTTGTCACATATGATTATTGTTTAGTACTTAAATACTGAGTTTCTTACTATAACAAGGTTATAGAGATGAAAAATAAGCTTCAAAAATCGTGAGACTACATAAGGAAAACGAAATAGAGAAAAAAGGTAAGAGAAATACATTAATTTACTCAAATATTTACTATCTGCTATATTAAATATTTACTATTTTCCAAACACTATTTACTTCCTAAATGTTTATTATTTGCCAAATACTGTTCTAAGTGCTTAGAGTGCAATAGTGAATAAAATATGTACAGTCCCTGCCTTCAGGGAACTTATACACTCTTGGAGAGAAAGTGGGGAAAATAAGCAGGTAAAATTGAATTGTATCGGTTATGTGTACATTGGCAGACATTCAGCAGCTGAAAGAGGAGAGGAACTTCTGGAGAAAATGGTAACAGTGGTGTGACATTTAATCAGTCAATCAAATAAACTAAGGGAGGTGAGAAATGCAAATGATACAAATTTCTGGGGAGAAGGCATTTCAGGCAGAACAAGTACAGAGTCCCTAAGGCACAAGCATGCTTGACATATTGCAAGAACAGCAAGGAAACCTCAGGAGGGGAATGATCTAGCAATGGAATGAAGATTAAATCAGAGAAGTGATGGGCAGTGAGAGGCTGTCAGATCATAAAAGATCGTGTAAGTCAAAGAAGCTTGGAGAGAATTGAAAGTAGCTTGGACTCATGGTTTGAGTCCTGTCTCTGCTACTCCCTAGCTCTGAAATCTTAACAAGTCACTCAACCTCTGAGCCTTATTTTTCTCTTGCCTTAAACAGAGATGATATTGAATTATACTCATGAATTTCCTGTAGGGGTCAAGTGAGATAATGCAATGTAACACTAGCAAGTGCTTAGCCTGGCACTTGAGAAAAATGGGAAAAAATAATGTTGCAGTTATTTTAGATAATACATAATGTAAACCTCAAATATACTACTTCAGAGAGTGGGGTGGTGGTATTAGTACCCTAAACTTTTAAACTGTAACATATCCTGAGTAGTTTTTGACCACAAAAATGAAAAAGTTTTCAAGAGAATTGGTGAAGGGATTTTGGAAATGTGAGGAGGGATGGGGAGAATTAACAGATGTGTACTTTTGTACCTTCATCCTCATACCTGCAGCCTCTCCATGATTCACTGTGCCACATAGAAAAAAAAGGAGTTTCAATAATTATTACTGAATCATGAGAAATAAAAGCATTGGCTAATATGTAATTAATATTAGCAGCATTAAAATAAGATTCAATAATTAAGTTATTCTTATCCCTGTCAATTCTGTTTAATATTTTGTTAGAATCTGAGAAACAGCAAATGTTTCTCTTAGATATTTAAAAGAAGTGACCATTTAACTAGTTTTGGATTGCATATAATTTTTCTAACTTTTAACCTGAAATTCAAACTCAATCTTGGGAGTCTATGATTTCTTAAGGTATCACTTAAGAAACTTATTTGACATTTGGAAAGATTCCTAATTTTTAGAATGTGGAGCAAGATCATTTTCAGAATCAAGATCAACCTTAATCTTGATGTTTTTGTCTCTATGTAACATTGGAAGCACCTAGTCATTTATTTCTGCACTACATTCAATGCCTAGTACCAAGTGGACAGGGGTTGAAAAGGAGAGGAAAGCTGTCTGTTCTGAGTATTGTCCAAAACTGAGGTCATGTCCAAAAGCACCCAGGTGTCTGGCAAGGGTCACACCAGCTCTATCCTTCCCACTCCAGGCAGAGGCTCTAACCAACTAGATCAGTCTCCCAAAATAGTTTGGAAATCCCAAAGTTCCAGGAGTTCACTTTACTTCTGGTGTATTTCTCCACTGTGTTTTTCTTTGAAAAACTGAACTTGGATGTGTCTTGTATCTCGTTCAATGTCTTTATATTAGAGATGGAATAATATCACATCCTTGTGAGAAAACCTACAGAGGCTTCTCATTGCCTAGAAGAGTACTTCCCAAACTGTTCCATGGGGCATCCTCTGGAGTTACAAAGAAAATGTTTTCCTGGTCACATAGGTTTAGGAAATGCTGGGTTAAGTCAAGGTAAGCATATTTCTTACCAAAAGAATCCTTAGATCTTCTTAGCAGTAAGGGTATGTTTCATTTGCCCAAGAGCAAGGTACATAGTCAAAAATCTTCTGACTTTATACATACTGATGGATGACATTTTTGAGAGACAAATATGGCTACTAGGTGTTCTATGAAATTTATCCTGGAAATTTCTTAGCTTGGACTTGAAAAGTGTCTGCCATCTAGTATAATTTACTATTCCGTTCATATTACCTCTCACTCCTCATAGCACTTTTCATGTTTTGACCACACAAAACTAATCCCTATTTCTTGAACAAGGAATGGTTTTGAATGCCCTCTGACTCTGTTCCAGAGGAACACTGACTAGTGAACAAACCGTTTTGATGCAGATCTATCTTTATGTCTTTTTCATAACAAACACATCACCTAGCCCAGCCATTAGTCCTCAATTACTAGATTGAATCATCTGATGTAGCCATACCCACAGTCAAGTTGAAGATTACTCTTATTCCTCGTATTTCTTCTTTCTCACTACATGCATGTCTAATTTTCTAGACAACATAATCAAGCTCATTTCATTTTTATGAAAATTTTTTTATCATTTATTAAATATAAAAACAAGCATTCTTTTGTCTGAAAATGTACCAGCTTTCCTATGAGATCTGATTAGCATTGTTTCCAAAATTAGAGGTGATCAGTGTAAATTTACTACCTTTACATGTTTCAAATTTTACTTCTGTGAACCCACTATGGGACAGTAGTAGTATGGAATAAAAACAGAAAAATAGAGAAGGGGGAGGAGGAGAAAGAGAAGGAGAAAAAGGAAAAGAAAGACATGTTTGTGAACTTCACACAACAGAAAAAATAGACTCCTGGCAACTTAATGATATATACATAAATGGAAAACAGCATAAAATTTGATGCCCAAAATTCTAGTTCTAAAAATTTAATTCACAGATATAAATATAAGTGTGCAAATATTTCTGTATATATGGAACATATTTGTTGTTTTACTTGTAATAAGGGGGGAAATGAAGGCTTTAGTGTTTTCCAACAATAGAGCATTTGTTATATGCATGATAGTATTACATGCTATGGATATTTTATATAGTCATAAAAATATTGTTTCAGACTAAAGGAAAAGACTACTTGCTGAATGGGAGAAAATATTTACAAATGATATGACCCCAAAGTGGCATTATCCAAAGTGTATAAAGAGTGCATACACTCAATATTAAAAAGTAAAGAACTGAGTTTTAAAATGCGCAGAAGACCTGAACAGACATTTTTCCAAAGAAAATATACAGATGGCCAATCAGTTCAGTTCAGTCACTCAGTTGTGTCCAACTCTTTGTGAACCCATGGACTGCTGGCAGCACGCCAGGCCTCCCTATCCATCACCAACTCCCGGAGTTTACTCAAACTCATGTCCAATAGCACACACTAAAAAACATCTTCAATATCAGTAATCATCAGAAAAATGTAAATCAAAACAACAATGAGATATCATCTAACATCTTTTAAAATGGCTATCACCAAAAAGACTACAAATAATAAATATTGGTGAGAATGTTAAGAGAAGGGAAATCTAATAAATGGTTGGTTGGTAGGATTGTAGATTGGTGCAGCCACTATGAAAAACAGTATGTAAATAACTCAAAATACTAAAAATAAAAGTACCATATGATCCAGTGATTCCATTCCTGGATATACACCCAACAAAAACAAAAACACAAATTCAAAAAGATATATGCACACCAATGTTTGTATAGCATTATTTATAATAACCAAAGCATGGAAGAATTCTAAGTGGTAAACAAATAAGGATGTGAGATACACACACACATACGCACACAATACAATATATATTATATACATATATACACACAATGGGATATTAGTCATGAATAAAGAACTGAAATTCTGCCATTTGCAACTACATGTATGGACCTAGAAAGTATTATGCTTAGTGAAATAAGTCATAGAAATATATATACTCTATGTTATCACTTCTCTGTGGAATCTAAAAAATAAAACAAACAAATGTATACAATAAAACAGAACAAGACACACAGATAATAAACTAATGGTTACCGATGAGGAAAGGGAGAGATAGAAATATGGGATTAATAGACACAAACTACTAAGTATAAAATATATGAGCCACAAGGGTATATTGTACAGCTCAGGGAAATATAGCCATTATTTTGTAATAATTTTACATTGAGTGAACTTCATAAAAACACTGAATCACTATCTCATACACCTGAAATTATTATAATACTGTAAGTCAACTATACTTCAATTTAAAAAAAAATGATTTAAGCCAGTTTGAATTTCACAGAGCTATAAGAAATCTTATCAAATGAAAGAATCTTACTCAATTCAATTCAGTTCAGTTCAGTCCAATCATTCAGTGGTGTCTGACTCTTTGCAACCCCATGGAATGCAGCATGTCAGGCCTCCCTGTCCATCACCAATTCGCAGAGTCCACTCAAACTCATGTCCATTTGTTGGTGATGCCATCCAACCATCTCATCCTCTATGTTCCTTTCTCCTCCCACCTTCAATCTTTCCCAGAATCAGGGTCTTTACCAATGAATCAGTTCTTCGCATCAGGTGGCCAAAATATTTGAATTTCAGCTTCAGCATCAGTCCTTCCAATGAATATTCAAGACTGATTTCCCTCAGGATGGACAGGTTGGATTTTCCTGCAGTCCAAGGGACTCTCAAGAGTCTTCTCCAACACCACATTCAAAAGCATCAATTCTTCAGCTCTCAGCTTTCTTTATAGTCTAATTCTCACATCCATACTTGACTACTGGAAAAATCATAGCCTTGACTAGACAGACCTTTTTTGGCAAAGTAGTGTCTCTGCTTTTTAATATGCCGTTTAGGTTGCTCATAACTTTTCTTACAAGCAGCAGGTGTCTTTTAATTTCATGGCTGCAGTCACCATCTGCAGTGATTTCAGAGCCCCCCAAAAATAAAGTCTCTCACTGTTTCCATTGTTTCCCCATCTATTTGCATGAGGTGATGGGACGGCATGCCATGATATTAGTATTAAGAATGTTGAGTTTTCAGCCAATTTTTCACTCTCCTCTTTTACTTTTATCAAGAGGCTCTTTAGTTCTTCTTTGCTTTCTGACATAAGGGTGGTGTCATCTGCATATCTGAGGTTATTGATATTTCTCCTGGCAATCTTGATTCCAGCTTCTGCTTCATCCAGCCCAGGGTTTCTCATGATGTACTCTGCATATAAGTATGCAGGGTTACAATATACAGCCTTGACGTGCTCCTTTCCCAATTTGGAACCAGTCTGTTGTTCCATGTCCAGTTCTAACTGTTGCTTCCTGACCTGCATACAGATTTCTCAGGAGGCAGGTCAGGTGGTCTGGTATTCCCATCTCTTTCAGGATTTTCCACAGTTTGTTGTGATCCACACAAAGGCTTTGGCATAGTCAATAAAGCAGAAATAGATGTTTTTCTGGAACTCTCTTGCTTTTTCAATGATCCAGCAGATGTTGGCAATTTGATCTCTTGTTCGACTGCCTTTTCTAAATCCAGCTTAAATCTGCCTTTGCTAAATCTGTGAACATCTGGAAGTTCACAGTTCATGTATTGTTGCAGCCTAGTTTGGAGAATTTTGAGCATTAGTTTGCTAGTGTGTGAGATGAGTGGAACTGGGTGGTAGTTTGAGCATTCTTTGGCATTGCCTTTCTTTGGGATTGGAATGAAAACTAACATTTTTCAGTCCTGTAGCCACTACTGAGTTTTCCAAATTTCCTGGCATATTGAGTGCAGCACTTTGAAGCAACATCTTTTAGGATTTGAAATAGCTCAACTGGAATTCCGTCACCGCCACTAGCTTTGTTCGTAGTGATGTTTCCTAAGGCCCACTTGATTTCACATTCCAGGATGTCTGGCTCTAGGTCAGTGATCACACCATCGTAATATCTGGGTCATGAAAATCTTTTTTGTATGGTTCTTCTGTGTATTCTTGCCACCTCTTCTTAATATCTTCTGCTTCTGTTAGGTCCATACCATTTCTGTCCTTTATTGTGCCTATCTTTGCATGAAATATTCCCTTGGTATCTCTAATTTTCTTGAAGAAATCTCTAGTCTTTTCCATGCTATTGTTTTCCTCTATTTCTTTGCATTGACCACTGAGAAAGGCTTTCTTATCTCTCCTTGCTATTCTTTGGAACACTGCATTCAAATGGGTATATCTTTCCTTTTCTCCTCTGCCTTTCACTTCTCTTCTTTTCACAGCTATTTGTAAGGCCTCCTCAGACAACCATTTTGCCTTTTTGCATTTCTTTTTCTTGGTGATGGTCTTGATCACTGCCTCCTGTACAATTTCACAAACCTGTGTCCATAGTTCTTCAGTCACTCTATCAGATCTAATCCCTTAAATCTATTTCTTACTTCTGTATAATTGAAAGGGGTTTGAATTAGGCCATACCTGAATGGTCTAGTGGTTTTCCCTACTTTCTTCAATTTAAGTCTGAGTTTGGCAATAAATAGTTCATGATCTAAAACCACAGTCAGCTCCTGGTCTTCTTTTTGTATAGACCAGCTCACTGTATAGAGCTTCTCCATCTTTGACTGCAAAGAATATAATCAGTCTGATTTTGGTATTGACCATCTGGTGATGTCCATGTGTAGAGTCTTCTCTTATGTTGCTGGAAGAGGGTGTTTGCTATGACCAGTGCATTCTTTTGGCAAAACACTATTAGCTTTTGCCCTGCTTCATTCTGTACTCCAAGGCCAAATTTGCCTGTTGCTCCAGCTATCTCTTGACTTCCTACTTTTGTATTCCAGTCCCCTATAATGAAAAGGACATCTTTTGGGGGGTGTTAGTTCTAGAATGTCTTGTAGGTCTTCATAGAACCATTCAACTTCAGCTTCTTCAGCATTACTGGTTGGGGCATAGACTTGGATTACCATGATATTGAAAGGTTTGCCTTGGAAACAGAGACCAGTCATTTTGGAGATTGCATCCAAGTACTGCATTTCAGACTCTTTTGTTGACTATGATGGCTACTCCATTTCTTCTAAGGGATTCTTGCCCACAGCAGTAGATATAATGGTCATCTGAGTTAAATTTACCCATTCCAGTCCATTTTAGCTCTCTAGTTCCTATATTGTCTATGTTCACTCTTGCCATCTCCTGTTTGATCACTTGCCATTTGCCTTGATTCACAGCAACCTAACATTCCAGGTTCCAATACAATATCGCTCTTTATGGCATTAGACTTTATTTCCACCACCAGTCGCATCCACAACTGGGTGTTGTTTTTGCTTTGGCTCTGTCTCTTCATTCTTTATGGAGTTATTTCTCCACTGATCTCCAGTAGCATATTGAGCACCTACCGACCTGGGGAGTTCATCTTTCAGTGTCCTATCTTTCTTTGCCTTTTCATACTATTCATGGGGTTCTCATGGCAAGAATACTGAAGTGGTTTGCCATTCCCTTATCCAGTGGACCACGTTTTGTCAGAACTCTCCACCATGACCCATCCGTCTTGCGTGGCCCTATACAGCATGGCTCATAGTTTCACTGAGTTAGACAAGGCATCTTGCTGGGGCTCCTCCTTTGCCCCTGGATATGGGATATCCCCTCGAAGTTGCTCCTGTGCTGCATAGCCGCCACTCCAGTGCCACTACAGAATAAACTTATTGACTTAATTAAGTTTAATTATAAACTTACTTAAGGAGCAAATAAAAATTATATATTATAGAACATTCTTTTAAACTGTTTCTGAGAGTCGTCAGGGGATTTCTGGTTCAAGCCTAGTGTAATAATTTAAGTTTATAGGTGTGCATAATCTCTTTCTCAGAATGGCATAACTTTGAGAGACATCTGACTATTCTATAAATATGAAATTTATTTTTTGCACACTTCCCTCTAGGTCCAGACAGGCACAAGAAGAATTTTTTTTTTCTCTCCTCCTTTTCTTTCTTGCCTCAGGATTCCATGAACTGAAGTGCTGAAACGCTCTGGGACTGTTCTGGAAGTAGAAGAAGCCTCTTGTCAAGTGAACTGTGCCTGTTCTGCTCCCTGGTCCTGTTTGTAGACCTGGAGCAGATGTGCAGGCAAATTCAATTTACCTTAATTCATCCCAGTTTAATTAGCAGCTGGGTTACTCCTGGCTCCAGGAAAGCCAGAAAGTGACAGTTTGTGTAACAGAGCATCTGTCCTCTAGAAACAACGTTCCCCTCTGGAATGCTACTGGATCCATAGATAAATCTTGCTATGTCGACACCAGAAGGGACAGACTTCTCATACTAGGTAATTCCAGACAAAACCACTCTCTTCCGCTTAGAGAAAAACTTGTGTACTACGTGAATACATGTCATATTATTGGAAATGGCAGATGCCTTAAGACATAATTCTCTACTCAAAGTTAAGAATTAAGTTCACTTTGGCAGATTCTCCATCATTTAGCAAAGTTGGGGGGGAGCATAAGTTCTTATGGAAATGAATTTAAGGTAGAGTGCAATGAATAAGATCAGATATAGATCTACTATACTATATTAAGTATAGAAATATCATGTCTTAAGAAGCATCACTCTCTCTCTTTTTAATTTATTGTGGTAAAATGCATATAACACAGTCTCAGCCATTTTCAAGGATACAGTTCAGTGGTATCATATACATTCATAATGTGAAACCATCACCACCATCCATTTATGTAGCTTTTCATCTTATAATATGCCCATTAAACAATAATTTCTCTTTCTGCTCAGTCTCTGGTAACCATGATTATACCTTTTTCCTCTATGATTTTGATTACTTTAAGTACTTCATCTAAGTGGAATCATATTTTTCATATGATAACTGGTTTACTTCCATTAGAATAATGTCTTCAAGGTTTTGCCATGTTTCAGTGTCTGTCAGAGTTTTCTTCCTTTTTTAATGCTGAATAATATTCCATCATATGGCAAAACACATTTTTCTATATATTCATTGGTCAATGGACACTTTGGCTGCTTCCATGTTTTAGCTATTGTGATTGCAGGGCTTACTTAAAAGGCATAAATGTAGCTAAACTTGTATCAGAGTAGCTAATATCAGCATCCATGCTGGTTTAAGGAAATGAGTCAGAATCACTGAGTAACCAGATGACAAAAATCATAAGAGACTTGAAAGGAAAAACACTCTAAGATTGTCAGTCAACAATATATAATCCTCAGTGATGATGCTAAAAATCTGTGCATGAAATTTTCATTTACTGTGTTCTAGATACTGTGACAGGTATGTGTGTGTGTCTGTATTTGTATTTATCTCTGTTGAATAGGTATCTATCTTTATTCAGATTTTTAGGAGAGTAGTTCAGAGATAGGTTATGATTAACTCCCAAATAGTGAAATACAAATCAGTCTGAATCATTTCCACACGTTATGGAAGTAAATTTTCACGATAGGTACATAAATATAGGGACAAATGCTAACAAATTTAGTTTGTACTGTGCTTCCCTGGTGGTTCAGGTGGTTAAGAATCTGCCTGCAATGCAGGAGACCTGGGTTCAATCCCTGGGTTGGGAAGATCCCCTGGAGGAGGAAATGGCAACCCACTCCAGTATTATTGCCTGGAGAATTCCATGGACATAGGAGCCTGGCAGGCTACAGCCCATGGAGTCACAAAGAGTGGGACACAACGGAGCAACTAACTTTCACTTTCTAAGTTTGTACTAGAGAATGGAGGAGGTACGCAAAGTAGCAAAGTGTACACATGAAGAGGAGTTGAGCAGGCTGGATGATGCTCACATATGCCAAGCTTCTAGGTTCCTTGTTTTAAGGTATTTATTACAGATAAATGTTATAATCCAGATGAGAACTAGTAGAAGACATTTTTGCAATATTAGCAGCAATCTATGATCTTTGCAGTGTTATGAAGATCATAGAAGACCCTAGGTCCTGAGAAGCTAGAAACAGAAAAAAGAAGAATTTTATAAAAAAAGAGAACCAAATTATATCTATAACAAATTTCAAAGCAAGTAGAAAAGGAAGAATGAAAGGTCTAGAAAGTACAATTTGCTTTCTCATAAAATTTGTGAGAAATTTTGCTTAAATTTTATGAGAACTGCGAGGAAAGAAAACAACTGTTAGTCGCAGTGTAGTGTGATGGTTCAAAGATGATGTCTGAAGTCTGACAGCCTTGGTTTGCATCTTGGTCTCCCCATTAATCAGTCTGTGACCTTGGGTAATATAAGTTATTCTCACTGACTGGATGGACTTAGAGTTAGTTCTCTACCCCCTTCTAAGGTGCACACTTTGATGCCCATGGTACCATGCATGTCCATCACCATGCTGGTGATGATGGAAGCAACCTGTCCTATGCTCCCATCTCTGTCCCCAACAGTTTAGTTCTCCACAAGATTCAAATGGAGAGCGAAAAAAAATCTTCTTTCCCTCAAAAAACATATGTGTGACAATTGCACCTGCTGTTATATTTATGAAATTTGAATAACTGAATAATAATAAGCTCTTAAGGATACAGACAAACATAGGCAGCACTAAAACTGACTTTACACTTGGATCATTTATCTTGCAATCCATAAATGGTTGAAATTTAACTATTGACATAAAACCTTCTTTCTTCCAAGTTGAGTGTGTTAGAAAAAAATTGATATATTTGAACCACAAAGGAGAAAAACTCTGATGAATTAGGTGTAAGAGGTATCTGTGAAAAAGGTCTGAATCCAAATTCCCTTCTAGGTCCCCTTCAAGTGCTTTTTCTACTGAAATTAGACATAACATATAATTTGCTATGAGAGTATCATGTAATAAAAAAGATAGCATGGCTTCAAGTCAATGGGAACATACTGAAAGAAAAGACTATATGACCCTATCTGGAGAGACTGGCAAATAGAGGGAGCATTTATTCATATATTAAGTTAAAATTAAATATCTATGTTATATATCTTTTAACTGATGCTCAGCTTTAAATTAAATAAATTGATTTGATTTGGTCCCACAAAAGGAACAAAAACAAATTTATGGCTACTAAAGGGGAAATGTGGGGTTGGGGAGGAAAGAATAAATCAGGAGCTTGGGATGAACACTATCATATATATGATAATCAACAAAGACCTACTGTATAGCAAAGGGAAGTCTACTTAATATTCTGTAATAACCTATATAAAAAAAGAATCTGGAGTAGAATGAATATAAAAACATGTATAACTGAATTTATTTTGGGGGCTCCAAAATCACTGCAGATAGTGACTGAAGCCATGAAATTAAAAGATGCTTACTCCTAGGAAGAAAAGCTATGACCAACCTAGAGCATATTAAAAAGCAGAGACATTACTTTTCCAACAAAGGTCCATCTACTCAAAGCTATGGTTTTTCCAGTAGTCATGTACAGATGTGAGAGTCAGAATTGATGTTTTTGAACTGTGGTGTTTGAGAAGACTCTTGACAGTCCCTTGGACTGCAAGGAGATCAAACCAGTCAATCCTAAAGGAAACTACTCTTGAATAGTCATTGGAAAGACTGATGCTGAAGCTGAAACTTCAACACTTTGGCCACCTGATGCAAAGAATTGAATGATTGGAAAAGATTCTGAAGCTGGGAAAAACTGAAGGCAGGAGGAGGAGGGGACGACAAAAGATGAGATGGTTGGATGGCATCACTGACTCAATGGACATGAGTTTGAGCAAGCTCCAGAATTGGTGATGGATAGGGAAGCCTGGCATGCTGCAGTCCATGGGGTTGCAGAGTTGGACACGACTGAGCAACTAAACTGAATTGATAACTGAATCACTTTGCTGTATAACTGAAAGTAACACAACATTGTAAACCAACTATACGCCAGTAATTTTTTTTTTAAGATAGCAGTTAGTGGGTATTCTTTTTATATATATATATTATATATATTCATTCATATTCATTCATATACATTCATATTCATTCATATACATTCATTGTATATTCATATACATTCAATGTATATTCATTCATATACATTCATTCATATTCATATATATTCATTCATCCTAACCTATACTTTTCTATTTAATTTTGATCTTAAAATTTAAAAATTAAATCAAAATAAGAAATTCAGCTTTACCTATCAGATTGTTATGAGTACTTAATGAGATAATGCACATATTTCCCACAGAACAATTATCTAGTATATATCAATCATTAGATATCAGTTATTATAGTCATAGGGCTAATAATGGCTTTTGTAATATGGTGATAAGGCAAGATACTTAAACATACACATGTAATAAAGTTAAACTTGCCTGTTGTAGATGAAAATAATTTCAACAGAATAGGTAACAGAAAGTTATGAATAGGCAGGCCACAGATTGCCTTAATGAGAAAATTTCAAATACTTATTTCTGCCCAATATTTGAATGGGCTTTCTCATAAGTAGTATGTGTTGTGCAACAGAAAACTCATTCGTGGACTAGATCCCTATGAAAGTGATTTTTAAAAAGACAGTTTGGGAGCCCTGTGTAAAAATCCCAAAAGGGTTGCTCCCTATCTGAGCATTCATCATTTCAATGAGTTCCTTTGGTTTCCTCTCATGACAGAGGTGATCCATCAGCCTTGGGGACCAAGGCTTCTAAGCATATGCTTTTGCCCTTTATACACTCTTAAGGATACATAGACAAACACAGTAAAACTGACTCCACTTCACACTTGGATCATTTATCTTGCAACACAAGATGCACTGATTTCCTGAGGTGGGGAGGATTAACTCCAGAGTTTCTAACATAGGAGCAAGGACAAAACTGACAGTGGTTGTTAAAACCTTCCCAATCATAATGGGTTTGTGTTGATAAAAGGTCCAACATACCTGCTCAATATCTACCCGACAATATGATTTGCTTTGGGAAAAAAAAAATAAACTAAGGAAAATGAATCATCTCCCCTCCAATCAAAAAATACAGAGGACCACGGGATATTCTAGAATCCATATACAAGTCTGAGTGAAACTTATTTAACATTTTATCTGACCTTTTGTGAGTGAGACTACCACTAGCCATTTGCTGATTTTTCTGCCCAAATTAGAGGGCCCCCAAAACAATTCCAATGCTATGGACAACACTTTTAGAATTTCAAAATGATTCAAAAATTTAGGCTTCAACTTATGTAGAGCATGACCTGCCAAAGCACAGAAAAAGTGCTTTGCAAATCTGTAGAGGAGTTTCAGAGTTCATGTATACTGCCCAACTATTTGGGGGCAGAGCTGCATTCATCAGTGCATCTGAAATTAAGAGATCTCAGTGTTGATTCCAGTAACTGTTTTCCTTTACACAACATTTCTCTCTGAAAAAGAGGGAAATATTGTCAATAAATAATGTGAAATGCTATACATTTTTCTACTTTGCTATTACTCTGCTATATGTTGGGTGGAACTTATCAGCATGAAAATTTTATAAATAGAACTCTGTTACATTTGAGTATGCTGAAACAGATCTATCTTCCCAAATTTTAATAAGCATTTATAGAACACCTATGATATGCCAAGTACTGTGTGTTGAACAAATCAGAAAAGTCCCATTCTCTAGAATTTTGATCTGACAGAAATGACAGATATTAACTAAAAATTAAATTAATTTTTCTTTTTAAACTACATAATTACTAGTTTTAGGTAGGTACTAATAAGTACCATCATGTTCACATTTGTAGCAAAGGACCTGGTTCCTGCTGTGTAATTGATACAAAGTAACTATTTGATAAATATATGAAAAATATTTCTGGGAATACATAGTATGGAGTGATATTGATCACCTCTAATAGTCTAATTTCCTAAAATATTCATTATTTTGTCAAAGCTTTTAGCATACATCAAATTGTTGAGGAACTTGAAAGAAATGTACCATGTATTTCTCCTTGCCAACTACTCCAACCTCTGGATATTCAGCCAGACCATTCCTTCTTCACTCTTTCCACTAGGCCATTCTGACATTGTTTCTCCTGTTAATGTGGGACCTTGGAAAAGCATATAAAATCCTTCCACATTGCAACCTCCAGCATACATCCAGAAACAGAGCATTTCCTATTCTTGGTGACCACCCCATGTGCATTATGTCACTCTATTAAGATATTCCTGGGTCACGTGTTCTGTTGACAGCATAGAAATCTCTAATGTCACCTGTGCTTTCCCAGGCTATTCTCTCATGAGTACTCCCCCTCTGCTACCATCTCTACCTCCAGCTCTACAGAGAATTAAATGCAATGCATTTATAATGTGTAGAAAGGTGTTAAATAACATGTGGAAAAGATGTATAGAGAGAAGTCATAGAGATAATAACCAGCCAAAACTTGTCTTAATACCATTAAACTTTAATGAGCATCAATAATTATTTCACACTATTATAACACTTGTGTTACTATGGCTTACAGAGGTGTAAAAGTCATGTTCCTAGACTATCATAGTAAAGGGGTGCTACATTGGATGGACAATTTTATTTAGGCTGAGTGGGTTTTCTTTGAAAAATAATTGTTAATAAAGTCTCAATTATTCATTCACGAAATATTTATTGGACTCGCATGTGCCAATGTGCTTGGGACAAATTCAGCACAAGTAACACAAAGAATTTTGATAGAAAGAATAATTTCCATGATGACTACTATAATCTATCAGAAGTTCTATAAATGAGTAAGTGGAGGTAGCTATGGAAATACATACATGTAAGGGCTATTAAATATCAGGGGTTGAGGAAAGTTTTTCTGGACAAAGGAAAATCTAAGCTAAGCCATATAGGATAATTTGGAATTGGCTAATTATTCATTTATCCTATGAATATAATAATATATTGAGAACTTTGACAAATATGCAATATAATATTCCAAGCATACTAAGAGTAGAAGAGAGTGGAGGAAAAGATAATGCCATTGCATGATGAAAGAAGAAAAATTAATGAATGTTTAAAGGTTCATAAAGCTTGTGAATGGAGGAATCATTCATTTATATAAGTAATGTAAGAGAAGAAACAAGTTTGATGTGGATATTTTGTCTTGGACTTGAGGAAGGGCAGATGACACTACCCTTATGGCAGAAAGCAAAGAACTAAAGAGCCTCTTGATGAAGGTGAAAGAGAAGAGCGAAAAAGCTGGTATAAAACTCAACATTCAGAAAACTAAGATTTGGTCCCATCACTTCATAGCAAATAGATGGGGAAACAATGGAAACAGTGAGAGATTATTTGGGGGAGGGGGCTCCAAAATCACTGCAGATAGTGACTGAACCCATGAAATTAAAAGACACTTGCTCCTTGGAAGAAAAGCTATGACCAACCTAGACAGTATATTAAAAAGCAGAGACATTACTTTGGCAACAAAGGTCCGTCTAGTCAAAGCTATGGTTTTTCAGATGGTGACTGCAGCCATGAAATTAAAAGACGCTTACTCCTTGGAAGGAAAGTTATGACCAACCTAGATAGCATATTCAAAAGCAGAGACATCACTTTGCCAACAAAGGTTCGCCTAGTCAAGGCTATGGTCTTTCCTGTGGTCATGTATGGATGTGAGAGCTGGACTGTGAAGAAGGCTGAGTGCCGAAGAATTGATGCTTTTGAACTGTGGTGTTGGAGAAGACTCTTGAGAGTCCCTTGGACTGCAAGGAGATCCAACTGGTCCATTCTGAAGGAGATCAGCCCTGGGATTTCTTTGGAAGGAATGATGCTAAAGCTGAAACTCCAGTATTTTGGCCACCTCATGCGAAGAGTTGACTCATTGGAGAAGACTCTGATGCTGGGAGGGATTGAGGGCAGGAGGAGAAGGGGACGACAGAGGATGAGATGGCTGGATGGCATCACTGACTTGATGGATGTGAGTCTAAGTGACCTCCGGGAGTTGGTGATGGACAGGGAGGCCTGGCGTGCTGCGGTTCATGGGGTCGCAAAGAGTCGGACACGACTGAGCGACTGATCTGATCTGATCTGATCTGATGTATGATTGTAAGAGTTGGACTATAAAGAAAGCTGAGAGCTGAAGAATTGATGCTTTTGAACTGTGGTGTTAGAGAAGACTCTTGAGAGTCCCTTGAACTTCAAGGAGATCAATCCAGTCAATCCTCAAGGAAATCAGTCCTGAATATTCATTGGAAGGACTGATGCTGAAGCTGAAACTCCAATACTTTGGCCACCTGAGGTGAAGAACTGACCTATTGGAAAATATTCTGATGCTGGGAAAAATTTAAGACAGGAGAAGGGGATGATAGAGGATGAGACGGCTGGATGGCATCACCAACTCAATGGACCTGAGTCTGAGCAGCTTCAGGAGTTGTTGATGGACAGGGATGCTTGGCATGTTGCAGTCCATGGGGTCACAAAGAGTCGGACACAACTGAGCTACTGAACTGAACTGAGGAGACTTGGGGCATTTAAATGTAGTTAGTTGGATCTAAATTCAGAACAAAAATCAGAAAACATTAATAAAAGTGAAGATTGCAGATAAGATCAAAAGTTTCCCAAATTTCAATATTTGCTTTGTAGTCTTCTGAATAATTCAATGTACAAATGATAATCCCTCAACCTGTTATTTCTAGCATCTTAAACTTGATGAATTTTTAGACTTATGCATTCATACAGTTGCTCTGTCCAGACATTAGGAATGTAAAGATGGATAAAACTCAATTTCTACCATTGAAAAGTTCAAGAGAAAAATCTATTCAATGTGCTTTTCTCACAACTTATTCTTTAACAGTCAGCAAATACTACCCCCAATACTCTGCCTATTTGAATTTTTTTTTTCATTTTTTAACTTTACAATATTGTATTGGTTTTGCCATATATCAACATGAATCCGCCACAGGTATACACGTGTTCTCCATCCTGAACCTTCCTCCCTCCTCCCTCCCCATACCATCCCTCTGAGTTGTCCCAGTGCACCAGCCCTAAAGGAATTTTTGAAAAGAAAGTTTTCATGGTTAAATACATTTAGGAAATAGCTTATATTTTAGCCTACTCTTGTTGATTCACACAGCAATTCAACATTATAACAACAACAAGAAAACCCAGAGCAAAGAAGCTTGTTTAATTTAACTCAGTCATGAAATCCACTGTTACTATTTCCTTGTGTATGTAGTATATATTAATATCATATTAATGTCCTCCATTATTTGTTTCTCATGTCAGTTTGAGAACAATCTACATTTGCTAATACAAGTTAAATACTAAAGCACATCCTTTAGGTTAGGTTATAGTGTTTTTTCATCTTCTTCTAGCCACATACATAACTGGACTCTCAATCACACATTTTCCAAGAGGGTTGTATAACAACTTTTTTTTTTTTAACATACCAAGCACAACATTGATTGAGAGTTTGAAAACATGTTTCCCCAACAATCTTTGATTTTACCAAAAGCTGTGAAATTCTGTTTTGCTTTCACCAAGTTTTCAAAGCCCATACCATCTATATATTAATTTTTATCTACAACTACTTTAAATCTAATAACCTCTTGTAATTACCTACGCAACACTATTGGTAATATAATGGATTTTAAATCAATTTGCATTTGTTAAAACGTATTAAGTTAAAGATAAATTTTAAAGAAAGTTTATGTATTACTTGAAATCATCTAATACTCAAGTATCATGAGAACACTGAGAAACAATGAATCAAATAATAGAAATTATCTCTTCTGTACATCGACATATATATGAAAAATACTGAGATCTAGAATAGATAAAATTCTAAGTTGAGTAAAATGTGAATATAAAGTGACCTCCTGATATTCTTTCTAGACAATTCATATGAGATGAAAAAAGTTATTACTAATTAACCTGATACTTCAATAGGATTCAATAAAAATAAATTGTTATGAATTAAAGACAACCTTATTGAGAAAATATATGTCCTGAATAAAGACCATAACGTGAACCCGAAAACAATAAAAAAAAAAAAATTTAATTCAGAATGGAATTGTGGTTGACAAGTAAGAAAACTATATTTCCAATGATTATTTGAATTAAAAGTAATAAACATAATCCTTACTTTTCAATTGCAGCCTAAGACAACTAATTCAAAGACTGATGTGGGACCCTTGTTTCTGGGACTGGGGAAGGAGGCGTGAGATGTGACATTTCTCGTGGCAACAAGTTGTGCTGAAACTCTACAATTATAATGTCTACATCTCAATAACTTTATGTTATTGTCACTTTGCAGTACTATTCCAAAATATATTTTTTGCTTTAGGACACATTGTCAGAATTGGTTCAGTTCAGTTTCCTTGGGAAGATTTGAAACCCTAAATGATAAAACCAGAAATGTGCAGAGATGATACTTCAGGATAAGAGAACTATACAGCAGTATGAACCAAGCAACCTAGTGCTATTAGAAGCTAAGTGAATTTTGTGGGCCTTCCTGAACATCTAATCACAATACCATCTTAAAAAAAAAGATTAAAATGAAATACATTTTATAGGCATATAACAGTAGAAATACTAGAAACATTGTGGGTATAAACAAGTTGGAAACTATCTCTACTACCACACCAAAAAGAAACTATTAATTAACTTCTATTAAACACATTATCTGTGAGCTATTTTGCTAAAACCTTTATCTGATTTCATTAGTCCTTAAAGTAAATCTACAAAGGTATATTACAGACAACTTCATAGAAAGACATCGAAACTTATAGAGATTTAAAGACAATGCGTTATATTTGTACAAATGGGTCTACATAACACATAAACAAAGGCTAATTCACATTTTTTTCTTTTAAGCAACTCTGAGAGCAATATTCTTGAATAAATGTAAAACACAAAGTTCTGCCCCTCACATATATCAGGTGTTGAATACATTTAGTTCTCTAAAACTCCATCCAGTAAACTGAGTATGGTACAACAAATGGTGGCCATGCCCTTGTGCATTTCTCTCATTGGGTTTGTGAATCATTGACAATTATTTAAAGTAGACAGTGTTAGTTATTAATAAAGGGAATTGTGATTTTCTCATGTCATACAGCTGGTACTTGATGAAGCCAGAATTAAAACCAGGTTTATGAATTTCAGATATAATATTCTATTTGCTTTCAACATAGAAGAAGATCTCACACATCTTAGAATTTGGGGTGAAATTCTATTACTGTATAAGAAACATGGGTGAATTACAGGACACACTAGGACCAAGAAGATTGGGAAAAGAAAGAGATGACAGGTACAGTGAATAAGAGGAATGATGATACAATTTCAGGCACGTCAATCTCTGGGAAAGCCCACAGTTTAAGAGTGAATGGAGAATCTACTCTACAGCAGCAGCTTTGGAAATGAAAAACAGATTGTAAAAGTGTCTTACCTTTCAACTGTATGTTCAACATACATAAAATGGAATGCTTGCAGGAGTTTAACAGGATTAAACCAAGGATCATACCAAAATGACAGCTCCACTTAAAGGATGAATTGTAAAGTCACATAAGTACAGAGGGAGGTCAAGCCACAGCAGGCGTTTATTGCTAAAGGATTGATGAAGTGACATTTTCCAATAAAGGGAGACGAAGATCATTTTGAAAAATAAAATCGGAATTATGTTCAGGGCTCCTGGGAAAGAGTCAAGAAGGATTATCAGGAATCTTTAAAAAAATCACAAAATATTTTATTTAGTATATGACCAAACATATAAAAATATCCCTACTTAAATTCACCAATATTGTATTAAGAAAATACTGCCCTCATTTCAGCCCATTACCAGGGTTAGTTGTTAATTAGTTCTGTGTTCCAAAAATGAACAATATCTGAAAAACTGTCTAATTAGTGTACACAAAAGCTAAGCAAAGGATTTTATTTTTAAATATAAAAACAAAAAAAATGGAAAGAATTACAAGGGATTCAACTTGTTAATTATTGACACATTTTATTGCATTTTTGTCTAAAGATTCAAGTTTTACCTCTGCATTAGGGTTCCTGTAACTTTTCATTGACTTTTGAGACCCTAGGTAACTATATAAAAACAGTCATTAAGAAAGTTTCATTCAGGAATTTGAGTCCAAGGACATTTTTTAGTTGCAAAGATGTATTTCTAAATTGCCACTGTTACCAATGAAATCATGAGGGTGAGATGAAATGTATGAACAAGGTATAATAGTCTATAAAAAATAACAAATGAATACATACAAGAAAGTGAAATGACTTTCCCAAGACCACTTTACTCTAGAAGCAAAACTGCCAGGATTTGAGTCAACTCCATTTGAAAAGTAAATCATAACTCTGAATCTAAAGGATTCCTTCTGCTGACTTTTCTTGCCCTTATTCTAACCAGATCAGTCGCTCAGTCATGTCCGACTCTTTGCAACCCCATGAATCACAACATGCCAAAATATTTTCTGTATGCATGGACTTCAATTTTAAACTACCTGAGGCTAGGACCATAAAAATTTTGCACTTTTTTTTTTCAACTATTTTGAACTATATTTGAACAATTTTGAACTATTTTTCTAGTTCACAGCTATATATTTATATTGTTAAAATGTGACTGCTTGTTGGTCCCACTTCCTCAGGGGAACTTTTGAAGAGTTTTGAGCTACCTTGGAACAAATACAATACTCTGGATATAATCTTAAGAGTTAAGTGTTAACACTCATCCAAATTTTAGCTTTGATCAACAATAACTTTTATACTTTGGGATTACTCTTGCAGAAGTCCCGAGATGTAGAGCAGAGGGTGTGGAGCTTATGTTCTTATTGACTTTGTTGATGGCTGCCTCCAGCTTACTTTAAGACTTAAAACATAATCAGAAGAATAAATGGCAACAGTGAAAGCGAAAGTCACTTAGTCGTGTCCAACTCTTTCAGACCCCATGGAATTCTCCAGGCCAGAATACTGGGGTGGGTATCCTTTACCTTCTCCAGGGGATCTTCCTGACCCAGGAATCGAACCAGGGTCTCCTGCACCGCAGGCGGATTCTTTACAAGCTGAGCCACCAGGGAAATCCATGAATAGTAGAGCGGGTAGCCTATCCCTTCTCCAGGCGATCTTCCTGTTTCAGGAATCGAACCTGGGTCTTCTGCCTTGTGGACAGATGATTTACGAGCTGAGCCACAAGGGAAGCCCAAAAGGCAACAGGGATAACAGGGATAATAACAAAAATCATCAAGTTTAACAAGGACTATGCAACCAATACTTGATATGAATACATTAAAGTGGAAATCATAGTCATCTGAAAACCAAACTCTTAAACCTTCTAAAGTCATGTATTCTGTAATGATTCATTCTTTAAATAAATAAATAAATAAAATTTTCTCTGTACACTCAGTAAGGTAAATTTTCATTTTTAAATGGTTTATGGTTTTTTTATGTGTACAACCTTAAGTTTTACTGGATATTAAAAAATTCAGTCATATCTTGGGAAAAAATATCAGCAGAAAATATAGACGGTATCATTTTAAAACCAAAAATCAAACTCAGATTTTTAGAAAATGTAGGGAGGAGGGAAAGGATCAAAACAATGTTTTTAGGCCAAATGGGTCACTTTTATTCATCATGTTCAAATGTTTGTGTGGTGCCCAAAAACAGCAGGTATATTGTAGAACAAAAAATATCAACTATAAAAGGATGAGTTATAACAATTTATATTTTCTAAAGTGTCAAAACAGTCTTTGATCCTCAGTATCAAAAGGACACTTGATTTTTGTATTGTATATTTTTTCTTTATTTTTTACCTTAGCTTCACTCTGCTTTTGATGATAAAAACCCTTAATGATTTGTTATAGCTACAATCTGAAAGTATTCGATAATACACAAGAAATAGTTTGGATAGTTTGGATTTGATTTAGAATATTTTAAAAACACATTTGCCACCTAAGAAAGGCAGTATTTTTTAGAGGGGAGAAAATGCTAAATTTTTAAAAAATTAAAGGAAATTCTTTTAAGATATATAGACAGAAATGACCAGTGTCAGTGCATTCTTCCTGGAGTTATGATTTTTTTTAATGGGATTACATAATGTGCTGGGGTCACAAGTAGAAAGGCTGTTAGATTCCATGCAAACCTACAAATGACTTAGTGAGCCGGGAGAACTGTCAGCAAAATCGGATTCCAGGGCCGTTCTGCTTTGTTACCAAATCACCCCTGCTTCATCCTGCATGATTTAATTTTCTCTCTCTACAGCATCATTCCTTCAGCAATGCAGACACTGATGACTTCCACCATTTAAAATAACCCAACCAAAAGTTTCCTTAGAAATAGACTCACAGACAATAACAAACTTATGGTAACCAAAGAGTAAGAGAGGCCAGTAGGGGGATAAATTAGGAGTTTGGGATTAACAGATACACACTACTATATATAAATAAACAAGAAGAACTTACTGTATATGATACAGTACTATACTGATTATCTTGCAATAACTTATAATGGAAAAGAAGCTTTGTTATACACCTAAAAGTAATACAACAAGATGTAAACCGTCTATATTTCAATTTAAAAAAAGAAATTATTTTCTATTTTTCTTCTAAGCATACTATATTCCGTTTTACAGCCAAGCCCAATTAAAGAAGTTTCCACCTTCACTTTTATCTCTCCTCTTGACTTTAGCCTCTTTTTACTCTCTTTTTGCACTGTCAGCCCTGGGATTTCTTTGGAAGGAATGATGCTAAAGCTGAAACTCCAGTACTTTGGCCACCTCATGCGAAGAGTTGACTCATTGGAAAAGACTCTGATGCTGGGAGGGGTTGGGGGCAAGAGGAGAAGGGGATGGCAGAGGATGAGATGGCTGGATGGCATCACTGACTCGAAGGACATGAGTTTCAGTGAACTCCGGGAGTTGGTGATGGACAGGGAAGCCTGCTGTGCTGCGATTCATGGGGTCGCAGTCAGACACGAGCGACTGATCTGATCTGATCTGATCTGCTTGCATCATTGGACCTGCTTCAATGGCCACTGCTTCTCAGGCCTCTATACATTTTCCTTCTAATCATTTAACCTCAGACTCCCCTTTCCCTCTCTTGCTCTTCTTTTTTCTACTCCCTTCTTCTCTCCTCTTCCCCATCCTCCATAGTAACTCCTGAGGAGGCTACATTCAATCCCTTACAAGGGTTTAATAAAGCATCATTTTCATCTCAGGCAATAACCTAATTTCTAAGTTTCAGACTTGAATTTCTTATTGCCTATCAACTTCTTCAGTTTAAACAAATATTTTCTTAGATACACATATATTCATCTTAATGTTATATAACAGCCAATATAGAATGACTCTCTTTCCAAACACATTGTCTGACAATCACAAAGAATATGGAGTATAACAGGACAGTTTTAAAAACAGAATAGCTTCAGAAAGACTTGATTCCATATTTTCTACATTAAAACACATATTTTATGCTTGGTTCCTGGAATGGTTTCACTGATATAAAAAGTAAAGGATTTTTCAACATAATTTTAGGCAGTCTTTTATATAGTTGTATTGCATAGGAAAGATAGTATCTGCCAAGTCTGGTTCATGGAATTGAATTACACTAGAAGAGAAGTTCTTTTACTGACTAATTATAAAAAGAACCAAAATTCAAAGCAAATCATATTTGCCATAAAAGGTGAATATCCATACAAAATCTTGTAACACATCATCTTAGAGAACTATTGGAAATAACTTGAAATTCAGAAAAACTAAAATCAGAGAGGTTTACTTCTTTTTTTAACCCATCAACTGGATATTTCATCTATTTTTTAGCAATAGAAAAGTAGTCTGTCCATATATTAGTAGTGGGAGATAATTTCTATTTCACCAAACTTTCGTGCAAATAATTGACAGCATCAAATGACTTTGGTAGAACATCTGTGCATACTTCTCTACATACTCTATTTTGGCTTACATGTAAAAGTAGCACATTGACAGACTGAAAGATAAAGAGTTTGATTTTCATCCACATATTACTGTATGCAATTTAGTACTGAGGTGGCATTGTATGCAATAGTGTCAGTGGGATATGGGATAACGCTATTGGAAGTTTGCTTCATTTTTGTGAAATAAAAGCATGTATACAAAATTTCAATATTTCATATCAAAATGTCTATGAGCATATTAGAAATTATTTCAGAAATAAGAAAAGGCAATCATTTTTCCGCATAACATTTTACTTCCTAATATATGACAGACCCTGTTCTGCACGTTTTATGCTTGCATTGCTACCATAATTTTTACTACCTTAAAAAATTCTCCACCCTTTTCTTCAGTTTTATTCTTAACTTTCTGCTCATATCTTGCTCCTTTCTTATGGAGCTTTACTACTTCATTACTCTATGAAGTAGTTCTTTGAGTTTACTTCCTAAAACAGTGATTGGATTATAAAATTCTAAGGGTACAGTCTGTCTCTAATTTATATCTATCCTACAGTAATTTATTTTATCTTGGAAGGTTTAGGGCTTTATAGTTAAATCAGTTTGCCTTTACTGCTTAACAGAGCATTGCCCAAAATAATGGTTTATAAAAAAAAATTCAGCTTATAATTTGGGGGGTTGGGAACTGGATTTCATTTAGCTAGGTAGTTTATTCTTCTGGTCCCTGCAGGGCCCATACAAGCATCTGCAGTCACCTTCCTGGAAAGTTCTAACAGTGTTGACTGGACTCTCTCACCTGCCTGGAATGGTTGACTACCTGACCCATGTGGTCGGTCATTCATTCAAATGGCAGCCTATCCCAGGTTATTTCTCAAGATCACAATAAAGAGACCAGAAGTTTTCAGAGCCTCAGGGGCCTCAACTGCAAACTGGTACAATATATCTCTGCTTCATTTTCTTGGCTAAAACGAATCACAGCCCAGACTCGAGGGACTGGAAAACAGACTCAACCTTTTCAAGTAGGATCTGGGAAGTCACTTTGGAAGGGCACAAATATAGGAAGATGAAGAATGTAGAGTTATTTCTGCAATTGATCACACAGTTTTAGTACCTTATTCAAGAGAGCATATCTATTATTTCATATATTTTTCTCAAAATAGGTAATGTAAGGCAAATGTACTACTATAAATGCTACTTAATATTTAATGTGGGAATCATTGAATCATGCACTGATAGACCTGGATAGGAGATATGAAACTGAAAGTGAAAGTCACTCATTCGTGTCCAACACTTTGCTACCCCATGGATTACGCAGTCCATGGAATTCTCTAGTCCAGAATACTGGAGTGAGTGGCCTTTCCGTTCTCCAGGGGATCTTCCCAACCCAGGGATCAAACGCAGGTCTCCTGCATCAAAGACAGATTCCCCAAGGAAATAGAATATATTCACTAAATCCTCATTTTCAGATGAAATTGATGAACTTGCATGAGTTACCAACACACAATGACTGAATAAGTCCTAAAAACCAGGTCTCCTGGTATCTAGGCCAGTTCGTTTTTCAGTAATCCACACTATAGCCATGCTGATGTTAGTAAGTTATTTCTAATATTTATTTTCATTTAGAAATATTTCAAAATATATTTATTTTAATAACAACCTATTTATCATTATACTATAGCTAGAATTTATTTATAATTGACATATTTGATAGTCTTTTTAAAAATTAATTATTCCCAAGGAGATTCACTTTGGATATTTGCTCTGAAATCAGACTTCTGTTTTCCTCATTCAAATGTTTTCAAATATGTGTATTAAACATTCAGATACAAGCTGAACTTAGAAACATAAGTGCTATTTGATTTAAATAGCCCTCATTAACACTAAAAAATAGTTGACATGCTATATATTAAAATTTTACAGAAATTATGTGAAAATTATAAGTTATGCATGTAAAAAGTTAAATATTAATTGCATCCCTTATTCATCATACATATTCAATGTTTCAAATATCTCTTTTCTTTGAATCCTGTCATAAATGAAAGTCAGATGAAGCTAATAAAAAGAAAAACAGGACATTTCTAAGCAAATTGTCATGTTTTCATGAGTAACTCCAGAGAGTGCAGCATTTAAAATAACATCTAATATAAGGTTATAGCAGTAAGCTCAATTACACAGATGAAAAATAGATATCATTAAATTAATATGGACTGAATTTTTATTTGGAGCTCTCTAGAAATATGAAAGTAGGAAAAATCCAAGAGACCTGCTTCACTCTTTCTAGATTACTAAGAGGAAGTTTTGGCCAATCATTTATTCATTTTTTCCCACTCATGTTTCCATTTTCTGTACAAAAAAAATCACAATCATGTCTTACCCATGTGCAAGGCATTTGAATATTAAGTACTAATAAATAAGATGTGCAATTGCACATTAAAGACTAAAAGATCATGATGCTATCACCAATTGACTGATAAACATGTTGTCAAGACTCAGAACATTTGAGTATAAGGACTGTTTATCTTCCTCCACAATGAATCCTTACTGCTGAAGAACAAGAGCCAGGCTCATGGAAGAGATTGCAAAAAGGCTTATTGAATAAATAAATAATATGACTAACACTGATATATTATCATCAAAGATTACAACACATCCCATGACTCAGTTTAGAAATTGAACTAAACCAAACTGGACATTCTTATATTGTAACAAAAAACACACAAAACCTCCAAAAGTAATTTTCCTTTATAATCACAAATCACATACCAAGCTGAAAACGTGATCATAAAAAGTATGAAAGAAAACAAAACTTATTAATTTATTAGAATTAGAAATTAATTACTAGACCCCTTATTGAGAACGAGTATATATTTTATCTTACAAATATTATCACTCTGCTTCTCTACAAAAGTCTGCATAATCATTTTATTATAATGTTAGAAGATACTTATCAAAATGAAATAAACTTAATTTTAATAATGAGAGTAAATCCTAACACTTCCATTATGTGAGCTGACTCTTAGAATCAGATAATTTGCAATATTATCCTTTATACCTCTGATGCATTTACTTCCTGTGCAAAACAAGGAATGATCTTGGTGTGCTTATCCCAAAGTTATGAAGTCTTTTTCCATTTCCAGGTTCGATACACGATACTGGATGCTTGGGGCTGGTGCACTGGGATGACCCAGAGGGATGGTATGGGGAGGCTGGAGGGAGGAGGGTTCACTTCTTCATTTTCATATATGGCAAAACCAATACAATATTGTAAAGTTAAATAAAATAAAATTTTAAAAAATAATAATAATAAAGAAAAAAAAAGTCCATTTCAAGTTAAAAAAAAATCAACTTTAAACAGCTTTTAAAAGCACATAGAATAAAAGGCAAATGTACCGAAGATAATGGAAAGAAAAAAAAAGTACATACAAGCATAAATCTCTAGAGAAATTACCAAAGAAATGCAGCATACCCAAACAGGTGAGAGTGAGAAAATAAATATTATAACTGCAATTAAAAACAGAGTATTTAATGGACTGTAAAGGAAGGTGGGAATTAACTAGCTGATAGATTTCAAACTGCTGAGTTAAATCTATAATATCTGCTTGCCTTGCAATAATTTAGAGTCTACAATTGCCTGGAGGTCACCTTTGAGAAAGCAGAGAAAATCAATATATTTCACTATAAGTTAAGTAGTGTCATTTACCTCTATTAAAAAAGGCCTCCATCAGTTAAGGGAAAAACACACACAAAACAACAAAAGAACCAAGACTAGCAGAGAATTTTCTGGTTTGAGGATACACATTCCTTTCATAATTGTTCCTATCTATCAAGATGTTTCTGACATCCTCTGACATGTTGGTGAAACTAGCAGGGCTTCTGGTCATGCTGCTAACATTAGGGTGGGATTTCCAAGGGTAGAAACGGTAATCCAAAGTTCAGAACTAGAAAATTTCAAAGGATTAACTGAAAATTTTGTCATGTAGAGCCCACAGAATGGATACAACATGACTAATGAGAGACTGGGTCAGAATGAACAGAAGCCAGGTAGATCTTGGATCTGTCAAGAAGAGGATTAATAATGTTACTAATAAGAAATCAATTATTTATTTGGATTCAACTGAGCTCTACTAACAAGGGAGCCCTTGTGCAAACCTGGCAAATAGAACAATGAACAAAGCTGATATGTTAACGCTCTCAAAGCTTTCACTGTTAAACTAGTGAAATTCACATTATTTCCTGCAGAATTTTAATGACCATAGAATAAGACATTGAAATGCTGAATTAAACTCAAAGTCTAGTAAATAGTTTCATTATAGAAATCCCACTTTTACAGTGGGACTTTCTGAGACAGAGTCTGGTTACTTCCTTCAAATATGCTAATGAACTTGCCTTCATAGTTCTATTTACTGACAATTAATTCCAATATAGTTCATTCTGTCAAAATAATCCTGCAGTCTATAAGCCTTAATTTATTCTGTTCAGAACCATACTCATAAACAGTAGATTGACTTTTCGAATGACTTTGCATATGCGGTGATAATCTACAGAATATTTTCACAAATCCATTATTGATTCAAAGTAAGGTAATGGGATTTGTGTTGTAGTTAAGTCAGAGAATTTGGATCTAAAGAGTCCTTCAGTTAATTCCTAACTTAGCTATTTAGTATAAATATAAACTTGAATAATTTCTGAGATGTAGTCCATGAAAATGAAAACTGGTTATATTTTTAAAGTAGCTGTAAAGATTAAATATGATGAAGGAAAATATCTAGCATAGCATCTAGAATATGGTGATCACCATATGCTGTTATTTCGAAATCAACACTGTTAGTATTTACTACTTGTACATGAGTGCTAAGTTGCTTCAGTTGTGCCCAAATCTTTGTGACCCTGTGGACTTTGGCTCACCAGGCTCCTCTGTCCATAGGATTCTCCAGGCAAGAATACTGGAATAGTCTATCATACAGAGTGAAGTAAGTCAGAAAGAGAAACACCAACACAGTATATTAACACATATATGTGGAGTTTAGAAAGATGGTAACAACAATCCTATATGCAAGGCAGCAAAAGAGACACAGATGTAAAGAACAAGCTTTGGACTAGGCGGGAGAAGGCGAGGGTGGGATGATATGAGAGAATAGCACTGAAACATGTATATTATCATATGTAAGATAGATGACCAGTGCGAGTTCAATGTATGAAGCAAGGCACTCAAAACCAGTGCTCTGGGACAAACCCAGAGGGATAGGGTGGGAGGGAGGTGGGAGGGGGATTCAGAATGGCGGGACAAATGTGCATCCGTGACTCATGTTGATGTATGGCACAAACTACCACAATATTGTAAAGTGATTATCCTTCAATTAAAATAAATTAATCAATAAAAATTTTTTTAAAAAAAGAATACTGTAATAGGTTATCATGCCCTCTTCCAGGGGCTCTTCCTGATCCAGGAATCAAACCTGCATCTCTTATATCTTCTGCATTTGCAAGTGGGTTCTTTACCACTGTGTCACCTGGGTAGTCCATTTAGTAGTTACCTTGCAATAATGATACAATAAATTCTGCCTTCAGGTATCATAAATTCATCTATTTCCAAATAAGTAATTTTTGTGACGTATATACCTATATTATCTATATACCTATATTAACAAATATTATGGAAAAACAGTTGTATGAAAGCATACATTTTAAGAAATTCAAGATGGTACAATAAATAAATAAAAGGGAAATTGCAATGTAAACAAAAAACTCATAATCATGTTCTCTTTTAAAGAGTTAAAATGCGTTTAAAAGGCATAAAACACAAAATTCCCAGTTAACCATTTGAAACAACCTTTGCTTGCCTAGATGAACTAGAAAAAGAAAATGTAACTTACTAGACACTCAGTTTGCCTCTAATCAAAAAAATCACAAAATTTGCAACAAAACAAAGTTCTAATTGATATCTTTCATATACTTATTGATGTCTCTTTCATTTTAAGCTATCATCCATTATATTGAGAGGTACAAAAATTCATGAAAGTGGTATAAGACTTACCATCTGTGAATGTTTGGGACTATGTGAAGAGTCTACTTCAATAACCTGTCAACTTTGGACCAAGGAAAATATTGTCAAATGGTCAGAGTACCTTTGTGGAAGCTGTAGACTACTTTTACAACTTTTAGCATTATAATCAAATTGAAAACTAAACCTGTTTTCTTCTAACTGCTTGAGAATGCAGCTATGTCAAATACAAAATCAAAAACTAATTTCTAAATGTTGATATTTTAAGATAGTGAATAATCCTCTAGGTTGTCCTATTTAGGATACCGGAGAAGAGATATTCAAAATAGGTTATTTGACTGTGTCTCTCACTAGACCGCAAATTCTCTATAGAAGAGGAGTAGAGAAATTTATCTTGCTTAAGCGTGTAAGTCTTAGCCTTTTGGCTAAAACGAAGTATAGTATGGGGGTTTTCCTGATGGCTCAGTGGGAAAGAATCCGCTTGACAATGCAGGAGACACAGGAGACGCAAGAAATGCAGGTTCAATCCCTGGGTCATAAAGATCCCCCAGAGTTGGAAATGGCAACCTATTCCAGTATTCTTGCCTGAAAAATTCAATAGACAGAGGAGCCTGGTGGGGTCACAAAGATTCAGACACAACTGAGCACAGAAGTCATGCACAGACTTTATTTTTTAGGCTCCAAAATCATTGCAGGTGGTGACTGCAGCTATGAAATTAAAAGACACTTGCTCTGTGCAATAAAGTTATGACCAACCTAGATGGCATATTCAAAAGCAGAGATATTACTTTGCCAACAAAGGTCTGTCTAGTCAAATCTATGGTTTTTCCAGGAGTCATGTATGGATGTGAGAGTTGGACTATAAAGAAAGCCAAAGAATTGATGCTTTTGAACTGTGGTGTTGGAGAAGACTCTTGAAAGTCCCTTGGACTGCAAGGAGATCCAATCAGTCCATCCTAAAGGAAATCAGTCCTGAATATTCATTGGAAGGTCTGATTTTGAAGCTGAAACTCCAATACTTAGGCTGCCTGTTGTGAAGAACTGATTTATTTGAAAAGACTCCGATGCTGGGAAAGATTGAAGGTGGGAGAAGGAGACGACAAAGAATGTGATGGCTGGATGGCATCACCGACTCAATGGACATGAGTTTGAGTAAACTCCGGGAGTAGCGATGGACAGGGAGGCCTAGCGTGCTGCAGCTCAAGGGGTCGCAAAGAGTCGGACACGACTGAGCGACTGAACAGAACTGAACTGAGCACAAGTGTATATAACCATTTCATTTGGAGAAATTTATGCAATTCTCCAATATTTGCATCATACAACCAAAATAAAAATACCTGTATATTTTGCTTTGTGATAAAGTATGCCTTCCATACTGTGCTTCCTTAATTCCAAGTACAAAAAATTGTTTACAAAGGAGAAATAAAATATTAAACTTGCTGTCCTGAGTGTATGACATTATAAAGACAATTAACACAAAAAATATATCCAGCCAGTGGAGCAGAAATATAGACTATGATTCTTTGCTCAGGACTAGTTTGAGGTCTTGAGACTGTCCCCTTTCCAAGGGTAGCATGCACAGATGTTAGCACTGTTCAGGAGTCTCAGAGATAGCAATTCTCCATGTGACATCACACATCTCTTCATAGCACAATTTTTGCTTGTAGCAAAACAATAGCACATTCTTTGGAAAGACTGCACAATTAGAACAAACCTTTAAGTTGTCAGATGCCAGTCACATCACTTTGTATGTGTTATGGGATAGCCAGAAAAGATATCTTTTATATACATATGTAAATTAAGTCTGTGGAAAGACAAAGTGACTCAAGTGGAAAACACTCAGTAAATCTCAGCCAATTCTCAATGAACAGACATGAAACAATCAGAATCCCCATTCATAATGATGTGCTATGAGAGGTTGAGCCAAACTGTAAAGAAGTCCCAAGAGATGAGAAATAGGTTTCATTAAAGTCAACAAAAGAAACCAGGTTTTTTTAAAAAAAGAAAGATGATTGATATTATATTATTTATTAAATAAGATTTATTTATTAAATAAAAGATGATTTATTATCTTATTAAAATTTAATAAGATAAGCAAAGTAAAATAGCAAATAACAAGGTAGGAAAAACTATTTGCAACTCATATCACTCACAAGGATGTATATCTTAAATATATAAGTAAATAAGAAAGGATAAGAACAAAGAAGAAAAGTGCCAACAATGCTATAGAAAGTATGTACAGTTCAAATGAAAAAACACACACACACACACATCTCTCAACAATTTGAAAATATGCTCAACTTAACTCATTAACAGATCAATGCAAATTACTTTAGCTTTTCTCACCTGTCAGATTAGTAAAATTCCCAAAGCCTGACAACATACCCTGTTGCAAAACTGTAGGGAAATAGACTTCTCATACATTGCTGATGAGAAGACAAAATTCTAAACTGTTGAAGAAATTGGGCAATACCTTCAAAAATCACATAATTATTTACTATTTGATACAACGATTACACTTCTAGGAATGTAAATAAATTAAAATAAAATGGCAAATTATTTTATTTATTTTTTACTTTACAATATTGTATTGGTTTTGCCATACATCAACATGCATCCACCACAGGTGTGCACGTGTTCCCGATCCTGAACCCCCCCCCTCCTCCCTCCCCATACCATCCCTCTGGGTCATCCCAGTGCACCAGCCCCAAGTATCCTGTATCCTGCATGGAACCTGGACTGGAAATTAGCTTTTTATATGATATTATACATGTTTTAATGCCATTCTCCCAAATCATTCCCCCCTCCCTCTCCCAGAGTCCAAAAGACTGTTCCATACATCTGTGAAATTGAACTATGTATTGTAGCAAACATATAGGATTCAAATCAGGCTTTTAATTGCAACAAACAGAGGATACTGATCTATCAAGAAGGAAATGAGGACTATCATTGAAAACAATGATCAAGTATTTTTAGGACATGTTGTAAAGTGAAAGGAATACAAGATACAGTGAATATATGTGATCATGGATTAGTTTCTATCTCAAGAAAGGTATGTACATGAAACAAGATGGGTGTCAAGTACACAACATTTATTAAATTCTTTAATTTTGTATATATTCCAAATTGTTTGTTATCAGATGAGATCAGATCAGTCGCTCAGTTGTGTCCAACTCTTTGCGACCCCATGAATTGCAGCACGCCAGGCCTCCCTGTCCATCACCAACTCCCGGAGGTCACTCAGACTCATCCATCGAGTCAGTGATGCCATCCAGCCATCTCATCCTCTGTCGTCCCCTTCCCTCTTGCCTTCAATCCCTCCCAGCATCAGAGTCTTCTCCAATGAGTCAACTCTTCTCATGAGGTAGACAAAATACTGGAGTTTCAGCTTTAGCATCATTCCTTCCAAAGAAATCCCGGGGCTGATCTCCTTCAGAATGGACTGGCTGGATCTCCTTGCAGGCCAAGGGACTCTCAAAAGTCTTCTCCAACACCACAGTTCAAAAGCATCAATACTTCGGTGCTCAGACTTCTTCACAGCCCAGCTCTCACATCCATACATGACCACAGGAAAAACCAGAGCCTTGACTAGATGGACCTTTGGTGGCAAAGTAATGTCTCTGCTTTTGAATATGAGATCTAGGTTGGTCATAACTTTCCTTTCAAGGAGTAAGCGTCTTTTAATTTCATGGCTGCAGTCACCATCTGTAGTGATTTTGGAACCCAGAAAAATAAAGTCTGACACTGTTTCCACTGTTTCCCCTCTATTTCCCATGAAGTGATGGGACCGGATGCCATGATCTTCGTTTTCTTAATGTTGATCTTTAAGCCAACTTTTTCACCCTCCACTTTCACTTTCATCAAGAGGCTTTTGAGTTCCTCTTCACTTTCTGCCATAAGGGTGGTGTCATCTGCATATCTGAGGTTATTGATATTTCTCCTGGCAATCTTGATTCCAACTTGTGTTTCTTCCAGTCCAGCATTTCTCATGATGTATTCTGCATATAAGTTAAATAAACAGGGTGACAATATACACCTTGACGTACTCAAACAGGGTGACAATATACACCTTGACGTACTCCTTTTCCTATTTGTAACCAGTCTGTTGTTCCATGTTCAGTTCTAACTGTTGCTTCCTGACCTGCAGACAAATTTCTCAAGAGACAGGTCAGGTGGTCTGCTAGCCCCAGCTCTTTCAGAATTTTCCAGTTTTCGTGATCCACACGGTCAAAGGCTTTGGCATAGTCAATAAAGCAGAAATAGATGTTTTTCTGGAACTCTCTTGCTTTTTCCATGATCCAGTAGATGTTGGCAATTTGATCTCTGGTTCCTCTGCCCTCTTCCAACAACACAAGAGAAGACTCTATACATGGACATCACCAGATGGTCAACACCGAAATCAGATCGATTATATTCTTTGCAGCCAAAGATGGAGAAGCTCTATACAGTCAGCAAAAACAAGACCAGGAGCTGACTGTGGCTCAGACCATGAACTCCTTATTGCCAAATTCAGACTGAAATTGAAGAAAGTAGGGAAAACCACTAGACCATTCAGGTATGACCTAAATCAAATCCCTTATGATTATACAGTGGAAGTGAGAAATAGATTTAAGGGCCTAGATCTGATAGATAGAGTGCCTGATGAACTATGGAATGAGGTTTGTGACATTGTACAGGAGACAGGGATCAAGATCATCCCCATGGAAAAGAAATGCAAAAAAGCAAATGGCTGTCTGAAGAGGCCTTACAAATAGCTGTGAAAAGAAGAGAAATGAAAAGCAAATGAGAAAAGGAAAGATATAAGTATCTGAATGCAGAGTTCCAAAGAATAGCAAGAAGAGATAAGAAAGCCTTCTTCAGCAATCAGTGCAAAGAAATAGAGGAAAACAACAGAATGGGAAAGACTAGGGATCTCTTCAAGAAAATCAGAGATACCAAAGGAACATTTCATGCAAATATGGGCTCGATAAGGGACAGAAATGGTATGGACCTAACAGAAGCAGAAGATATTAAGAAGAGGTGGCAAGAATACACGGAAGAACTGTACAAAAAAGATCTTCACAACCCAGATAATCATGATGGTGTGATCACTGACCTAGAGCCAGACATCCTGGAATGTGAAGTCAAGTGGGCCTTAGAAAGCATCACTACGAACAAAGCTAGTGGAGGTGATGGAATTCCAGTTGAGTTATTCCAAATCCTGAAAGATGATGCTGTGTAATTGCTGCACTCAATATGCCAGCAAATTTGGAAAACTCAGCAGTGGCCACAGGAATGGAAAAGGTCAGTTTTCATTCCAATCCCAAAGAAAGGCAATGCCAAAGAATGTTCAAACTACTGCACAATTGCACTCATCTCACACGCTAGTAAAGAACTGCTCAAAATTCTCCAAGCCAGGCTCAGCGATATGTGAACCGTGAACTTCCTGATGTTCAAGCTGGTTTTAGAAAAGGCAGAGGAACCAGAGATCAAATTGCCAACATCCGCTAGATCATGGAAAAAAAGCAAGAGAGTTCTTTGTTATATATATCTTTAAATAAAAATAAAGGAGGGTTTGGGTTTTTGTCCACTTTCCTACAGATAAAGAAATCTTGAAGAATCCCATGATTTTAATGGGCAAGGACTTTCAGGAACCAAGTAAGAAAGGCAACAATTTATTGATTACTCGTTACACTCCAGAAATTGTTCTTGGAAATTCGCATCTATTACCTCAAAGTAGATATTATTTCAATTTTATATGGTTTTATTTATATTAAAGCCATAAAATAAATTGTGTATTAGTAAGAAATAAGATGACTGAATTAAATTTTAATTGAAAGCACTGTGACACTTTTTCAATGTTAAGCTGACTTATGTATATATTAATACATTTCTGATACACAAGGTATTTCAATTACCATGCTCTTGGAAACTGTGGCAAGTGAAAATGAAATATTAACTTAGACTTTATCCAGGATATGGGCTAGGATAGGAGCACAAAAAAGAACAAAATATTTCAGTTAAAAGTTGATGGACATGAGGAAGTAAGGACTGGTTTTTTCCTACACACCATTCAGCTATTGAATGACTAGATGATTCTGAGTGTGCATATGATTGATGAGTTACTGAGTAGATAATATTTACCAGTCTGCCATATCTAGCTATCTGTCTACACACATACACACACACACACACTCATTAAAAAAGTTTAAATACTAAAATCTTTCTCTTGCCTCCAAATGATATTCACTGTTAACATGTCTTTCACTAGTCTTATTGTTGATGAATAGTGGTATGATTAGGAAGTACATGGCTCTGTGAAAACTTGGCTACTTATTATAAAGTCATAGATAACTCATCTGTACAATGAGGAAAATAATCATTGTAGTGCAATTGTGATGATTAATGTCTCTAATGCATTCAAGAGTTCCACCATGAAGTGGCATGTCCCAGATATCCTAGCAGATTGATTATGATTAACAAAATTAATAGACCTCAGGTCAAAGCCTGGCTCTGTTACTTAGGGTGTAGGGGACCTTCATGAAGCAAGTTACTTTCACTCTCTGGGCCTCAGTTTTTCTACCTGTAAAATAACTCTTCATGACATTGTGTGAAAGGCTTTGATGAGATAGTGTATGATAAAGTGCTTATTTCAGGGTCTGACAGATAGTGCTCAATGAGAGTGATTCTTCAATAATAGGTTTTCAATAATAATTTCATATTATTAATATTATACTTTGTAAGGAGTTTTATTCTGATGTTTCCAATAAACATCAGAGCAGTAACATTTACCATGCTATTAGGAACACTTCATAAACGTCCTTCTTAATGGAAGAAGTATAGTGTTGACAGGTGCCTATAGAAGCAGGAGAACCATCATCTGATGGAGAGAAACCTCCTATGTATTTTCATGAGCAGATTTCCTGGTTGGTAACTGGCGCTCAGTTCATCATTTTGTCAAACTTTTTTTTAAAGCTTCAAGTTTTCCAGCCATAGCCAAATGCTTATATTAATTATGTACCACTTAATTTTGTTAAATGCAGTGTATCCTTTCTGTATGTGGCTGTGTACATAAAAAAGCTTTTGTCTCCTTGAACATAACTGTCCATCAGGGAAGAAGTTTCGTTTTGGCTTTTATTTTTTTTTTTTTACAGCAAGGACAGATATGCTTTTGAGTGACAGTTAAATTTGTTGAAGGTATTAAATTGCTAATGCTAATGCATTTTACAATCTTCTGAACTGATTTAATATATTAGACTGCCACTCAAAGTTGTAATAAACAATACTGCACTCTTACTTGGAAATCATTCTGTCATATCTAGAGGCTTTCAAAAATGCCCACCTATGTTCAGAGTTTACAAACACATTTTTATTGCTCTGTGGGCTGCCCCAAAAACCAGTGACATAAAGACTTCAATTTGCATCTCTTGTTGCAGAATTTGGAAGTAGCATGGAGCCTTAATAAACACCTAGCTGGAAATCTCTGAGGTTGGAATTAATTCTCCACTTAGGGAGGTGAAGATGCTATTCCACATAAGAGAAAATCATTTAAAACTTATTCTCAGCTAACTTCATGTACTTGTCATGACTTCATATGTATTTCTCAGGTTTGAATGGAGTATAGTAGGCCAAAAAAAAAAAAAAAAACCTAGTGAATAGCCACAAAAACCTAGTGAGAGATATGATTGAGATTAAGAGTATATATATATATAAGATTATATATATATTATATATATAACATATATATGTATATATTGTATTTTTCTATAAGGAAATATATATTTTTTCTATAAGTTTCTTAGATGTCAAGAGAAAGTAACTCAGGTTAGGTCAGGAATAGTAATAGCCCAGCAACATTACATTAAAATTTTTTCAGTGTTTTACATAGTCTACCTAGTTTTATTTTCACAACGAACTTGGCAAAGTGGCAAGGGGAAGTATCATTCCTTTTAATAAAGCAGAAAAGTAGAAATTCTAATTGGAAAAAGTGTCATATCCAGACTCATGTAAGTATATTGTCAACTGGTTCAAGATGAACTCAGATATTCTGCCTTACTTTACAATTCCTTTTATTTTTCTTTTATGTGAAAAAACGATTGGCATTTTTAATTACTAGTGAGGTAAAAAAATATTTCATATTCTTATTTTATTTTCTATTCTGTGAATGTTTCTCAGCTTTATTAAGGTATTAAGCTATCTCAATACCTTATTAAGGTATTATTGACAATATTGCATGTCAATACAATAATTGATAAATTGTAAGATATATAAAGTTTACAATATTATGTGATATACATGCACATTGTGAAAGGATTCTCCCTCATCAAGTTAATTAAAACATTCATAGAAATGAAGAGTGGTAAAGAAGGGGGTGAGGTAAATAGGGTGAGGTTGATAAAAGGGTTCAGTTATAAGAAAAACAAGGTGTCTGAGTTTCCATGACACAACCTGTTAACTACAGTTGATAAATTTCAATTATACAGTACAGTCAGTACAGTGTTACCTGGAAAATGTTTTCACTAAAAAAAAAAAAAATCTGTCCTCTTTTTGGATACAGTGTCTTTCTGAGAAGTAAAATATAATTAATATACATTAACTTGGATGACAACCTTTATAAAAAGAGGTAAGTTGAAATTTGTTTTGGGTAATATAAACCAAAACAGATTTAAGCAAAACAGGTAGTTCCAAAAGAAATGACTGCCATGTGATGGCATAGAAGACAGAAAAGAAAGTAGACAAGGGCCCTGTCCTTAAGGAGCTTAAATTTTGAGGAAATAAATAAAATACAATAAGTATCAATATCTGGCATTATAGTGTATAAATACTATTAAGAAAAATAAAACAAGGTCAAGGGATAAAGTAGGAAGAAACATGCCGCTTCAGAGAGAATAAACAGGGATGGCTTCCCCGAGGAGAAAAACTTTTGAATGGAAATAAGAATAGTTTGAGACAATCAATGAGGTGAACACTGGGGAGAAAAGATGTTCTAGGAAAAAGTTACAAAGGTAACTGATACGACAGAATCTTACTGTACTGCTCACTTACAGAAATTTTTTCAGAACTTACTTTGAAAAAGAGTAGGCAAACAGAAAAGAGGAATCAAAATTAAACACTAGACATTGTAGATTTATTTTGAAAATGCTGGGAACTGTTCTGAATGCAGCAAACCCCCAATGTGATATCCCCCTTTTTCTAATCCCTAATTCATGCAAATGCTAAGCCTTCCACTGGGAAGTGCTCTTGATGCACAGACTGTCACCTGGAAAGGCCAGTTGGCTACCTTCCAAAAGCCTTCTCTGGCATTGTATTCATTACCACAGCTCAATGTCCCATCTAGGCCTGCAAGCTCAGCAATGCTTTTGTCAACTCAAAGAAAGAATTTGTGTGTGTGTGTGTGTGTGCGTGCGTGTACTGGGAGGCCAGAGCTGATGGAATAGCGGCTCAGTCATCAAATGTATGCAACTGATGAACAAAATCAGCATGATTTATTCCTGCATAATGAGAAAATTAATTGTCCACTGCAATAGCATGCTTTTATGTACAGAGTAAAGAAACTATTCCCTAAAAAACACCTGAAACTTGGTAGGAGCTTAATTAAATTCTGGTCGAGTTGGATGTCCTTGTTGAAAGATATACTATGTGATTGTTGTTGTTTAGTTGCTAAGTCCAACTCTTTTGTGACCCCATGGATGTACCTCACCAGGCTCCTCTGTCCATAGGATTTCCCAGGCAAGAATACTGGAATGGGTGGCCATTTCCTTCTCCAGGGGATCTTCCCAACGCAGGGGTTAAACTCAAGTCTCCTATGTGGCAGGCAGATTCTTTACTGCTGAGCCACCAGGGTTAGCTACACAACACTCAGAACAATAACTGTGAATATGTTTTAGAGCTAAGGTAGTTTTCCACTGGAAAACTTGGATAGACTTATTCATGTAGTTATACATTATGGACAGTCCTGATAGTTGCAACTCATTTTTTATAAACCAAGAGTTAATTTTCCCTCTACACTTGCTGGTGCTTGACCAGATAGAACTGAAGAATATTAAATGGCTTTCTACTTGCTCTTCATTTCTCAAGATCTTATCGCTGACTAAATCACTTTGAAACTTCCATATTACTTCTCTAAATATGTTCATTCTTTCCCTCAAGTCTGAGGAACAATAGCCACAAAGTCTTTTAAAGCAGACTTAGCATAGTTCTGATTGAATGACTTCTTTGCTGATTGAGGTCCCCATTTTCAGAAGACTTTCTTTGTTCATTTTTTTTCCAAATGGAAGTACACAGTAAATCTTGTAAAAATAAATGAGCTAGGTGGGAAAATCCTCATATAGGAAGGAAATATACGGCTGGTGGGGGAGGAAGGAGAGGGTAGGATGTATGGAGAGAGCAACATGGAAACATATACTACCATATGTAAAATAAATAGCCAATGGGAAATAATGGCTGAAAATTTCCCAAAAGTTAGGAGAGATATAGGCATGCAGATTCATGAAACATAAATAATTCCCAAAAGGAAAAAGTGAAACAAATCTATAGTCATCATTCATTATAAATTGTCAAAATAAGACAAAAATAAGACAAAAAGAGAATTTTGAAAGCAACAAGATAAAAGTGACTCAGATACAAAGAAGCCCTCATAAGATTATCATCAGATTAGGAGGAATAAAAGTTAAAGGGAGGAAGGAAATGGGATGATTTATTCAAAGTGCTGAAAAAGAAAAATCTATCAATTGAGAATAATATGCCTCGGAACACTGTCCTTCAAAATGAAGGAGAGACAAAGAACAGATAAGCAAAAACTAAGGGACTGTATCAACAACTTACAGGTGCTAAAGCTCAGGTTGAAACAAAAGATACTAAAGAACAAGGGTAAAATACATAAAAGTGCAAAACTTGCTAGAAAGGTAAGTATATGGAAAAATATAGAATACTATGATATTGTGAAAAAAACTTAATTTTAATACAAATGTTAGAACACAGAAGCCTTAAGAATTACTATAATTACAAATATTTGTTTAAAATGGTTGATTATAGTAATAATGATGTACAACTATCAATAACAGGTTTTAGAGTAAAAGTAAGTATTCATATTTACTCAGAGGCTATTTTTCTGAGATCTGTACATTTTATTAATTACATGATTCAATTAGATGAGGAAGCAACAGTTAGAACTGGTCATGGAACAACAGACTGGTTCCAAATAGGAAAAGGAGTACGTCAATGCTGCATATTGTCACCATGTTTATTTAACTTATATGCAGAGTACATCATGAGAAATGCTGTACTGGAAGAAACACAAGTTGGAATCAAGATTGCCGGGAGAAATATCAATGACCTCAGATATGCAGATGACACCACTCTTATGGCAGAAAGTGAAGAGGGGCTAAAAAGCCTCTTGATGAAAGTGAAAGTGGAGAGTGAAAAGGTTGGCTTAAAGCTCAACATTCAGAAAACGAAGATCATGGCATCTGGTCCCATCACTTCATGGGAAATAGATGGGGAAACAGTGGAAACAGTGTCAGACTTTGTTTTTCTGGGCTCCAAAATCACTGCAGATGGTGACTGCAGCCATGAAATTAAAAGACGCTTACTCCTTGGAAGGAAAGTTATGACCAACCTAGATAGCATATTCAAAAGCAGAGACATTACTTTACCAACAAAGGTTCGCCTAGTCAAGGCTATGGTCTTTCCTGTGGTCATGTATGGATGTGAGAGCTGGACTGTGAAGAAGGCTGAGCGCCGAAGAATTGATGCTTTTGAACTGGGGTGTTGGAGAAGACTCTTGAGAGTCCCTTGGTCTGCAAGAAGATCCAACCAGTCCATTCTGGGGGAGATCAATCCTGGAATTTCTTTGGAAGGAATGATGCTAAAGCTGAAACTCCAGTATTTTGGCCACCTCATGCGAAGAGTTGACTCATTGGAGAAGACTCTGATGCTGGGAGGGATTGAGGGCAGGAGGAGAAGGGGACGACAGAGGATGAGATGGCTGGATGGTATCACTGACTCGATGGATGCGAGTCTGAGTGACCTTCGGGAGCTGGTGATGGACAGGGAGGCCTGGCGTGCTGCGGTTCATGGGGTCGCAAAGAGTCGGACACGACTGAGCGACTGATCTGATCTGATGGTCATCATCTAATTCAATTAATGAAACTATGGTCAAAATTTTTAAAATGTTAATGGATACATAATATAAAAAGTGTGAATTGTGACATCAATTATAAAAGGTAGGGGAATAAGTAAAAAGGTAGAGTTTTGTATATTACTGAAGTTAACTTCCTCAGTTGAGTTCAGTTCAGTCATTCAGTCATGTCCAACTCTTCCCGACCACATGAACTGAAGCTCACCAGGCCTCCCTGTCCATCACCAATTCCCGGAATCCACCCAAACCCACGTCCATGGAGTCAGTGATGCCATCCAATCATTTCATCCTCTGTCGTCCCCTTTTCTTCCTGCCCTCAATCTTTCCCAGCATCAGGGTCTTCTCAAATGAGTCAGGGCTCCACATCAGGTCACCAAAGTATTGGAATTTCAGCTTCATCATCAGTCCCTCCAATGAACACCCAGGACTGACCTCCTTTAGGATGGACTGGTTGGATCTCCTTGCAGTCCAGGGACTTCAGCAACACCACAGTTCAAAAGCATCAATTCTTCAGTGCTCAGCTTTCTTTATAGTCCAACTCTCACATGCATACAAGACAACTGGAAAAACCATAGCCTTGACTAGATAGAACTTTATAGGCAAAGTAATGTCTCTGCTTTTGAATATGCTGTCTAGCTTGGTCATAACTTTCCTTCCAAGGAGTAAGTGTCTTTTAATTACATGGCTGCAATCACCATCTGCAGTGATTTTGGAGCCCCTCAAAATAAAATCAGCCCTTGTTTCCCCATCTATTTGCCATGAAGTGATAGGACTGGATGCCATGATTTTAGTTTTCTGAATGTTGAGCTTTAAGCCAACTTTTTCACTCTCCTCTTTCACTTTCATCAAGAGGCTCTTTAGTTCTTCACTTTGGCCATAAGGGTGATATCATTTGCATATCTGAGGTTATTGATATTTCTCCTGACCATCTTGATTCCAGTTTGTGCTTCCTCCAATCCAGCGTTTTTTTGTGATATACTCTGCATATAAGTTAAATAATCAGGGTGACAAAATACAGCCTTGGTGTACTCCTTTTCCTATTTGGAACAAGTCCGTTGTTCCATGTCCAGCTCTAACTATTGGTTCCTGACCTGCATATAGGTTTCTCAAGAGGCAGGTCATGTGATCTTGTATTCCCATCTCTTTCAGAATTTTCCACAGTTTATTGTGACCCACACAGTCAAAGACTTTGGCATAGTCAAGAAAGCAGAAATAGACGTTTTTCTGGAACTCCTGCTTTTTCCATGATCCAGCGGATGTTGGCAATTTGATCTCTGGTTCCTCTGCCTTTTCTAAAACCAGCTTAAACATCTGGAAGTTCACAGTTCACATATTGCTAAAGCCTGGCTTGGAGAATTTTGAGCATCACCTTACTAGCGTGTGAGACGAGTGCAATTGTGCAGTACTTTGAGCATTCTTTGGCATTACTTTTCTTTGGGAGTACAATGAAAACTGACATTTTCCAGTCCTGTGGCCACTGCTGAGTTTTCCAAATGTGCTGGCATACTGAGTGCAGCACTTTCATAGTGTCATCTTTCAGGATTTGAAATAGCTCAACTGGAATTCCATCACCTCCACTAGCTTTGTTTGTAGTGATGCTTCCTAAGGCCGACTTGACTTCACATCCCGGATGTCTGGCTCCAGGTGATTATCACACCATTGGGATTATCTGGGTCATGAAGATCTTTTTGCACAGTTCTTCTGTATATTCTTGCCACCTCTTCTTAATATCTTCTGCTTCTGTTAGGTCCGTACCATTTCTGTCCTGTATTGAGCCCATCTTTGCATGAAATGTTCCCTTGGTATCTCTAACTTTCTTGAAAAGATCTCTACTCTTTCCAGTTATTTTGTTTTCCTCTATTTCTTTGCATTGATCACTGAGGAAGGCTTTCTTATCCCTCCTTGCCATTCTTTGGAACTCTGGAACTTTCAAATGCATTTATCTTTCCTTTTCTCCTTTGCTTTTCGCTTCCCTTCTCTTCACAGCTATTTGTAAGGCCTCCTCAGACAGCTGTTTTGCTTTTTTGGATTTCTTTTTCTTGGGGATGGTCTTGATTCCTATCTCCTGTTAACTTTATAATCAGCTTAAAAATAATATTTTATTATTTCTAAAAAAAAACTTTCCAATACATTTTGAATCATACAATTTTCTAATAATATATTATCAGATCAAATCAGTTGCTCAGTCGTGTCCGACTCTTTGAGACCCTATGAATCGCAGCACGCCAGGCCTCCCTGTCCACCCTGTCCATCACCAACTCCCGGAGGTCACTCAGACTCACATCCATCGAGTCAGTGATGCCATCCAGCCATCTCATCCTCTGTCGTCCCCTTCTCCTCTTGCCCCTAATCCCTCCCAGCATCAGAGTCTTCTCCAATGAGTCAATACTTCGCATGAGGTGGCCAAAGTACTGGAGTTTCAGATTTAACATCATTCCTTCCAAAGAAATCCCAGGAATGATCTCCTTCAGAATGGACTGGTTGGATCTCCTTGCAGTCCAAGGGACTTTCAAGAGTCTTCTCCAACATCACAGTTCAAAAGCATTAATTCTTTGGTGCTCAGACTTCTTCACAGTCCAACTCTCACAGCCATACATGACCACAGCAAAAACCATAGCCTTGACTAGACAAACCTTTGTTGGCAAAGTAATGTCTCTGCTTTTCAAATATGCTATCTAGGTTGGTCATAACTTTCCTTCCAAGGAGCAAGCATCTTTTAATTTCATGGCTGCAATCACCATCTGCAGTGATTTGGGAGCCCAGAAAAACAAAGTCTGACACTGTTTCCACTGTTTCCCCATCCATTTCCCATGTAGTGATGGGGCCAGATGCCATGATCTTCATTTTCTGAATGTTGAGCTTTAAGCCAACCTTTTCACTCTCCACTTTCACTTTCATCAAGAGGCTTTTTAGCCCCTCTTCACTTTCTGCCATAAGGGTGGTGTCACCTGCATATCTGAGGTTATTGATATTTCTCCCAGCAATCTTGATTCCAACTTGTGTTTCTTCCAGTCCAGCATTTCTCATGATGTACTCTGCATATAAGTTAAATAAACAGAGTGACAATATACAGCCTTGATGTACTCCTTTTCCTGTTTGGAACCAGTCTGTTGTTCCATGTCCAGTTCTAACTGTTGCTTCCTGACCTGCATACAAATTTCACAAGAGGCAGATCAGGTGGTCTAGTATTCCCATCTCTTTCAGAATTTCCCACAGTTAATTGTGATCCACACAGTCAAAGGCTTTGGCATAGTCAAGAAAGCAGAAATAGACATTTTTCTGGATCTCTTGCTTTTTCCATGATCCAGCAGATGTTGGCAATTTGATCTCTGGTTCCTCTGCCTTTTCTAAATCCAGCTTGAACATCAGGAAATTCACGGTTCACATATTGCTGAAGCCTGGCTTGGAGAATTTTGAGCAGTACTTTAGTAGCGTGTGAGATGAGTGCAATTGTGCGGTAGTTTAAGCATTCTTTGGCATTGTCTTTCTTTGGGATTGGGATGAAAACTGACCTTTTCCAGTCCTGTGGCCACTGCTGAGTTTTCCAAATTTGCTGGCATATTGAGTGCAGCACTTTCACAACATCATCTTTCAGGATTTGAAATAGCTCCACTGGAATTCCATCACCTCCACTAGCTTTGTTCGTAGTGATGCTTTCTAAGGCCCACTTGACTTCACATTCCAGGATGTCTGGCTCTAGGTCAGTGATCACACCATCATGATTATCTGGGTCGTGAAGATCTTTTTTGTACAGTTCTGTGTATTCTTGCCATGTCTTCTTAATATCTTCTGCTTCTGTTAGGTCCATACCATTTCTGTCCTTTATCAAGCCCATCTTTGCATTAAATGTTCCTTTGGTATCTGATTTTCTTGAAGAGGTCCCTAGTCTTTCCCATTCTGTTGTTTTCCTCTATTTCTTTGCATTGATCACTGAAAGATGTATAACTATAAGATGTTTTATGTAAGTTTCATGACAACCACAAAGAAATTACTTATGGAAGACAGACAAAAGAATAATATAAAGGAACTAAGCAGAGAACGATGAAAATAAGCAATGAAACATGCAGGAAGAGAGCAAGGGAAGAAAATAAGAGCAAAATAACTATGACAGACAGAAAACCATATAACTGGCAATAAAAAGTCCGCCCTTGCAATAGTTACTTTAATATAATAAATACTCCAACCAAATGACATAGACTGGCTGTATAAAAATAATAATAACCTAACAATGTGCTTGGAGAAGGCAATGGCACCTCACTCCAGTACTTCTGCCTGGAAAATCCCATGGGTGGAGGAGCCTGGAAGGCTGCACTCCATGGGGTCACTGAGGGTCGGACACGACTGAGCGACTTCACTTTCTCTTTTCACTTTCATGCATTGGAGAAGGAAATGGCAACCCATTCCAGTGTTCTTGCCTGGAGAATCCCAGGGACGGGTGAGCCTGGTGGGCTGCCATCTATGGGGTCACATAGAGTCGGACATGACTGAAGTGACTTAGCAGCAGCAGCAACAATGTGCTACGTATGACAGACTCTCTTTATATTTAAGGAAATACATAGGATGAAAGCAAGGGGGACAGAAAAGAATTCCATGCAAATTCTAACAAAAAGAGAGCTGGGGTGACTATACTTACATCAGACAAAATGGAATTTAAATCAAAAACTGACAGAAGATTATACTTTTCTAAGAATTCATCCATTTCTTCCAATTCATCCATTTTCTTCCATTGTTCCAATGGACAATATTATTGTCATAGAGTTGCTGATAGTAGTCTCTTATGATCCTTTGTATTTCTGTGTTGTCTGTTGTGATTTCTCCATTTTCATTTCTAAATTTGTAGATTTGATTCTTCTCCCTTTTTTCTTGAGGAGTCTGGCTAATGGTTTGTCTATTTTATTTATCTTCTCAAAGAATCAGCTTTAGTTTTGTTGATTTTTGCTATAGTTTCCTTTGTTTCTTTTTCATTTATTTCTGCCCTAATTTTTATTATTTATTTCCTTCTACTAGCCCTGGGGTTCTTCATTTCTTCTTTTTCAAGGTTCTTCAGGTGTAATGTTAGGTTATTTATTTTATTTTCTCTTGTTTCTTGAGGTAAGCTTTTATTGCTATGAACCTTCCCCTTAGCACTGCTTTTACTGAATCCCATAGGTTTTGGGTTGTTGTTTTTTTTTTCATTTTCATTCATTTCTATGCATATTTTGATTTCTGTTTCGATTCTTCTGTGATTTGTTGGTTATTCAGAAGCGTGTTGTATAGCCTCCATACGTTTGTATTTTTAATAGCTTTTTTCCTGCAGTTGACATCTAATCTTAGTGCATTGTGATCAGAAAAGATGCCTGAACTGATTTCAATATTTTTGAATTTACCAAGGCTAGATTTATGGTCCAAATGTGATCTATCCTGGAGAATATTCTGTGTGCATTTGAGAAAAGGTGAAGTTCATTGTTTTGGGGTGAAATGTCCTTTAGATTAGATTGACTAGTTTTCTGTGAGAATGGTTTTAGTGTATTTGCCCTCTGATGCCCTCTTTCAAGACCTACTGTCTTACTTGGGTTTCTCTTACCTTGGGCGTGGGGTATCTCGTCCGCCTGCTCCCGGCTGCTCCCGGCCAGCAAAGCACAGCCATCGCACCTTACCTTGGACGAAGGGTCTCTCCTCACCGCCACCCTTCCTGACCTCAGTCGTGGGGTAGCTCTTCTCGGCCATGCTTAGTGCGCTGGCCCTCACCGCCGTCCTTCCTCGGTCGTGGGGTAGCTCCTCTCGGCCACGCTCTTAGGGCGCGACGCAGCTGGCGGGGCGCTCTTAGGGCGTGACACAGCCCGCGGGGCGCTCTTAGGGCGCGACGCAGCCGGATGAACTGGAAGAAACACAAGTTGGAATCAAGATTGCTGGGAGAAATATCAATAACCTCAGATATGCAGATGACATGACTCTTATGGCAGAAAGTGAAGAGGGGCTAAAAAGCCTCTTGATGAAAGTGAAAGTGGAGAGTGAAAAGGTTGGCTTAAAGCTCAACATTCAGAAAACGAAGATCATGGCATCTGGTCCCATCACTTCATGGGAAATAGATGGGCAAACAGTGGAAACAGTGTCAGACTTTGTTTTTCTGGGCTCCAAAATCACTGCAGATGGTGACTGCAGCCATGAAATTAAAAGACGCTTACTCCTTGGAAGGAAAGTTATGACCAACCCAGATAGCATATTCAAAAGCAGAGACATTACTTTGCCAACAAAGGTTCGCCTAGTCAAGGCTATGGTCTTTCCTGTGGTCATGTATGGATGTGAGAGCTGGACTGTGAAGAAGGCTGAGCACCGAAGAATTGATGCTTTTGAACTGTGGTGTTGGAGAAGACTCTTGAAAGTCCCTTGGACTGCAAGAAGATCCAACCAGTCCATTCTGAAGGAGATCAATCCTGGAATTTCTTTAGAAGGAATGATGCTAAAGCTGAAACTCCAGTATTTTGGCCACCTCATGCGAAGTGTTGACTCATTGGAGAAGACTCTGATGCTGGGAGGGATTGAGGGCAGGAGGAGAAGGGGACGACAGAGGATGAGATGGCTGGATGGCATCACTGACTTGATGGGTGTGGGTCTGGGTGACCTCCGGGAGCTGGTGATGGACAGGGAGGCCTGGCGTGCTGCGGTTCATGGGGTCCCAAAGAGTCGGACATGACTGAGCCACTGATCTGATCTGATCTGATCTGTCCTTTAGATATCAACAAAATCACTGCAGATGGTGACTGCAGCCATGAAATTAAAAGACGCTTACTCCTTGGAAGGAAAGTTATGATCAACCTTGATAGCATATTCAAAAGCAGAGACATTACTTTGCCAACAAAGTTTCGTCTAGTCAAGGCTATGGTTTTTGCTGTGGTCATGTATGGATGTGAGAGCTGGATTGTAAAGAAAGCTGAGCGCCAAAGAATTGATGCTTTTGAACTGTGGTGTTGGAGAAGACTCTTGAGAGTCCCTTGGACTGCAAGGAGATCCAACCAGTCCATTCTGAAGGAGATCAGCCCTGGGATTTCTTTGGAAGGAATGATGCTAAAGCTGAAACTCCAGTACTTTGGCCACCTTATGCGAAGAGTTGACTCATTGGAGAAGACTCTGATGCTGGGAGGGATTGGGGGCAGGAGGAGAAAGGGACGACAGAGGATGAGATGGGTGGATGGCATCACTGACTCGATGGATATGAGTCTGAGTGACCTCCAGGAATTGGTGATGGACAGGGAGGCCTGGAATGCTGTAATTCATGGGATCGCACAGAGTCAGACACGACTGAGTGATTGAACTGAACTGAACTGAACTGATGTCTAACTGGTCCATTGTATCATTTAAATTTGTGTTTCATTGATAATTTTCTGTTTAGTTGATCTATCCAGATGGCATCACTGGTGAATTCTACCAAAAATTTAGAGAAGAGCTATCACCTATCCTACTCTAACTCTTCCAGAAAATTGTAGAGGAAGGTAAACTGCCAAACTCATTCTATGAGGCCACCATCACCCTAATACCAAAACCTGACAAAGATGCCACTAAAAAAGAAAACTACAGGCAATATCACTGATGAACATAGATGCAAAAATCCTCAACAAAATTCTAGCAAAAAGAACCCAACCATGTATCAGAAAAACATACATCATGAGCAAGTGGGCTTTATCTCAGGGATGCAAGGATTCTTCAGTATACACAAATCAATCAATGTGATACACCACATTAACAAATTGAAGGATAAAAACCATATGATTATCTCAATAGATGAAGAGAAAGCCTTTGACAAAATTCAACATCCATTTGTGATAAAAAACCCTCTAGAAAGTAGGCATAGAAGGAATATACCTCAACATAATAAAATCCATATATGATAAACCCATAGCAAACATTATCCTAAATGGTGAAAAACTGAAAACATTTCCCCTAAAGTCAGGAACAAGACAAGGGTGCCCGCTCTCAACAGTACTATTCAACATAGTTTTTGAAGTTTTGGCCACAACAATCAGAGCAGAAAAAGAAATAAAAGGAATCCAAATTGGAAAAGAAGTAAAACTCTCACTGTTTGCACATGACATGATCCTCTACATAGAAAACTCTCAAGAAACCACCAGAAAATTACTAGAGCTAATCAATGAATACAGTAAATTTTCAAGATATGAAGTTAACACAGAGAAAATCCTTTGCATTTCTATACAATAACGATGAGAAAACATAAAGAGAAATTAAGGAATCAATTCCTTTCATTGTTGCAACAAAAGAATAAAATACTTAGGAATAAATCTGCCTAAAGAAACAAAAGACCGATATATAGAAAACTATAAAACACTGATGAAAGAAATCAAAGATGACACAAGTAGATGGAGAAATATACCATGTTCATGGATCAGAAGAATCAATATAGTGAAAATGAGTATACTACCCAAAGCAATCTATAGGTTCAATGCAATCCCTATCAAGCCACCAATGGTATTTTTCAGTGAACTAGAACAAATAATTTGTATGGAAATACAAAAAATTTCAAATACCAAAGCAATCTTGAAAAAGAGGAATGGAAACAGAGGAATCAACCTGCCTGACTTCAGACTATACTACAGAGCTACAGTCATCAAGACAGTATGGTACTGGCAGAAAGACAAAAATATAGATCAATGGAACAAAACAGAAACCCCAGAGAAAAATCCACACACCTATGGACACCTTATCTTTGACAAAGTAGGCAAGAATACACAATGGAGAAAAGACAATCTCTTTAAAAAGTGGTGCTGGGAAAACTGGTCAACCACTTGTAAAAGAATGAAACTAGAACACTTTCTAAACCATAAACAAAAATAAACTCAAAATGGATTAGAGATCTAAATGTAAGACCAGAAACTATAAAACTCCTGGAGGAATACATAGGCAAAACACTCTCTGACATAAATCACAGCAGAATCCTCTATGACCCACCTCCCAGAGTAATGGAAATAAAAGCAAAAATTTTAAAAAAGGGACGTAATTAAACTTAAAAGCTTTTGCACAATGAAGGAAATGAGAAAATAATAGCATATGAAGAAACTGACAAAGAATTTATCTCAAAAATATACAAGCAGCTCCTGCAGTTCAATTCCAGAAAAATAAATGACCCAATCAAAAGACTGGAGTAACTAAACAGACATTTCTCCAAAGAAGACATACAAATGGCTAACAAACACATGCAAAGACGCTCAACATCACTCATTATCAGAGAAATGCAAATCAAAACCACGATTAGGTACCATCTCACGTTGGTCTCCTTCAGAATGGACTGGTTGGATCTCTTTGCAGTCCAAGGGACTCTCAAGAGTCTTCTCCAACACCACAGTTCATCTGATCTGATCTGATCACATTGGTCAGAATGGCTGCTATCCAAAAGTCTACAAACAATAAATGCTAAAGAGAGTGCAGAGAAAAGGGAACCCTCTTACATTGTTGATGGGAATGCAAACTAGTACAGCCACCCTCGAGAACAGTGTGGAGATTCCTTAAAATACTGGAAATAGAACTGCCATAGGACCCAGCAATCCCACTGCTGGGCATACACACCAAAGAAACCAGAATTGAAAGAAACACATGTACCCAAATGTTCATCACAGCACTGTTTACAAGAGCTAGGACATGGAAGCAACCTAGATGTCCATTGGCAGACAAGTGGATAAGAAAGCGGTGGTACATATACACAATGGAATATTATTCAGCTATTAAAAAGAAAGCATTTGAGTCAGTTCTAATGAGGTGGATGAAACTAGAGCCTATTATACAGAGTGAAGTAAGTCAGAAAGAAAAACACCAATATAGTATATTAATGCATATATATGGAAATTAGAAAGATGGTAATGATGACCCTGTATGTGAGACAGCAAAAGAGACACACAGGTAAAGAACAGACTTTTGGACTCTGTGGGAGAAGATGAGGGTGGGATGATTTGAGAGAATAGCATTGAAACATGTATATTACCATATGTGAAATAGATTGCCAGTCCAGGTTTAATGCATGAGATAGGGTGCTTAGGACCGGTACACTGGGACAACCCTGAGGGATGGGAAGGGAAGGGAGGTGGGAGGGGGTTTCAGGATGTGGGACACATGTACACCCATGGCTGATTCATGTCAATGAATAGCAAAATCCACTACAATATTGTAATGTATTTAGCCTCCAATTAAAATAAAGAAAACATAGGCAAAACACTCTCTGACTTACATCACAGCAGGATCCTCCATGACCCACCTCCCAGAATATCGGAAATAAAATCAAAAATGAACAAATGGGACCTAATCAAACTTAAAAGCTTCTGCACAACAAAGGAAACTATAAGCAAGGTGAAAAGACAGCCTTCAGAATGGGAGAAAATAATAGCAAATGAAGCAACTGACAAACAACTAATCTCAAAAATATACAAGCAACTTCTACAGCTCAATTCCAGAAAAATAAATGACCCAATCAAAAAATGGGCCAAATAACTAAATAGACATTTCTCCAAAGAAGACATACAGATGGCTAACAAACACATGAAAAGATGCTCAACATCACTCATTATCAGAGATCAAAACCACTATGAGATACCATTTCACGCCAATCAGAATGGCTGCTATCCAAAAGTCCACAAGCAATAAATGCTGGAGAGGGTGCGGAGAGAAGGGAACCCTCTTGCACTGTTGGTGGGAATGCAAACTGGTATAGCCACTATGGAGAACAGTATGGAGATTCCTCAAAAAACTGGGAATAGAACTGCCTTATGATCCAGCAATCCCACTGCTGGGCATACACACTGAGAAATCCAGAATTGAAAGAGACACGTGTACCCCAATGTTCATAGCAGCACTGTTTGCAATAGCCAGAACGTGGAAGCAACCTAGATGTCCATCCACAGATGAATGGATAAGCAAGCTGTGGTACATTTACACAATGGAGTACTCAGCCATTAAAAAAGAATACATTTGAATCAGTTCTAAGGAGGTGGATGGAACTGGAGCCTATTATACAGAGTGAAGTAAGCCAGAAACAAAAACATAAATACAGTATACTAACGCATATATACGAATTTAGAAAGATGGTAAAAATAACCCTATTTACGAGACAGCAAAAGAGACACTGATGTATAGAACAGACTTTTGGACTCTGGGACCGGGAGAGGGTGGGATGATTGGGGAGAATAGCATTGAAATATGTATAATAATATATCTGAAATGTATTAATTGTTCAAACTAAAAAAAAAAAGAAATCAATTAAAAAAGAAAACAAAAAACTGACACAAGAGAGAAAGAAGGACATTATATAGTGGTAAAAGAAGCAATACATGAGAAAGATATGACAATTATAAATATGTGAGCCCAATAGCAGAGAATCTAAATGTATAAAGCTAACGTTTACCTAACTGAAAGGTAAAATAGACAGCAATACAGCAGTAGAGACTACGCTTTCAGTAATAGATAGAATATCCAAACAGAAAATAAAAAGGGAAACAGAGGACTTCAACACTATAGAACAAATGCCCACACACTATAGACACACACAGAAAAATGGACATACACCATAGACAAACACAGAATATTTCACCCAATAGGAGCAGAATACTCATTCTTCAAGTGTAAAAAAATAATCTCCAGGATAGATCATATGTTAGGCCAGAAAAGAAATCTTTACAAATTCAGAAAAACTTTAGACAATACTGAGTGTCTTTTATGAACACAATTGGATAAAACTAGAACTCCAATAAGAGAAGGAAAGTCAGAAAATTTATCAATGTGTAAACAACACAGTCCTGAATAGTCAAATGGGTCAAAGACAAAAAGAAAAGAAGACATCTTGAGACAAACACACAGAAGTAGCTCTAAGAAGTTCTAACAGCGAAGCTTATGGTTATAAATGCCTACATGAACAAAAAAGTTTCCAAATAAACTAACCTTATACCACAAGGAAATAGAAAAAAATTGAGTCTAAAATTAGCACACAACAACAATATATGAAAGCAATAACAACGACAAAACCACTGGAGATGTAAGAGAATCTTATTTACAGATTTATCCTAATATGTTCAAATGTCAGAATTCAGTAACAATTACAAACCATCAACATAAACAGGAAAATATGACTTTTTCAAAAGGAAAAAAAAGTTAACAGAAACTGCCCCAGAAAGCACTGATGGCAATTTTAGCAGACTTCACAGAAATTTCTAAACCATGCTAAAATAACTGAAGGAAGGGTACAAAAAACTAATAATGTATGAACAAAATGGAAATATCTGTAATGGGATAGAAGCTTTAAAAAACAAAAGCAAAAGGAAGTTCTGAAGCTGAAAATTATAATAATCAAAATGAAATATGTACTAGAGAGACTAAGTAGAGAGAATGAATTAGCCAACCTGAAAATCAAAAAAATGGAAATTATCAAGTTTAAGGAACAGAAATTTTAAAAATCAAAGACAAAAATAAGTGAAAAAGGATCCCATGCTCATGGATTGGAAGAATTAATATTGTTCAAATCCATACTATTCAAAGCAATCTACAGACCCAACACACTTTCTATCAAAATTCTAATGGCATTATTTACAGAATAATCTTAAAATTTATATGGAACCACAAATGATCATGAATAACCAAAACAATTTTGAGAAAGAATAAAATTGGAAGTATACACATCCTAATTTCAAACTACATTAAAAATCTATAGTAATCAAAATAGTATGATACTGACATAAAAGCAGAGCCACAGATCAATGGAACAGAATAAAGAGGTCAAAAATATATTCATTCAGAGACAATAAATTTACAACAAAGGAGCCAAGAATATATGACGTGAAAAGGACAATCTCTTCAATAAGTGGTATTGGGAAAACTGCATAGCTACATACAAAAGAATAAAACCAGACTATTTTCTTATACAACACACTGAAATAAAATCTAAATGGATTAAAGACTTGAACATATGACTGAAATCATAAAGTTCCTAGAACACAGGTGGTAAGCCCCATAACAAATCTTGAGAGTTGCTTTTATTAATTTGACACCAAAAGCAAACAAATACTCAAACAATTAAAACTATATCAAAATTAAACCATCTTCACTAGAAAGGAAATCAACAAAATGAAAAGGGAAAAAATATTTGCAAACCATATATCTGATGAGTAGTTAATATCCAAAATATATAAATAACTCATACAACTCAATAGTAAAAAAAAACAATATTAAAACCAGGCAGATGATCTGAATAAAGATTTTTCTGAAGAAGACAAAAATGTTGGTAAAAATGTAGAAAAAAAGGCAATTCTTGTGCACTGTTGATGGGATGTACATTGGTGCAGTCAATATGGAGGTTCCTCAAAAAATTAAGAATAGAATTACCATATGCTACAGCAATTCTGCTTCTGGATATTTATCCAAAAAAGCAAAAGCACTAACTCAGAATGATGTATGAACCCCTATATCCACTGGAGAATTATTCAAAATAGCCAAGACATAAGTTTCCACTAAAAGATAAAGAAAGAAAATGTGTGTATACACACACACACACACATATACACAATGAATAAATGGAATATTAAGCCATTAAAAGGAAATGCTGCCATTTGCAACAACATGTATGGACCTTGAGAGAATCATGATAAGTGAAATCAGAGAAAGAAAGAGAAATATACATGACCTCACTTACATATAGACAAAAAAAAAAAAGTCCAGACTCATAGATACAGAGATCAGATTGGTAGTTGCCAGAGGTATTGGATCAGGGATCAGAAAAATGGGTGGAGGTGGTCAAAAGGTACAAAACTACTAGTCATAAAATAAATATGTTCCACAGATGCAATGTACAGCAAGGTAACAACAGTTAATTATTTTGTGTTCTATAGTTGAAAGGTATTGAAAGTAAATCTTAAAATTTCTCATGAAAAAAATGAGTATTTGTGATGATAGATACTAACTGGACTTATTGTGATTATTTTGTAATATATGTATATCAAATTTTTATGTTGTATACCAGCAACCAGTATTTAATGTTATATGTCAATCATATCTCAATATAAATAAGTAAGTAAATAGATAACAGTGAGATATCATCTCACACCTGTTAGGGTGGCTGTTAAAAATTATGTATTAGAGAGAACATGAAGAAATGGAAACACTGGCATACCTTGGTGGCACTGTATAATGGTATCAGATCAGATCAGTTGCTCAGTCGTGTCCAACTCTTTGCGACCCCATGAACCGCAGCACGCCAGGCCTCCCTGTCCATCACCAACTCCCGGAGGTCACTCAGACTCACATCCATCGAGTCAATGATGCCATCCAGCCATCTCATCCTCTGTCATCCCCTTCTCCTCCTGCCCCTAATCCCTCCCAGCATCAGAGTCTTCTCCAATGAGTCAACACTTCGCATGAGGTGGCCAAAATACTGGAGTTTCAGCTTTAGCATCATTCCTTCCAAAGAAATCCCAGGGCTGATCTCCTTCATAGCCACTACAAAAAAACAGTATGGAACTTCCTCAAAAACTTAAAAACAGAACTACCATATAATTCAAGATATTCCACTTCTGGGTTTATATCCGAAAAAATTGAAATAATGATCTCAAAGAGATACCTGAACTCTCATGTCCATGATAGTTTTATTCACAACAGCCAAGATAAGCAAAGAACCTTCAGTTGAGTTCATGTCCATGATAGTCTTCACAACAGCCAAAATAAGGAAACAACCTTCAGTTTCAGCTCAGGTCAGTCACTCAGTTGTGTCCGACTCTTTGCAACCCCACAGACTGCAGCACTCCAGGCCTCCCTGTCCATCACCAACACCCAGAGCTTGCTCAAACTCATATCTATTGAGTCGGTGATGAATTCAACCATCTCATCCTCTGCTGTCCCCTTCTCCCACATTCAATCTTTCCCAGCATCAGAGTCTTTTCCAAGGAGTAAGATCTTCACATCAAGCGGCAAAAGTATTGGAGTTTCAGCTTCTGTCTTTCCAATGAATATTCAGGACTGATCTCCTTTAGGATGGACTGACTGGATCTCCTTGCAGTCCAGGGGACTCTGAAGCGTCTTCTCCAACACCACAGTTCAAAAGCATCAATTCTTCGGCACTCAGCTATCTTTATCAGGGAAGGCAATGGCACCCCACCCCAGTACTTTTGCCTGGAAAATCCCATGGACGGAGGATCCTGTTAGGCTCCAGTCCATGGGGTCGCTAAGAGTTGGACACGACTGAGCGACTTCACTTTCACTTTTCACTCTCATGCATTGGAGAAGGAAATGGCAACCCACTCCCGTATTCTTGCCTGGAGAATCCCAGGGACGGGGGAGCCTGGTGAGCTTCCGTCTATGGGGTCGCATAGAGTCGGACACGACTGAAGCGACTTAGCAGCAGCAGCTATCTTTATAGTCCAACTCTCACATCCATACATGACTACTGAAAAAACAATAGCTTTGACTAGCTGGACCTTTGTCGGCAAAGTTATCTCTTTGCTTTTTAATATCCAGGTTGGTAACAGCTTTTCTTCCAAGGAATAAGCATCTTTTCATTTCATGGCTGTAGTCACCATTTACAGTGATTTTTGAGCCTAGGAAAATAAAGTCTGTCTTTGTTTCTATTGTTTCCCCATCTATTTGCCATGGAGACATGGTACCAGATGCCATGATCATAGTTTTGTGAATGTTGAGTTTTAAATCAGCATTTTCACTCTTCTCTTTCACTTTCATCAAGAGGCTCTTTAGTTCCTCTTCACTGTCTGCCACAATGGTGGTATCATCTGCATATCTGAAGTTATTGATATTTCTCCTGGAAATCCTGATTCCAGCTTGCGCTTCATCCAGCCTGGCATTTCGCATGATGTACTCTGCATATAAGTTAAATAAGCAGGGTGACAATATACAGCCTTGACGTACTCCTTTCTCAATTTGGAACCAGTGTGTTGTTCCATGTCTGGTTCTAACTGTTGCTTCTTGACCTGCATACAGATTTCTCAGGAGGCAGATAATGTGGTCTAGTATTCCCATCTGTTGAAGAATTTTCTACAGTTTGCTGTGATCCACACAGTCATAGGTTTTGGTGTAATCAGTAAGCAGATGTTTTTCTGTAATTCTCTTGCTTTTTTGATGATCCAGCAGATGTTGGCAATTTGATCTCTGGTTCCTCTGCCTTTTCTAAATCTAGCTTCAACATCTGGAAGTTCACGGTTCAGGCATTGTTGAAGCCTGGCTTGGAGAACTTTGAGCATTACTTTACTAGCATGTGAGATGAGTGCAATGGTGGTAGTTTGAACATTTTTTGGTATTGCCCTTCTTTGGGACTGGAATGAAAACTGATCTTTTCTAGTCCTATGGCCACTGCTGAGTTTTCCATATTTGCTGGCATATTGAATGCAGCACTTTAGCAGCATCATTTTTTAGGATTTAAAATAGCTCAACTGGAATTCCATCACCTCCGCTAGCTTTGTTTGTAGTGATGCTTCCTAAGGCCCACTTGACTTCGCATTCCAGGAAGTCTGGCTCTAGGTTAATGATCACATCATAGTGGTTATCTGGGTCATGAAGATCTTTTTTGTACACTTTTGTGTATTCTGGCCATCTCTTCTTAATATCTTCCGCTTCTGTTAGGAACATACCATTTCTGTCCTTTATTGAGCCCATCTTTGCATGAAATGTTCCCTTGGTATCTAATTTTCTTGAAGAGATCTCTAGTCTTTCCCATTCTATTGTTCTCCTTTATTTCTTTGCACTGATCACTGAGGAAGGCTTTCTTGTCTCTCCTTGCTATTCTTTGGAACTCTGCATTCAAATGGGTATATCTTTCCTTTTCTCCTTTACCTTTTACTTCTCTTCTTTTCTCAGCTATTTGTAAGGCCTCCTCAGACAATCATTTTTCCTTTTTGCATTTCTGTTTCTTGGAGGTAGTTTTGGTCACTGCCTCCTGCACAATGTCATGAATCTCTGTCCAGAGTTCTTCAGGCACTCCCAGATCTAATCCCTTGAATCTATTTCTCACTTCCACTGTATAATCATAAGGGATTTTATTTAGATCATACTCTAGTGGTTTTCCCTACTGTCTTCAACTTAAGTATGAATTTGACAATAAAGAGTTTATGATCTGAACCACGGTCAGCTCCCAGTCTTATTTTTGCTGACTATAGAGCTTCTCCATCTTTGGCTGCAAAGAATATAATCAATCTGATTTCAGTGTTGAGCATCTGCTGATGTCCATATGTAGAGTCTTCTCTTGTGTTGTTGGAAGAGGGTGTTTGCTATGACCAGTGTGTTCTCTTGACAAAACTCTGTTGTCCTTTGCCCTGCTTCATTTTGTACTCCAAGGCCAAATTTGCCTGTTACTCCAGGTGTTTCTTGACTTCCTACTTTTGCATTCCAGTCCCCTATGATGAAAAGGATATCTTTTTAGGGTGTTACTTCTAGAAAGTCTTGTAGGTCTTCATGGAATCATTCAATTTCAGCTTCTTCAGCATTATTGGTTGGGGCACAGATTTGGATTACTGTGATATTGAATGGTTTGCCTTGGAAACGAATGAGATCATTCTGTCATTTTTGAGACTGCACCCAAAGTACTGCATTTCAGACTCTTTTGTTGACTATGATGGTTACTCCATTTCTTCTAAGGGATTCTTTCCCACAGCAATAGATATAATGGTCATCTGAATTAATCTGCCCATTCCAGTCCATTTTAGTTCACAGGAAACAACTCACATTTTTGTCACAAATAAATGGATAGAGAAAATGTTGTGTTACATGCAATGGGATACTATCTCACCTCAAAAAACAAGGAAATCCTGCCATTTGGAATAATATAGATTACCAGTTAAGTGAGATAAACCAGGACAAATACGATTATTTCACTAATATGAGGCACCTAAAATAGTCAAACTCTCAGAAGCAAAGAGTAAAATTGAGCCTGACAATGGCTTGTGAGAGAGGGAAATGGAGAGTTGTTTAATGGGTATAAAGTTTCAGCTATAGAGATTAATTATTTCCAGAGATCAGCTGTACAGAACAGCTCCTATAATCAACAATAATGTACTGTGCACTCCACAAATTTGTTAAGAGGGTAGATCAAATGTTAAACTGTAATGACCACAAAAAAAGAGGCTTCAAGTAAATTTCTGGGGATGATGGATATCTTATTACCCTGATTGTGCTGTTGGTTTCATGGGCACATGAATATATCCAAACCTCATGAAATTTGATACATTAAATACATGCATTTTATACCAACTGTATCTCAACAAAACTGTTAAAAATCATTTCATAAGATACAAGATTGGAAATGTTAAAATTCTCTGAATACCAGAGAGGTTTATGACATTGTGCTTAGTAAAAATTTTATTACATGAGCCCTGCCATCAAGAAATACATCATAATTTGTAGAGGCAAAGTAGCCATATAAGACAAATACTTAAAATATTACCTCAAAGCACAATGATTAGTATCTCCCTAGTGTTGTGAAAGGCAACTCCAAATTTCTTAGCACTTAACTTCAAGATGTTCAAGCTAGTTTTAGAAAAGGCAGAAGAATCAGAGATCAAATTGCTGCCATCCACCAGATCATTGAAAAGGCAAGAGAATTCCAGAAAAACATCTATTTTTGCTTTATTGACTATGCAAAGCCTTTGACTGTGTGGATCACAATCAACTGTGGAAAATTCTGAAAGAGATGGGAATATCAGACCATCTGACCTGCCTCTTAAGAAACCTATATGCAGGTCAGGAAGCAACAATTAGAACTGGACATGGAACAACAGACTGGTTTCAAATAGGAAAAGGAGTACGTCAAGGCTGTATATTGTCACCCTGCTTATTTAACTTATATGCAGAGTACATCATGAGAAATGCTGGACTGTAAGAAACACAAGCTGGAATCAAGATTGCCGGGAGAAATATCAATAACCTCAGATATGCAGATGACACCACCCTTACGGCAGAAAGTGAAGAGGACCTAAAAAGCCTCTTGAGGAAAGTGAAAGTGGAGAGTGAAAAAGTTGGCTTAAAGCTCAACATTCAGAAAACGAAGATCATGGCATCTGGTCCCATCACTGCATGGGAAATAGATGGGGAAACAGTGGAAACAGTGTCAGACTTTATTTTTCTGGGCTCCAAAATCACTGCAGATGGTGACTGCAGCCATGAAATTAAAAGATGCTTACTCCTTGGAAGGAAAGTCATGACCAACCTAGATAGTATTTTTAAAAGCCAAGATATTACTTTGCCAACAAAGGTCCATCTAGTCAAGTCTATGGTTTTTCCAGTGGTCATGTATGGATGTGAGAGTTGGACTGTGAAGAAGGCTGAATGCCTAAGAATTGATGCTTTTGAACTGTGGTGTTGGAGAAGACTCTTAAGAGTCCCTTGGACTGCAAGGAGATCCAACCAGTCCATCCTAAAGGAGATCAGTCCTGGGTGTTCATTGGAAGGAATGATGCTGAAGCTGAAACTCCAGTACTTTGGCCACCTCATGCGAAGAGTTGGCTCACTGAAAAAGACTCTGATGCTGAGAGGGATTGGGGGCAGGAGGAGAAGGGGATGACACGGGATGAGATGGCTGGATGGCATCACCGACCTCATGGACATGAGTTTGAATGAACTCTGGGAGTTGGTAATGGACAGGGAGGCCTGGCGTGCTGCGATTCATGGGTTCACAGAGAGTCAGACGTCACTGAGCTAAACTGAATCATCTGATATATTGAGTAATGTTTATGCTCTAGGCATTGTCCTGGCCTTGGGGAGTGCAAAGATGATAAAAACATAGTCTTTTGTTATCTAATCCCTAAGTACCTCTCCTTCCGTGGCTTGTCCACTGTTCCCCTACAAATCTCTTCAGCGAAACCAAGCAATTCAATTGTGCAGACTCACCCAGCTGTTCTAAATCTCAGATATTTTGTAAATAATTTCTTCTCTGAAGAATATTCTTCTTGCCTTTTTTGCCTGGCAAACATCTTTTTAGTCAAGCCTCTGGGTCTCTGACTCACCCAATATTAGTTATCGTCATTGTTTTATCTCCTCTTGCCTAGTACACCTATTATAATGTCCACTATTTGCTCTTTTGTTGGACTTTGCTTAGACTCTCTCTGCCTTGAGAACAAAGACAATTCTATCCTCATGGCTGAATCCTCAGCTTCTTATCCAGTACCTAACATTCAATGCATGCTGAGTAAATGTTGGCTGAAAGAATTAATGGATATGTTATACTAAAAACAAATGCTGTAAAAGTTAATAAAAGAAAAGGTTCACAGTTGGATAGAGCCTGTGGTATGCTGGTAAATGTTTAACAATGGCCTCCTCAGGAAGCCAAAATATCATAGATTTACAGTGTTTGCAGATCTTCATGGTGTAAATCTCTCACCATGCCTGATTCTAATCTTTGTCCCCACACATGGATTTGGGAAGCACGTTCCAGAAAAACATCTATTTCTGCTTTATTGACTATGCCAAAGCCTTTGACTGTGTGGATCACAATAAACTATGGAAAATTCTGAAAGAGATGGGAATACCAGACCACCTGATCTGCCTCTTAAGAAATCTGTATGCAGGTCAGGAAGCAACAGTTAGAACTGGTCATGGAACAACAGACTGGTTCCAAATAGGAAAAGGAGTACGTCAAGGCTGCATATTGTCACCATGTTTATTTAACTTATATGCAGAGTACATCATGAGAAATGCTGGACTGGAAGAAACACAAGTTGGAATCAAGATTGCCGGGAGAAATATCAATAACCTCAGATATGCAGATGACACCACTCTTATGGCAGAAAGTGAGGAGGGGCTAAAAAGCCTCTTGATGAAAGTGAAAGTGGAGAGTGAAAAGGTTGGCTTAAAGCTCAACATTCAGAAAACGAAGATCATGGCATCTGGTCCCATCACTGCATGGGAAATAGATGGGGAAACAGTGGAAACAGTGTCAGACTTTGTTTTTCTGGGCTCCAAAATCACTGCAGATGGTGACTGCAGCCATGAAATTAAAAGACGCTTGCTCCTTGGAAGGAAAGTTATGACCAACCTAGATAGCATATTCAAAAGCAGAGACATTACTTTACCAACAAAGGTTCGCCTAGTCAAGGCTATGGTCTTTCCTGTGGTCATGTATGGATGTGAGAGTTGGACTGTGAGGAAGGCTGAGCGCCGAAGAATTGATGCTTTTGAACTGTGGTGTTGGAGAAGACTCTTGAGAGTCCCTTGGACTGCAAGAAGATCCAACCAGTCCATTCTGAAGGAGATCAATCCTGGAATTTCTTTAGAAGGAATGATGCTAAAGCTGAAACTCCAATATTTTGGCCACCTCATGCGAAGAGTTGACTCATTGGAGAAGACTCTGATGCTGGGAGGGATTGAGGGCAGGAGGAGAAGGGGACGACAGAGGATGAGATGGCTGGATGGCATCACTGACTCGATGGATGCGAGTCTGAGTGACCTCCGGGAGTTGGTGATGGACAGGGAGGCCTGGCGTGCTGCGGTTCATGGGGTCGCAAAGAGTCGGACACGACTGAGCGACTGATCTGATCTGATCTGACACACCGTTATATAGTATTTCTACCATTCTCATATAATATTCATAAATAAAACTCAGAGTATAGATTATAGTAAAATAATTTAATGATTTTTCAGCATCTATTATTTTGGTTTTGAATCTGTCTTAAAAAATAACTGTATAAACTCACAATTTACTAAGACATGACCATGTGTAACAGCTGGCTTTCAAAATTACTGAAAATGTTACTGTTGATTCTTGCAAGTTGGCATGAGTCAGTATTGGCACACACCACTGAATGAGGCATCATAGGTAGAGTAGTAAGAACATTTTTCAGAGAAAGTAGCACTTATTATGGAGCAATTATTTCAATAAGACAGTTAAGTTGGATGGAGAATATGTGATCCACAAGGATGCTGATTTTTCTATATTTAATTTACCGGTTTATTCCAGTACCAAGACAAGTACTAGATATATACTCAGTGCTCATAAAATATTTCTTAAGTGAACGAATGTTTAATACATAGTACATTTTACAAGCCTCTTAACTACAACACTAAGACAAATTATAGAAACCTCTATGGATAAAGGGCAGCTAATTGAATCCCACTCACACACTGTTCATGTGTACTTGCATTTAAAAATGAATAGTGATGAGAATCATGCCCAAGCAGGGACCACAGTCATCTGAAAGTGACGGCCTATGTTTAAACATGGTAGTATAAAATAGACCAGAAAAGCTAGTATCACTGAATACATCTGTAAGCTGCCCAATCACTGACCCAAACCATGCACATTGGGATTTCTTGTTCTACAAAAAAAGAATGCATTGTTTAAGCTACGCAAAGTTGAGTGTTTTGTTACTTGCAGCCAATATCTAATATATCTAGCACAATTCAATTGAGAAGTGGTTCCTGAGCACCTGTGGAGGAGGAAAAGGTGATAATCAGACTAGAGCTGGTCTGCAACCCAGAGCAAAATACTGGGACTTCTGAGCAAAATAGAAACTTCTCTTTCTTCTGGTTTAGGCCCCCTTTATCATTCATGAGATGGTAGCTTATGCAGTACACATGAGGAGCTGGAGAACAAGAGACACGTAAATAAGCTACCTACAATAATGGAAGAATGTCATTGCAGATATTTGACATTCCCTGCACAGTCTGGGAAGCTGATAAAATCATAATCGTCAAAGAGACATGCCGTATTGCCAATCCAGAGCTGCTTCTAATGCATACAGGCTGGCACATACGTCTCACTGTTCAGCATGAGCAACAGAAGGAATGAACAAAAAGAAAAGAGCAATTTCCCCACCGTAAATTGGAAAGTCTGCCAACCAGCTAAGTGATCTGCCATCAATCAGTGTTAAATTCTCCTTAGCAGCAGAAAATTCAAGGGCTAACTAGTACTGAGAGATTTCACACAGTGACTAATGGTATATGACAAACACATTTAAAATCTGCATAGGCCAATGCCAGTTTAAAGTGTAACATGAATAATAAATAATTTTAAAGAAATTTTAGCATGCAAAATAAGATGTAATCTCTTTAGACATAAATTACACAAAGAATATTACAGTTCTAGAAAGGCATTTGCAAACTGACCAAAACAAAGTCAAAAGTGCAATTCATTCAGAAAGCAACTGTAGTTGATGTTTTTGCACACAAACTGATTTTCAAAGCATTGGGCAGCTAAGTGATAAAACAGTGGTCACTGGGGTATAACCAGGAAAAATCCCAGGTCTCTAATCAGTTATAAATGGCAGTCAGTGAGAATTCTAGACAGATATAAATGCAATAAGACAGGCTTTTCTCTTTTCTAAGAAACACAATTCTTTGTGAGAAAAATAAGAAAATGCTTTCCTTTTTTTAAACCAAAGTGAGCTATAAACCTAAGCATAGCTGGAAGGTGGGCACTGAAGGATTTAAACATGAAATTCTCTTTAGTTTATGGGACTTTGGTATTTGGGAAGCAAGGAAAATAGCACTGGATTTGGAAGCCTCATTTGGAGACATGATTCCCAATTTTATCACATCTGTTTCCTCATTGATTTCATGTACAATAACATGACTAATCTCACAGGACAGTTGTGATGGGCAAATAATGAAGCCTGTAGAAAATTTATTACAAGTGGTAAAGGATTAGCCACACATTGGTGTGATCTATTATTCATTTTAAATCTAGGACTAAAGGAGTGTGTGTTCGAAGAAAAAACAATGGAGTGGAAGTGAAGCAGAGCGTTCTTGTCTTAAAAAAAAAAAAAAATAGCTATCATAAAGTACATAGATCAGAATAATCTTGTTGAAATTAAGCTCCTGGAAGTTTTGAGAAGTATGAAAGCTATACAAAACAATCAACTAAGTAAAGGCAATTTTTTAATCATGAAAACTAAATTTTGTTAATTCGCTTTTGAAATATTACATTTAGCCTTCAATTAAGTGCCATTTTTCACAGGTGTGCCATAATGAACTATTTTTCCTTGATTGGATTTTAATAGTTGTTATCAACAAGAGTTTAAAATTTTTTACAAAATTAAAATTTCCATATATTAGTTTGGTGAATAGTTAATATACAACCTCCTCATTCTGAAGCAGTAGAAACTAGGGAATACCACCACTAAGATTGTATTTTGTCATATAAATGAAATTAAATGCCCCTCATAATTGTGAGAGCACAAATAAGTATACTGACTGAAATATATGAGAAGAACATAACGTTTTTAAATATCCTTGACCTCAACCTTACCCTCACAAAAGGCCTGAGATGTAGAATGGACTATCACTCATATTTCCTTTTAAAAAAAAAGGGGGGGGGGGTGGCGAAATCAATCTCGTCAAGTAATGAAATGATTTTTTAAATCTCCCAGCAAATTCATAATAACAATGGAACAAAATAATAAAAATAAAAATTCAGGTCCTTCCATGCTTTTCTGAACTATATTTTTTGTACCCATTTCAAGAATACTCAAGACAGCATTCTATTTGAATGTTGTCTTATCTGAAATGCTTATCTGCAAAAAGGCACAGGTTGGTAAAAACAACAATTTTAAATAGTTTTAAAAACTACTTTTACCTCTTAAAATATTCAAAATGACGGAAACTGGACTTATAAAGTCATTTAAAGCCTACTGTGGCCTTAAGCTACACCTTATATTTCATGAATATGAATTTATTTTGTAAGAAAGGTACAAACTTAAGAGTAGTTTGGTAGATTGGAGATTTCTAAACTATTGTATTAGGGAAAAGATCCTAGTTGGGCTTCTCCAGTGGCTTGGTGGCTAGAAATCTGCCTGACAATACAGGAGACATAGGCTAATTCTGGGTCAGGAGTTGATTCTGGAAGATCCCCTGGAGAAGGAATTGATTCTGGAAGATCCTCTGAAGAAGGAAATGGCAACCCACTCCAGTATTCTTGCAAGGAAACTCCGTGAACAAAGGGGCCTGGTAAGCTACAGACCATAAGGTCACAAAAGAGTCAAACACAACTTAGCAACAAACCAACAAACAACATATGTATACATATGAATAATTAAAATTTTAGCCTAGAGATTAGTGGAACTTTTTCAAGGTCAGATGATAATAAATTAATGTGTATCTTAAAGGAATAAAAAGTGCTATCACAAAAAGTTTTCAATAATTATATAAATGTCTTACTATATAACTGATAATAGACAAAATAAACGGAAGCTATTGATATGATCAAATGCAATTTTTTCTTTATATACTACATTTAATTTTTATAATGATTTTATAAATTAGTATCACTACTTTCAAAAATAAGGAAACTGAGACACACAGAAAATTAATTAACCTGTCTAAGTTCATACATCTCCAAACCAAGACTTAATCCAAACTCTGACTTGTTCTACTGCCCCATGTTCTAAGGCAGGTTAGTTTTTGCAGTAGGATTTTTTATGTTTTTTGTATTTGCTTCTTATACGTGCATCTCATTTTATGGATGCTTATATTCTAAGAATAATATGATCTTAGGCAATTAAACTGAAACATCTCATATTCTTTTGGTTTTAAAGAAAAGAAAAAATATCTCAAAGTACAAAGTTTGCTTGATTTAGTTGATCACTATAAAAATTAGATAATATGAGAAAGGAGTAGAGTGCTGAAGCACATTAAGAATTTCATATCTGAAATTAGCAGATGGCAGCCACTGTAACTTTCTCTTCAACAACTCCATCTGCAGCAGACGCAAGTGTTATGCTAGCATATTTCTGTTAAGGAATAGGACAGGAGCAGGGTTATCAATTTGCTGTAATTGTTCTATGATTCAGCAGTTGAGTCACTTAATGACTCCCACGCATATACCAACTCGTATAATTGAAAAGAGTCTAGTGTGTGGACCATCTGTTACAATAAATTCATGGTGCCTGGAGATATCCACAGATAAAAACTGTGATGCCCCTGCTTGAGTAACTAGGCTGTACATTTACTGAAGGTGAAGAGTATAGAAAGACTGCTTGAATTATGTGCTGAGGATTGTATATAGTTCATTTCAACTCATTTATTACACATTAACAGTAAAAATGAATCCTGCTACTGTCCAATAAATGGCATTAACATTTGGAGACATGGAGGCATAGGATAGGAATTTTTCCCCGGTTCAAACTCACTGCGGCCTCCCTTGAGCATAAAAAAGATGTACAAATATGACATTAAAAAGCATAAAGGAAAGCTCAAATGACCAATATTAAAAAGCAGAGACATTATTTTGCCAACAAAGTTTCATCTAGTCAAAGCTATGGTTTTTCCAGTAGTCACATATGGATGTGAGAGTTGGACTATAAAGAAAGCTGAGCACCAAAGTATTGATGTTTTTGAACTGTGGTGTTGGAGAAGACTCAAGGGTCTCTTGGACTGAAAGTAGATCAAATCAGTTAATCCTAATGGAAATCAGTCCTGAATATTCATTGGAAGGACTGAAGCTGAAACTCCAATACTTTGGTCACCTGATGCAAAGAACTGACTCTTTAGAAAAGACCCTGATGTTGGGAAAGATTGAAGGCAGGAGAAGAAGGGGATGACAGAAGATAAGATGGTTGGATGGCATTACCAACTCAATGGACATGAGTTTAAGCAAGCTCAAGGAGTTGGTGATGGACAGGGAAGTCTGGCATGCTGCAGTCCATGGGGTCTCAAAGAGTCAGATATGACTGGGCAACTGAAGTGAACTGAAACCACTGGTCAATTGTATGTTAACTTTTTACAAAGTACAAGACACAATATTAGGCACAGATGTTGTAAAGATGGGTATGTCATGATGATGTCACCAAGGAAATATTAATATTCTAGAATAGGACACATAATTATGGCACAGTAATAGGAGTGCTATGGTAGAGCTAAGCACAGGTTACTTTTGAAGTGTAAAAGACAATTCTCTATCCAGACCAAGAGTAAAGATAGAAAAAGGGGACTATATATCCTAAATATTAAACCTAGGAGATGATGCAGTTTGGATTTAGCCCTTAGGGACTTATATCTTTGCTGTCCACACATGACATGTATTTTCTTTCAAGCAACACACTAACCATGTATCCTTTTGATTTTCATTGAAAATTTGAACTTTTAATAAAATACCAAGAACTGTGGTCAAAAGCCAAGCTAAAGTCTCATGCACTGGTTCACTTCATTTCAGTTCAGTTCAGTCACTCAGTCATGTCCAACTCTTTATGACACCATGGGCTACAGCACGCCAGGCCTCCCTGTCCATCACCAACTCGCGGAGGTCACTAAAATTCATGTCCATTCAGTTGATGATATCATCCAACCATATCACCTCTGTCACCCCTTCTCCTCCCACCTTCAATCTTTGTCAGCATCAGGGTCTTTTCAAATGAGTAGGTTCTTCAGGTGGTCAAAGTATTGGAGTTTCAGCTTCAGCATCAGTCCTTACACTGAACATTCAGGACTGATTTCCTTTCGGATGGACTGGTTGGATATCTTTGAAGTCAAAGGTTTCTTAAGAGTCTTCTCCAACACCACAGTTCAAAAGCATCAATTCTTCACTGCTCAGCTTCCTTCACAGCCCAACTCTCACATCCATGCCTGACTACTGGAAAAACCGTAGCCTTGACTAGACGGACCTTTGTTGACAAAGTAATGTCTCTGCTTTTTAATATGCTGTCTAGATTGGTTATAACGTTTCTTCCAAGGAGTAAGCGTCTTTTAATTTCATGGCTGCAGTCACCATCTGCAGTGATTTTGGAGCCCAGAAAATAAAGTCTGACACTGTTTCCACTGATTCTCCATCTATTTACTGTGAAGTGAAGTGACTTAGCAGCAGCAGATGGGACCGGATGTCATGATCTTTGTTTTCTGAATGTTGAGCATTAAGCCAAGTTTTTCATTCTCCTCTTTCACTTTCATCAAAAGGCTCTTTAGTTCCTCTTTACTTTCTGCCATAAGGGTGGTGTCTACATATCTGAGGTTATTGATACTTCTCCTGGCAATCTTGATTCCAGCTTGGCCCCGCCCATCAGAACAAGACCCAGTTTACCCCTCAGTCAGTCTCTCCCATCAGGAAGGTTTCATAAGCCTCTTATTCTTCTCCATCACAGGGCAGACAGACTGAAAACCACAGTCACAGAAAACTAACCAATCTAATCACATGGACCATAGCCTTGTCTAACTCAATGAAACTATGAGCCATGCCGTGTAGGGCCACCCAAGATGGACGGGTCATAGTGGAGAGTTCTGACAAAATGTGGTCCACTGGAGAAGGGAATGGCAAACCACTTCAGTATTCCTGCCTTGAGAACCCCATGAACAGTATGAAAAGGCATGCACTGGTAGGGGAACGCATATGACATGCATTTACTCTCTCTGATCTAGGAATCCAATGCCTAGGAACTTGCTGAAAAATACATAGACAAAAATATTAAAAAGATATACAGAAGACTATTTACCTCAGCACTTTTGTGATACCAATATATGGCAAAATAAAATAAAATAAAATAAAACACATCAACAGACTACACTTTCTATAAAGTTCTGTGTAACTACACATCAGAATATTAGGGAACTATAGAATGTAATGAAGAATAACTCTATAAATAACTTAAATGATCTCCATCAAATACTGCAAAATGAAAAAGGAACAATGAAGATGGGACTATAATGATACTGTTTACTGATAAGATTATTCACACATACATGTACATGCAAAGCACACATTGACTGCCTCTTTTAAATGAAAGCCTAAGCCGTATAGTTCAGTATAGATAACATATTGAGTGGACAAGAACTGAGTAGAAAGGGTCGGGGTAGACTAGTCTACAGTGTTCTGAACACTTGTTTTGATTTGCTTATACAACACAAATATTTTACATTACAAAACAAAATATTGAAAAAATCAAGAACAGAATTAAAGTGAACACTGTATATCTGTATATCCCATTTTCAGCAATAGAGAAGAATTCATCCAAGGGCCTATAAAACACAAGACTTTCACAATAGCTTCCTGCCTAGTGGAGTATACATACATTAATGCAAAAAGTCTGTATACACACATACACACACACACACACATACATACACTTATATATAGATAATGGATTCATTTTGCTATTTAACAAAAACTAACATAATATTGTAAAGCAACTATGCTGCTGCTGCTGCTAAGTCACTTCAGTCATGTCCAACTCTGTGCGACCCCATAGAGGGCAGCCCACCAGGCTCCCCCATCCCTGGGATTCTCCAGGCAAGAACACTGGAATGGGTTGCCATTTCCTTCTCCAATGCAGAAAAGTGAAAAGTGAAAGTGAAGTCGCTCAGTCGTGTCTGACTCTTAGCGACCCCATGGACTGCAGTCTACCAGGCTCCTCCATCCATGGGATTTTCCAGGCAAGAGTACTGGAGTGGGGTGCCATTGCCTTCTCCAAAAGCAACTATACTCCAATAAAAATAAATAAAAAAAAAAAAAAAAGACTACAAACAAAGTCTCATGGTGCTTTAAAATAATTATGAATGTAGATATTGTCCTTTTATTATTATTCTGCAGAATTATAGGATCAAGAAAATGGATATTTATGTTGCTGTCACTGAAAACCAAGTTTTCAAACTGGAAGAAAGATAAATATAAGAACAATGTAGATAAAAATCTTCATGGTCTTGCAGTTGAATAGAAAATATCAGTATAAGACAGTATGGTCTCTAAATACCATCTCCTACTACAAGGAACAAACCTTTTATTCTATAAAGCAGCAGCTCACTCAGCTCTCTAGTGAGAAGTATGTAGGATGATCACAGATAAGAACAAAGAAGCCAAGGGAAACTGGCTCAAATGCAGTCAATTTGCATATGATACCACTCGTCAAACACAGAACAACTTATGTACCAAACAGTTAATATGATCAATTCATTGAAACACACAGGTATTTCAATTCTTGATTCACATAATTCTAAAGCACAAATAAACCTAATTTGCTTTTTTAAAATTTATTTCTTGGGACAATAATCACAATATTGTGATTGCTTTTTGCCATACATTGACATGAACCAGCCATGGATATACATGTGTCCCCCTTCTCACAACCCTCCCCACCCTATCCCTCTGGGCTGTCCCAGAGCAACTGCTTCATGCATCAAACTATGTATGCATCAAATACATACATCAAATGTATGTATTTAGATCAGATCAGACCAGATCAGATCAGATCAGTCGCTCAGTCGTGTCCGACTCTTTGCGACCCCATGAACCGCAGCACGCCAGGCCTCCCTATCCATCACCAACTCCCAGAGGTCACTCAGACTCACATCCATCGAGTCAGTGATGCCATCCAGCCATCTCATCCTCTGTCGTCCCCTTCTCCTCCTGCCCTCAATCCCTCCCAGCATAAGAGTCTTCTCCAATGAGTCAACTCTTCGCATGAGGTAGCCATGTAAATATATTACCGTATATTTATGTACGGTAATATACATATTTCAATGGTAGTCTCTCAAGTCATCCCACCCTCACCTTCTCCCACAGAGTCCAAAAGTCTGTTCTTCATGCCTGTGTCTCTTTTGCTCCCCTGTAGGCAGGATCATTGTTACCGCCTTTCTAAATTCCATATACATGTTTTAACATACAGCATTTGTGTTTCTCCTTCTGACTTACTTCACTCTGCATTTTTGGAGCATAACAGAGAATCAACACTGTTTTGAAAACTGCTCAAAGACAAAAAGTCAAGTATTTATCTTTTATATCTTATATATACATATATGTATGTATATTTATATATACACACATATATATACACATATATACATATACATCCCATATAGATAAATATGGAATAAGCCAACAAAACCTATTAACTATTCACTCCAAGAGTTTTTAAGTTCCAAGACTATATAGTCGATCAACTCTAAAGCTACATATTAAGAACTAGTACATATTAAAAACTAGACTATGCTGCCTTCTGATATACCTCCATTAAAATACAAGTAAGGAGCTCTCTATCAAGTTTATGGACCCTCTTAGTGAAAGCATATGTATCTAGAACCTCTTAAGATATTTTACAAAGCTGCTCTCCAAAACATGAACTTTTAAAAAATATCACTCAATAATTTATGCATAAATTCAAATGTAAATTCCTGTAGAAATATAGCATGAAAGTAAACAAAAATAAAAACAATATTATATCTATCTTGATGACTGAGTAGTGTTTACTAATAAAGCAGTAACAATTAGAGTAGAATTGTAGTGGTACTTCAAAATGAAAGCTATCTGTGAGATTGAGTTTTTCACTAGATACCATATTATTAGCAGAAAGAGAAATCAGTTATAATACATAATCTCTAGAAGATTTTAATAGTGTAATGATCTATTCAGGTTGCCATGACAAAATACTGGGTGGTTTAAACGCAGAAATTCATTTTTCACAGCTCTGCAAGCTGGGAAATCTAAGACCAAAGTGCCAGCTGATTCAGTTCCCACTGAGAGCTCTCTTCCTGGCTTGCAGACAGCTGCCCCCTCAGTGTGTCCCCTTATGGTGAACAGAGAGAGCTCTGGCATCTCTTCTTCTTATATGGGCACCAGATCTATAGGATTAGGCCCGCACCCTTATCACCTCCTCACAGTCCCTATCTCCAAGCTCAGGTGCATTGATGATTAGGGTTTCAACATATGAATTTTGAGGGGACACAAATTCACTCTATAGCAAATAATGTAAGACAAAAGATATGTACATGAAAAATATAAAAACAGAATATGAAAACCAAGTCCACAGAAAAAGAACAAGATACCAATTATAGAGACTACAGTGGCTATCACTGAGCATCAGATTGTGAGCATCCTGGCGGTCAAGGGAAAAAGGGGAATATGATTTTCATATTAGTTGTCCTTATCAGAATAGAGAAAAACCCTATTTCCTCAAGGCTTTTCTACACTTCAAATCAATGATACCTCTTAAGTGGGACTTTACAAAAAAAAAAATACAGTGACGATCATGCCTCAAAAATGTTAACATTCCTATAACTACAGTTGACTCTAGAAAGACATGGGTTGGGACTGTGTGAAAGTGAAAGTCACTCAGTCCTGTCCAGCTCTTTACGACCCCATGGACTATATAGTCAATGGAATTCTCCAAGCAAGAATACTGGAGGGGGTAGCCGTTCCCTTCTCCAGCAGATCTTCCCAACCCAGGAATCAAACCCAGGTCTCCTGCATTGCAGGTGTATGCTTTACCAGCTGAGCCACTAGGGAAGCCCCTGGTATTGTGTAGGTATATTTATTTATACATGGATTTGTTCAACAGCAAATACTATAGGACTATACCATGTGTGGTTATTTAAATCCATGGATGAGGAATGCTGAATACAGAGGAACTACAAATACAGAGTGTGACTTGTAAGTTAGACATGGATTTCTGGCTGCAGGGATGGTCGTTGCTCCCAATTCCTATTCTGTATAACGGTCAATAATATGTCTTAATTTTAATTTAAATAATGCTTAAATACATGGCACACAAGCCAAAAACAAACAAACAAAAAAAATGCAGACAAAGTGTCTTACTCCATCTTCTGAAGAGAATATAGAAAACAAACTTTTCAGTCAGTCAGTTCAGTCGCTCAGTTGTGTCCAACTCTATGACCCCATGGGCTGCAGCACACCTGGCCTCCCTGTCCATCACCAACTCCTGGAGCTTGCTCAAACTCACGTCCATCAAGTCGGTGATACCATCTAACCACCCCATCCTCTGTTGCTCCTTTCTCCTCCTGCCTTCAATCTTTCACAGCATCAGGATCTTTTCAAATGAGTCAATACTACACATTAGGTAGCCAAAGTATTGGCACTTCAGCTTCAGCATCATTTCCTCCAAAGAAATACCAGGGCTGATCTTCTTCAGAATGGACTGGTTGGATCTCCTTGCAGTCCAAGGGACTCTCAAGAGTCTTCTCCAATACCACAGCTCAAAAGCATCAATTCTTTGGCGCTCAGCTGTCTTTGTAGTCCAACTCTCATATCCATATGTGACTGCTGGAAAAACCATAGCTTTGACTAGATGGACCTTTGTTGGCAAAGTAATGTCTCTTCTTTTAAATATGTCTGGGTTGGTCATACCTTTTCTTCCAAGGAGCAAGCATCTTTTAATTTCATGGCTGCAGTCACCATCTGCAGTGATTTTGGAGCCCAATAAAATAAAGTCAGTCACTAGTTGCCACCTTTCTCGACTTGCTTTTCCTAATGTTCAGTCACTAAATCATGTCTGACTCATTGTGACCCAATAAACTGCAGCACACCATGCTCCTTTGTCCCCCAGTTCTCTCAGAGTTTGCTCAAATTCATATCCATTGAGATGCTATCTAACCATCTCATCTTCGGTCATCCCCTTCTCCTGCCTTCAGTCTTTCCCAGCATCAGAGTTTTTTCCAATGAGTTTGCTCTTTGCATCAGGCAGCCAAAGTATTGAGCTTTAGCATCAGTCCTTCCAATGAATATTCAGTGTTGATTTCCTTGGTTTGATCATCTTGCTCTAAAGAGACTTTTAAGAATTTTCTCCAGCACCACAGTTTGAAAGCATCAGTTCTTTAGTGCTCAGTTTTCTTTATGGTCCAATTCTCACATCCATACATGACTACTGGAAAAACCATAGCCTTGACTATAGGACCTTTGTTGGCAAAGTGATGTCTCTGCTTTTTAATATGCTGTCTAGCTTTGCCATAGCTTTTCTCCCAAGGAACAAGTGTCTTAATTTCATGGCTTTAGTCACCGTCCACAGTGGTCTTCCCAATGTAGTTTTCTGGGTTTTTTTTTTTTTTTTTGCCTCATAACTTGATTTTGACCTGTATCTGTGCAAATGGCTTATGAATATCTTCAACTCTTGCTACAAGTTGCCTAAAAATCTCTTTGGAAGTGGGCAAGGTTATAAAAGCAAATAAACAAAGACATTCCCACCATCTTATTGGAGAGAAAGAAACACCCTTGCTTTTGAGTGACCAAAGCAAAAATTTTATTCCAGTATCCAGGCTGAGGAGGAAAAAAAAAAATCAGAAAATTAATGAAATGAAAATGAAACCCAAAAAGAAATGCCTGGAGCCTTAGAAACCGCAGAGAACAAAGGGACAGCAAGAGCCATGAATAGTAATAAGCTTCCAACTACACTGATATCAGGAGCTATTCTTTCGTGTCTATTTAACCACGGCTTTATGTCACCTCCTCTGCCCCATGAAAGAAACCCAATCTGTTCATTCTTCTCCAGAATTGAAACATTCAGTGACATTGGAAGCTGTGTTGCCAGCAACCTAAATTTGATTTTTTTGTGTGTCACTCTGGTAGATGTATGCCCATTTTGTACCAGGACAGCCATAAATGCTGAGTTGAAAAATACTCCTTTAAAATGTGAAAGATATATTGCTAAATTACTTCATATATATATTTGGCTTGTTCATGGGCAATGGTGTCTATTTTACAATAATAATCACTATGGTAATTATTAATTACTTTACCTTCAACAATTAGCCCAGCATTTAGAAAGAGCTCAAAAGGGGGTAATTATTTTTATATATTTCACTTAGTACTAGAAATAAGCATAGGGGATAAATATTATTTCCATTTTACAGATAAGTAGTACACTGATAAGTACAGATAAGTAGCTTATGGGAGTTATATGCAATTTGATAAGGTTCTGTCAGCTAATAATTGCAGAGCTAGGGCTGAAAGAATTGAACTTACTCTGTGTGACCAGAGAGGCTGAGCTTTTAACCACGAGGTTCTCTCAGCTCTCTGAAACTCACAGGTTTTAGAAAGAGATAAATATAAACTGATTATTCCAGTACCTAAAACATCAACTGAGACAACCATGGGGAAACCCCAGTGCTTACAGAGAAAAGAACTACATTATCATTATTAATAACAACTATCATTATTAATGATAATGCTCAGGAATTTTATTAAGTTAACATTTATAACTGTGATATATATACATTATTGCCACTTATACATGTTTTGAAATTAAGGACAGAGGAGAGATATAGGTGGTGCAATTTTGCAGGGCTAACAAGTGGTAGGGCCAGAGTATTACACACACTTAATCAAAACTTCTCACATGGAAAACAGTGTCCTTGGATTAATCTCTCTCTTCTCTTAGAACTGAGCATGTGTTTTTGGTCAGTTGCTTAGAACCAATGAAATCCTGTTTCTTTGTCACATGATTTTTATAACAGTAACTGCCCTGCACTTCTCACAGAGTTCCTTTAAAGATTAAATCCATCACAATTCCATTTTTTTTTTAATAAATTTCTTTATTTTGGCTGTGCTGAGTCTTCACTGCTGTGTGGGCTTTTCTCTAGTTGTGGTGAGCAGGGGCTACTCTCTAGTTGCAGTGTCCATGTTTCTCATGTCAGTGGCTTCTCTTGTTGCAGAGCACAGGCTCTAGGGAATGGACTTTGGTAGTTGTGGCTCCCAGGATCTAGAGTACAGGCTCAGCAGTTGTGGTTCACAGACTTAGTTGAATGGTGGCATGTGGATCTTCCCAGTACGGGGATTGAACACGTCTGTGTCTTCTGCACTGGCAGGCAGATTCTTTATCACTGAGCCACCAGGGAAACCCACAATTTCAATTTTTAAGGAAAAAAATTAGAATAGAAATATACATGAGGACTACACAGTCAGGTAATGGGCACTGCAGGCCTGAGTCTGGAGAGTGGCAACTTTCATAAGGCTCCTTTCCCCACACTCCTGCTCTGATTTATCAGCCTCAGAGATTTATAATGGTATCAGAATTCAAATAGTCACAGGGAATTGAATGGGGCAACTAAGATTGTCTTGTCATATTTCAGCTGACATGATAGATAAGAAAAGACAAGTAAACTTCCCTTGAGGAAAAGTTGCTAACCATGGTACAGACTTTGTCCGTGTACTCTTGTGCACAGTGCCTGAAGATCCTTCCATTAGAATACAACCAACCATGTGGTTTTCAACAACTGTGAATTGAGTCCCTATGATGCTAGATCATAGAAAGCAAAAAAAAAAAAAAAAAATTCCTGCCTTTTTAGGGCTTAAAATCTTACAGAGACACTTTTACTTGTGACTTAACCACACCACAAAGTATGACATTATTACCAGAAAAGAGCTACATGGGATTGTATGTAATCATAAAGGAGAAATTTTCCATAATTCAAGGTCAAGGCAGGTTTCCCTAAGCAAGTTGAGACAACTTAACTAGGAGCAAACTCTATGAGACAGGTAGATTCTAGGCAGAGGAAGCATGTGTGTGAAGAGGAGTAAATGCTTCCAGACATCTTAGTCTGAGAAAGCAGGACATTCCTGGGGGCTCCAAGAAGGTCTAGGTGACTGAACAGAGAACGGGGTGAGAGAACTGAAGAGGAAGTTACCAAGCTGCACAGGGGGTCAGACCATGATTGTATCACAGGCTGGATTAAGGATTTCCATTTTGATCCTAGGAGCAATGCAGGCCATGAGTTGGTTTTAACCAGGCAACTGATGGATCACATTTGAATCTTGGAAATATCCTGGTTGCAAAAGTGGAAAGAAGTCTGAAAGAGTGAAATCAGTGAGAACAGGCTTGGGTGTGACATCTTTTAAAAAATGGGCCAGGTTTTATGCCTGCACCCTTAGCAACCTGCATCATGCCTGAAACACTAAAAGAATGCTAACAACTATTAACTGAATCAATACACCAACTCAGTGGATGTAAGTTTGAGCAAACTCGGGGAGACAGTGAATGATAGGGAAGCCTGGCATGCTGTAGTCCATGCGGTCACAAAAGAGAGTTGGACACAACTGAATAACTGAACAACAATAAATGATGGATGCAGTCATGGAGGCACGCATCTGATACAGCAGGGGGAGGTGGGGTGGGAGACATCAGCTGGGACATAGGGCATGATAGTTGAGGACTGAGTTTCTGACTTACACAGGTGGACCTGAATTTTCATACTGGCACTGACACCTATAATTATGTTATGACTTTGTTTAACTAACATTTGTTATGTGAAGCACAGGGAGCTGGATGGTGAGCATTGGTTCAAAAACGCACCATGAGGAAATCGAAATAGAGAAGTGTATAGCTCACAGAAGGGCTTTCCAGGTGGTACAGTGGTAAAGAATTTGCCTGCAATGTAGGAAACACAAGAGATGTGGGTTCGATCCTTGGGTCAGGAAGATTCCCCTGAAGCAGGGCATGGCAACCCACTCCAGTATTCTTCCAGAAAATTCCATGGACAGAGGAGCCTGGCAGGCTACAGTCCATGGGGTCATAAAGAGTCAGGCATGACTGAGCCACTGAGTACATCCTGGAAGAGGTACACACGCAGCAAACCTCAAGGGGCCACACAGGGAGGTCAAGGCAGAATGCAGACAGACAGTCGGGATGTGGGGCGTATGCCTTTATTAGGATCCATGGGTAGAGTGATTTGGGATTCCCAGGCTAGGGCCAGGTTGGTGATTTCAAACTAGAAGAGTGAGGTTTGGCATGGGGATCTTATCTAGGGGGTCCACAAGGCATATAGGTACTGGCAGTCAGAGAAGACTGTTGATCACAAAGGCTGTTGGGGAAGTCACATCAGAAACTTGTATTTGCTTCTGCCCCTGGCTGATATCTAGGGCACATGATTACTTGAGGAGGCTAATGTCAGTTTAAGGTCCCTGCAGACCAGTTGGCCAAACGAAGTGCATACCAAGGTAGTAATACCATGGAGTAACTTCACTGAACTCTCCACACTGCTAACTTTGGATAAGTTCTTGATTTTTATAAGTAGCCTATATTTACAGATGAGAAGGTCAAGTATATAATTTATGGGTTGTTACAGAGATTAAATGATACAACAATCTCAGCAGAGTGCTTTGCAGAGTGTGTGCGTGCTTGGTCACTAAGCCATGTCTGACTCTGTGACACCTCGGACAGTAGCCCTCTCTGTCCATGGAATTTCCCAGGCAAGAATACTGGAGTGGGTTGCCATTCCTTTCTCCAGGGGAATTTCCTGATTTGGGAATCGAACCCACATATCCTGCATTGGCAGGTGGATTCTTTACCACTGAACCAACTGGCTAGCAGAGTACCTGAGAGGTATATAACACTCATTGAATGCCAAGTTTTTAGTTTCGTTTCAATAATCATTACTTTTACTGTTACCCATAAAAGGAGAATAATTGATGTTGATGACTGAGGAAGAATTCAACATGTGGACTGTAGGAATCCTGTGTCTACAAAAAAAAAAAAAAAAAAAAAACCAACAGTAACATACACAGATGACTATTTCTTAACATCAAAGAATCAATATGCTATTATCTGGTGTATGCAAAAACCCAAGAATCTATGAAAAGTTGACTGCTATTTGCCAATCAACTAGGAAGGTCCATAAAAACTCCACAAGATTAAAAAAATAACAAGAGGACACAAAAACGTTAAGTAACTGGTTGAAAATCACATCTGAATCGAGGTTTGACACCTGCTGCCATGATTCAGCTACTAAAACCTGCTGCTGCTTTTTTGCCCATCTGTCTCTGACTTGTACTCCAAGAGTTTAGTGGTGATGAATGCCTAACATTTTCAGAGTTCTTCCTTCTCTCCATTCTGATTCTGCCCTTTGCCCCTTAAGTCAGCAGGACTCCAGGCAAATATCTTCACAGAGCAGTTTGCAATTTGACCTTCAGTGCTTTAATTCAACTTTGTCTTTTCTGGAAATCACCAGTTTACAAGGAGGTAATGCGATGATTCCAACCATCCATCCATCCACTATGGAAGTGCAATTCCCCATCCCCATGGAGCTTCCACTAGTGCCCCTGGGCTGGCCTGAGCAAGCACCATGTGCAAAGGCTCTAGGTGACTCCATAATAAGTAGAAGACAAGGAAGTGCCAGCTTTGCCTTGGGTTTGCAGCTCAAGGTCATTGCCCAACATTCCCAGTTGGAGTGAGGGGTAGGAGGGGAAGAGAACTTAACCCGCAACACCACTTGCCTAGCACCGTAATTCTAAAAAGAAACAAGAGTGGTTTACCATAAGAGACAATGGTTAGTGCTAAGCTGTACTTGATGGCAGTTGCTTGGAATTCTGTAACTGCACCGAAGAAACCAAATAAAGAGTAAAAAGAAAGAACTGTGTCCTTTCCCAAGGACCTAAATATTTATTGCAAACAACTCAAAATTGGAATTTGTTTCTTAATTCTACCCACAGTTGCTGTAGTTAAGATTGCTGCTTTTTATTTGTAAGTGTGACTTCACTTGTAGTTTTGTCTTTTTTCGCCCCATAGAGACATCATAAAGGCTTAAGGGGCTAATATTTTTTGGTGTGTATGTGTTAAATATTAATGGCAGTTTGTTCTGAGATTCTGCTTTCCCCACAGAGTCTTTAAAAGCTGAATTATACCAAAAGTTATGACATTACACAAGAGGAGCAGCAATCTTCCTCATAATGAAGTCATTTGTTCATCAGCCTTAAAATATTCAGTGACTTGGTCTGCCTCCTTTTCTCCCTGCCCCCGTTTCTCTGAGGCAAGAAGGCATTAGAAATGCAAAGGACACACCTGGCCATTAGTTAGCACCCATTTCACTGCAGTTTCCCACCCCCCCCCCGCCCTCCCCCTCTCCCCGCGCCCCCGACCCTGAAGCTTGGCTGTTCAGCATAATTACATTAAGAAAAAAAAATTATAGCTCTTTTTTTTTTTTCCGAGAATTAAGTGCACATTTCAATGCTCAGTAACCATTGGTGAGAACAGCTGTTTAATACCAGAACAAGTGGATCAAGTGCTGAGCTGGACAGGGCCTTGGATGGGCATGCTGAGGGTAGGGTGTGAGAAAGGAGTGTCGGGGGTACCCACCCATGAACCCCTGGGGTGTTTAGGACAACTTGTTCTCTGACCTGTAGAAGTCAATAGCTGCAAGTATCACAATAAACTCGTGCAGTATTGCAGGCATTTACTAAAGTGTCTACTATGTTTCCAGGACTGTGCACTGTGCTGGAGCAATAGATAATGAATCAAACATCTATTCTCCTCAAGACTCTATTCCCCAGAGCGAAGATGGCCATATGCAAGTGCCAAAAAGACAAAAGGAATTAAAATAACTTATTCATGAAGAGAAAATAGTTTGTATTATATAACTTAGGACTCCAAAGCCCATCTTTGAAAGACAACCACTCTTGCAATTACTTTGGCCAAAATCCTGGGTGGGGCTTAAGGGATGAAGTTAAACCAGGGGGCTCTTATTAGTCAGGCTTAGGACATCTGCCCAGCCTCAAAGCAAATACCTATAGCCCTGGATTGACAGTCCTACCAGGGAAACATGACATGAAGAGATAAGCAGTCATTTTTCAAAGGAAGGCTATGGATCTATGAGCAAAAGAAAGAAAAATATTGGATAAGTTCCAAACCAGAGTGCCCCCTTTTAAGAAAACCTAATCCATTCAAATCTGCACAGAAACTAAGATTTCCTTAAAGTTAAGGCAGACAAGTTGAGAGAGGTTATATTATACTATTAAATTATACATTTGAACAACACTTTAATTTTGCAAAACACACCAGCGTGCAGTATAGCAGCCAATGCTTGGAAAACTGAGATTCTTATTGAACACAGAAGGCAAGTAAATCATATACTCAAAACCACAGAGTTAAATATTACCAAATTCCCAACCTTTAATCTATTGCTATGAGGCTGACCCAAGGAGATGTAAAAAATATGTCATTTAACTTTTCTGAGTCTCAGTTTCTTCATCTATGAAGTGGGATGATAAAATGACAGCTAATCAATTTCATGGTGACTGCAGCCATGAAATTAAAAGACGCTTACTCCTTGGAAGGAAGGTTATGACCAACCTAGATAGCATATTCAAAAGCAGAGACATCACTTTGCCAACAAAGGTTCGCCTAGTCAAGGCTATGGTCTTTCCTGTGGTCATGTATGGATGTGAGAGCTGGACTGTGAAGAAAGCTGAGCGCCGAAGAATAGATGCTTTTGAACTGTGGTGTTGGAGAAGACTCTTGAGAGTCCCTTGGACTGCAAGGAGATCCAACCAGTCCATTCTGAAGGAGATCAGACCTGGGATTTCTTTGGAGGGAATGATGCTAAAGCTGAAACTCCAGTATTTTGGCCACCTCATGCGAAGAGTTGACTCATTGGAGAAGACTCTGATGCTGGGAGGGATTGAGGGCAGGAGGAGAAGGGGACGACAGAGGATGAGATGGCTGGATGGCATCACTGACTCGATGAATGTGAGTCTGAGTGACCTCCGAGAGCTGGTGATGGATAGGGAGGCCTGGCGTGCTGCGGTTCATGGGGTCGCAAAGAGTCGGACACGACTGAGCGACTGATCTGATCTGATCTGAATCAATTTCATGAAGTTATATACTAGTGTTTAGTCAATTCATAATATAGATGAAGTAGATGTCTATATAAAATGTTCTATAATCATTTATGAGACAAATAGGTTTACCTTATTCTATTGTATTATTTCCATTAAATCTTTGTAAAATATATCTTATAAAAGGCAGAGGAGCCAGAGATCAAATTGCCAACAACCTTTGGATTATTGAAAAAACAAGAGAGTTCCAGAAAAACATCTATTTCTGCTTTATTGACTATGCCAAAGCCTTTGAACGCATGGATCACTACAAACTGTGGAAAATTCTTAAAGAGATTGGAATACCAGACCACCTGACCTGCCTCCTGAGAAATCTGTATGCAGGCCAGGAAGCGACAGTTAGAACTGGACATTGAACAACAGACTGGTTCTAAATTGGGAAAGGAGTATATCAAGGCTGTACATTATCACTCTGCTTATTTAACTTACATGCAGAGTACATCATGAGAAATGCTGGGCTGGATGAAGCAGAAGTTGGAATCAAGATTGCCTTGAGAAATATCAATAACCTCAGATATGCAGATGATGCCACCCTTATATCAGAAAGCAAAGAAGAACTAAAGAGCTTCTTGAAACTGAAAGAGGAGAGTGAAAAAGTTGGCTTAAAGCTCAACATTCAGAAAACTAAGATCATGGCCTCTGGTCCCATCACTTCAGGGCAAACAAATGGGGAAACAGTGGAAACAGTGGCTGACTTTATTTTTGGGGGGACTCCAAAATCACTGTAGATGGTGACTGCAGGCATGAAATTAAAAGATGTTTACTCCTTGGAAGAAAAGTTATGACCAAACTAAACAGCATATTAAAAAGCAGAGACATTACTTTGTCAACAAAGGTCCATCTAGTCAAAACTATGGTTTTTCCTGTAGTCATGTATATATGTGAGACTTGAACTATAAAGAAAGCTGGGTGCCAAAGAACTGATACTTTTGAACTGTGGTGTTGGAGAAGACTCTTGAGAGTCCCTTGGACTGCAAGGAGATTCAACCAGTCCATCCTAAAGGAGATCAGTCCTGAATATTCATTAAAAGGACTCATGCTAAAGTTGAAACTCCAATTCTTTGGCCACCTGATGTGAAGAACTGACTCATTGGAAAAGACCCTGTTGCTGGGAAAGATTGAAGACAGAAGGAGAAGGGGATGACAGAGGATGAGATGGCTGGATGGCACCACCGACTCGATGGACATGAGTTTGAGTAAACTCCAGGAGTTGGCGATGGACAGGGAGGCCTGGTGTGTTGCAGTCCATGGGGTCTCAAAGAGTCAGACATCACTGAGCAACTGAACCAAACTGACTGAAATTAGGATGTAATTGGTACCAGGAAGTGATTCAGTTCAGTTCAGTCGCTCAGTCGTGTCTGACTCTTTGTGACCCCATAGAAATTCATACAGTTTTCATGCAAGTCTCTGATTGGTCAAGATCCTAAAGCTTACTCAGTTTCACTTGCTATGAGGTTGAAAGAATAGAGACACTAGAGGATGAGGAATGCAGGCCGAGGGGCAGGGCTGGATGCATTTGGAGTTCAGGCCCTGCCAGAGTGGAGGAAGTTTGGTAACACTGCTAAAATACCTGGTACTCAGCTACGATAACAGAAAGGTCATGACTTTGAAATAGTAAGCATGCTTTAGCATGCATGAGTAAGACCTAAGCTAAACTCACTCTCTCAAAGTATAAAAACAAGTCCTAACATAATCATCTAGGAGACAGAACTTGAAAGTTGAGTTGCAACAAGTTTGAGAGGTTTGAGAAACACATTTCACAAATTCTCACTGACAAAGCATGAAATCAAGCTTATGGAACTGTAGTAACTGAACTGACTGCTGAAAAGACAACATTCTTCAGAAAAAATAACAAAATCCAAAGTTTCTGCAATGTATTAACCAAAGTATCATATGTCTTTGGATATACAGAGCAACAGAAAAAAATGATTCATAATTAAGAAAAAACTTGAAACTGAACACATTGGTACAGACATTGGTATTAGAAAACAGGATATATAGCAGTTATTATAAACATTCAAAGCACTAAAAGAAAATATGATTTTAGAGACTAAGAAAAGAAATCTTATAAAAAAAGAAAATTCTTTAAAAATCAAATAGGAAAATATTCCCTCATTAAGATACTGAGTTTATTATACATATATATTTTTGTATCTACATTATTTTCATTTGTCTGAACACCAATCTGTCTCATAAGTGTAGATGTAACAGTTCTTTTAAAGAAAAGAATGTTAGAAAATAGAAAAATATAAAAAGGATCATATACCATCATTAAGTTGGACTATGAAGAAAGCTGAGCACCAAAGAACTGAATATTTTAAAAATGTGGTGTTGGAGAAGACTCTTGAGAGTCCCTTGGACTGCAAGGAGATCCAACCAGTTCATCCTAAAGGAGATCAGTCCTGGGTGTTCATTGAAGGACTGACGTTGAAGCTGAAATTCCAATACTTTGGCCACCTGATGAGAAGAGCTGACTCATTTGAAAAGACCCTGATGCTGGGAAAGATTGAGGGCAGGAGGAGAGCGGGACGACAGAGGATGAGATGGTTGGATGGCATTACCTACTCGATGGACATGGGTTTGGGTAGACTCTGGCAGTTGGTGATGGATAGGGAGGCCTGGCGTGCTGCGGTTCATGGGGTTGCAAACAGTCAGACATGACTGAGCAACTGAACTGAACTGATCTGAAGATGGGTTTATCCTAAAAATTCAAATTTGTTTCAGTATTCAAAAATCAGTAAGTCACCAGATTTAGAATAAAAGAGAAGTTATGTGATCATATTAATAAAGAGCAATTTGATGACATTTAGCACCCATTCCTTTAAAAATAAAACCTCTTGGTAAACTGGAAATAATGAAATTTTATCAACTTAAAAAGAGTTTCTATGAAAAATCTACACACAAAAATCATAGTTAAAGAAATGCCTACTGTCTAAATGTGCAAACAAGACAAGGATGTCCACTCTTAAAACTTCTATTCAGTATTGTTCTAGCCAGTGCAGTAATATAAGAAAAAGGAATGATTGGAAAACAAAAAATAAGATAATTTTCAACATAAAATATACAAAAAACTGATGGGGTTAACAAATATATAAAGATTGCATTTTATAAAGGCAACATATAATTATAATTTACGATTCTGTGGCTCAGATGCTAAAGAATCTGCCTGCAATGCCGGAGACCTGGGTTTGAACCCTGGGTTGGGAAGATTCTCTGGAGAAGGGAATGGCTACCCACTCCAGTATTCTTGCCTGGAGAATTCCATGGACAGAAGACCCTGACAGGCTACAATCCATGAAGTCACAAAGAGTCGGCACAACAGAGCCACGAACACTTTGACTTACTATAATAACAAAAAATAATTGGAAAATGAACATTTTTTAATATATATAATAAGGTACAAAAAATAGAAACTAATTCACCAAACTTTTTTTAAAAACACCTCTATGCTAAAAACTGAAGAGAAAACTAGGGCGAAAAATATCTCTGAGAGAAATTTTAAAGTCAAACTAAATTAAGAACTATCCCACGTGTAGGGATTCAAAAGATTCAATACTATTAAAATGTCTATTGATCTATAGATTTGAATGAAATTCCATTGAAAACTCCAGTACATATTTTTGTAGAAACTGCCAGACTAAAAATTTTATATGGAACATACCATGGACCTAGAATAATAAAATATTTTGGGAAAGATATACCCCGTCCCTCTTGAACCTCCCTCTCCACCAGCCCATCCCACACCTCTAAGTCATCACAGAGCACCAGGCTGGGCCCCCTGTGTCATATGGCAGCTTGCCACCAGCTATTTTACACATGATCATGTGTATATGTCAGTGTTACTTTCTCCATTTCTCAGATTGATATATTGATATATATATATATATATACATTTTCTAAAATAAAAATTCCTACATATGTCCTGTATCTATAGTAGCATTTGTGTTTGTATCTTTGCCGTATACATTTTACATTCAAAATAACATACATTCAGATCTCTCTCTCTCTCTCTCTCTCTCTATATATATATATATATATACACACACACATATATATACCTACCTCTTTTTAATAGCTATACAATATCCCAGCAATGTCTTGACCTTTTACCCATGATTCTCCTCAAGGAAGAAATTCCAAAGTATTCTGTTTGGAGGTGGGAGTGCTGTAACACTACTGTAGATTTGTGCACACACAACTGCATTGGTTCTATTGATTCTGTAGGATGGGCTCTTAAAAAGACAGAAACTGATAGATGAAGAGTTATACACTGGTTACTTTAACCAATATTACCAATGTATTATCTAATAACCTCTGTAGCCATTTGAATGCGCTCCCACAGCAATGTGTGGCTGTAAATATCCTGTACTCATGCGCCCTCTGTGATGTTCATTATTTTTGTTTAGTCGCTAAGTTCTGTTATGACTCTTTGTGACTCCATTTACTGAAGCCTGTCAGGCTCCTCTGTCCATGAAATTTCCAGGTAAGAATACTGGAGTGGGTTTCCATGTTCTTCTCCAGGGGATCTTCCCAACCTAGGGATCAAACCCATGTCTTCTGCATTGACAGGCAGATCCTTTACCACTGGGCCACCTGGGAAGACTCTGCTGTCATATTTATCCCAAACGAATAAAGAAATCTGTATTTGTCATGTTCTGCCCATCCAAAGCCAGTGCTTCTTCTTCCATCGTCCTAGGCATGTGTGATCACGTCACAGCTGGTCTGTGATAAGCCATCCCTGAAACACAAGTCTGGGCTCTGAGCAGAGTCACTGTGCCAGGGTCCACAGTATGAGGATATGAGAGGCAAGCTTTTTCTCCACTCGGGCAGCTCACATATTTACCCGTTTCCACATGTCTGAGCTAATGACTCTGCTGATGTGGAGCAGAGGATTACACTAAGCCACTCTTTGTAACGCTCGCTTGACTGAGGATGAACTCAGGATGAAATGATGTTTGTAATATTCTTTCAGGAATTGCAAGCCACTGCGACTCAATTCTTCAAATATTTATATTGGGCCACTGGCATCTATCTGTCAGTCTCTCTGTCTCTCTATTCACATCTATCTAGAAAACCCTGCTCTTTTGTTCCACACTATTATCAAAAGGCTTACAGAAACACCTCATAACCAGACAGGATATAACCTCACTCAGAGGCATGGAACAGGATTCCAAATGAGGATGCTTTTGCAATGGCCTATATGGGAAAGGAATCTTAGAGTAGATATACGTATATGAATATCTGTACAGTAAAAACTAATGTAACATTGTAAATCTACTCTACTCCAATAAATATTTAAAACAAACAAAAAAAAGAGGATGCCAATATTATCTATCAGTTTCCCTGGGTTTACATTCAGTCCTTTAAACATTAACCATGCTGCTGCTGCAGCTGTTAAGTCACTTCAGTAGTGTCCGACTCTGTGTGACCCCATAGACAGCAGCCCACCATGCTCCCCCGTCCCTGGGATTCTCCAGGACTTAACTGCCCCTTGTTCTATTTGCTCTTCTCAGTTTCTTCTCTCTCTCTCTCTCTCCTTCAAAGAGACTAACTTAACTTTGAAGCTATTATTTACCACTGTAGGTAGGTAGTTATTACCTACCATTGTTGGGACTCATCCTGGCTGCATCCTAGGATGGCAATAGCTGACCTTTCATGAAGAGCATCTTCAAACCTCTACCTTTCTAATAAAAATCATTCTATATAGAAATCTTAAATAGCCACTGTTCTAAAAATCTTTCTCTTTCTCAGAAACAAGAGTGGGTGGAACCAAGGGGAAAGGGGGAAATAATCTGGAGCATTCCACCTGTCCATAGATAAGTCAGAGTCCCCAGTCTTGAGGAGCTCAACTTCTAGCAAGGTCAGAGGCATATATAACTAGTTGAGATGATACCTGCTAGAATGCAATGAGGTTGAAGAATTAAAAATAAGGAACACAGGGTAACTTCCTAGCACAAAAGCCCATCTTTCCTTGACTGGATGGACAGGAGAAGGCTTCATACAGAGGCTGGGCCTACAAAGATGGATCAAAGACCAAGCAAAAGACATCAGCAAAAGCACAGATGCCATAATAAGTATGGCACTTTTGAAGTCAGTATTACTTCGTAACTCTGAAATGCAATAATTAAAACAATTTCAAATTTAGAATTTTAAAGACTAATGATTAACACGTCATTGAAAGAAATCAGATGATATTGCGTTAAGATAATCTTGAGGATGTTTTTGGTTTGTTATTACCTCTCATTTCCCAGCTCAAGCCTCAGTGTATACCTGGAATCTCAGTATTTCCAAAGGTCTTTGCACACAGAAGAGAATGATGAGTGACTTACAATCAGGGAAATAAGCCACTAGGGACACACTTGGAGCGTGGCAATTCTGAGCATCATTAATTCTGACCCTGTGGCCACAAAGCCTGAGGACACCAAGGTAGGCATAACCAGCCCTTCCAGCTTAAAACCCATAGGGGAATGTCTTCATAATGATCTGGGCCCCTGTGAACCCTTGATTTCTTGTCCACGTGGGAAGGTGCCTGGAGGCCTAGTCTGATAAACCAGGCTTTCTCAGTTCTGAGTGAACAGAATAGGATTATGACAGGTGACAGGGCCAACTGCTGTTAATGCCAATAAAAGGATACATCTCACTTGCCTTACAATTAAATCAGTAGGTCCCTCTAGTTAACACTACATTGAGGAAAAATGAAAACGATATTAAAAGTAAAATAAATACATCTACAAATGGAGAGCAAAGTCATAGGCAAAAAGAAGACATTTGCTCACATGACTTATTTTGGTAATAGGAGTATACATGAATGGACAAATTTGCTTGCAAAAAAATCAAGTATGAACTCAGCATTTTTCCCCAAGTAATTAAAAGGGCAGACAACAGGAGCCATTATTAAAAACTGCTGGTCATACAAGCTCACAGAAATTCTGGGGGAAAAAATATCAGAAAACAGCATTTTTTTTAGGTTCAAGCTGTAATTGCTAATATATAAAGAGTATGTACGATATAATGGGTTTTGAAAGTACAGAAAAACTATACACAGAATTTTATCCATAGGTTTAGTCCTTGGAACCACTCCTTATGTTCCCTCTTCCCATACAGAATTTGACCTTGTGCTTCTTTTCAGTTCAGTTCAGTCGCTCAGTCATGTCCAACTCTTTGCAACCCCATGAATCACAGCACACCAGGCCTTCCTGTCCATCACCAACTCCCGGAGGTCACTCAGACTCACGTCCATCGAGTCAGTGATGCCATCCAGCCATCTCATCCTCTGTCGTCCCCTTCTCCTCTTGCCCTCAACCCCTCCCAGCATCAGAGTATTTTCCAATGAGTCAACTCTTCACATGAGGTGGCCAAAGTACTGGAGTTTCAGCTTTAGCATCATTCCTTCCAAAGAAATCCCGGGGCTGATCTCCTTCAGAATGGACTGCTTGGATCTCCTTGCAGTCCAAGAGACTCTCAAGAGTCTTCTCCAACACCCCAGTTCAAAAGCATCAATTCTTTGGCACTCAGCCTTCTTCACAGTCCAGCTCTCACATCCATACATGACCACAGGAAAAACCATAGCCTTGACTAGACGGACCTTTGTTGGCAAAGTAATGTCTCTGCTTTTTAAGATGCTATCTAGGTTGGACATAACTTTCCTTCCAAGGAGTAAGCATCTTTTAATTTCATGGCTGCAGTCACCATCTGCAGTGATTTTGGAGCCCAGAAAAATAAAGTCTGACACTGTTTCCACTGTTTCCCCATCTATTTCCATGAAGTGATGGAACCAGATGCCATGATCTTCATTTTCTGAATGTTGAGCTTTAAGCCAACTTTTTCACTCTCCACTTTCACTTTCATCAAGAGGCGTTTTAGTTCCTCTTCATTTTCTGCCATAAGGGTGGTGTCATCTGCATATCTGAGGTTATTGATATTTCTCCCGGCAATCTTGATTCCAACTTGTGCTTCTTTCAGTCCAGCGTTTCTCATGATGTACTCTGCATATAAGTTAAATAAGCAGGGTGACAATATATAGCCTTGATGTACTCCTTTTCCTATTTGGAACCAGTCTGTTGTTCCATATCCAGTTCTAACTGTTGCTTCCTGACCTGCATACAAATTTCTCAAGAGGCAGCTAAAAATAACCATTTCCCACTTGTTTTACTCTATGGGGTGTGTGTGTGTGTGTGTGTGTGTGTGTGTGTGTGTGTGTGCGTGCGTGCGTGTGTGTGTGTATAGGTAGGTGTGTTTGAAAGTCACAAGTATATGCATTTGAACATGTATGTGAAGATGAAGGTATTAGGTAGAAAATGGGAAGAAGCATCTGATATGAGAAATGGAACATCCAAGAACATCAAGTCTTGGATCCATTTAGACAGGTTATGTCTTAACATTATTCCAATAAACCCTTGTGCTAAGATCAGCTTCTTCTTCCCTTGCATTAAGCCATCATCACATCCAACATTTCCTACCCAGTTTCTATCTGTGCCAGGACTCAGAATTATATGGGGTCTGGAGTGGGAAGGATGTATAGTTGGCCACCAACTTAACAATTTGATTTAAACTTTACAGTGGCGCGAAAGTGATACACATTCAGTAGAAAACCATACTTTGAATTTTGATCTTTTCCTGGGTTAGTGATATCCTGTAAGACACTCTTCTGTGATGCTAGGCAGAGGCCATGCCATTGCTCCCAATCTGCCATATATATGATCATGGTTCATAATAAATCTTTTGTTGTCTCACCACAACTCTAATAGAAAAAATTTCACCAGAGATCAAAAATATTTCTAATTAAAAATAATGAGAAACATAGACATTCATCACTGAATATAAAGTTGTTTACTATCCTTTATGGGCAAAACAAAGCTATCAGAATAATTGAAGTTCAAGAGACTACAGATTATTTTTTATGAGTTATGTGGCTGTATGATTTTGCAACAACATTTACTATAAACCTTTGACTTGGAGGCTTGGGGCTTCTATTTTTCAGGCACAGTTTTTGTCCTGTGCAAAATAAAGGTTATAGGTTTGCTGTCTATGGTAGACAGGGTAACAACCCCCAAAGATGCCCACATCCTTATCCCCAGGACATGTGAATATGCCATGTTACACAGCAAAGGGGAATGAAGGTTTCAAATAAAATTGATTGCTATTATTTAAAATTAAATTAAGATTGCTAACCTTAAAAAATTAGCATTGTCCTGGATTATCTGGGTAGGCCCAGTGTAATCACCCAGGTCTCCCACATTTCAGGCCGAATCTTTACCAGTTGAGCCACAAGAATACTGGAAGTGGGTAGCCTATCTCTTCTCCAGAGGATCTTCCCAACACAGGAATCAAATCGGGGTCTCCTGCATTGCAGGTGGATTCTTTAACTTCAACTGAGCTACCAGGGAAGACCAAAAGTTAATCTCATAGTCAGCAGGATTCAAACCTGTGCAGGGAGACCCGAGTGGATTTCTAAAGTCCATCGTCTTAACCAATAGGCCACGACTACACATAGTATAATCGCAAGGGTCCTCAAATGCAAATGAGGCAAGGGCCAGTGTCAGAAGGATGCAACTTGAGACTAAACAGCCATTACTGGCTTTGACGACTGAAAGGAGCTGGGAGCCAAGGAACCTAGGTAACTTCTGGAAGAAGCTGGAAAATGTAAGGAGACAGATTCCCTCCTAGAGCCTACTGAAGGAGTGCAGTCCCCTTGAGAACATTGACATTAACCCACTGAGACTGATTTTAGACTTGTGACTTCCAGAACCGCAACATAAAAACTTCTATCATCTTAAGCCATCAAGTCTGTGGCACTTTGTTAAAGCAGCAATAGGAAATTCATACGATGTTCAATGATCTTTCAAAGGTCAGAGTGGCCACTGCCCCCAAACACAAACTAAGGCATTCTTTCTCATTCTCATTAATATACATCCTCCCTTCTCTCTCTACACCCTCAGAAATCTTTGGAAACTCCCTACGCACTATGCATAGCCCTGTTTAATTTGCCATCTTTATTCCTTTTTTTCATTTTAGGCCTCCTTTCTTTCTGTCCTATATTAATTCTGTTTATATTCCATTTTTGAAAGTCAGTAACATCTGCCTTGGTTTCTTTCATTTTTCCTCTCATTCTCTTAATAAGTCCCCACATGAGAAAAAGATAAAATAGTCCTTAGGAGGAGGAAAACAAAAAAGTTGTAAATATTTAATAAGTTCTACACAGACAAAAAGAGATAAAATATCCATATGTTATTCATATATTTCTCTCATCACAATAAGTTTTCTGAAGAGTCTAATTTAAAACATGAGATCATCATGCCTACTTTATGAGGATGATACAGGTTACTACTCATTTATAAATTATTCCTAACAAAATAGAAAATTGTTCAAGTATTAAAAGCTAAATGAAAACAATTTCAGTTCAGGTGCAATACCTCAAAATCCACCTTTTCAGCCCTTATAGAAATTATTTTTATTCACCACATTAAGTTGCCTATTAAAGAACAAAAAGAAAGAAAAACAATATAAAAGGATTCAGAAGACTCACCCCAGTTTTGTAAATAATGCAGTTTGAGTACACTTGAATTAGCCATTCACTTGAATTTATCAAGCTGCAGTATTCATTTAAGCTGAAAACTAATCCTGTTTCAGACATGGCTCAATGTGCACCGAAGGAAAAAAGAGATGACTCTGAGTATGTGGAAGCCCATCTGAATAAGCATTCAATATAAGCTAATAGCAGCTGGGAAGTAAAATGCCTTTGGTGCAGATGGGCAAGTGTTCTACAGAAAACATTTTTATCTGTTTTTTTAATAAAAGGGTTTTTTTCTTGCTTTCAATGCAAACATAATCATAAATAAAATTTCAAAGAATTCATTGCAAGGTATGCTCTTAGAAAAACCCATTATGCTTTTTAATTCCTTCTCATCAGGTGCATTTTCTGTAGAAGACAAATACACCCATACCAATACATAGGATGTAAAAGTTTATTCCCAAGCAGTCATTTAAGACTCAAAATAGTATTCTCCATGATTTGATTTTTTTTAGCTGGCAAACTACAAATATATGTAACCCATAATACACTGAAAGAGTAGATTTTATCCAAGCAAATATAAAAGAATGTTGTTTAAATTCTGGAAATAACAATTAATCAATAAACATTTTGCTTTCGGATATGTCTATGATTTTTTAATATGAAGTATACTAAATACCTCCTATTTCAAAACATGTGAGGAACATTGCTTAGTATTCTGTAAAGTTAGAGGTATGAGTAAAGGAAATTCCTTGCATGTTTAAAGAATCTCAGTACTTCAATTGCATAACTTTAGGTCTTCCCACAATAACCTCTTGTCAGAACAAAGTAAAACACAATGGCCACATTCCAACAGACCCTATAAATATATCATTAATTAATTTTATTGAATGCCAACTAAACATCAAGTACTATGTTGGTTCTTACAATAGTCTTATGGATAGAATATTACCATCCCCATTTCACAGATGAGAAAGTGAGGCATTTTAATCACACTGCTAACTTTCCTTATACTTATATGACTCAGAATTACATGTCATCTTGTTTAATCCTCACAACAGTCTTCTGATGTCAGTACTTTTCTCAGCCTTCCTGTACTGAGGGGCAAACTAGACTTAACAGAATTTAAGGAATTGACCAGAAATTCCACTGTATTTTAGTAATGTAGCCAAGAGTCAGTCCTGAATTTTGTCTGATGCCACATCCCAACCTCTTAATCTCTGTGTTGAGATGATTACTCAACAATGGGAAATGTCTAAGAAGTTGGGTTTTGAATGTTTCTTACTCCAAAGCCTAAATGATTGATTTAGTGGAGAAGATTGGAGAAGACTCCTGAGAGTCCCTTGGACTGCAAGGAGATGCAACCAGTCCACTCTAAAGGAGATCAGCTCTGGGTGTTCTTTGGAAGGAATGATGCCAAAGCTGAAACTCTACTACTTTGGCTACCTCATGAGAAGAGTTGACTCATTGGAAACGACTCTGATGTTGGGAGGGATTGGGGGCAGGAGGAAAAGGGGACAACAGTGGATGAGATGGCTGGATGGCATCACCGACTCAATGGACGTGAATCTGAGTGAACTCCGGGAGATGGTGATGGACAGGGAGGTCTGGCGTGCTGTGATTCCTGGGGTCGCAAAGAGTTGGACATGACTGAGCGACTGAGCTGAACTTATCTGATGAGAAGTTCCATAGAAGTTCTCACAAATAGTCAGACATGGCTTAGCAACTGAACAACAAATGAGAAGTTCCATAATCAATGTGTGAGAGGTTAAGGCAGGGTAGGCTTTATAAATCAACTTTCTTGAGCTGAGATTTCAAGATGAATATACATTAAACAGAAATAAAAGGAATCGCACTTCAGCAGAAAGGACAGTCCCAACAGCAGAGGTACATGAAAATTGCACATGTATTCAGGGAACAACAGGACTTCAATAAAATGGAAACAGGACTGGAAATATAAGTGAAGATGTGTTTGTACTCCTCTCTCATAAACTTGGGTATATCTTGCTGTGTGGGCTTCCCTGGTAGCTCAGCTAGTAAAGAATCTTCCAGCAATGCAGGAGACCCAGTTTGATTCCTGGGTAGGGAAGATCCCCTGGAGAAGGGATAGGCTACTCATTCCAGTATTTAAGGGCTTACCTGATGGCCCAAATGATAAAAAATCCAACTGCCATGCAGGAGACCTGAGTTCGATCCCTGGGTTGGGAAGATCCCTTGGAGGAGGGCATGGCAACCCACTCCAGTATTATTGCCTGGAGAATCCCCAAGGACAGAGGAGCCTGGTGGGATACAATCCATGGGGTGGCAAAGAGTTGGACACGACTGAGTGACTAAGCACAGCACATCTTGCTGTGGGGAAAAAAAAAAAAAAGAAAAAGCAGCCAGTTTATCTGGCAAGAGCCAGTGCTTCCTCACCTGCATTTTGAAGAACATTTTTTAACACATACACTTAAAAAAATATTTATTTGGCTTTGTCGGGTCTCAGTTGTGGCACAGAGAATTTTAGTTGTCCAACCAAGGATTGAACCTACATCCTCTCCATTGCAAGGCAGATTCTTAACCACCAGAGCACCAAGGAACTCCCTTGAGCATTTTGAAGGATGGGGCAAATAACACCTGCATAAATATTAGAACCTGAACCTGAAGTGTACCTAATGAAGCAAGATGAACTTTCTCAGAAACTTGTTGGAATGTCAAAGCAAGATTTGATTGGTTCACATGAAAATTGTCAATTTAGCAAGAACACAATTTAGAAAGGGAAGATATGGTTCTGCTCACTGACGCATGTGCAAGATGAGATGCTGGCAGCGGAATTGTGTATTTATGATAATTTTGCTATTGCAGGGCAAAGGAGGCCTTCTACCAGGGAATTGCAGTAATTAGATGAGGAAAGTGATTGTTCCATAAAACTCAGCTACAATGTTACAGTGGAGCAGAGAGAAATGAAGAATAAAGAGTATTTCCCAAATCAGAAAAGATTGTTTTACTGTCTATTTTACAAGCATAGTTAGGGTGTTAAATTGGAAGCAAATCTAGCTGGAAAGCATTAACATTCCAGATTTGGCCATCAAATTAATTCTATCGTAATGAAATGTGAAATTTGACTGAAATGAAGAGGAATTGGGTTTAGGCTGCCTAGGCTGGTGGCTTTCAATTATCACACAACATAATCCACTTCCTTTTGTTAAAGATCAAAATAAATGCTGAGCAAACAGAGGCAAGTCATGAAGGCGGAGCATAAAAAGGGTTGCCAATCTAGAGATTTAAAGGCTCACCTGGGAGAGCATCAGACAAATGAAATGATCAGAATTGATCATGACCAATGTCATTACAGCTCTACTAACTGTAGCCATAAATTTAAGTCTTAGGAGGAAGTAACCTTCATGGCATGCAATAAAATAGAGTAGTTTACTTTTTATTAGCAAAATATGTTATAGATTATTCCTGTAATGATGTCATGCTTGCTCTCCTGCTTTTGGTTATGCTTTCTTAAGATGAAAATAAACAAGTAAAGTTATAACTAGCAACCTGTGTAGCCTATGTGGCCATGGGTACTGTTGGAGAATCTAGGACTTTCATACTAACTTCATGTTTTAGCCCTTGAACATAGCGGAGGAAACCTATTACTGTTTCTAGATTTTCTCTGGACCCCTCTATCAGTTTCTCTCCTTGATAATAACTGACTATATACTTAAACATTCTTTTTACTTCCTTGCATCGGAGTAAATGACAGAGGGAGGCTGTCCACTATCATCCAAAGTTCACTGCTCACATGCACAGCAAGGGAAAAAGCAGCATCAGTTATAGCCTTTGTTACAACTTTTTGCACTGACAGCATGTTAAAATGTTACAGTTGGGTAGCCGAAGTTAAATAAAATGTAATTAATGCCACTTGTTTCTATAATATTGTTAACTAAGCATTTTTCAATTATATGTGTGCCTTGCATCATGTTTCCACTGAACAATGCTGATTAAGACAACCCACACAATAGGACACTGGCCAACTATTTGGTGACACCATGCTTACTGTAACTGGGGAGCAGTCGGATGCCTTAGTGGAGCACATGACCTCTATAACTTGGGAGAACCTACAAAGGCTTAGGAGCTGATCACATTGGTGAAGTTCTTAGGAGACCAGAGTTCTGGAGCACATGAGCATTACTGCCTCCAAAGGAAAGGGTGCATGATTGCACCCTGGCACCGCCTGTCACTAAGAGATAAGTATTCTTACTTGTCCTATGATTTTTCCCTTTCCTCTATTCTATTGAGTCATTGTTTAGACACTCAGTCATGTCTGACTATTTTGAGACCCCGTGGACTATAGCTGGCAAGGCTCTTTTGTCCATAGGATTTTCCACGGAAGAATACTGGAGTGGGTTACCATTTCTTACTCCAGGGGATCTTCCTGACACAGAGATTGAACCCATGCCTCTTGTATGCCCTGTGTTGGCAGGCAGATTCTTTACCAGTGCACTACTTGGGAAGCCCCTTGAGAACTCTTAATAAATTCCCTTAAGAATTCTAATCTTTGTCTCAATAACTTTCTATTGTTGGACAATCAAAATAATTGTTCTATTGCTCTGTTTGTACATGCACTAAATGAGATGGGATGTAAAGCATCCCACAACCTGGTAAGTCTCACCAGGGGCTTACATTTCTCATGGGCTTGGTTTACTCTACCAGGTAAGTCACCTACCTAGACCAGCACAAGTGCCGGTCAAGGGAGGAGGAAAGCCTAGAAGGACACCAGACAGGAGGTGTAATGAGTATCATTCAATCTACATGAAGTTATAATTTGTTATAATTTTAAAATAAGGGATGCTAGAAAGCGGGTACTAGTGGTACTTGTGAAGACATTTCAGGGAAGGGAATGTTAGAGTTGAGTTATAAATAAGTAGAGATTAGCCAGGAAAAAAGGAAGAAAAGGGACGATCATATAGGCAATGGGAATACAACAATCAAAGAGGACACGAAAACAGGGATCCAAGCAATCTCACCTCTCTTACAGTAGCTTAGAGCAGAATTCTCCATTTGTGCCATGAAAACAATATTTAACATTAGATCTTTACAAGGAAACTTCTTAAGCAGGAGAAATACAATATATTCTCCTTAGTTTCAGACTGTAAGTAATATCAGAACAGATACTGTGTTCCTCTTAATCAATGCTTTTCCCCTATTGCTTTGTAAATATTAATCCCTCTGCCATGCTGGCCTAAGTCGCTTGGGAGAGGGATAAATTGGGAGATTGAGATTGACATATACACAGTACTATATATAAAATAGATAATAAGGATCTAGTAATAGCACAGGGAACTCTAATCAATACTCTGTAATGGCCTATATTGGAAAAGAATCTAAAAAAGAGTGGAAACTAAAAAAGTATATGTACAGGCTTCAGCCACCCAGGTGGTTCAGTGGTAAAGAATCTGCCTGCCAATGCAGGAAATATGGGTTTGATTCTTGGGTTGGCAAGATCCCCTGGAAAAGGAAATAGCAATCTACTCTAGTATTCTTGCCTGGGGAACCCCGTGGACAGAGGAGCCTGGTGGACTACATTCCATGGGGTTACAAAGAATTGGACACAATTGAGCATGCATGTATAGGCATAATTGATTTCATTTTGCTATCAATAGAAACTAATACAACATTGTAAATCAACTATACTTCAATAAAAATCTTTAAAATTATAAAATAGTTCCTCCGTCCATGGGATTTTCCAGGCAAAAGTACTGGGGTGGGGTGCCATTGCCTTCCCCGTATAAAATAGTTAATTATATTTAATATTATAGTACACATGATGATATTAGAAAATATTAAAATATACATAAAATATTAAAATATACATATTAAAATATACCTAAAACCCCAACATCTTATCCAAGTAAAAAATAAAATGGTTCCCCATTACGCATTCAATTAAAACAATTTCCAAGCTATTGCTTGTAACTAAAGATGGGAGAAGGCTAACAGAATCTCTCAGTGTATGTCCAAGTCTGAAGACAAAGAGAAAGCTGAGCCCAAGCTCATGTTCCATTCTTCCCTCAGGTCTGCATGCTCCAGAATGGATGTTTGCTGAGTCACTTTAGATCCCCAATCCAGACTCCCTGCACTTGAGAGGAGGCATTCCAAAACTGTCTGTGAACATATCACAGCTGTGATTTTACTTAGGAGACTATCTTTTATACCAAATCAGAAGCAGTGAAAATGAAAAGTATGAATCTCCCCTATGGTACTTTTTAAGATTTTCCTTCCAGGGTTAGATGGTCAATAAGAACAGTTATTATTTACACTGGCTTGGCTGACAAGAAACTGTTTGTGTATCTCCAAGACTTCGAGAACAGACAGTATAAAACATCAGACCTCCAAGCCATTCTGTGTACCAATCCTAGGAAAAAGGCTTTTGCCCTTTTGAAATTTAGAGTTCGTATCAGAATAATGGACATTTTTGAGCAAATGGAAATACTCACTCTATCAGAATGGCTCCTATAGTCAGAATTGACCAGGTTTTGGAGAAGGAAATGGCAACCCAGTATTCATGCCTGGAAAATTCCATGGATGGAGAAGCCTGGCGGGCTACAGTCCATGGGGTTGCAAAGAGTTGGACATGACTGAGTGACCTCACTTTCTTTAGGAAAGATTAGAGGTGCTTTTAAATATGTGTGTATTATTAGGCACTGTAGAAGAACTAAAAGTGTTGCCCAAGGAAAAAGTATGTTAAGAGCTATCAGAGCCTATTATGTGGCAGGCAGGTGACTTACATAGATTACTGTCTTTAATCCACACAACTCTATAAGTAGTGTTATCAACTCTATAACATAACAGATTTTACTTGGAGAAACAGGTTACTAAATTTATTTCTATAGACATGCATTGGGCGCTGACCAAGGGCCAGCACCATGATTAGTTACCTTATGTAAAAATTTTCATTAATTTTTACAATCATCCTTTCTGGTAACCCTGGTAACTTTATGAATGAAAAAACAAGCTCCAAAAGTTTAACTTTTCCAAGCTGATACAGCCTTGTAAGTAAAAAAAAAAAAAAAAAAAATCCTATCCTGAGCCTACACTAATCTTGCTACATCCTATAGACCTATACATAAGCATAACAGCAGCTCACTAATAGAGATGCCCTCCTATAAGCCAGCATATCATAAAAAATAGATAGTATGCAGGTAAATGGAAAGAAGCAGGAAGGCACTCTTGATAGATGATCTGAAAATGAGACAGAAAAAGGAAATAAAAGATTTAACTGGCTTACTTCACTCTGTATAATAGGCTCCAGATCCATCCACCTCCTTAGAACTGATTCAAATGTATTCTTTTTAATGGCTGAGTAATACTCCATTGTGTATATGTACCACAGCTTGCTTATCCATTCATCTGTGGATGGACATCTAGGTTGCTTCCACTGGTATTGCAAACAGTGCTGCTATTGCAAACAGTGCTGCTATGAACATTGGGGTACACGTGTCTCTTTCAATTCTGGTTTTCTCAGTGTATATGCCCAGCAGAAACAAAAACACAAATACAGTATACTAACACATATATATGGAATTTAGAAAGATGGTAAAAATAACCCTATTTACGAGACAGCAAAAGAGACACTGATGTATAGACCAGACTTTTGGACTCTGGGACCGGGAGAGGGTGGGATGATTGGGGAGAATAACATTGAAATATGTATAATATTATATCTAAAATGTATTAATTGTTCAAACTAAATACTGTCATGTTACAATTTGTTCATATTAGATGTTTGTAATGTTTCTGATAATCAATAAAAGAGATTCTTGATAAAAAAAAAAAATTTAACTGGAAGACTCCTTGCATTGTGTGGCTTGAGGAAAGCATTCATATAAAGAGATGAAGATGAGAAGGCCGATGACTAGTAACTGGCTCCTGTATCCCACATAAAGCTCAGTAGTAATTTTTTCAGAGTGGCAAATATCTCAAATAAGACTCATTATACTCCCCCCAAATCCACCTTTCTCAGTGTTCTTTATTTCACTGAGTGTCTCAATCATTTATCCAGTTGCTCATGGCAGAAGCCAAGAGCTTACGCTTGACATTTTTTTCACTCTATAACACAAACATACAATCAATTATTAAACTGTGTAGGTTTTGCCTCCAAAAATTTTGCAACTCTATTGCCGTATCTTTATACCCACTGATCACTTTCTCTCCTCCTGAGCTGGGAGATTTCTGATGAAATGTGTTTCCTTTTTACTTGTAGCACAAAATTCATCATAGAGCAGGCAGATGCTCAACCACTTTTGTATACTTTTACGGAATCAAGATACAGTTCTAAACATACTTTTTAAACATTCTCACTTAGTATGTTGTTGTGAAGATTATCGTCCCTATACTCTAGACAAGGAAACTAAGACAGAGGTGAAATTATTTGTCCAACTGGTACAGATGGGATCTGTACCAGTTTCGATCTGAATTAAAACAGACAGACTCCACAACCCATGCCCTTAGCCTTAAATGATATTACCTTCACCCTGCACCTGCAGGGCTCACCTACCACAGAATCTCCTTCCCAGAGGCCACAGAAGTGCTTCCTAAGCCTTTGGACAACAACCCAAATCTAAGACTCTCTCTTTTCCTTTAGGGTTTTGATCCTAAATAGCAAATATATAGGAACAAAAAGAAATTTGGTTTTGAGAGACATCATTCAACCTGAGTAACGTAAGAAAGCAGCAGCCCAATGGCTTACAATCATCAGCATCCTGACCACCATGACCATGTGTCGCTCAGCATTCCTGCCACAAGAGCCCAAGATGCTATCCTTCTGAAGCTGCCATATGTTTATGTAACTTCTGCCCAGAGTCAGAGGGTTAATCAGCAAAAAAATAGTCTGACTTCACCATTCAGGTCAAGGCTAGGAGGAACCAAGTTGATACAGCCAGGATTTAAGGGGGCATTCAGTTTCAGGTTGATGTAGGTGCCAACCTTGTACCAGCGGCATCAACCTGAGAATGGGTGCCTCCTTAGAAGTTCACCCTCCGTGCCTCCTTGCCTTACCCTAGTTCTGAGATCTGACCCTGTCACATTCCAGGAGGATCAAACATGCAGTGATGCTGCAGATCCTCTTCTTTCAGGGTTTCCATGCTGAATCTGTCTGTGACGCAAATCACATAAATGAGCACTGCCTCTGGTTTGAGTCTTCAAGCTAATCCACCCTTTCCCTAGTTTCATTTGAGAGTCTGTGGACAAGTGAAAGGTAATGGAAACCATTTCAGTATCATTAGTCAACACTTTAAGATACCCTTTGACATGTCAGCTTTCCCAACTACTCTCTATCTGCTTGCTCTTTCCTCTGCCTTGCTTCTCTTTTCTACAGCTGTGATGGTGATTAATTCACACCCACTGTCTACTCCAATTCTGGCTGTGTCAAAAGTGGAATGTTCCCTTTCTTCCTTATTGTTACTGGGAATCAGAGGAGTAGATTTGTAGCAGTGAACTTTTTTCTGTTGTTGAAATAAATTACTCAAATTCATTCTTGATATTTTTAAAGTATCTGATTCAGTGGCACCCCATCATCCATGTATCCTAATTATTTCATTACATATCTGAATACATAATTATTTGTAGATTCAGTTCCTAATGCAAGAGTTCTGTAACCTTACATATTTTTTGATTAAGTATTCCAGACTGCAATCACAAAGCCAGAGACAGAAACTAATGTCTCAATATGCTTGCTGCAGATAATAACCTTTCCTTAACCTTAACCTTTCAATATAACATGACTTGTGAAAGAAGGGCTTCCTAGGCACAGTGATGTTGCATGAATCATGCTGGGAAATTTAAGGTTAGTGGAGCCACCCTTCCCATTTCTTGCCCCCAGTCTAATATCGTTTCTTCAGTTAGATGCTTTTATTATTAAAGTCTTTTTCCATTGGAAATTGCAATTCTGAAAGGCTCACGGTATTTTTTTATGGCCTAGCAGTTCCAACTCAATGATATAACACCCTGGCTGAATATTTAGCATAGAATATGGAAAAACACCAGAGGGGATAATTAAGCTCACCAAATGGGACACTGGATTCCTTCATGAGCCAGTGATAAAATGAAGACTGTATTATTAAACTTACATAACAAAAGTTCCAGTGCCTAACTCTGCTTAATATGTCGGCTCCTTCTGGTCATTTTTTATTCTTCAAAGGAAAACAGCCATGAAGTTGGTACAATGCAGAAAAGAAAACTTTAAATAATAGAGGTACAGTAATAGCATTCATATTTGTACTTGCCTCAATCATTCATGCAACTTCAGATATACAAACATACATTGACTATATAATAAATATTCCAAAATCATTTACATTATCATAAATTTTCTTTAAGTATCTCAGAATATAATCTCCAAAGGCTGCAATCTCAATGAAATAATTGTCCATTTGGAATAATGTTGACCCCCTCAATGAGTCTATGGTTTTCCAGTTAGGAACCCAACCAAAGTTTGATTCCTTTCACACTCATATCTTGACTGTCTCTTTCTGAGTTTACTTTATTGCAAGTTTACAGTAAGCATTTGATAAAACATTTCTTACCTTTTATACCCACAATAATTTTGCCCGTTTTCCATGTGCCAAACCTGAAAGTGGACACATCACATCTGCCCTTTTTACTTTCTTTTCCTCTTATTTTTAACATTAACTTCGCATCTTCATTTCCTACTTGCTCCATGAGGATTTATAAAATGCATTTACAGTGGCTACAAACCCATAGCATTGCTTTACAATTACTATATCTTGCTGCTTTGGGATTCACAACTTTTACCTCTGTCTTAAAATTTTTAAAAATATCTTATGAGATGTAATATGTTTCCATAGAGACTCAATTGTATAAATCACTTTGTGTATATCTCAGGTCATTATGGAACTCTTTGGAAAGAGGCTATAATTTTACTAGACTCCAGTGTTTTTTATATATACAGTTTATGAGAAGGTAGAAACTGACAGTAATAATATAAACTTCCAAAGACGTCTAGAGACTGCATAGAGAAGGTTGACAAGAACTTTGAGGGCTAGAAACTTTGTCTTATGGGAAAAAAAAAAAAAAAAGCTTACATATAACCGAGAGGTTAAAGGACTGTCTCATCCTAAATAACCTAAGGGCAATAATTGTATCAATTTTCCTAAATATCTTATATGCTCAGTGCCTCGTATATTCATCCATATCCAACAAATATTTTCTGAGCAGCTACAAGTCCCAGAGAGGACAAAGAACAAACATCTCATTTCCAAAAGCTTGAAGAGACTTTTCTATGACCCTGCCATTCAACCTTTGTCAGCATGATGCAATACACTTTTTTGTTTGTTTGTTGCCCTTAGCTTGACATTCTTTCCTGAATCCAAAGCTGTTACCCAGTAATATGAATGCTAAACTTCAGGAAAGTTTCTCACTAGGCCTAATGCTAGCCTTCCTAGAATGTTCTTCCCTTAGTAAGAAATACTACCATGGGAACTGAAAATGTGAACAGAAAGATTCTTCACTCTCTTTCTGGAAACACCTAGTAGACAGTCTTCTCCAATGTGTAAGGAATTAGGTCAAGAAAGAGTATTTTTGTATGTACCATATGTCTACCACCACACTGGGTCTTAAGAGGAATCTAAGAGAGGAGCATTCATTCAGAATGATTTCCCTCCCAAAGAAGAATATATTAATAATTGGGGAGTGGTGATAATTATAGTAAGGGAATAAAGGATTTAGCTGATGCTGATTGTGCCTTCTCTTAAAGGTTATAGAAGTTTTTCTTTAAAGGTTATATTCAAGCCTTATTTGAAGAGTGGGTAAAATCGATGGAATTGGAATATATAAAGCTGTAGGAGAGACAGAGTTTGGTTTTAATGGCACTAAGGATGCTATAATTTAGCTATGGTTTCAGAGTTTGGTTGTATTCTAGAAAGATCTAATGGTAGATGGAAACTCTATTTCTCCTTCTTAGAAAAGAGCAACATTTATTCCAGATGACCCATGTTCTTCTCCAATATTGTGAAGTAAGCTCTGCTCTGGTCATGATATTCATGGAAGGATATAAATAGAGTACAAACAAGCTCCAGGATCGAGCTTTCCAACCACAGCTGTGTTTGTAGTCTGAGGCTAGACAACATTCTTATTTTCTTTAGCTGATTCCAACATTTCAAGTACAAGTTGAGTTCTTAGTCTGGGCTTAGCGTTATGCTAGGAAATGCCAAAACAAAATGACACTGACAGTTCCTACTTTTCTAGAGTTTATATCTGAATAAAGGAGATAAGATGTTTACAAAAATAAAGGCAAACTTGAATCACACACCAAGGTGATATAGATAGATGGATGTCCCAAAGTTCTAGGGAATTTAATCCAATAATAGACAATCAAAAGGAAAAGCATGATAAGCCAAATCTGTTGACTGAAATTATAATTCAGGATGATTATGTATATGTAAAAAGACTTTTCCCTTCAAAGATCAGGCTGGGTGATAAAGTTGTGAGTGTGAAGAATCATAAAGTATCACATGGGTTTTCTCCTCATTCTTGTATTAATAGCTGAAATCCCTTCACTGAGCACACATTTCAACAGCTATGCAAAGTTAAAGTCATGTGTCTAGTTGAATCTTCCATGTTCAAATCCATTTGTGAAATATTTTACAACTGCCTTGCAATTCATATCCCAAATTTTGTTGGCAGGTGATAATGGTGAGGACTGCTCTTGCAGAAGGCAGACAGTTGTTACTATTTAAAGGCGTTTCATTTCTGACACAGTCTCAGATCAGATCAGATCAGTCGCTCAGTCGTGTCCGACTCTTTGCGACCCCATGAATCGCAGCACGCCAGGCCTCCCTATCCATCACCAACTCCCGGAGTTAACTCAGACTCACATCCATCGAGTCAGTGATGCCATCTAGCCATCTCATCCTCTGTCGTCCCCTTCTCCTCTTGCCCCCAATCCCTCCCAGCATCAGAGTCTTTTCCAATGAGTCAACTCTTCACATGAGGTGGCCAAAGTACTGGAGTTTCAGCTTCAGCATCATTCCTTCCAAAGAAATCCCAGGGCTGATCTCCTTCAGAATGGACTGGGTGGATCTCCTTGCAGTCCAAGGGACTCTCAAGAGTCTTCTCCAACACCACAGTTCAAAAGCATCAATTCTTCGGCGCTCAGCCTTCTTCACAGTCCAACTCTCACATCCATACATGACCACAGGAAAAACCACAGCCTTGACTAGATGAACCTTTGTTGGCAAAGTAATGTCTTTGCTTTTCAAATATGCTGTCTAGGTTGGTCATAACTTTCCTTCCAAGGAGTAAGCATCTTTTAATTTCATGGCTGCAGTCACCATCTGCAGTGATTTTGGAGCCCCAAAAAATAAAGTCTGACGCTATTTCCACTGTTTCCCCATCTATTTCTCATGAAGTGATGGGACCGGATGCCATGATCTTTGTTTTCTGAATGTTTAACATTAAGCCAACTTTTTCACTCTCCATTTTCATTTTCATCAAGAGGCTTTTTAGTTCCTCTACACTTTCTGCCATAAGGGTGGTGTCATCTGCATATGTGAGGTTATTGATATTTCTTCTGGCAATCTTGATTCCAGTTTGTGCTTCCTCCAGCCCAACGTTTCTCATCATGTACTCTGCATATAAGTTAAATAAACAGGGTGACAATATATAGCCTTGGCGTACTCCTTTTCCTATTTGGAACCAGTCTGTTGTTCCATGTCCAGTTCTAACTGTTGCTTCCTGACCTGCATACAGATTTCTCAAGAGGCAGATCAGGTGGTCTGGTATTCCCATCTCTTTCAGAATTTTCCACAGTTGATTGTGGTCCACACAGTCAAAGGCTTTGACATAGTCAATAAAGCAGAAATAGATGTTTTTCCGGAACTCTCTTGCTTTTTCGATGATCCAGCGGATGTTGGCAATTTGATCTCTGGTTCCTCTGCCTTTTCTAAAACCAGCTTGAACATCAGGAAGTTCACGGTTCACATATTGCTGAAGCCAGGCTTGAAGAATTTTGAGCATTACTTTACTAGCGTGTGAGATGAGTGCAATTGTGCGGTAGTTTGCGCATTCTTTGGCATTGCCACAAGGCAAAAATGAGCATGCCCTTTAAATGCTTGACCATTTTCCTCTCAAGTTGCTCTTTTATTAATACAAATGAATCACTCTCCAGTGATCACTGAAATGAGCAAAGCAAAAAATGTGCCATTTCTCAGAGATCTGAACTCATCCTAGGGACTACTGACTGACTACTCACAGAGAATGAAGGAGTTCACATGTCAGTATTAAGAGATGCTTGGCAACTAAATTTAAGAACAGAAATGGCTCTCAGAGCTTCTAAAGTCTTCAGGGAAGATTTTGGAACATTCCGTTAAACACCTTAGAATTTTACACCATCAGTGATCCAGAGCCTTCCTGAGACATCTACATCCTACCACAGCCTGTAGAAGAGTTATTTAGCTTAACATTTATTAACTCTGAACAAGGGTGATGGTTAGGTTTCATTCCAAGTATGAACCAGTAGTATCACCTAGTAGCTATATGTTCTGTATTCTATTAACTATGTCTGCCTCAGAACTAGAATTAGATACTAAAGGACAGAATATGTCATCCCGTCTGATAGATTCCATCATTTGCTCTTTCCAATACAAAGGCGATATAGCATTTGGAGACAGGAATTTAGGTTCTAGAACCAAAATGCCTAGGTTCTTACTACTTTCTACATAATTTTTCTAGGCCAGACTTTCCTCATTTATAAATGAGGATACTTAAATTTACTTATCAGGATTGTTGCAGATTAAGCAGGTAAGGCAAAATAAAGCGCTTAGAATGGCACCTTGATACACTGTAAGTGTCAAGCAGTATAATTATAACTGTTTCTTTTCTTCACTATTAACCTCTTTCAAAAGTTACAGTTTAGCTTTTCAATGCAAATAAAGCACTGTGGCGCTCCTTCTCATCACTCTTGCCATCATTATCATCACCTAAATTTACATTTTCAAAGCATTTTACATTTATTATCTCATCAAATATTTACTGCTTGAACACCTCCAATAATAAGAACAACAAGACTGTCTCATTCATAGATAAGCCCTTAGGTTACAAGATAGTTCTTCCTTGTATTGAAGAGATTTCCTACCACCCAGTTAGTTTCACTCAGTCCTTGGTCTCTCTTACTCATATTAAAGTCTGATATCTTCCTATAAAATAATTATTTTGAAATCTAAAGGTAGTTATTATTGCTTCTCTAAGAAGTTGTACAGAATCATAGACATTCTCCCATCTCCCCTGTTTAAAAATACAGATTCTCCTGGATACATGTATATGTATGGCTGAGTCCCTTCACCATTCACCTGAAACTATCACAACATTGTTAATCAACTATACCTAATAACGGGGAAGGCAATGGCACCCCACCCCAGTACTTTTGCCTGGAAAATCCCATGGACGGAGGAGCCTGGTAGGCTCCAGTCCATGGGGTCGCTAAGAGTTGGACACGACTGAGCGGCTTCACTTTCACTTTTCACTTTCATGCACTGGAGAAGGAAATGGCAACCCACTCCAGTGTTCTTGCCTGGAGAATCCCAGGGACAGGGGAGCCTGGTGAGCTTCCGTCTATGGGGTCGCACAGAGTCGGACACGACTGAAGTGACTTAGCAGCAGCAGCATACCCAATAAAAAAAAAAAGTTAAAAAATGCAGACTCTGAGCACTATCCCTTAGCTGCAGCAATCAAGTTTTTGCCCATACTCCCAGAATTCTGACATGGGTGGTCCAAAGGTCTTACCACGGAAGGACTGCACAGTTTGTGTATCTACGATTTACCTACGCATGTTTAGTCTCCTCCCTTCTCCACCCTGCTTTGTGTTCTAGGAGGCTGAATATGAAGTGTGTCAGTGCCTCTCTGGCTTCCTTTGGGGTTCATATGACTGGAAGCACCAGCTGGAGGTCATGGACTCCCTCCTGTGGGTCACACCAAAGAGCAAGCTCCTGTCAGGTCCGAGCACATTCTTTCTGATTTCCAGTGATCATTTCTTTCTGCTGCACCTTTAGATCTCTGGATGAAAAAGACACCTTGTTCTAACTGTTCCCAGGGAGCTGCTTTATACTGAGTGATTTCCCTACATCCTGTCCCTTCTTTGTAAATGGAAAATTTACTAAACTCTCCTTGAAACTATCTAGTTAGACAGTGCTATTTCTTTTCTGCAGCTTTCCTGGCTGATGCACTAGTTTAGACAAAGGTATTCAAATACCCTCTTCTCTACTCAAAGTAGGGTAACCTTGGGGAACTTGAGATCCCAAAGCCCCAGTTCTCTTACTTAGAAATGAGGTAATAAGAATACCTACTTCATGCAGGAGTCACTAGAATTGAGTACATATGCATGCAAACTGCTTAACTAAGACTCCAGTGCACAGTAAACATTTGATATGACTTAGCTATAACTGTTGTCATTCTTTTCCAGTTTAAATTAAAAGCAACTACTACTTAGACTTTAAACCCAGGGAGACAAGAAGTGAATTTGCAAAACATAAAAAAGATAATTATAATATATCAAAGGAGGAGGAATATAATTATAAGGTAAATAAATATTTTAAAGGAGATTTCAATCAAAGAAATTAGACAAACATATTTCTCATTTTTAGCTTAAGAAATTTCTGAAGCTACAGAAATCCTTTCAAAGTAAATATCTGATGAGAATTTAAGAATACATTTCATTAAGGGGAGTTAGGATTCTAAATTAGAAATATAACAAGCTTTAGCTGATGTTTTAAAAAGTCCATTAAGATAAGAAGATCCCCAATACTAGTCATATTCATTGATTTAGTTTGATGAAAGCCAAAGATAAAAATGGAGAAAAAAATAAGGATTAAACCAAATCCCATATAATCTTTCCAGCAGGATTACTTACGTCTGAGGGTTTTTTCTCATCTTAAGATAGCACCTTGAAAATTCTAGGCTTATTGGGAACAAGAAGATAACATGAATCCTTTCAAATTTATTTAATTTTTAAAAATAACCCACATTGGCTACATGGGAAAAAGGCTTAGTATGAGAATAAACCCTGGGGCAACACAAGGATCCACATTCATTATAGTCTCTGCCAACACTGTATCATTACTTCAGGTTCAAAGCAAAATCAATAGCAAATCATTTGACTTTGTAATAGCAGAAACTCAAGGCGACACCAACTTAATCAAAGAAAGCTGTCTGGAAGGAGGTAGCTGCATGCACCAGGTTTTAATACTGTGAAGGATTTCAGCATCAAGTGAAATAATTGTCTAAAATCCAGCTTTTCTATTTGTGTATTATTTAGGCAGCTAAATGCCTTGCTATAAATCTTAGTATTACATATTTGACAAATTACCTGTTCATAAGACCATTAGGGTTTGTTTCTACTCATAAGTTTGTTAAAGCCAAGAGAACAATAACAACCACCCACCAAACACGGGGATATGTATTTCTCTAAATTGAACAAGGTACTTTTGTGTGCAGGAATCTCATACATGTGAACAGAGATGGGCCTCAGCTTCTGGCATTTTCTGCAAATTATTAGCAACATGCCTATTTCCATTTTGATACCTAGTTCAAATTTTATGTACTTAGCTAACTCATATGATTGAGTAGTCTTTCTACTGATGTTGGAAAGAAAATGAAGGGTAAGTTAGATATCCGTTGGAATTGGTATCTGCCATTTATAGTCCTTGTTTGATTTACAAATGGGCAAACCTGTTAATACTATCAAAAAAAAAAAAAAAGCCCCCTGCAACAATAGACACTTGTTTTTTATTTACTGAGATATTCCCATAGAATCTCCTCAGATCACAAAGGTAGGATGGACCTCCCATTCTAGGCATTAAGCCTAGAGAAGAGGAAGTGGGTATTTTCATGTATGGGAAGTCATTGGAAAGGTTATATATTTCACAACATAGTCAAGTATTTTAGCTTCAAAGAACTTGAGGCAACATTGAATTTAATCCTCTTTAAGATGAGGATGCTGAGGTCCGGGGCGGTGCATGGTCTATTAAAAGGTATATATTTGTTAAACTATTAAAGCACTTGATTAGTCTAATCTATTTCTCTTATTATTTTATTTATTATAATTTATTTCCAACTGCTCTCCTACCCTTTGATTAAATGTCTCTTCTTATAAGCTAAAAGCATTTGCTCTCTGTAAAGATTCACAATATACTGATTATCTTGGTGTGACAAAGTAGATTAATAAATTTACCTTCTCTTTTTAGAAAAAAAGCAACCAACCAACCACAGCATTGGGTTAAAATTCATGCCTGAAAAAAAGTAAAATCATAAAATTAAGCTATGAAAACTTAAGGTATTAATAGGTAGATAGCAATTTTTTACCCACTGATCTAAGTAAGGGGTGAATGTGAAGTTACTCAGTCGTGTCTGACTCTGCGACCCCATGGACTGTAGCCTACCAGGCTCCTCTGTCCATGGGATTTTCCAGGCAATAGTACTGGAGTGGATTGCCATTTCCTTCTCCAAAGGATCTTTCCAACCCAGGGATCAAACCCAGGTCTCCCGCATCGTAGACAGACGCTTTAGCATCTGAGCCACCAGGGAAGTCCAAGGGGTGAGGTGGTGATTATATTTGCCTGCCAGTTTCCTAGACAATACACAGGTTTTGAACATTCAATCTGTAGATACATTTGTTTATCCTTACAATCAACCACCATTGTGGGAATTGCAGTCCTCAACACTAAGATGGAAATGATTATAAAAACAAGGCCTCTGCTCAAGGAGATCCAAGTCTGTGGGGCTTTTTGATAAGATCTTCTGATAATATTTATACTTCAGAAATGAAGAAGCAGGAAGAGGAACAACCTAGATGCAGTTTCACAAGGAGAGGTGATCTGTTTTTGAGGGGGGTTTTTTGTGTTTTTTTGCTTGTATTTTTTTGTGTGTGTGTTTGAGAGATATTAGAAACTCTCCTGTGACTGTCACTAACTTAATGTCATGTGAAGACCGTTGTTTTATCCAGTATTTGTAAAGATTTTCATGCTCCTGGTCTTTCCTACTCTGGAAGAAACTTCTGACTCATTCCTAAAGTTCTATTAAAAGTAAGTATAGCACTAATGACTATCCCAAAGCCTTTGACTGTGTGGATCACAATAAACTGTGGAAAATTCTGAAAGAGATGGGAATACCAGACGACCTGACCTGCCTCTTGAGAAACCTGTATGCAGGACAGGGAGCAACAGTTAGAACTGGACATGGAACAACAGACTGGTTCCAAATAGGAAAAGGAGTACGTCAAGGCTGTGTATTGTCATCCTGATTATTTAACTTATACGCAGAGTACATCATGAGAAACGCTGGGCTGGAGGAAGCACAAACTGGAATCAAGATTGCAAGAAGAAATATCAATAACCTCAGATATGCAGATGACACCACCCTTATGGCAGAAAGTGAAGAAGAATTTAAGAGCCTCTTGATGAAAGTGAAAGAGGAGAGTGAAAAAGTTGGCTTAAAGCTCAATATTCAGAAAAGGAAGATCATGGCATCCGGTCCAATCACTTCATGGCAGACAGATGGGGAAACAGTGGAAACAGTGGCAGACTTTTATTTTTCTGGGCTTACTCCTTGGAAGGAAGTTATGACTAACCTAGATAGCATATTCAAAATCCATAGTTTATCAGGCACTCTATCTATCAGATCTAGTCCCTTAAATCTATTTCTCACTTCCACTGTATAATCATAAGGGATTTGATTTAGGTCATACCTGAATGGTCTAGTGGTTTTCCCTACTTTCTTCAATTTACATCTTAATTTGGCAATAAGGAATTCATGATCTGAGCCACAGTCAGCTCCCAGTCTTATTTTTGCTGACTGTATACAGTTTCTCCATTTTTGGCTGCAAAGAGTATAATCAATCTGATTTCAGTATTGACCATCTGGTGATGTCCATGTGTAGAGTCTTCTCTTGTGTTGCTGGAAGAAGGTGTTTACTATGACCAGTGCATTCTCTTAGCAAAACTCTATTAGCCTTTGCCCTGCTTCATTCTGTACTCCAAGGCCAAATTTGCCTGTTACTCCACGTGTTTCTTGACTTCCTACTTTTGCATTATAGTCCCCTATAATGAAAAGGACATCTTTTGGGGGTGTTAGTTCTAAAAGGTCTTGTAGGTCTTCATAGAACCGTTCAACTTCAGCTTCTTCAGCGTTATTGGTCAGGGCATAGACTTGGATTACCTCCGTCATTTTAAAGATGAGGATCCCAAGACACAGAGTGCTTATATGATTCCCTCAGTCACCCTGCTAGATTGGGGAACAACCAGGATTTGATCATCCTGCTAGATTGGAGAACAACCAGGATTTGAACACAGGTGTTCTCTCCCCATGGAGAAGGCAATGGCACCCCACTCCAGTACTCTTGCCTGGAAAATCCCATGGACAGAGGAGCCTGGTAGGCTGCAGTCCATGGGGTTGCTAAGAGTCAGACACGACAGAGCGACTTCACTTTCACTTTTCACTTTCATGCATTGGAGAAGGAAATGGCAACCCACTCCAGTGTTCTTGCCTGGAGAATCCCAGGGACAGCGGGGCCTGGTGGGCTGCTGTCTATGGGGTCACACAGAGTTGGACACGACTGAAGCGACTAAGCAGCAGTAGCAGCAGCAGTTCTCTCCCCAAAGTCTCCTTACTTTGCCATAAAATCACACTGCCTCTCTATGCTCTCTTTGTTTTTAAAGTGGTTAAGAGCTTGGGCACTATGTCAAGCACACAGGTTCATGTTACCTCTTAAAAGTGTACTTTCAGCACATAACTTTCACTCAGCTTACCATCTGAAAAGAGTGATTCAATGAATACCTCCTTCAAGAGATTGTTAACAAATTAAACTGTGTATAAAGCCAGTGAAATAAAACTTTGAGGAAATGATAATGCTCTTCTTATTGCTATTATTAACTGTTTTGTGTGTTAATAGCCTAATAGCCAACAGACTTGCAATCACCCAATAAAGTGAAGTATGTAGCAATGAGAACACAGAGGAAAAAAATGGCAAATTCTGATAGAAACCACTAAAGGACATGGAAGACTAAGTGAAATAGGAGAGGAAAGAACCACCTTCTACAGGAAAAAAAAAATAGAGCGAGCCTACTTCTGTCTTGTAAGAATTGAAAAAAAATGTTTTAAAAAATCAAGTTAATATAGTTGATAAATTAGGGTCTATTAGATTGAATGCTTTCCCCTAAAATGTATATGTTGAAGCCTTACCCCTAGTGTGATGATATATGGAGATGAAGCCTTTGAGGGGTAATTAGGGTTAGGCTTCCTGATGGGATTAGATCTTTAAAAAAAATATTTGGCCATACCACCTGGTAGGTGGGATTTTATTTCCCTGACCATGGATCAAACCTGCACCCCTTGCTTTGGAGGTGTGGAGTCTTTAACCACTGGATTGCCAGAGAAGTAGGGGATTAGTCTCTTTATAAGGAGAAAAATTAGTATGCTTTCTCTCAGCTGAAGGTGACAATTTGCAAGCCAGGATGAAGGCTCTCACCAGAAACTGGCCATGTTGGCACCCTCAGACTTCTAGCTTCTGGAACTGTGACAAAATCCATTTCTGTAATTTAAACCACCCAGTCTCTGGTATTTTGTTATAGCAGACAGGATCGAATATCTGGAAAACCAAGCCTAACTGAAGAGGAGGTAAGAGCACCTGAAAAGTAACCTTTCTAATACATGGCAAATATATACTTTGAACACTGTTACCATTCTAGATGTGTTAGTGTATTTTCTTTTTTTTTTTTTTTTTTTAGTCAAGAGAACTGAGATGGGAGTTAGGGAAAGTTTTTTTTTTCTTTTTTTTACATATGTATGATATAGATGGCCAGCAGTGAGGAAACTAATTCATTAACATGGTGCAACAGAACAATTTATTTAAACTGGTGCCTTCTCTTCCTCCTCCTCCCCTCTGTTTCCATCTCTTTTAGTGAAGCATCCCTTTTCCAAGTCCAAAATGGTGGAAGGGTAAAGAAGCACCACTCTGTGGTCAATAGCCCTTGAGCCTAAGCTTAATGTTGTGATGTTCTGATGGCAGTCAGGGCCCAAGCAGCAATGATAGTACATTCAGACTGGTCCACTGAGAAGCACTTAATGAAGATGGCTTGTTAACGCACAGGCAGAATTTAGGGAAGACAACCGTGATTCATGCAATGCACCAAGGCCAGCAAACGTGTGGAACTAGTACTCTACTTAGGCTTTCGGGTAGCAGAACGAAATACAGAGTAGATAGCTGCAAGGTAGATCTTCCCAAGAGGTGCTGTGGCCTTCAGTAGAGGGATGGAGCCAAACCACAGGAATTCAGCAAGGGCAGAACTGGGGGAGTAAACACCTTCATCTCATTGTCTTCCACCCCATTCTCTAATCTCTGGCTAAAAACATCCACTGATAGCAGAAAGCAAAAGGCTTTTTTTTTTTTTTTTAATGTTGGCCATGTACATCAGGCTTCTAGGACACAAGCAGAGTAGACAGAGGGTGGAAAGTGGATTTGGAGGGCAGAGAGAAGATAATCCACCACAGGAAGAAAGAAAGAAGGGAGAGATAACAGCCCACTGAGGGGGAAAAAAAAAGAAAAAGTGCTATAGGTTCCTCCAGCGCTCTAACAGTAGGGTAAGTGATGCCTGCTTCTGGACTAGTAACTCCAGCAAGACTTCAAAGTGGAAATCTACTGGCAAGGCTTAGGAGTGGGATCTTAAACACAAGGCTTCAGAGTCAGCCAAGAGTGTGGCCAGGAGCCCAAAGCCTCAGGACTTTAAGACATCTAAGGGCTTCAACAATGAGAATACCATTTCTTTTGTTATGGTGCAGACAAGATCAGGCATTTGCTCAGGATTACACACCCATCAGTTGGAGAAATTGAGCTGTATTAATTCTGAATTTTTTCCCCCTTGTGCCAATGTGCTTAATAGATGTAACCCCTCTAGCCTTTGTTTTTGTTGTCATAAAAATATTTTTACAATAATTTATATAACCATATCCTGTCTGATCAGCTGAAACGACTCGGTGAAACATCTATGAAAGTGAGAAGTGTGGATCTGGCTGTATTTCATACTCTCAGCCTCATCCCCTAGAAAGAGACAAGTGATGAGTATAGATAAATTACATGACATTTTCTTCCTAATAAAAGTATTTCTTTAGATAGTCTGAATTCTTTTTTTTTTTTTTTTTTTTTTGCTATCAACATTTTATTTTTTTAATTAAATTTTATTTTGCTTAACTTTACAACATTGTATTGCTTTTGCCATACATCAAGATGGATCCGCCACAAGTATACATGTGTTCCCCATCCTGAACCCTCCTCCCTCCTCCCTCCCCATACCATCCTTCTGGGTTGTCCCAGTGCACCAGCCCCAGGCATCTGTTATCAGGCATCATACCTGGACTGGTGACTCATTTCAGATATGATATTATACATATTTCAATGCTGTTCTCCCAAATCATCCCACCCTCTCCCGTTCCCAGAGTCCAAAAGTCTGTTCTATACATCAGTGTCTCTTTTGCTGTCTCGTAAACAGGGTTATTGTTACCGTCTTTCTAAATTCCATATATATGCGTTAGTATACTGGATAGTCTGAATTCTTAACTGATGCAGAAGGATTCAAAATACTTTTCAGCATTTGGATAAAGAGATAAACTCTTAGATTTATGATCTATAGATGAAACCTTAGGAGGATTAAGATTTGGAATGGGGATGGGAATAAAATTAGAAATTTTTGCAGAAGTGAAGATATTTTCTTAAGCACTGAATATTTTAAAAAGGGCAAGAAAGATTAAATTTCTTTTAAGAGGAATGGGGATCCTTTGGGTATTAGCTGATTCCACAGGATAAGCACCATCAATTGTCTTTCAATTGGCTTATTTCTAGACCTCTCTAGCAGTAGAAGTTGTATAAAACTGAATATCAAGCAAATAATTATTGTCCATAGCAGTAAAAATGAACATTCTCTAGTAAATATAAAATTGATTTTCCAATCTGTAGAAAAGATGACTCCAAACATTACATTTTATTGCCCAACAGATGTTTAGCCAGATTAGCACCTATTATTACATTTATCTCTGCATTCCTGATTGCCTGAGTATATCTGTCTTCCAAATTCACCTGTGAACCCAGTATTAGTATCTTTCTGGTTCCCATTAATGTTATATACATCTTTGATAGCTTTTCTTTATGTATTTGTATAGGAGTCATAATTTAACCTTATACTTTAGAATTTTATGCAATCATTCTAAAGTTGCTTAGTGATTTCTGAGTAGCATTTATTTTTATTCAACAAGTATTTATTGAATGTCTGCTTTGTCCCACGTAGTAAGACACTGTGGTTTCAAACAGTGAGGAAGACAGAAAATACTCCAGCCCTAATGCATGCCACAGTCTAGTGTAGATGACAGAAACTGGAGTAATTTTATTTAAATATAAAAATAAAATTCTGGTGTATGTCATGCAGGAAATAAATATTGACTTTTAAGGGAAAATAATAGAAGAATCAGACCAGATAAGGCAGTTCAAAGTGATCTTCCTAAGGTTTTAAGCTGATATCTGAGGCAAATTTACTAAGTCACTGTGAGGTAAGGATGAGTACAAGCAAGAATATTTCCACATAGAGGATTTAATCCATGTAAAGACCTAGAGATGGAAAAGACAAGTCACTTTGGAGCAGAAAGTAAAGAACAATGTGGTGCCAGAAGGAAAGACCCTGAAGGGTCTTGCCATCCAAGATATGTACTTTGATCCTAAAAATACGAAAGTGAAAGTGAAATCGCTCAGTCGTGTCCGACTCTTTGCGACCCCATGGACTGTAGCCTACCAGGCTCCTTCCTCCATGGGATTCTCTAGGCAAGAGTACTGGAGTGGGTTGCCATTTCCTTCTCCAGGGGATCTTCTTGACCCAGGGATCGAACCCTGGTCTCCTGCATTCCAGGCAGACGCTTTAACCTCTGAGCCACCAGGGAAGCCCCTTCGTATATACTTAAATACGAAGTATATAAATTATACATACTTAAGAGGCTAAAGTAGATTCCCATTGATCCTAGTATTAAAAAAAAAAAAAACCTTTCTAGGAATACAGAGAGAATGGAATAGAAGATTTTTAAAAATGTGGAAAGTTTGCTTTTGTTTGGTTTTAATGGGAATACTGAGCTTGATTTAACATAGGATGAGTACAAGATGCTTCGAGATTTTTCTAGCAAGTATTGATGTAGGTAACTATATGCCAGGAAATTTGGAAAACTCAGCAGTGAGAAAAGGTCAGTTTTCATTCCAATCCCAAAGAAAGGCAATGCCAAAGAATGTTCAAACTACTGAACAATTGCACTCACCTCACATACTGGTAAAGTAATACTCAAAATTCTCCAAGCCAGGCTTCAACAACACATGAACCGTGAACTCCAGATGTTCAAGCTGGTTTTAGAAAAGGTAGAGGAACCAGAGATCAAATTGCCAACATCCGCTGGATCATCAAAAAAGCAAGAGAGTTCCAGAAAAACATCTATTTCTGCTTTATTGACTATGACAAAGACTTTGACTGTGTGGATCACAATAAACTGTGGAAAATTCTGAAAGAGATGGGAATACCAGACCACCTGACCTACCTCTTGAGAAATCTGTATGCACGTCAGGAAGCAACAGTTAGAACTGGACATGGAACAACAGACCAGTTCCAAATAGGAAAAGGATTACGTCTAGACTATATGTTGTCACCCTGCTTATTTAATTTATATGCAGAGTACATCATGAGAAACGCTGGGCTGGAGGAAGCACAAGCTGGAATCAAGATTGCCAGGAGAAATATCAATAACCTCAGATATGCAGATGACACCACCCTTATGGCAGAAAGTGAGGAAGAACTAAAGAGCCTCTTGATGAAAGTGAAAGAGGAGAGTGAAAAAGTTGGCTTAAAGCTCAACATTCAGAAAACTAAAATTATGTCATCCAGTCCCATCACTTCATGGCAAATAGATGGGGAAACAGTGGCAGACTTTAATTTTGGGGCTCCAAAATCACTGCAGATGGTGACTGCAGCCAAGAAATTAAAAGACTCTTACTCCTTGGCAGGAAAGTTATGACCAGCCTAGACAGCATATTAAAAAGCGGAGATATTACTTTGCCAACAAAAGTCCGTCTTGTTAAGGCTATGGTTTTTCCAGTAGTCATATGTGGATGTGAGAGTTGCACCATAAAGAAAGCTGAGAACCAAAGAATTTATACTTTTGAACTGTGGTATTGGAGAAGACACTTGAGAGTCCTTTGGACTGCAAGGAGATCCAACCAGTCCATCCTAAAGGAAATCAGTCCAGAATACTCATTGGAAGGACTATTGCTGAAGCTGAATCTCCAATACTCTGGCCATCTGATGTGAAGAACTGACTCACTTGAAAAGACCCTGAGGCTGGGAAAGATTGAGGATGGGAGGAGAAAGGGGTGAGAGAGGATGAGATGGTTGGATGGCATCACTGACTCAATGGACATGAGTTTGAGTAAGTTCTGGGAGTTAGTGAAGGACTGGGAAGCCTGTCATGCTGCAGTCCATGGGGTCACACAGAGTCCGAGACGACTGAGTGACTGAACTGAACTGATTCTGAAGCTTGTAAGGTGATATCTCATTGTAGTTTGATTTGCATTTCTCTGATAATGAGCAATGTTGAGCATCTTTTCATGTGTTTGTTAGCCACCTGTATGTCTTCTTTGGAGAAATGTCTATTTAGGTATTTTTCCCACTTTTTGATTGGATTTTTTTTTTTGTCTGGCATTGAGTTGTATGAGCTGCTTGTATATTTTGAAAATTAATCCTTTGTCAGTTGTTTCATTTGCTATTATTTTCTCCATTCTGAGGATTGTCTTTTCACCTTGCTTATAGTTTCCTTTGCTGTGCAAAAGCTTTTTAAGTTTAATCAGGTCCCACTTGTTTACTTTTGTTTTTATTTCTGTTACTCTAGGAGTCATAAAGGATCTTGCTTTGATTTATGTCATCGAGTGTTCTGCCTATGTTTTTCCTTAAAGAGTTTTATAGTTTCTGGTCTTATATTTAGGACTTTAATGCATTTTGGTTTATCTTTCTGTATGGTGTTAGGAAGTGTTCGAATTTCACTCTTTTACATGTAGCGGTCCAGTTTTCCCAGTACCATTTATTGAAGAAGCCGTCTCTGCCCCATTGTATATTCTTGCCTCCTTTGTCAAAAACAAGGTACCCATAGGTGCATGGATTTATTTCTGGGATTTCTATCTTGTTCCATTGGTCTATATTTCTGTTTTTGTGCCAGTACCATAATGTCTTGATGACTATAGCTTTGTAGTATAATCTGAAGTCAGGAGGGTTGATTTCTCCAGCTCCATGCTTCTTTCTCAAGACTGCCTTGTCTATGCATTGTGTTTCCATATGAACTGTGAAATTTTTTTTTCTAGTTCTATGAAAAATGCCATTGGTAACTTGAGAGGGATCACATTGAATCTGTAGATTGAATTTGGTAATATAGTCATTTTCTAAGTATTGATTCTTCCTACCCAGAAACATGAAATATTTCTCCGTATATGTCATCTTTGATTTCTTTCATTATTGTCTTATAATTTTCTGTGTACAGTCCTTTTGTCTCCTTAGATAAGTTTATTCCTTGATATTTCTTTTTGTTGCAATGGTGAATGACATTGATTCCTTAATTTCTCTTCTGATTTTTCATTGTTAGTATATAGAAATGCAAGTGATTTGTGTGTATTGATTTTGTATACTGCAACTTTGCTAAATTCACTGATTAGTTCTAGTAATTTTCTGATAGTGTCCAAGGGTTTTCTATGTACAGTATCACATCATCTGAAAACAGTTAGAGCTTTACTTCTTTCCCAATCTGGATTCTTTTATTTCTTTTTCTTCTCCAATTGCTGTAGCTAAGACTTCCAGAACTATGTTGAATAATAGTGGTGAAAGTGGACACCTTTGCCTTTTCCTGATCTTAGGGGGAATGCTTCCAGTTTTCATCACTGAGAATAATATTGGCTGTAGGCTTATCATATATGGCCTTTATTTTGCTGAAGTAGGTTCCTTCTATGCCCATTTTTTGAAGAGTTTTAATCTAAATGGGTGCTGAATTTTGTCAAAGGCTTTTACTGCATCTATTGAGATAATCATAAGTTTTTATCTTTTAATTTGTTAATAGGATAGATCACACTGATTGATTTGTGTATATTGAAGAATCCTTGCATTCCTGGAATAAACCCAGCTTGATTATGGTATATGAGCTTTTTGATGTGTTGCTGAATGCTGTTTGCTAAAATTCTGTTGAGGATTTTTGCATCTATGCTCATCAGTAATATTGGCCTGTAATTTACTTTTTTGGGGTTGTCTTTGTCTGGTTTTCGTATCATGGTGATGGTGGCCTCGTAGAATGAGTTTGGAAGTGTTCCTTCCTCTCCAATTTTTTGAAAGAGTTTAAGAACTATAGGCATTAGCTCTTCCCTAAATGTTTGACAGAATTCTCCTGTGAAGCCATCTGGTCCTGGGCTTTTGTTTTTTGGGAGATTTTTAATCACAGCTTCAATTTCAGTGCTTGTAATTGGGTGGGTTGTTCATAATTCCTATTTCTTCCTGGTTCAGTCTTGGAAGACTGAAATTCTCTACGAATCTGTCCATTTCTTCCAGATTATCCATTTCATTGCCATATAGGTGTTCATAATGGTCTCTTACAATCTTTTGTATTTCTGCATTGTCTGTTGTAACCTCTCCTTTTTCATTTCTAATTTTGTTGATTAATTTCTTCTGCCCTTTTTTCTTGATGAGTCTGGCTAAAGGTTTGTCAGTTTTGTTTATCTGCCTAAAGAACCAGCTTTTAGTTTTATTAATCTTTACTATTGTTTCTTTCATTTTTCATTCACGTTCTGCTAGAATCCTTATTATTTCTTTCCTTCTACTAATTTGTGGGGGGAGGGGGTTGTTGTTTTTGTTGTTCTTTCTTCCCAATTGTTTTAGGTGTAAAGTTAGGATGTCTATTCAATGTTTTTCTTGTTTCTTTAGGTAGGATTGTATTGCTATAAACGTCCCTTAAGAACTGCTTTTGCTACATCCCATAGGTTTTAAGTTGTCATGTTTTCATTGTCCTTTATTTCTAGAAATACTTTGATTTCTGTTTGGATTTCTTTAGTAACCTGTTGGTTATTTAGAAACATATTGTTTAATCGCCATGTGTTTGTGTTTCTTACAGTTTTTTTTTTTTCTTGTAATTGATGTCTAGTCTCATAGCATTGTTGTCAGAGAAGATTACTGATACAGTTTAAATTTTCTTAAATTTACTGAGGTTTGATTTGTGACCCAAGATGTTGTCTATCCTGGAGAATGTTCCATGTACACTGAGAAGAAGGTGTATTCTTCTGCATTTGGATGGAATGTCGTTATGTTATCAATGAGATCCATTTCATCTAATGTATCATTTAAGACTTGTGTTTCCTTATTAATTTTCTGTTTTGATGATCTGTCCATTGGTGTGAGTGGTGTGTTAAAGTCTCCTACTATTATTGTGTTATTGTCAATTTCTCCTTTTATGTCTGTTGGTGTTTGTCTTATGTATTGAGGTGCTCCTATGATGGGTGCATAGATATTTACAATTGTTATGTGTTCCTCTTGGATTGACCCCTTGATCATTATGTAGTGTTCTTCCTTATCTCTTGTAATCTTCTTTATTTTAAGGTCTATTTTGTCTGACATTAGGATTGCTACTCCAGATTTCTTTTGCTTACCATTTACATAGAATATGTTTTTGTATCATCTAGGCTTCAGTGTATATGTGTCTGTAGGTCTGAAGCGGATTTCTTATAGACAGCATATATATGGGTCTTGTTTTTGTATCCATTCAGCCAGTCTTTGTCTTTTTGTTGAAGCATTTAGACCATTTACATTTAAAGTAATTATTGATATATATGTTCCTATTGCCATTTTCTTCAGAGAAGGCAATGGCACCCCACTCCAGTACTCTTGCCTGGAAAATCCCATGGACAGAGGAGCCTGGTAGGCTGCAGTCCATGGGGTCGCTAAGAGTCAGACACGACTGAGCAACTTCACTTTCACTTTTCACTTTTCTGCACTGGAGAAGGAAACGGCAACCCACTCCATGTTCTTGCCTGGAGAATCCCAGGGATGAGGGAGCCTGGTGGGCTGCAGTCTATGTGGTCACACAGAGTTGGACACGACTCAAGCGACTTAGCAGCAGCAGCAGCAGCAGCATTGCCATTTTCTTAATTGTTTTGGCTTGATTTTGTAGATCTTTTTTTATTCTCTTGTACTTCCTGACTATATAAGTCCCTTTAACATTTGTCGTAAAGCTGGTTTCAGTTCAGTTCAATTCAGTCACACAGTCATGTCCAACTTTTGCGATCCCATGAATTGCAGCACGCCAGGCCTCCCTATCCATCACCAATTCTCGGAGTTCACCCAAACTCATGTCCATCGAGTCAGTGATGCCATCCAGCCATCTCATCCTCTGTTGTCCCCTTCTCCTCCTGCCCATAATCCCTCCCAGCTTCAGAGTCTTTTCCAGTGAGTCAACTCTTCGCATGAGGTGGCCAAAGTACTGGAGTTTCAGGTTTAGCATCATTCCTTCCAAAGAACACCCAGGACTGATCTCCTTTAGAATGGACTGGTTGGATCTCCTTGCAGTCCATGGGACTCTCAAGAATCTTCTCCAACACCACAGTTCAAAAGCATCAGTTCTTTGGGGCTCTGCTTTCTTCACAGCTGGTTTGATAGTACTGAATTCTCTTAACTTTGGCTTGTCTGAAAAGCTTTTGATTTCTCCATCAATTTTGAAAGAGATCCTTGCCGGGTACAATAATCTTGGTTGTATATTTTTCCCTTTCAGTACTTTAAATATATCCTGCCATCCCCTTCTGGCCTTCAGAGTTTCTGCTGAAAGATCAGCTGTTAAGCATATGGGGTTTCCCTTGTATGTTACATGTTACTTCTTCCTTGTTGCTTTTAATATTCTTTCTTTGTATTTAGTCTTTGTTAGTTTGATTAGTATGTGCCTTGGCGTATTTCTCCTTTGGTTTATCCTGTATGGGATACAGGATATCCTCTGTGCCTCTTGGACTTGATTGACTATTTCCTTTTGCATGCTGGGGAAATTTTCAACTATAATCTCTTCAAAAATTTATGATCCCCTTTTCTCTTCTTCTTCTGGAACCCCTATAATTCGAATATTGGTGTGTTTGATATTGTCCCAGAGGTCTCTGGGACTATGCTCAGTTCTTTTCTTTCTTTTTACTTTATTCTGCTCTTCAGAACTTATTTCCATCATTTTCTCTTCCAGCTCACTGATTCATTCTTCTGCTTTAGATATTCTGCTATTGATTCCTTTCAGAGTATTTTTAATTTCAGTAATTGTGTTGTTTGTCTCTGTATGTTTATTCTTTAATTCTTCTAGATCTTTGTTAATTGATTCTTGTATTTTCTCTATTTTGTTTTCAAGGTTTTTTATCATCTTCACTAACATTATTCTGAATTCTTTTTCAGGTATTGCCTATTTCCTCCTCATTTATTTGGACTTCTGTGTTTCTAGTTTCTTCCTTCTTTGTGTAGTATTTCTCTGCCTTTCATGATTTTTTTTTTAACTTATTGTGTTTGAGGTTTCCTTTTCTCAGGCTTCAAGGTTGATTTCTTTCTTCCTTTTGGTTTCTGCCCTCCTAAGTTTGGTCCAGTGGTTTGTGTAAGTATCCTATAGGGTAGGATTTGTGCTGAATTTTTGTTTGTTTGTTTGTTTTTCCTTTGATGGGCAAGGCTGCTGCTGCTGCTGCTAAGTCACTTCAGTCGTGTCTGACTCTGTGCGACCCCATAGACAGCAGCTCACCAGGCTCCCCCATCCCTGGGATTCTCCAGGCAAGAATATGGAGTAGGTTGCCATTTCCTTATCCAGTGCATGAAAGTGAAAAGTGAAAGTGAAGTCACTCAGTCGTGTCCAACTCTTAGCGACCCCATGGACTGCAGCCTACCAGGCTCCTCTGTCCATGGGATTTTCCAGGCAAGAGTACTGGAGTGGGTTGCCATTGACTTCTCCAGGGCAAGGCTGAGTGAGGTGGTAATCCTGTCTGCTGATGACTAGGATTGTATTTTTGTTTTATTTGTTGTTTAGATGAGCCATCTTGCACAGGATGCTACTGGTGGTTGGTTGATGCCAGATCTTGTATTCAAGTGGGGTCATTGGTATAAGTTCTCACTATTTGATTCTCCATATGGTTAGTTCTATGGTAGTCTAGGATCTTGGAGTCAGTGCTCCCACTCCAAAGGCTCAGGGCTGATCTCTGGTCAGGAACAAAAATTCTACAAGTGGTTTGTTATGGCATTAAATGAGATTAAAACAAATATCCAAAAATGAGACTCCAAAGATGAACCCCAGACAAATGGCAGTTACAAAATCAGGCAAATAATAATTAAAATAATGGAATACACACATATACACCCATGAGCAAAGTCAAAACAGTCCAACAAAAAGTTACAGTAGACTGACCTGGCAAATAAAGGAAATCAAAAATTATATTTACCAAATAAGAACAAAACTAACTAAACCACAAACTGGAGAAAATTAAAGCAAGTTGCTAAATGGGGAATAAATCAATGAAAAAAAAGCTAACAAATATGTTGAGAAGAAAGGAAAGAAAGAAAAGAAAGAAATAACAGATATACAAAGTTAAATAGAAGTAGATGGAAAAGATTTATATACATTAAAGATTAACTGCAAGGGGAAAAGAACATTAGGAAAGGCACCCAGAGGAATAGATGTAGAAAAATATAATAGGTTTAAAAACTTAAAATTATTTTTTAAAAAAGGGAGGAGAAGGAAGAAGAAATAAAAAATGAAAAAAAAAAAAAGGAAAACTCCACAGCACTACTACTCCAAAGCATAGAGGCAGAGGTTTATAACAACAATAAAAAATGTTACTGAGCAAATAAAAAGCTTAATTAGATTTCATTGTGCCAATAAAATTGACAACTACAACAGGAGAAGGGGTGGGAAACCCAAAAGAATCTACAGAACAAGTCAAAACATTAGGAAAGGAAAGATTATCCTGGATTATCTTGATGAGCCTCGTCTATAAACAAGGTCCTTTCTGAATGCAAAAGAGACAGAAGAGACAGAGTCAAAGTGATACGTTACAGGAAACACACAACTGGCTAATGGTTGACTTTGAAGATGGAAGGTGGCTGCAAGCCAAGGACAGCAAGCAGTCTCTAGAAATTGGAAAGTGTTAAGAAATGGTCTCCCTAGAGAATCCAGAAAGAGCCAGTCCTGCTGATGACTTGACTGCTGCTCAGTGAGGCTAACTTGGAACTTCTGACTTTCATAATTGTATAACAATGAATTTATTTTGGATTAAGCCACTAAGTTTGTGGTAATTTATTACACAATAAGAGACAATAGCAGTAGGAGGTAGGAGACTCATACATGGACTCTGATAAAACTGTTTGGAATAAAAGATCTCTTCCCTAGGACAAAGAAGAAGGGAACAGGATCAGCTCCCTACAGGCTCGCATTTGGCCCATCCTCTTCAATCCACCATCACCACCCCAACTTTGCTGAAAAGTGACTAAAACAAACCCAATGGTTAGTCTTTCTGGCATCAGACAAAAACCTTCAGACATAAGTAAGGAGAGATTTTATTCACAAAGAGTTTTCCAATAAGGAAAGAGGGGTTATAGCATTAGGGAGAATGCTCTGGCCATAATATCGGCAAAAATTTCAAAGGTCAGACAGAAAAGGGATTTTTCTTTTATAAGAAGGAGTAAACAATTTTATTAATATCTTTCTGTTTAATATTTTTGATGCTTTGATATCTTGAGGACTCGCTCATCTTGCAGAGACTGGCTTATTAGGGCTAGCCAATTCCTAGAGATAGTAAACAATTTGCCTTCTAGAGAGTGAATGTCTTTGATATACAAACCAACCAATGTATCAGTAGAGCAGAGAAGATACTCAGAGGCTCTGGGTTGATAAGTAAACAAGTATGACACCCATAATTGAACCATTGTGCTCGCTGCTTTTCTCATCAACCACGGAATTTGAAGGTATGTCTCTCTCCTTGATCTGAGCTCAAACCCTCTTTACACTTGAGAGTTCTCTGCTTTACTTTGAGTCTTCTTTAAAGTTTTGTTCCTTCTGGCTAAAGCTCTGTTCTATACCCAAGTACTCATTTGGCACATCAGTCTGGCTTTTGAGATTGGAGGGTTTTGACCAAAGCTGGCCGAGAACCTCTCGGACCATTTCTTTAGCAACAGGAACTGCTTCACTCAAACTGCTCGTTTTTCAACCCCCAGTCCAATCCTTTGAATTGGGGCAGTTCTTTGTAAACTGGTGAGAACCCAGTTCCTTTGGATCCTAGAATTATTTACAAGCAGAGGACCAGCCCTGTAACACGATCAGGCTCCAACAATCACTAGGTGACTTCATCAATCAATTCCTAAGGCTTTTCCAAAGCCTGTTGATTGCAACAAAATTCAGGCTTGTACACAAAAATCTGATAAGCTTGTTCATGACTAGCACAATTGACTTCAGAAGGTTTTAAGAATAAATTCTGGTCCTTCCTCAGATTTTCATTCCATCCAGGTAGCTTTTAACTCTATGTTTATTAATGGGCTGAACTGAGACCTTTCTCTTTTAGTAAAAAGGACCAGGATGGAATGGGAAACCATGTCCACTGCAGTTAGTTAACCTGGCAAACCAAACTTCTTACCCTTTTGATGAGTCATCTCAAAGGAAGATGGCTAAAATTATTTACTTTGTACTTCAACTCCAGTCAACAAAGGCTCCAAAATGAAACCGCAATGCTCCTAGTCTCTGCTTTTATTGCAAAGAGCCAGGACATTAGAAATGAAATTGTTACAAATTCAAGTGCCTCAGGTGCCTCAGCCCTCTAACCAGCTTTTCTAATATCTTCCCAATCCTCAACTGACAGAGCTCCAAGGAATGACAGGCTTCCCTGGTGAGTCAGACAGTAAATAATCTGCCTGCAGTGCAGGAGATCCGAGTTCAGTACTTGGGTTGGGAAGATCCCCTGGAGAAAAGAATGGCAACCCACTCCAGTATTCTTACCTAGGAAATCCTACAGACAGGGTCCATGGGGTCAAGTCCATGGGGTCACAAAGAGTCAGATATGAGTGAATGACTAAGCACGTACCCAAGGAATGACAGGGGCTCTTCCCAACCCTCCCCCTTAATCAGCTTTGAGAAACATTTCTCCATAGAGGGGATGAAACTCTCCCAGTCCTAATGGGCCTGGAGCCGTACTTTCAGTGCCTGACCCCACTTCTACAAAGAAGCCCTTGCATCAGAGTGCTAAGATAGCTCAAGTAGTGCAGATCTCTAATGGACCTCAAGAGATTCCTGTCTCTGAACCTATCCCCTTTCTAGGCCTTTTGGGAAGTGCACATCATTCTCTCCTTAGATTTGATCCTCCTACCAATTAGGCTGAAACCTAAAGAATTATAAAAGGTGAAAATAACCCTGGAATTGGATAGTAGTCAAAGTAACCAGCCGGGCGAACGAAATGTCCTTTTGACATCTTTCATTTGTTTCATCTCTGACAGATGAAACTGATTCTTTAAAAAACTCTCACGCCTCCCTTTTGAATCAGCTATCACATTCCTTATAGGCAAAATCTCCAACTGATATTGGCAAAATTCACAGCATGTTTCCCATCAGATTCAAATAAACCTGTCAAAGCCTCTTCCCCCAATTAATCAATACCCTATAAGAAGCCCTTTAACAGGCAAAGCCTGTAATTGATTACAAGACTCAAGGCCTTGTCATCCTTGCACCAGTCTCTGTAACATTCCTATTTACCAGTGGGAAAGCCTAAGGGCAAAGGATGGAGGCCTGTCAAGCTCTAGACAATAAACAACATCGTTATCCCTTGACGCCCAGTTGTTCCTCACCCTCACCAGTTCCTACCATCCATTCCCACCAAAAGTGAATTCTTTACTGTAACTGATTTACACAGTGCATTCTTTAGTATTTCAGTTGATGAAGCTACCCAGTATCTTTTTAGCTTTCACTAGGGAAGAAACGGGGAAGGCAATGGCACCCCACCCCAATACTTTTGCCTGGAAAATGCCATGGACGGAAGATCCTGGTAGGCTCCAGTCCATGGGGTCGCTAAGAGTAGGACACGACTGAGCGACTTCACTTTCACTTTTCACTTTCATGCATTGGAGAAGGAAATGGCAACCCACTCCAGTGTTCTTGCCTGGAGAATCCCAGGGACAGAGGAGCCTGGTGAGCTTCCATCTGTGGGGTCACACAGAGTCGGACATGACTGAAGCGACTTAGCAGCAGCAGCAGCAGGGAAGAAAAGTAATTCACCTGGCTAGTCATGCCTCAGGCTTTTACTCAGAGTCCTTCTTTCCTGCAAATCCTGAAGGCTGATCTGGATAATATAAAGTTCCCCAGAGGTTCTACTTTGCTGCAATAGGGGGATAATTTGCTTCTTTGCTCTCCTTCTCAGGCCTCCTCAGAGGAAGACAGTATCCACTTTCTAAAGCTTTTAGCCTTAAAGGGACATAAAGGTTACCAAAGAAAAAATGCAGTTTGCCCAAATCCAAATTCAATGTTTAGAACATCTCATACCAGAACAAGGGCTAATTCTAGATGCAGATAAACTTCATGGTATCCTAAGTTTCCCCAAACCCAAGACTAAGCACCAACTGTGGGGTTTTCTTGGGCTAATTGGTTATTGCCAAAACTGGATCCCAAGTTTCTCACAGCCAAACCTCTGCAGGTTTTACTCATCAATAAAAACTGCAACCCAATTCCATGGGTAGAACTGAATGACATAGCCTTTAATTCCTTAAAGAAGAGTTTGGGAACCCACTTGCTCTTAGGTAGATCAATGATCAGATCCCATCTTTTTCTCATCATGGCTGCAGACACAAACAGTAACTCTCTGCTATTCCCCAATAAATCCATCTTTGCTGGAGAAATAGCTGGCAGTCTATTTGGCATAGACCAACACACCCCTGCCCCAACATCTCCTTTACTGGACTCCTCTCATTAAGACTTACACTCTGGGAAATTCTCGCCAGGGCCAGTTCAGTTCAGTTCAGTTGCTCATTTGTGTCCAACTCTTTGCGACCCCATGAATCACAGCACGCCAGGCCTCCCTGTCCATCACCAAAACCCGGAGGTCACTCAGACTCACATCCATCGAGTCAGTGATGCCATCCAGCCATCTCATCCTCTGTTGTCCTTTTCTCCTCCTGCCCCCAATCCCTCCCAGCATCAGAGTCTTTTCCAATGAGTCAACTCTTCACATGAGGTGGCCAAAGTACTGGAGTTTCAGCTTTAGCATCATTCCTTTCAAAGAAATCCCAGGGCTGATCTTCTTCAGAATGGACTGGTTGGATCTCCTTGCAGTCCAAGGGACTCTCAAGAGTCTTCTCCAACACCACAGTTCAAAAGCATCAATTCTTCAGTGCTCAGCCTTCTTCACAGTCCAGCTCTCACATCCATACATGACCACAGGAAAGACCATAGCCTTGACTAGGCGAACCTTTGTTGGCAAAGTAATGTCTCTGCTTTTGAATATGCTATCTAGGTTGGTCATAACTTTCCTTCCAAGGAGTAAGCGTCTTTTAATTTCATGGCTGCAGTCACCATCTGCAGTGATTTTGGAGCCCCCAAATATAAAGTCTGACACTGTTTCCACTGTTTCCCCATCTATTTCCCATGAAGTGATGGGACCAGATGCCATGATCTTCGTTTTCTGAATGTAGAGCTTTAAGCCAACTTTTTCACTCTCCTCTTTCACTTTCATCAAGAGGCTTTTTAGTTCTTCACTTTCTGCCATAAGGGTGGTATCATTTGCATATCTGAGGTTCTTGATATTTCTCCCGGCAATCTTGATTCCAGCTTGTGTTTCTTCCAGTCCAGCATTTCTCATGATGTACTCTGCATATAAGTTAAATAAACATGGTGACAATATACAGCCTTGACGTACTCCTTTTCCTATTTGGAACCAGTCTGTTGTTCCATGTCCAGTTCTAACTGTTGCTTCCTGACCTGCATACAAATTTCTCAAGAGGCAGATCAGGTGGTCTGGTATTCCCATCTATTTCAGGATTTTCCACAGTTTATGGTGATCCACATAGTCAAAGGCCTTGGCATAGTCAATAAAGCAGAAATAGATGTTTTTCTGGAACTCTCTTGCTTTTTCGATGATCCAGCGGATGTTGGCAATTTGATCTCTGGTTCCTCTGCCTTTTCCAATACCAGCTTGAACATCAGGAATTTCACGGTTCACATATTGCTGAAGCCTGGCTTGGAGAATTTTGAGCAGTACTTTACTAGTATCAGACAAATAAGAACAGCCCACAGAGCATGCCAAAATTATTCTAACTAGCCAACCCTAAGCCTATTTACCTACCTCACCTATTCCTTCTTGCAGAAGTCACTATATAGTCCCTTGTCCACTCACTCCCTCTGCCTCCTGATTGATCCTGGGGCTTCTCTATATGGCCCTGCATGGCATATCGTGCTTCTTGTTCCTTGTCTCCAAGGAGGTATAAGTATACAAAACTTATTTCAACTAAAGTAAGTTAGAACACATCTGCAGGTCTTATCATAATTGATTAAAGCAAATACTGAATACTCTTTTAATACAAGAAGACTAGAAAGAATTGGATGTGAGGGAGTGATGAGGGTGTTGCATGACTACACAATTGATCAGAGATCATTTAAGGGGGGGATACATTCAGCTAATCATTTATGAGACCAAGGATGGGAATTTAAAGAGTCTAACAAGCAGCCTTGTTACAGATACATGAAATTTGAAGATAATTTCTTGAGTAAGTGATATGAGTAAGAATGGATCTCTGCAATAAACAATTTTCAGAAACACAAATAGGTTGGGGGAGATTTCTTGACTTGTTCCTGTTTTCGAGGAGAAAAGGACTCAGGTAAAGTTCCACATTTTCACTAGCCTTTTTAGAATAGAATTCTTATCATGGCAGGTCATATTGCTTAACTGTCTTTTTTACTTTTTTCTCTATGTTGGGAGCTTTAACAGAGCTTTTGGAGCAGGATAAAAACATGGTGTGTCGATTATAAATACTGTCTGAGATTCCATTAGTCTCAAAACCAACTTTGCTGAAACAGACCTCCTAGGGTTAAAACCAAACAAACCACCTGTGGAGTATTGACTCTTTCTACATGTTATCAGACTGGGCTTCAAAAAATTAAAGCAACTGAAATCATTACTGATATTCTTTCAGGAACTAATACAGATTATTTCAAGATAAAGATGCCTTTGTGTCTGTAGTCCATAAACCATTAAATTACACCTTGGTCTGTCTCAGTTCCATAGAACACTATGCCTCAACCCCTACCTCACTGAGAAAGGGGCAGAGGGTGAGAAAAGATGATTGCAAAGAACTAATTTTGATGTATGAATTTGCCTCCCACAGGGTCTCAATCACAGAACAGAGAGGAAATCATAACATAATAAAATTGCATTCATGCATATTCACTTAGAAGAATTTTATTTACTATTAACAATATCCTAAGTCATCATGATTTAGCTAATAAACCAGCAAACAACAATTCATATTGGAATTATTTGACTTCCTGTCATATAGTAGCATTCTTGTACATGCAGAAAGAATGAGGTAAACAACTGAGAATTAATGAATTGAGAAATACCCGAAGAGCTTTGTCTAAGATCTGGGTTCTTGGAAGAACTCCAAGTAGTAGTCTTGATTTTGATTAATATTACAATTTATCCAGTTAAAGAAGTACCTCATAAATACTCATGAAGCATTTTATTAGGTGATTGTAAATACTTAAAATCTTATTTTGCAGTCCTTTTCATCACAAAGAAAGAGGAACAATCTGTGAGCTGTATATCATTTAGCCTTGCTCATTGACAGCAAAAGTCACACAGTGTTTTAAAAACAACATGTTTCAATTCTCGGGCTGCCTTTGCATAAAGTCGGTGTTCTTCTGGATCTGCCCTTGGTCTAATGTGATATATAGGACGTATTCTGTGAGGACATGTGCTCTCATACACCCTAGTGGCACTTTTCTCTAAGGTCATCACAGTGATGAGCTGAGAACAGATAGGGTCTACTTGCAGCAATTTAGTGGACATGTGATGTCCCAGTCACCTGTCTGCCATTCGGAGACAGAAGAACTAAAAGCAGTATTTCAAACCTATCACACAGGAAGTAAAGCTCTGCAAAACGTAAAACTTTCATCCATCTGCCCTTCTGCACTTTGCAGTAACCATCTTCTCTTTGCCATCCAACCTATACCACTACTATGACCAGTGTCCTTTTGGTTTCTCCTCTCCATAGACACACTCTTATTATCATAACAGTACACATCATAACACTGAAAAAGCAAACAACAATTCCATTAGTCTATCATAAGGAAAGGAGTAATGACCCAACTACAGAAGAGGTGGACCTTTAAAATGCCAGGACTTATGGATTTTCACAATCTCTATTTACAATTCCCCTTCAATTTTAAAGATGTTTTCATGCCAATGATACTCTTGTCCAACGTCCATTTATAAACAAGCATGAACCAGCTGAAATTCATCTGAACAATCTTTTTAATCCAATCTTTCAGACTCCTCCACTCATTTCCCACCACTTTTCAAACAAATATCCATAAAATCTCTACTTGCTTAATTCAATCTGATCCACTAAGCCCTATTACAAACCTGACCCTTCTATTCAATCCTGTTTGTTCACTGTCTCTATATGTTCTAGCACCAGTTTGAGAAATTATCCAGAACATTCTCTGGATGTTTGAAAAATTACCCATAACATTCTCTGCATATTGCCTCCCACAGGGAGCTACAAATATCCCAAATTTTCTTTATCCTAACCAGCAACTGAAAATGCTTATCCAAAATATATATCCCAAGGATTGACATCAGCAAGATACCAGGTTTTTTTTATTTCTTTCTCTCTCTCTCTCTCTCTATAACTGTCATCCTCAAATATAACAGTGAATTTAATCACCGCACCTACCTTTGTAGGAATCCAGGAGTTCAGTGGAGAAGTTTCAGCACAACATTGGAGCAAACAGAAATCTGAAAATAAGTCCATTGGAAAAAGAACAGTTTCATTTTACTCTTATCACCTCTCCCCGAAAGGGGCACATCTCAGTGCCCAGAGAAACACCTCCTCGGCCACCAACAGTTTCTCCCTGTGGAGAAGTAAGAGTATATTGAGTGCCTTGCTCTGCTAGTCATTTGAGACACTGCCCATGAGGCTTCTTTCTTTCTTACCCAAGCCAAAATACTTGAGTAATCAATACCACTGAGACATTGAGAGAAGCTAAAAGGATCGTGAATCCTATGACACAAACTCCATGAGGAAGATGCCCCATAAGTCACCTGGGACACCTGGCCACAGGTCCCCCCCACTGGCCCATGGGTGCCCCCAAAGCTCTGTATGTCTCACTTACCCTAATATTCCTCCCCAACTCTGGTGAGTTGTGAATGCCAGTTTTTGCAGATGACTTGTAAGCATATGCAGAAAGTCAACCTGACTGCAGGTAGGGAAGAAGGCATAATCAGGACACCATCCCCGCACCGCCCTCCAGGGGAAACATAAGGTTTTCCACACCTGGCCTGGCTTTAGAGAATTGAGCGGTGCACACAACCTTAGTAGGGCTTCCCAGGTGGCACAGTGGTAAAGAATCCGCCGGCCCATGCAGGAGACACAAAAGACCTGGGTTCAGTCCCTGGGTCAGGAAGCTCCCCGGAGGAAGAAATAGCAACCCACTCCAGTATTCTTGCCTTGAGAATTCCATGGACAGAGGGGTCTAGTTGACAACGGTCCATAGAGTCACAAAGAGTTGGACACAATTGAGCATGTGTGTGCATGAGTATACACATACAATCCAGTAATTTGCTCCCAAGAGGAACAGTAGATGTAGAGTGGGCAATTCCACAGAGAGCATCAGAACTCTTCTTAGCCATACTGACTGTGAAACTATTTTTCTCCCAAAGCCACTCAGCAAAGACTAGACAAGGTGACTGCTTCAACAGAAATCATAAAAAAAAAAAAAAAGAATGAAACAAATTCTGGAGCTAAAGAATACAATGAAATAAAGGGTATGGGGGAGGGGTAGAATAGGAAGCATCAGCAGCAAGCTTGATCAAGCAGAAGAGTCTATGCACTCAACGTACTTGAAATTATCCAGAGAAGAAAAAAGATGAATAAAACATGGGAATTGTTTGCTATTATTCAATGATCCCTGCATGGTGATGACATTCTTTTGGAACTATTAGTTCATGCAAAAGTGTGATTTCTTGTTATTATTTAAATAATGTTGGAAACCCACCATACCAGACTTTCCTCTGGGATTGAGGTTTTTTATTTTTTTTGGTCTCATAAAAATTCTATATTCTTAAAAATAAACGAGGACTCTAATGAGGTTTGGTTGATATGGATTTTACCTGTTAATATTTAATGTGTTAAAAATAAAATAGAGATTTAAAGTGTTTATTAATAATTCATGTAAAATAATAAATCCATTACATGCTAACATAAATAACAGTTCAGTTCAGTTGCTCAGTCATGTCTGACTCTTTGCGACCCCATGGACTGCAGCACGCCAGGCCTCCACTGTCCATCACCAATTCCCAGAGCTTGCTCAAACTCATGTCCATTGAGCTGGTGATGCCATCCAACCATCTCATCCTCTGTCATCCCTTTCTCCTCCCACCTTCAATCTTTCCCAGCACTGGGGTCTTTTCAAATGAGTCAGTTCTTCGCATCAGGTGGCCAAAGTATTAGAGATTCAGCTTCAACATCAGTCCTTTCAATGAACATTCAGGACTGATTTCCTTTAGGATGAACTTGTTGGATCTCCTTGCAGTCCAAGGGACTCTCAAGAGTCTTCTCCAACACCACAGTTCAAAAGCATCAATTCTTTGGCACTCAGCTTTCTTTATAATCCAACTCTCACATCCATACATGACTACTGGAAAAACCACAGCCTTGACAAGATGGACCTTCATTGGCAAAGTAATGTCTCTGCTTTTTAATATGCCATCTAGTGTGATCATAACTTCTCTTCCAAGGAGCAAGCATCTTTTAATTTCATGGCTGCCGTCCTCATCTGCATGTGATTTTGGAGCCCCCCAAAATAAAGTCTCTCACAATTTCCATTGTTTCCCCATCTATTTCCCATGAAGTGATAGGACCAGATGCCATTATCTTAGTTTTCTGAATGTTGAGTTTTAAGCCAACTTTTTCACTCTCCTCTTTACTTTCATGAAGAGGCTCTTTAGTACTTCTTCGCTTTCTGCCATAAGGGTGGTGTCATCTGCATATCTGAGGTTCTTGATATTTCTCCTGGCAATCTGATTCCAGCTTGTGCTTCATCCAGCCCAGCGTTTCTCACAATGTACTCTGCATATAAGTTAAATAAGCAGGGTGACAATATACAACCTTGATGTATTCCTTTTCCTATGTGGAACCAGTCTGTTGTTCTGTGTCCAGTTCTAACTGTTGCTTCCTGACTTGCATACAGATTTCTCAAGAGGCAGGTCAGGTGGTCTGGTATTTCCATCTCTTTCAGAATCTCCCACAGTTTGTGGTGATCCACACAGTTAAAGGCTTTGGCATAGTCAATAAAACAGAAATAGATATTTTTCAGGAACTCTCTTGCTTTTTCAATAATCCAGCGGATGTTGGCAACTTCATCTCTGGTTCCTCTACCTTTTCTAAAATAACATAAACAACAACCTTTATTAAATAAAGAAGAATAAGAAACATGATGTGTTTTATATTTTTTTCAAATCTCTTTAATGTCTCATTTAATGGAAGAGAGCTGGATTCTCCTATCTGCCTCTGCATTCAGTCAGTTGCACACACAAGTTGTTTTGGTTGAAGTAAATGAAGAACATTCAACCTCAGAGGGATGTAGTTGAAAAAAGAGGCACCTCACTGACTGCCTAAAAACACCACAGGGAACCCCAAGCTTCCCTAGACCACTCTGTGAAAACCTCCACTCTGGAAAAAAGAGATATTTCCTATTACACCTGAGAAACCCTATATTAAAAACAAATAAACAAAACATGTATAATGTTCTTTAACCAACAATTACTAAAGTTATTGGAATAACCAAGGTTATTAAACTGAGGACATGCTATTTTGAGCTCGAATTTCAAAATCTTAATTAAGGTTTATTTGCCTTTATTATTGTTTCCTAAACGGCTCTCCTCCTCTAGACTTTGAGTTTGCTCCAGGGATGAGTCCCTTAACTTCTCTAAATGCCATTTAGAGTGTTCCTCTTCCCATTTGACTTTCCTGTGTACAGAAGTGAAGTGAAAGTTGCTTAGTCGTGTCTGACTCCTTGTGACCCCATGGACTATACAGTCCATGGAATTCTCCAGGCCAGAAAACTGAAGTGGATAGACTTTCCCTTCTCCAGGGGATCTTCCTGACCCAGGGATCAAACCCAGGTTTCCCTCATTGCAGGTGGATTCTTTACCAGCTGAGCCACAGAAGAGGAGTCTAAAAAAGAATTAGTACTGCCTCTCTATTGGTGCCACGAGTGGGATCGCCTCACCCGTTTTCCTTACATCTTGTGACAGTTCTTCACTGTATCACATTCGTGCTTTTTACTTCTCTCTTTGAGGGAACCATCTCAGCTAGAAACTCATCATAAGGTATGTATGTGTGTCTAGGCATGGACACTGTTTTTGCAACCATCTTAGGCAGATGTGACAGAAGTAAATTTTATGGTGCATACATTTTACATCCTGATAAACACAATTCACTTCCTATTTATCCTTTTCACAGCAATATTCTTACACTTTCCACAACATAACTAATCTAGAAGTGGTGAGTATAAATTCTGTAAATTAGAACAGGATGTCTAATTACGTGTAATTACCCAAACCATTATCTGCCGCAACTACCAATATCTTTGGAAGCACAATTTGAAAAATCTACTCTAGACTATACATAGGAGAACCACTATTAACATAGTGTTGGAAGTTTATTGTGGGTCACTGAATGCTCCTGAAATAATTTCATGAGTAAGTTCTAAACTATTTTTCTAGATTCCCCATTTCTACTTAAAAAAAGTAGTGATCCATTTTATATAAACAAAATGGGTAAAAAATTACACTAATATAGAAAAGCATGGAGAACATAAAACAGATCTCTGACAAATTGCTAAATCAACCAGTAGGCAGTTCTTTCAAAAACAACCACTCTTAATTTTGTTCAGTCTCTGATAATACGTTTAAAAATAAGAAAACAAAAATTAACAAAATGAGAAGAGTTGCTGAATTCTAAATAAGTATACAAGAAAAATATATTCCTGTGAAAAATTTTCTTAGATATCTATATATAATGAATATAAAAATAAACTATGAAAGACAGGAGAGCAAACTATGATTAGTTCAATTATTATGTTGATCATTCCATACAGGACACCATTACACATATATTAAGAGATTTATAGAATAAACTAAGACAAACTATGACCACTTGGATCTTATGATCTAGAGAATAACACAAGACAATACATAACTCTAATTGCCAAATACAGATAACTACTGTTACTGCAATATTAAAATACAATAAGTGAATAAGGAGAAAAAAATAATTCCAATAAGGTCTAAAGTATAGTTTATAGAGAAAGTAGTATACTTGATTAGTTTTTATAAAACAGACTGAAGTGAAAAAAAAAATGGGACCAGAGGTACAAACGTAAGAAAACGCAGGGTATGTTTAGTTGTACTTAGGGAAGTTTCTGCTTCAAAGAATTGTTGATTATAGTCAATGTATTATAAAGTGTATTTTTCCCTTATGACCTGTATTCACTCAGAATTAGATTAAGGACTTTATAGGTCAGAAGTCTTTCAAAATCAGTATGGATGAGCAGTTGACTAAAGTTAATAACTTGCACGGATTACTTATGATCCCAGTGAAGTTTCTTTAATTAAGCCAACTTTCATAATCCCTTTCTAATGCCTTATCAACTTGATTTTTATCTATGTAAGTGCTGGCTGCCTCAGACCAGGGGATCTTTTTTGAGACTCAAGATGATACAAAGGAATTTTAGACTGAAATCAACAACTGATGGCTAGCTACCCACTTGGCAGTGGTTAGGGCAATAATTGGTCTGATGAATGTTTTCTATCCTGAGATTTCAGTAAATAATGTTCCATTCCTAAAATTGGATCAGTTGCCATACACTGCTAGGCAATGCCTGTCCAATGTATGGATCGTTTTAGCCTCTGGACTCTATTAGATTATTTTTACATCTTTTTCAGTGTATTCTCTTCCATGAGCCCAATGATGTCCTCTCTCACCAGGTTACTAGAGTTTGGCAAAGTTTTTTGTAAAAAGTCAGGTAATATATATTTAGGCTTCCCAGAAAACAAACAGCTGCTCTCTGCTGTAACTGCTCAACTCTTCATTATAGCACAGAAGCAGCCATGGACAACACATAAATATGAACTGGCATGATCAGATTTCACCTGGGGGCTGGCTGTGGTTTCTGATTCCAGCACTAAGTTACTTGATTTATGAAGCAAAACCCTTAATAAAATCTCAGCACAGCCAAATTAAAGGGAAAAAAAAAACCAACTGTAAAGGTACAAAGAGAAAGTACAAAAAAAATTTAGAGCTTCAAGTAAGACAACCCCTAGAAAGAAAAAAAAAGAAAACGAATAGATGTTAGGCCACACCCCACAGGCCTGCAAACCTTATAGTTGTCAAGCTCCAAGACCAAAGAAAGAACCCAAAGACAGTGAGAGACGTATCAGTGGTTCATGAAAAAGGGAGCTCTTACACACCCAAAGCAAGGTGCTGGAGCTGCACCCCACCCACTGTGTGGCAGACTGCAGGAAGAACACGGCAGTCAGCTTCGCTACCCGGGGAAAGGAGGCTACCTTTTATACAAGGGATTGACATCAGATGCACTCAGTTACAAAGACTCAATTAAGCCCTATAATTTAGAGGACTGTCAGTGAAGCAGGCACTGGTTGAGCAGGGGATGTACAGAGAGCAAGAGGAAAGCCACAGAAAATGGCCTGACCATACAACAGGTAACCTAAACAAAAGATAGTCATTGTGCCTCAACAGCTTCACTTCTGTGCCTCAAAACACAGATGGCCAAATGTCCCCATCTTAGATTTACTGGGGAGTCTTTTTAAACTTAACTCAGGCCTCTTGACTTAGGGTCTCCAAGGTGGAAACCCAGAAATTACCATGTTTAACAAGATTCACAGGTGATTTTCATATATACTCAAGCTTAAGAGTTGTTGTAGCTTCAAGAACTTTCTCTGCATTCTTTAGCTCCCTAATTATTAACTCAACTCTTTAACTCCGTGTGATGTCTCAGTGGAAAGGAGAACATATTGTCAGGTCCCTTTGAGTATACTATATTTCCCTGGTGGCTCAGATGCTAAAGAATCTGTCTGTAATGCAGGAGACCAGGGTTTGACCCCTGGGTCGGGAAGATCCCCTCTGTTCATGGAATTATCCAGGCAAGAATACTGGAGTGGGTTGCCATTTCCTTTTCCAGGAAACACTTGGAAGATACCGATGCCTTGGTCTATTAACTTTCTAAACTTACTCTCATGCTTTATTTTTTTTTTAATTTTATTTAACTTTACAATATTGTATTGGTTTTGCCATATATCACAATGAATCTGCCACAGGTATACATGTGTTCCCCATCCTGAACCCTCCTCCATCCTCCCTCCCGATACCATCCCTCTGGGTATGCTCATGCTTTAGACATTAGCCTTTGACTCTGTTCATTGTAGGTAAGAACCACACTCACTAGCAGACTCACCTGATACTGATTTCTCTTAATAGGTTTCCTACTATTAAGAACAAGATGAGCATTAAGGAACAAACTTATATTAAGATCTTAATAACACTGTTTTTCTATGTACATCTCTTCAAAGTAAGACAATTTGGATTCTGGAAATGTCCCCACTGGCCTAAAGAAAAATGATGAAAAAATAAAAATTCTAGACAAACAAGAATTGTAAAACATAGCAAAATAAAATCCTTAGAAGAGAATGCTTTTGATTTCTCTATGCTTGGGGCAAAACAAATGTACATGCAGTAAAGAGACAGACTAGGACTAATGTCTTAGTCTACCTTTAAGTCAACAACAAACTTGCAATTTTGGATGACTCCCAGATGTGTTATTTAAAACAAAAAAGATTCAATCACCTTGTAACTATATACTGAGAGTATCAATTTAGAGACAGCAATTTTAGAAAAGTGAAATTATCCAGTGTGTGGAATCTTAAATAATATTTTTTGAAAGAACTAACAAAAGGCTCATGAATAATGGTAAATTTCTCATAATCTGGTATCTTCCTACCAAAGTGAATTTAAGTAGTTTTTAAAGCCAATTTATTCTTAGAAGCAAATTTCAATACAAATTGGGCTCAAATTTTATTTCCTTTTGTCCTAGGAATGGATTTGAGAAGTGACTTTTGCTTTCTTTGATTTCAGAATAGCTTTGAATGCTTTCCTCTTTAAGGATTCAGAAATGGCTTTGCAGTCTTCTGTTGTGTCTTTGTTAATCCTCTAAGACTTGTGAATTCTATTATTTTAATCTCATTTTTTTTTTCTTGTCCACTTTTCTCTGTTAGACTTTGGGATTTATGCAAATCTCATCAAAAGTGGACCATCCTGCTTAAGAATAACTTTTTTTTTTTTTTTTTCCTATTTCTGTTTCAGCCCATGTTTCTTGATCCAGTCACTTTTGGTCCAGAAGGTCAAGTTCATCTTGAAGAAAAGTTATTTATTTCTCAGAAGATATGATTTATATCATTTTTCTCTTTCCTCAAATGACCTGTTGAAACAGATTTCTGGGGACTAATTTATATTAATTCCAAAGCATGACTCTGAGGGCATGAGCATTAATTGAAAGACTATTTTTATCACCTATCCTCTCCTTTAAAAAATAAATGACATTTTTCCAAGATTTAATTTAACTTTCAGTTTTGACTAGGGTATTAAATGTCAGAAATTATACTTCTGTGTGTATGTTTGTTTAATTATTCTATAAAAAATGCAATTAATCTCAAGAGAATCAGATTACAATTCATTTCTTTTAATGCTACAAAATAAAAAAGTCATTTTTGATGAGGCAGAAGGTGCCTGGAAGTACTTTAGCCTTAAGCAATGAGTGGTTTACTAGTACACATACCTATAAAAAGTAGACATTTTGAAGCCCATGTAAGCAAACCTTTAAATAATTTGGATTTAAGGTATATAGCACCAATATATCTAAGAATTATGAGACAGATATATAAATATTGAGCTTCAGTAAGAGAAAAGTATAACAACTTTTAGGCTTGCCAAGTGGTGCTATTGGTAAAGAACCTGCCTACCAATACGGAAGACATAAGAGACACGAGTTCATTCCCTTGGTTGAGAAGATCCCCTGGAGGAGGGCATGCAACCCATTCCAGTACTCTTGCCTAATGAATCTCATGGCCAGAGAAACCTGGCAGGCCACCGTCCATAGTGTTGCAGAGTTGGACATGGCTGAAGCAACTGAGCATGCACAGTAGCTGTTATGCTAACATTTGTTGAGTGATGACTAAGTGCCAAGCATGGTGCTCGTTTGATTTAATAATTATAAAATCCTTACGTAGATATTATTATCCTCAATTTATATAAACTGCCCCAAGTCACATATCTCATAAGTATTTTGAGCCAGAATTCAAATTCAAGTGTTTGAATTCAAAAACCTCTATTTTTAGTTCCACATTATACCTAGATATCTCAAGAGAAATTTTTTTGTTAAGTAAAATAGTGTGCCTCACAACTCTACCCCTGTCCAGACCTGAATGTACTTGTCTGTAGAAAAGGATCCTGATGATGGCATCTATCCCAGACCAAGGTTTGTCACATTCAAACTTGGTGAGATAAAGAGTTCACCATCTCACAGGAATGCATTATAAAATCTATTTTATCCTTAGAACTACGACACTGCTACCTGCTCATCCTCTTTAGACTTTTCTTTCCAAAAATTCAATGAATTCAATAAATAGTTACCCATGAATGATTGAAAACAAATCCGTGAAATGAACCAATGACTGCTCAAATGAAAATACCCAAAATGTATATACCCAAATCAAGGTAATTAGATAAAAAATTCCTAGGTTGAGTATAATCTTTTCTTCTTTAAAAAGTAAAACTATATCCTATTATTTCATAGCTCCAGAGCCCTTTTTCTGCTCTCCTTATTCACACACACACACACACACACACACACACACACACACACGTGTCAATAAGTGTTCAATCTTAGGGGAAATTCTATTCCTTGCAGGGAATCGTGAGACACTATGTGCCATCGTAAGCATGTTTCTGGTCTCTGTTCATATGATTTCTGTTCATATGATTTCATATATGATTTCTGATGTGTGGAGTTCTAGTATCTGCTTCTACCAAGAACACCACTATTAATTCCTGCCAGAGCAAGACAATAGTCATACAGTAGAATTCTAGGATACAAAGCATTGAGATTTCTATTTCCTGTTTTCCCCACTGAAAGTGGTCATATGTCAGTTCTTTAAAGTCTCTTTGATATTCAAACATATGATTTATATTGATACATCAAAGAATTACAATAAAAGGTAAAGTATCTTGAGAATTCTAGAAAATCACAAATAGTCTGAGTACCATAGAGTCATTGAAGACTTTTGGAAACTTGGGTACAACCAATCATGTCAATATACTTCATGTTTATTTGTGAGATTTTATTAAATTTACCTGATAGATTAAAGCCTAAATTTATCAACCTCAGCGATTAATCTGGTGCCACTGGGGAGAAGGAAAAAAAAAAATTAGACTAATTCCATCATATTCTTGTACTCAGAATTCCTTTGGGAGCACATTTTGCAGATCCAAGTCAACCAAACTCATTTTGAGGTCAAGGACTACTTCAGGTGAGTTTCAGTGAAAAGAATTTTGCCATCTGTTTGATATATTATTCATTTAAAATATTCAGAGAATTGCAGATGCCAAGAGAGGACATTAGATTGAGTACGAGGCCTCCTATGCATATTCAAGCAGCTTTATATATCCTTCATGAATCAAAACTACGTGACTAAATGAGAAGGTACAGAGAATGGACCACAGTGAACAGAAGGACGCAAGAAGTCTTCCACGTGAAATCTAAGTAACATTAAGCCATGGTAATATCTTCAAGGTCAGGTGTAATAGAGATTAAATTTTGTACCAGGTGTATTATAATCTTCTAAAAATATTATTAATAAAAAGTAACTTTTGTCAGTTCTTCGACTTGTAATGTGCCAAATAATGCCCTAAATTTTTGAATTTTAAGGCCAACAAGAGACTTTATATTTTGGAAATGTTTTCTGTCTTATCTTATTCACGATTTAATACATCCAGATATCAAGTTAACAAATAATGAAGACTCTGGCCCAACTATGCATATGCACTAATATGTATGTGTGTACATATGCTTGTGTGAGTGTGTGCATATTCACATTTATGCGTAAATGCATATTTATGTTTTATATTAATTTATATGATTTGTGAATGAAATCACAAATTCACTGTAAATATAAATAGCGCGATAACTTTTAAATATTATCTTCATAAATTAGCTAGTTCTATATAAAATATTTCAATTGGGCTATATATTAATTAGCCACCCATAGGGAGGATCGGAGAAGGCAATGGCAAGCCACTCCAGTACTCTTGCCTAGAAAATCCCATGGATGGAGGAGCCTGGTGGGCTGCCGTCTATGGGGTCGCACAGAGTCGGACACAACTGAAGCGATTTAGCAGCAGCAGCAGGGAGGATAATACTATTATACAAAGCTAAAATGAACATTGGGTCTTTAAAGAAAAAAAAGCAGGTTTAAGCATTGAAATAGATAACTTAGTTTGTTTCCCTACTTAACAACCTTGCACTCTGGTTAACTTATGGAAATTTCCCAGTCTAAAGTTTGTACTTTTTTCACAAAGGGCAGTTACATCTGTAAAATCACAGCAGGTCAAAGTAGACCTCTTTTTCTCACTTATCTTACCAATCATCAACTTTCTTCTTTCAACTAAAGTGGTTTTACCATATTTTATTTACTTCAATTCCTTCCTTACCCATATATTATTTGTCTATCAGTTTCAAAGCTAAAGAACCACAAAGAAACTAAAAAAAAAAAAAAAAAAAGCTATGAGCAATGAAAATAGCTGTCTCAGTTCCCACGCAGATGGATTTTGTTACATTCATTCAGAAACTTAGGATGTGTCTTGAACATTCTTTGGGCCAGCAGTGAATAATAGCAACTAAGAATGCCTGCCAGTGCAGAATATGCAGGTTCAATCCCTGGGTTGGGAAGATCCCCTGGAGAAGGAAATGCCAACCCACTCCAGTATTCTTGCCTAGGAAATCCCATAGGCAGAAGTGGCTGGTGGGCTACACTCAATGAATTTGCAAAAGAATCAGACACGACTTAGTGACTAAACAACAACAGCAACAAGAGCACCAGGAAACTAGAAATATCCAGCATGCTCACTTAGAATAGGGGCAAATCCACTCTACTGAACTATAAACCCTGAGCTGCTCCAAATTATGGAATTAGAATTTGTAACAATGCTGACTCTAGTCTGTGGGCAACTAAAACAATTTACTTAGAAATTGTATGTTGAATTTTCCACTGTAATCCCAGCCTCTGAAATAGAAAGCATTCATTAATTTATTTAGCAAATATTTATTGACTCTGTGCTGTGCTGTGCTTAGTTGTTCAGTCACGTCCAACTCTTTGCAACCCCATGGACTGTAGCCCATCAGGCTCCTCTGTCCAAGGGGATTCTCCAGGCAAGAATAGATAAAAGATTCTATCTTAGGTATAGTTTACATTAGAATGCAGGAGAGTGTGCATTTGTGTATGAATATGTGTATCATATATATGCACATATATATACACAAATTACTTATACATCTATGTTGTTGTTTTTATTGTTGTTCAGTCGTTAAGCCTGATTCTTTGTGATCCCATGGACTGTGCCCTACAAGTTCCTCTGTCCATGAGATTTCCCAGACAAGAATACTGGAATGGGTTGTCATTTCCTTCTCCAGTTGGAATTTCTCAGACCAGGAGTTGGACCTGCATCCCCTGCATTGGCAGGTGGATTCTTTACCACTGAACCACCAAGGAAGCCCACATATACATCTATATATACATAGGTGTGTGGCTCTGTTTGTTTGGTGATGTTAAATATTTCATCACATTGTTAAATATCTCTTCTCTATAAAGAAGAGATAAACATCTGTCTTACAAAGAAAACATTATTTTTCCCTGATGTTTTGCTAATTCATTGAAATGATCAAAGAACCAGCAGCCAAAGTCTTGCCTAAATGTTAACCATTAGTGTTAGTTATTTCCTGAAGTTCCATCTCTCTGATGATCAGTGATTTCTAACTCGTTCCCTGCTTTCTTCTGGTTGGCAAGGTTTTTCATGTAACTGCCCTCTTGCTTTTTTAGCTTTCAGCAGCTTTAGTATGCCTGCATTAATTTATCTCTTGGATATAAATTGCATGATATCAGTAATCGCTATGATTATAGATCTAAAATGCTACTTTCAAATCCAGTGACAGAATTTGGTCTGATTGAGCTGGATTTTCTGGGTGTCTTGTCCTGTTTGCTTGACAAGTGGCCTATGTCTAAGATTTGCTGGATCATGTTTTTGATTGATGTATTATTCCTAAAAATTGAAATAGATGTGCTTCCTTCTTGCCAGAAAGATTTATTTTGAAGTGTCATCATGGCTTCTACAAAGGACCCATATGCTCAGGGGATAAGACCCTCTGTTCAAACAGAAATAAATATAGCAGTTTATATCACTATCTTCCTTTATTACTTATCTATGTATTTTGAAAAAAAATAGGGGTTCTTACACAGAATCTGAAGCTCCCATTTCCTACTCAATGCCTGAATTTCCTCTGCTAATTCTCCAAGCGAAGATTATGCAGCCTTCTGGTTGACCACCTTCAATAATGGGGCAGCGTTCTTTTCCTCTCTGGGGCACAATCAGTTAATCTATTTCCAAAGATGAAATTATTAGATTGTCATTTTTTAATCAATTGAGAATGTGCCTTACTTTTTGACACAGGTTTTTCATTCTAGTTCCACACAAAATACACCCCACCCCTCCATACCTAAATAAATCGTACTTCACTTGGTCAAGCATGACCTTCACTGGGAAACACATATTGAATTGCACCCTAGTCCTCAGAAAGATAGGTAGACCCTCTTCAGGGATAGCTAACTGGGGAACAGGGCCACAATTTAGCACTTATGTTACAATTTAGTAGAGAAGCCATCTGTACTTTGATAACTTATATATCTGTTAAAGCTCAAAGACACATATAAAGGCCTGATACTAGGATCTCTAGTTATATTCAATAATTCCTTTGTTAGAATTTTCACTTTTCAAGTTCTTAAGAGAGAGGAAGAAAAAAATGTTTTAATAAATAAACAAGAGTATCCATCATCTGGATTCCCAAGTGGCTCAGTGGTAAAGAATCTGCCTGCAACGCAAGACACCTAGATTCTAACCCTTGATCGTGAAAAATCCCCTGGAGTTAAAAATAGCAACCCAATCCAGTATTTTTTTTTTTTTCACTTCAGTATTCTTGCCTGGGAAATCCCATAGACAGAGGAGCCTGGAGGGATACAGTCCATGGGATCGCAAAAGAGTTGGACACAACTTAGCAACTGAACAACATCCATCATCTAGGTGGGCTGTATCAGGTGCCCTAGTGAAGCCATCAGGGTTCTGAACTGTTCATTTTTCACTTCAACTTCCTTAGTGTGTGAGTTCAACTTTGTCAAGTGCTTCTTCCATGAGGTGAGGGAACATGACCAAAGAGAACTCCATGTTCACAGCCTGTGACTCCAGCAAATGCACTCTCATTCCTTTGGTCGAGATATCACTACCTTGTCTGAAAAGACCCTGATTAGCCAAGCAAAGGATATGGTGCTACTGGACAGGCCCAACACAACAGCATGGGATGACGAGGGAAAGTTCTTTAAAGGAAAGAAATCTGGGCAACCCATCTAGATACATCATAAATGGGTGTGAAATTTAAAGTGAATAAGAATGTCACCTGCACTTCCTGCCACCCTGAAATCTGGCTTTCGTTATCTAGTTGGAAAAGTGAAACGTCCTTTTTATTTGTGGAATATGTGATGATGGACAGCAGCTCAGTATTTGTAGAAATTGCATTGCATTTTAGTCTCCTGACATAATACCTCCCTGAACCTGAAAGACTTTCCATTCAATAATGTCAAGGAGAGAATAAAGTGGTAGGTCTCAAATGATGAAGGAGCTGAAAGATTACAATTTAGCAAGACTCTGGCAAGTCAAAAATGAAGACCAGGCAAGTGCGCAAGCAAAAACCTGGAGATTAGTAGAGAGTTACATCAAGGGAGGCTAAAAAAAAATCCTACATATACCAATAGGACATTACATAGGTGTCCTTGTTACCTAGGGATGAAATTAGTTTCCACAGAAAGATTTCTAAATATTCTGTATTCTACCACAATATGCCTTTCTCCCATCCTAAACATTTGATTCTTTAAATCCATAAAAGGTGATTTGGATTCATATGCCATACTCTTAAAACATAGGTAAGTGCCCTGCTGCTAAGTCACTTCAGTCGTGTCCGACTCTGTGCGACCCCATAGATGGCAGCCCACCAGGCTCCCCCGTCCCTGGGATTCTCCAGGCAAGAACACTGGAATGGGTTGCCATTTCCTTCTCCAATGCATGAAAGTGAAAAGTCAAAGTGAAGTCGCTCAGTCGTGTCCGACCCTCAGTGACCCCATGAACTGCAGCCCACCAGGCTCCTCCGTCCATGGGATTTTCCTGGCAGGAGTACTGGAGTGGGGTGCCATTGTGCCTTAGGTCTTTGCTGAATTGGTCTTTGCCATCACTAGTAAGTACTTCACTCAGTGATGGGGCCATAGTATTTGCTCAGGAAGTGTTAAAATAAAAGATTGAAAATCTTGGACCAGTTGACTTTGAAAGTCCTGACCATTTCTTCATATCTGTCTCTACTTGGGCAATTTAACAAATCAATTCATGAAATTTGTATCAGATTCTTTTTACTCGTTTGGTTTCTTCTTTGTTTTAGAAACAAAGCACATTTTCAGAACCACAAATTGGTGAGATATATTCTAATGCCATGGCATGGACATGATTAATTTCTCAAAGAATTTCCATGACATTTCTTCCTCAAAGCAATTCTGTCATTGTGGTAGATATTACTGCCATGTTTCTCAGATGATGGAATGGGCTCACCATAGGGTCTTAGGAAAATTCTTAAACTGTTGAACTTTTGTAATTCAACTTCACTCTCTTCTTCTGACTCCTGACTGGGAACAGCATTCAAACGACTTCTCTGCATAAAATATAAGGGAAAAGATACTACTGACAGAAAAAATACTTCCTGTCTGTGCCAAACAGGAACAATGACAAAAAGAGCACCTAATTATGTAAAGTTTACTGCTTAATTTAAAAGCCTTTTTTATTGTACAGGATCCTTTTAATTACTGCTGTGAACTGCTATCTCCTGTGATCTTTCATGTATACTGCCATCTGTTTTTAAAATATCTTATGATCTTGAAATAACATTGCATGTAATTTGCTGCCGTTTATTCAGTCTACTGGGAGGATGTGAAAGACCCCACACAGTGTGACTGCAAATCTCAGGGCTTTCTACGAAAGAAGGAAAACAATGTCAACTACAAAAACCCAGTATGTTCTCAAATCTCACCTGGACTGTAGCCTTTGGATTAATAAATTATAGACAACAGTACTGCCACTAATTAGCTGCATGACATTACATAAGTTAATGGATCTTGATGATTTTCAGTTTTCTCACTTGTATAAAGAAGAGAAGAAAATCAAAGGATTTGTGGACTTTAATATCATGAACGCAGCCTAGTCATCCAAAGGGATTCTTGCTCTGTCTGCAAAGAATTCCTTTGTGGATACACAGACACAAAGACACACACAGTTAAATCAAGGCTTTGACATCATCAAAAAGTAGAATCTTTGCTAAAGAGTTAACTCTAGGCTTGGTTTTACAATGTCCAGACTTTCTGTGGTTACTGAAATGATATAGAGGAAAAACAAGAACAAAAGTAACCTTAGTTCATTGCAAAAAAAAAAAAAAAACATATGTGAACATATGAGTAACATATTACTCATATGAGCAATATGTGTTATTGCTGCTGCTGCTGCTGCTGCTGCTGCTGCTAAGTCGCTTCAGTCGTGTCCGACTCTGTGCGACCCCATAGACAGAAGCTCACCAGGCTCCCCTGTCCCTGGAATTCTCCAGGCAAGAATACTGGAGTGGGTTGCCGTTTCCTTCTCCAGTGCATGAAAGTGAAAAGTGAAAGTGAAGTCGCTCAGTCGTGTCGACTCTTAGAGACCCCATGGACTGGAGCCTATCAGGATCCTCCGTCCATGGGACTTTCCAGGCAAAAGCACTGGGGTGGGGTGCCATTGCCTTCCCTGCATATGTGTTATTAGCATGTTTTATATATATATATATATATATATATATATATTGTTTTGGCACAATGCATAGGGATTCACTAACTCAACAAAATCAAAACTCAAAACTTAACTATATTGAGTCCACAAGGTGAAGGAAGTTGGGGAAATCCAAGTTAACGTCTTATTAGAGCTTATAGCTTTGCCTTGCACATAGTAAAAGCTATTATGCACTGGGACGACCCAGAGGGATGGTATGGGGAGGGAGGAGGGAAGAGGGTTCAGAATGGGGAGCACGTCTATACTGGTGGCGGATCCATCTAGATGTATGGCAAAAGCAATACAATATTGTGAAGTTAAGCAAAATAAAATTTAATTTAAAAAATAAATAAATAAATATTCACATAGAATTCTTTTAGTATTTCATAATTTCATGAGTATTATTTGAGTGGATGAAGTAAGGTAATGTATAACAGAAAAATGCAGTCTGCTTAGTACCTGATACATAGCAAGACTAAACTTTTAAGTAATTAATCTATTTATTTGAACAAAGAAAACTTGTTAAACTGTTTAAAAGACCCAGATTTCTATTTCTGTTGCAGGAAGGAGGACCCCTTCCAGGGCCTGAAACTGGGCTCTTGTCTAACACTCAGAAATGAACTGTCTAAGGAGACACATGTGCTGACAAAGCAAGAGATTTTATTGGGAAAGGGCACCCGGGTGGAGAGCAGTAGGGTAAGGGAACCCAGGAGAACTGCTCTGCCACATGGCTCCCAGTCTCAGGTTTTATGGTGATGGGATTAGTTTCTGGGTGGTCTTTGGCCAATCATTCTAATTCAGAGTCTTTCCTGGTGGCGCACGCATCACTCAGCCAAGATGGATGCTAGCGAGAGGGATTCTGGGAAGTGGACGGACAGGCGGTGTCTCCTTTAGACCTTTCCTGAACTCTTCCGGTTGGTGGTGGCTTATTAGTTCCTATCTCCTGTCATAAAACAACTCATGCAAATGGTTACTATGATGCCTGGCCAGGGTGGGCGGTTTCAGTCAGTGTGCTTCCCAAACATTTCCATCTGGGATTATGTTATGAACATTTGAAGGAAATAATTTAAAAATACACAAAAGGCATATATGTAAGAACAATAAACCCAAGGATCAACAATAGCAAAATATTTGATACAAGTTGTTAAAAATGGCAATCATGGTACATCTATATGATGTATTCTTAAAAGAGTAATAATATATATAATAGTTATCGTGAAGTAAAGGAGACGGTAGAATAGAAATTGTATAATTATTGCCTGACACTGATTTAAATTTACTTCAAGGAATATGATATAATTTGCTAATATAGTACGTTAAATTTTTATGTATAGTAAAATATTTGCTACCTTTAACATATAATTATTATATTTATTACTTAAAATTTAATATGTTACATACAACAAATAGTATATAATAAAATGAAACACAATATATGTGATACTAAAATTCTTAGGATTACAGTCATCTCAGGTTCTAGAACTATGGATTGATTTTATATTTTATAAGCATTACAAATTTTCTTTGCATAAAAATTGAAAAAGGTTTTTTTCCTGATTCTTTTTTTTTTTTTTTACCAACTTCTGTTTTAATTTTAGTACTGCTACTCATTTGTGGGGCTTAAACAACTTAAGTTTTCGTCTATATAACATGCAGGGAGAAGTTCAACTGAAAATTACTTAGGCCAATGATCCAATCAAAGAAGTGAACTAGCCAAATGGAGCAAGCTTATCACCCAGCCCTTACACAATCCTTGTGGAAACATACATTGAAATCCCACATCAGTTCCAGAAGAATACTTGAACTGCACAGATATACCATCCATTCACTATAAGGCCCTTTAGTGCAGAAATAGCATACTGGAATGTCAAAAAAAAAAAAAAAAATGCAAGCATGAAAGCATTGAAAGAAATGCAGACGTGAAGCTAGCCATAAAGCAAAAAGAGAAGCCATATGATGAGGAGTATGAAAGATTAGAAAGTACATCTTCCTTGTGTCCAAAGGATGCAGACTCAAGTAGCCTCCACAGACTGTGGCCAAGTGAAGAGCTCTGCATTGACAAATCATTGACAAGAAATCCATAAGTGTTGGTATTTTCTCAGTGTTGACCACCAGCTATGTTGGTAACTTTTGTCTTTGCTGTTATTTTTAACACTCTGATGGCTGTAATTTTGTGTACACTATTTTTTTGTGCAATGTGCAGGACTAGTAACACAGAAGCATGGGAAGGGGTGAGAAAGAGGACATCTACTAGACAGGGAAGTGCAGAATCCTCAACACTTGTTTTGACCAAAACAGGGACCTTCGGTAGAGAGACAGCCACTCTCCGGCAACATCACCCAGGAGGAGTGAATAGCATAATAACTCTGACATCACTCCCCTCTCTCTTTCCCTCCATCCCTTGAACCTCCAGCCAGAACTCCAGACCCAAATAGAAGCCAGATACGGAGGGCATGCATTGACAGGGTCAAACAGGTCAGTCTGCTGAGAGCAAAGTGAATAAGAGAATCCTCAGGGAGAGAGGCTCTGGAGGGCCAAGAGAGGATACCTGGCACAAATTCCCAATTTCTGTCCATAAAGTATTGAAGCCAGAGTTTATCTCAACAGTGCTCTGTACCTTTCAGGCAGCACACTCTTTTTCATTCCACCCAGGATATTTATAACCAAACACAATCATTTTGCCAAAGTGTAACCAAAGATAAATTAATGTATGACTTTATAGCACCACAATCTAACAGGCTGTTAAACAGCATGATCGAATTAAAGGTCCTGAAAATGGCATAACTAATGGCACTGTCTCGGGAAAAAAAAAATAGTGCTAATGCAGAGGTTCATGAAATGTGTATGAACCGTATAACATATTCATGCCCTATTACTGAGAATTTCAAAGTGTCTCACTGCTCGAGATAATAGGCCTTGATTCAATTCACTCTGATGTGGCATGAATTTCATGTGCTAATTAGTAAAGCATTTCTTAATGATTAAGAGGAAAAAAATCAGATAACATTTGATTGGAAACCCAACTGTCAGAGATAAAGCATAGCTACAACTGAGGTTAGAATGAATGCCATTCATTCTCAATTCAGGTGTCTTAATTATGATAATTAATGATTGTATTCTCTCTATAAATGAATTCAACCAACATGATAAGCATATGGTAATTAAAGTGCTTTTTTAGTGTTGGAAATTTAAACAAATGACATCAATAATAATCATGTCCTTTCTTGTGTTTTAAGTTTAGTTTCCTATTGAAGTCTGTTTTCTCCTTTAGTCATTTATGAGTTTTATATCCTTTCAGTACTTTAATAGCAAGTATATTTCTAGGAGGTGATACCTATTGACATTGGATTTCTGACAAGAATGTAAATTATTTCCCATTCATTGACATTATAGATAGTGAGTCCTGCTCTCTATCAGTGCTATGGAATTTTGTTAAAAATAGTGTTGGATTTATCAAACTCCAGTGCTGAGAGTTAATAAAAAATAAGTAACTGACCCAGAAGATATAGGTTAATATGGACAGCATTACATAAGGATGATTACATAAAATTTGATAGGACATTTAAATTCTGAATATTCTGAGTGTAATCTAATCACAGGAAATGGCTTTAAAGGTTCCATTATTATTGCAAGGTTTTTCACACTGACACATTATCGATCCAGACTTCATCACCTCTTGCTTGCTCTCTTGCAATCACTGCCCTGCCTCCATTATCTCCTAACGCCATTCCTACACACACTACCTATTACTTTCTCCTTATGTCAGATGATATTAAAGCACTTCCATGATAAAATGCAACCTTTTTCCAGCCTAATCTTCCACCTAATTTTTTTTTTTATTTGTGCCTTACTCTTCTGGTCAGTTCACTTGGTCATCTATGAGTCTCTCATTCTTCTGCCACCTCGAACGTCCCCAAGTCCTCCAGCTGACTTGGCACCATCTTTTGAAGTTTTAGGCTTTCTTGGTGACTTAGACAGCAAAGAACCTGCCTATCAATGCTTGAGGCCCAGGTTCAATCCCTGAGTCGGAAAGACCCCTGGAGAAGGGAATGGCAACCCACTCCAGTATTCTTGCATGGGAAATCCCATGGACAGAGGAGCCTGGTGGGCTACAGTCCATGAGATCACAAAGAGTAGGACATGACTGAGCAACAGAGGGTAAAGAATCTGCCTGCAGTGCAGGAGACCCAGGTTCAAAGCCTGGGCCAGGAAGATCACCCAGAGAAGGGAATGGCACCCCACTCCTGTATTCTTGTCTGGGAAATCCCGAGATAAAGGAACCTGGTGGGCTACAGTTCACGGGGTTCAAAGTGTTAGATGCAACTGAGCAACTAACACTTTTTGGAAAGATGTTTGCAGACCTTCTGAAAGATCCTTCAGAGATTTCTCTTTGGAATTAACATGCCTATGATTTGTATATCACAGTAAGCATATTCACACTTTCCTTCCCCGCAAGACCGTGAGATATTTGCATATAGTTGTCCCTTTCTCTCCTCAATGCCTGGAACATTTTTGACATTAAATAGATGTTTAAACAATATCCTCAGTAGTAAGATGGATCAATCAATTGCCTGTTCCTTAATAAAACAAGGCGCCTTTAAGGAATTGTATCAGAAATACACATTAAGTTTTGTTTAATATTTAGAAGACTATGAGGCTCATTCTGTATTGCCCCAATGTGTCGTAGGACAACCACTACCTTCTAATCTATTAAGAGCAGAGAATTAATTGCTCTGGGAGGGGAGAGGAGAGCAGGTGAAGAGGTGCTGATGATAAAGAGATTATGTCCACGAGCCCCAAAACAAATTTATCTATAGGGATAAACAAAAAGTCTAGCTCACAAACTGACAATATGAAGCAAGAAAAATGAAAAGACTAAATTTTTATTTGTTTGCACTTTTGCAAAGAGAGAGCTATTCAATCTTGATTCTGGGTGCTCCAAAAAGAGTTATTGAGAAATAGAAACTGGTCAAAGGAATGGAGAGACTGCTCCAAAGCAGAACATAAAGGATGCTGTGACCCTATTTGCTGATACAGAGCTGAAGTTTAAATAACTATGTAAACAAATGGACATATCCCTCAGTTCAAAATATAAAATGATTTATTCTTCAATAGCCCTTTTGTTGATTATCTAAAACCCTGAGTTGGGGACTTTCCTGTGGGTCCAGGAGCTAAGATTCTGCACTCCCCAAAGGGAATTTGCTGTATGACTCAGGGAACTCAACCAGAGCTCTGTGAAACTCAAAGGGGTAGGAGGTGGGAGGGAGGTTCTAGAGGGAGTGGACATATGTATGCCTATGTCTGATACATGTTGATGTATGACAGAAACCAACACACTATTGTAAAGCAATTATCCTTCAATTAAAAATAAATAATAGAAAAAAAAAAAAAAAAACATTCTGCAATCCCAATGCAGGGATCTTGGGTTAGATAGATCCCTGATCAAGGGACTAGATCCTGCATGATGCAACTAAGGATCCCACGTGCTGCAACTAAGACCCAGCGTGGTCACATGAATAAATAAATAAATATTTTTTTAAAAAAACTGATTTGAAGAAAATATTTATCTTAGTTTCAGGCAAATAACCAATCAGGGTGGCTCCCAATGGACACTGAAAACCAAAGTTCCAATATGTTCTATGTGTGAAAAATGGACACAGGTAGATATCTGAGTAGCCATAACGGGCAAACTATGGTACACTGCAGTCTCTCCATTTTCTTTCTGTTCTGTAGTAAATTTTATCTGTTATTAGAATGCTTTCATATGCAAAACTACACTCATGTGTTACTTCAACCAGGCTGGCCTAAGTCACTGTTAAATCCATAAGTCCTAAGTCTTGATGTTCAGCAACTGTATTTGCCTTTTAGTACATTTCACTTGCACTTACCATGGTCTTGTGCAATAGAATAATATTTCTAACTTGATTTTGGAAACTCAATATACCGTGCACAGACAGTAACTAAGTTATAGAATAGCCTACTTACTCAGTTTCAGTACAAAAGTCTACAGGGAGTCAATACTGATCACTATCCTTATATGTTACGACAATTCTCACCCAGGGGTGGGGCAGGAGCAGTAGTAGGTGAATGAAGGAGTTAGGATTTATCCTTTAACAGTTCCAGTAAAGTACTTCTTTATTTAAATCTCTTTCTTCCTTGTCATTCTATCTTAATGCAATACAGTTTAACCATAGTAGCAATAAGTTCTGGCTTTTTGCCACAGTGTGCTTTGTACAGTTTTATTTTATAGAATATTGCTTATTAAATTTAAAAGTATCACGTGATATATATTTCTTTTATTTGTACGATGTTTATAAAAGTAAGTCTACAAAATAAAAAATAGACTATCAATGTATGTTGGGATATGTCACGACTGTCACTGTTATATAATTTTAAATACAATGGAAGATGTGTGTTAACACATTCAGTCCAGAACCTTTTAAGCCAAAAAGATGCTGCCAATTCAGAAACAAAGATAAATGCTGATTTGTATTATGCAGCTTTGAGGCCAAAGCTAATGGGGCTTAAAAGCCATCAGTGTTGTATAGAGAAGCAAGGATTTGCATTTCTTGGGGCATTTGTGACAAGGCTGCCAATATTTTGATCTCCTATGGATTAATCCCATCAAATTTATCATCGAAAATCTTTTTTCCTAACAAAAGAAAAATTCACAAACCACAGAAAATTAAAAATTAAGATCTGTCTTGTTTCTTCTTCTAAAAATAAAACAAATAAATAAATAAAAAGAAATAGAAGGAAAAACAAAACCAAAGTTCTAAAACAAAGCCACACAGCATTGCTGTTTTCTTTCTTGCCTGTGAAGCAGTTTCTATCCATTGAGGTTGCTTTGCGAAAAGAAAAGTATGAGTTAGGGGCCAATAAATTGTGTATTTTCCCAACTCAGTTCCTCCGCCTTTGCAGTGGGAATTTCCCCTGATAGCTAAAGCCTTCTATAGGTCATAATTCTTGCTTTTCCACCCACATACACTTTTACATAAAACAAGAAATTCCGCCACTGCATGTACTTCAGAGCAGTCAAAATGTGGTACTGTTGAAGTTACTCTGTAGTTTTCTAACTTTTCTTTATCTCTTCTCTGCCAAATTATAAAGTACACATGTTCTGAATTGTTGATCTATCACAACCTCAGAGGCAATGTGGGTGGAAGGGGTTGGCCTTACTTTGCATATTCACTTGGTGATCATTAGTGACATAATGCAGATGAAATCTCATACGATTTCTTGCCTGAACAAATGCCTTTAAGAAATGCTTTGGGGACATATAACAAGGAGGTCATTGTTTTCATATCCATTTCCTGGAGATTTCTTCCATCATGTGCTTAAGATGCTTCTAGCAATGTTAACTGCACAAGGTTGAAATATACTGGTTGATGGACTAAAATACAGCACATTTTTGAAAGGGTAGCTTTTCACTTCAGTGGACAAAAATACAATTTAAACATCTTAGAACTGTGGTTTTCAGTAAAATCAGTACCAAATGGGGTGTGTGGAAATGTAACTGAACCACTTGCATCTTTTTTATTGAAAAGTAACTTGAACGCCAAGCTTTAGGAAGATTACATTTTACTGTTCTCTAGATGTGAGTAAGAATGAACAGCGACTGCTGTTATTATGGCAAATAATAAACATTAGTCTTCGAATATGTAGAAATAGGCACAAACCAAAGCAATGTTAACCAGGAGTAGAGATTATCTCATCTCTTCCTGTGTATAATTTCTTGCAAATTTGAAATTCCCTTATTTTGAATAATGACAGGGACGATGATGGTAGAAAGTGCTAGTGAGTAGAACTACATGGACATTATACAAAAAGTTGTGTGTGCACTATTTTATTCAATGATCACTTTATGAAATAAGAGAGATGTTGATATAATGCTAAGAAATATAAGAAAGAATTGTCCAGAGATCCAAGACTTTATTCTGGATTCAACTGAGCATGGCTTACAGTCATTTTGGTTTGGGGAGGAGACATGCATTTTCAGCTTTATGTGAGATAATCATAATATAAATATGTTAAACAGAAGTATTACAGTATGAGAATTCTGTCAGTTGCTCAGTTATGTCTATTTCAATTATGCATTCCAGAACTGGAGAAATAACTTCATAATGGGTTCAAAGAACCACTGAATCCACAAGATAGATCTAAACTAACACTCTATTGACCACCTGACCCCACAAGGACCAAGTCTAACTGATGAACCAAATGATGTGCTAGGTCTCTTGGAATTAGCATCAGTTTAGAGCCAGCATCCATTAATCCCTGAGGAATCTGCTTATTTCCTTTTCCCGAATGCCTGACAAAATCCAACTGGAGGAAGAATGGGGGTTATACTAACAGTGCACCCTTTTGGCAGCATAGCAGGGTCCTTTCTCCAGGGAACCCCGCCTCTCCTCCATTCAAGAGATACTGGGTTTGTTAACTGGCTCAACTTTGGGAATTAATGGAGGGGCCGTGACATGGTTCTGATGATTCAAGTTAGAATTTAGTTCATTTGACCTCAGATACTTCTCTTTAGACAGTTCAAGTAAGAATTTAGTAGACTGCACATCTATTTCTTTTCTAGAGACACAATGATAAACTAGCTGATGCCATAGGTCTCTGCTGATTACTGTTTGGATTCTGCTGCCCATTGTAGTAACCACCCCCACATTGTCCTTGATGATTGAATGCTGACTCTTGGCCCCTGCCACCTTGGAATCTGATTATTCCTATTGCATTTAAGGACCCTGGTTTAGTAACTGTGGTTCCCACTATAATTCTGACCTACAGAGAAAAGTGACCATAGAGCTCTGCAGCAACACTGGGCTCAAAACTTTCTCTCTCACAATCATGGTGAAAGGTGTGTCCTTTGAAATCCCAGGGTGGGTGAGCAGGTCTGATATGATAGTATTTAATAGTATTGCTTCCCAGGTGGCTCAGATGATTAAAAAACCATTGGCAATGCAAGGAGACCTACGTTCAATTCCTGGGTTGAAAACATTCCCTTGAGAAGGGAAAGGCTACCAACACCAGTATTCTTGCCTGGAGAATTCTATGGATTCTCTCCCAGTGGTGAATTTTCTCACAGTAGTAGTGAAAGGTATGTCCTTTGGACTCTCCCAAGGTGGGTGAGCAGGTCTGACATGATAAATCCACCCTAACATTCCAATCTCACTAAGATTTTGGATCCCTTCCTCTCCCAAATACCAGAGCATGCATGTGTGTGTCCTAAGTCGATTCAGTCATGTCCTACTCTTTCCAAGTTTATGGACTGTAGCCCACCAGGCTCCTCATTCAAGGGATTCTCCAGGCAAGAATACTGGAGTGGGTTGCCATGTCTTCCTCCAGGGGATCTTCCCAACCTAGGGATCATGTCTCCTATATTGGCAGGTGGGTTCTTTAACCACTATGGCCACCTGGGAAGTTCTTTATACCAGGGAAGTTCTGGCATTTCAATTTCTTTTAATGTTGGCCACCTTTTGATCCACCTTTCAGCCAAACAACCAAACAAATGTTAGGATTCTTCCTCACCCCTTGAGCTACATCAAATCTAGAATTTCTGCTTAGTGGGAACCACACCAAAAATTTCAGTCTGATTTGTGACATTTTGTTCCTTAATCATCATCCTCAATTTAGTTCAGTCACTCAGTCATGTCCGACTCTTTGGGACCACATGGACTGCAGCATGCCAGGCCTTAAACTCATGTCCATCAAGTGGTTATGCCATCCAACCATCTCATCCTCTGTCATCTCCCTTCTCCTCCTGCCTTCAATCTTTCTCAGCATCAGGGTCTTTTCCAAGGAGTCAGTTCTTCGCATCAGGTGGCCGAAGTATTGGAGTTTCAGCTTTAGCATTAGTCCTTCCAGTGAATATTCAGGACTGATTTTCTTTAGGATTGACTGGTTTGATCTCCTTCCAGTCCAAGGGACTCTCAAGAGTCTTCTACAACACCACAGTTCAAAAGCATCAATTCTTCAGTGTTCAGCATTCTTTATGGTCCAATTATCACATCCATACATGACAACTGGAAAAACCATAGCTTTGACTAGATGGACCTTTGTTGGCAAAGTAATGTCTCTGCTTTTTAATATGCTGTCTATGTTGGTCATAACTTTTCTTTCAAGAAGTAAGCACCTTTTAATTTCATGGCTGCAGTCACCATCTGCAGTGATTTTGAAGCCCCCAAAAATAAAGTCTCTGATTGTTTCTATTGTTTCCCCATCTATGCCATGAAGTGATGGGACCAGATGCCATGATCTTAGTTTTCTGAATGTTGAGCTTTAAGCCAACTTTTTCACTCTCCTCTTTACTTGCATCAAGAGGATCTTTAGTTCTCTTTCTGCCATAACAGTGGTGTCATCTGCATATCTGAGGTTATCAATATTTCTCCAAGCAATCTTGATTCTAATTTGTGCTCTATCCATGCATTTCGCATGATGTACTCTGCGTGTTAAATAAGCAGGGTGACAATATATAGCCCTAACGTACTTCTTTCTCAATTTGGAGCCAGTCTGTTCCATGTTCAGTTCTTTTTTTGTGTTTGTGTTATATGTGTTATTTACCACATTTTATTTTTTATTTAATTATTAATTATTTAATTTATTAATTATTTATTTTACTTTACAATATTGTATTGGCTTTACCATACATGGACTTGAATCCACCAGGAATGTACATGTGTTCCCCATCCTGAACCCCCCACCCACCTCCCTCCCCATCCCATCTCTCTAGGTCATCCCAGTGTACCAGCCCCAAGCACCCTGTATCAGGCATCAAACCTGGTCTGGTGATTCATTTCACATATGATATTTTACATCTTTCAATGCCATTCTCCCAAATCATCCCACCCTTGCCCTCTCCTACAGAGTCCAAAAGACTGTTTAATACATCTGTGTTTCTTTTGCTGTCTCACATACAGGGTTATCATTACCTTCTTTCTAAATTCCATATATATGCATTAGTATACTGTATTGGTACTCTTGCCTGGAAAATCCCATGGACAGAGGAGCCTGGGAGGCTGCAGTCCATGGGTCGCTAAGATTCGGACACAACTGAATGACTTCACTTTCACGCATTGGAGAAGGAAATGGCAACCCATTCCATTGTTCTTGCCTGGAGAATCCCAGGGACAGGGGAGCCTGATGGGCTGCCTTCTCTGGGGTCGCACAGAGTCGGACATGACTGAAGCGACTTAGCAGCAGCAGCACCATACTCTACTGGTGTTTTTCTTCTGGCTTACTTAACAACAAAGGAAACTATAAGCAAGGTGAAAAGACAGCCTTCAGAATGGGAGAAAATAATAGCAAATGAAGCAATGGACAAAAAATTAATCTCAAAAATATACAAGCAACTCCTGCAGCTCAATTCCAGAAAAATAAAAGACCCAATCAAAAAGTGGGCCACACAACTAAACAGACATTTCTCCAAAGAAGACATACAAATGGCTAACAAACACATGAAAAGAAGCTCAACATCATTCATTATCAGAAAAGTGCAAATCAAAACCACAATAAGGTACCATTTCACGCCAGTCAGAATGGCTGCTATCCATGTCCAGTTCTAACTGTTGCTTCCTGACCTGCATACAGATTTCTCAGGACTCAGGTCAGATGGTCTGATTTTCCCACCTCTTGAAGAATTTTCCAGTTTGCTGTGATCCACACAGTCAAAGGTTTGACGTAATCGATAAAGCAGAAGTAGATGTTTTTCTGGAACTCTCTTGCTTTTTTGATGATCCAATGGATGTTGGCAATTTGATCTCTGGTTCCTCTGCCTTTTCTAAAAACACCTTGAACATCTGGAATTTCTTGGTTCACATACTGTTGAAGCCTCGCTTGGAGAATTTTGAGCATTACTTTGCTAGCACGTGAATTGAGTGCAACTGTGCAGTAGTTTGAACATTCTTTGCAATGCCTTTCTCTGGGATTGGAATGAAAACTGACCTTTTCCAATCCTATGTCCTTAATATTCATCTCCCATGATTAAATATTCATGGGACCCATATTCCCCATATTTGTGCATGAAAAGAAATTTGTTTGTACATGTTAGTGTACATGTACATGCAGATCAGTGAAGAAATGAAATATAGCGATAGTCTTTTTTTTTAAGACTCCTCTTTGTTCTGTGAGGATTCTTAATACTTTGTATTCTTATGTCCTTTTAAGATTAAAATACTGGGAACAATTCTATCTGACGGGTTTAATTTCTATGAATATCCATCTCTCTGTGTGTGAATGTGGGATTTAAATAATTTTTTAACTAATATTACCTTAAATATTATCTTAAATATTAAAGATAACTATAATATTATCTTTAAAACTAATATCTTTTTCATAATTACTTATCCTCTGCTTTATAAACAGTTGAATCTTTTTCTTTCATTAATTGCTATTCTAATACTTAAATTAATTCATAAAAAATAAAAAGTACAAATAGCCAATTGAATATGAAAAACCCTAAATAATTCTCAACTTTACTATCAAACATGTAAATACCTATGAATAAATATAGACACCATTTTTCCTTCAAATTATACATAAGAACACATGGAATAACAAAGACAGTGTAGCGAATAGAGAACTCTCATACACCAATGATTGTAAATAATATAATACAAAATTCCCAGCAGAAAGATGGCTCTATTATCCTTGTTTTACTTTGATATTTCTGTAAATATATCATTAAATGACAATTTTTGCAAATCTATGGATAATATCCAAAAATTAGGAAAGAGTAAAAAAGTCAAGTGAATCCATGTGGTGTCCTGTTGTTGCAGTACAAGAACACTGGAGTGGGTTGCCATTTCCTTCTCCAATGCAAGAAAGTGAAAAGTGAAAGTGAAGTCACTCAGTCATGTCCGACTCTTAGCGACCCCATGGACTGCAGCCCACCAGGCTCCTCCATCCATGGGATTTTCCAGGCAAGAGTACTGGAGTGAGTTGCCATTGCCTTCTCTGGGTGTACCATAATGCTTCAATATAAAAGGGTTAGTTGCTTCGGTCATGTCCAACTCTTTGTGACCCCATGGACTGTAACCTGCCAGGCTCCTCTGTCCATGGGATTCTCCTGGTAAGAATACTGGAGTGGGTAGCCATACCTTTCTCCAGGGGAAAATGTACAAATCCTCATGTACAAAAATAACATAGTTCATGCGGTTTTCTGGAGAAAATATATTAATATGCATGACTGTGTAGATCACAATAAACTGTGGAAAATTCTGGAAGAGATGGGAATACCAGACCACCTGATCTGCCTCTTGAGAAATCTGTATGCAGGTCAGGAAGCAACAGTTAGAACTGGTCATGGAACAACAGACTGGTTCCAAATAGGAAAAGGAGTACGTCAAGGCTGTATATTGTCACCATGTTTATTTAACCTATATGCAGAGTACATCATGAGAAATGCTGGACTGGAAGAAACACAAGTTGGAATCAAGATTGCTGGGAGAAATATCAATAACCTCAGATATGCAGATGATACCACCCTTATGGCAGAAAGTGAAGAGGAACTAAAAAGCCTCTTGATGAAAGTGAAAGTGGAGAGTGAAAAGGTTGGCTTAAAGCTCAACATTCAGAAAACGAAGATCATGGCATCTGGTCCTATCACTACATGGGAAATAGATGGAGAAACAGTGGAAACAGTGTCAGACTTTATTTTTCTGGGCTCCAAAATCACTGCAGATGGTGACTGCAGCCATGAAATTAAAAGACGCTTACTCCTTGGAAGGAAAGTTATGACCAACCTAGATAGCATATTCAAAAGCAGAGACATTACTTTGCCAACAAAGGTTCACCTAGTCAAGGCTATGGTCTTTCCTGTGGTCATGTAGGGATGTGAGAGCTGGACTGTGAAGAAGGCTGAGCGCCGAAGAATTGATGCTTTTTGAACTGTGGTGTTGGAGAAGACTCTTGAGAGTCCCTTGGACTGCAAGGAGATCCAACCAGTCCATTCTGAAGGAGATCAGCCCTGGGATTTCTTTGGAAGGACTGATGCTAAAGCTGAAACTCCAGTATTTTGGCCACCTCATGGGAAGAGTTGACTCATTGGAGAAGACTCTAATGCTGGGAGGGATTGGGGGCAGGAGGAGAAGGGGACGACAGAGGATGAGATGGCTGGATGGCATCACTGACTCGATGGATGTGAGTCTGTGTGACCTCCGGGAGTTGGTGATGGACAGGGAGGCCTGGCGTGCTGCGGTTCATGGGGTCACAAAGAGTCGGACACGACTGAGCGACTGATCTGATCTGATATGACCTGATGCATGAAAATTATGGATGATATATATCAACATATTAATAACTACTGCTTCTAGGAATTGAAAATATTAGTAAGTTTCTTTTTCTTTTTAAAAATCTCCATAGTTTTTAATCTTAGTGCTTAACAGTTAGCATATATTGGAAACAAATAACCAAAAGAATCCTTATATTGGAAACTGCTGTTAGTTATTTTAAGTTTCAGAATTTTTATCCTAAACTCTCCTTTTAAAACTTTCTATATATTTTAGTTAAACACAGAAATTATCCATGTTTTAGCTTAAGTTCCACAAAAAACCAAAGTTTTCATACAGGTAGTTTAATTTTGGAAATCACCTCAAGGAACAGGATTTAGGAAATTGAAAGAGGAAAACAGGAAAGAAGAAAACAAATTCAGAAGTGTGATTTGGATCTGTTCACCAATGTGTGCACAAAAAGGACACACACAAAAGGGCCTTTGGAAGCTAAGTAGAATGCACCCCAGATCTCCCCCGGTGTAAGGAAGAGAGTACTGGGGGACTTCTCAGGTGATGCTTGTGGTAAAGAACCGGCCTGCCGATGTAGGAGACGTAAGAGATGCAGTTAGATCCCTGGGTTGGGAAGAGCCCCTGGGAGAGAGCATGGCAATCCACAATGAGTCAGACATGACTGAAGGGATTAGCACACACACTTTTGTATACCAGCACCTCCTCAAGAGTTGTCTCATGCAGAGTGTATTGTTGTTTAGTTGCTAAGTCATGCCCAACTCTTCGCAGTTCCATAGGCTGTAACCCAATAAGCTCCTCTGTCCTGGGATTTCCCAGGCAAGAATACTGGAGTAGGTTGCCATTTCCTTTCCCAGAGGATTTTCCTGACCCAGGGATTGAACTCACATCTTCTGCTTGGCACATAGATTCTTTAGTTCCAGGTTTGGATATGCAACAGATTTATCAGGAGTAGCTATTTGCTAGAGCAACATCTAGAGTAAAAACGGTGGGCCAGATCACAAAGGAGGAGCATGAGATCCATTTCAAAGATCTCTCTGCTCTATTGCTATTAGTAGCTGTGTGAATTTAGACCTACTAAATTGTATCTGTTTTTGAGATTTAAACACTAATATCAGCTGGTTATTTTACATACCTTGTATGTGTGGGCTGCTGTGAATCTAAACTTTTATCAGGTTTTATTAAAGAACTGAATGATGCTTTACAAGCATTTCCTTATGATGTTAATTAGCATATACTTCCAGAGGACAGATGATAATGATTAAAGATCTCCTTGTAGTGAAACATGGTTCCTTCCACACGTTGGGAAAGAACAAGCCTGCCTCTATTAGACAGGTTCAATAGGGCACGATGGGCAAAGAAAACTGATGTATAGTAATGAGAGCAAGGAGAACCTTCCCACTAAGCATCAATCATATAACGTTAATCAGATGCCACAGCAGATGTTCTTAAAGGATCATCAGTGCTCCACAACAGTGAAAAAAAAAAAAAAAATACTCAGAAAGATCATCTGGATCTCATCTGTAAGTATACAATTTGAGCATCTACACACACACACAAAAGAACACGACCCAAGAATCACTTTCCTGGTAGCTTTTTCTCAGGAAATAATACGAAATAAAGCTTTAAATATAACAACATCAGGTTGGCAATAACTTCAAAGTTCAAAGTAGGGGATTTAATTATTCTTGCATATGATAAAATTTTAAGCAAACATTAAAATTATGATTTCCAAAATAATCTATCATAGAAACTGTGCTATCTGTTTACATGAAAAGAAACTATAAAATGGCATATATGATACTATTTCAAATACATGTAATAAGGGAAAATATATGAGGGAAAATTATGAGAAAGAAAGTGAATAATTGAAATCAATAACAGGGTTGATGGAGGGCGCATTGTTTTTAGTTTTTGCTTTAATATTTTACCATTAAAACATTTTTGTACCATTACATTTTTATAGGCAGTATAGAATAGCTGTTAAGAACATGGGATGTAAAATCAACTATTTGAATTAGAATTATTTTTTATCAATTCACTAGATATATGAACTTAGTTAGGCACATTGATTTCTCTGAGCTTCTATCAGTTCTTCTGTAAAGTAAAAACAATTAAACTATCTTATACATAAGGTAATGAGAGCACTAAATGAGTTAATATATGATAAATGCTTGGCACAGTGCCTAACCCATAATATGTGCTAAGTGAACATCATCTATTTTTACTATTTTGGGAAGATGAATTCATTGTAACTGTTTCCTTGAATACCTGAATCAAGCATAGAAATTATAGTCGCAATTTCCAAAGACTATTGCATCAAAGACTATAGCTTTCTTTCCTTAAAATTTCACTTTGAAACAGACATGTATGTATTCTGGTAAAAATGCTAATTAATGCCTCTTGTTAATGACCGGAAGTAATAAAAATGTTGAGACTAGCTAGGAGGAAAAGATAATGTCAGGATTTGGGATGACTTAACCTTCCCTAATCTAAGTCTAAATTTGTAAATTTGCACTGCAACTATTTCTAGCTATAGATTTTGATCTGATGAGTCAAAAATATTCATGTTGCTGTTGGCTTAGCTATTTTAGTAAAGGAATATTGTGACCCTTTTGTAGGTATACATGGCAAGATGATCCCACGGACAGAAGAGCCTGGTAGGCTGCAGTCCATGGAGTCACTAAGAGTCGTACACAACTGGGCGACTTCACTTTCACTTTCATGCATTGGAGAAGGAAATGGCAACCCACTCCAGTGTTCTTGCCTGGAGAATCCCAGGGGAGCCTGGTGGGCTGCCGTCTATGGGTCGTACAGAGTCGGACATGACTGAAGCAACTTAGTAGTAGTAGTAGTAGTAGCAGCAGTATGGCAAGATGAGATAGGACAAGAGTCTTGCCTCCAGGAATATTGACTATTTTAAGTTATTGTTCACTGTATTTTCTTCTAGTCAGAACATGTGCCAGATGTGGAGAGCACAGTAACCACCAAGGAAAGCAGGATCTCACTAAGGTGCCAAATTCAGAAAAGTGAATGTTCCCTGGTGGCTCAGACAGTAAAGAATATGCTTGCAAGGCCAGAGACCCGGGTTCGACCCTTGAGTCAGGAACATCACCTGGAGAAGGGAATGCCTACCCACTCCAGTATTCTTGCCTAGTAAATCCATGGACAGGGGAGCTGGTGTGCTCCAATCCATGGGGTCACAAAGAGGCAGACACAACTCTGAGCAACTGACAATTTCATTTTTTGAAATAGCTTCCTCTGATCTACTTTCAGGGCTCCTCTGACTTACTTTCCCTAACATTTCATCCTTAAGTTGATTGAAAAATAGGGTGATGGTAGTTGGCACACTGAACCCACTAGATTTGAATGCCACAGACCAATTCCCTAAAGTAAGGCTTCGCAGAGCTCTCCTGGATGATAGGAAGCAGGCTTACACTAATTGTGTTGAGATTTCATTGTGAGTACCCCATGCGAAGCAAAAGGACTTTCCCAAGGCATGGAGACTTTCCTTCTCATTTCTTGATAGAAAAAAACAATGCATTCTCTCTCTCTTTTTGTTGGTGGCTCAATTCTGTGCTACTTTCACCCCAAATTCATTTATCTTTGGTTGACTGAATAACAAAAAAGATTTGAGTCTTACTCGGATATACCATATGAAATATAAAAGCATCAAAAATACAGGCTCTGGAACACCTGATTTGGTTTATCATTAAATTTAAGTACTTAGTAGCTCAGAGTTTTGGAGAAGGCAATGGCACCCCACTCCAGTACTCTTGCCTGGAAAATCCCACGGTCGGAGGAGCCTGGTAGGCTGCAGTCCATGGGGTCGCTAAGAGTCAGACATGACTGAGCGACTTCACTTTCTCTTTTCACTTTCATGCATTGGAGAAGGAAATTGAGACCCACTCTAGTGTTCTTGCCTGGAGAATCCTAGGGACGGGGGAGCCTGGTGGGCTGCTGTCTATGGGGTCACACAGAGTCGGACACGACTGAAGTGACTTAGCATAGCATAGCATAGCATAGCTCAGAGTTTGCAGAGAAAGCAATGGCACCGCACTCCAGTACTCTTGCCTGGAAAATCCCGTGGACGAAGGAACCTGGAAGGCTGCAGTCCATGGGGTCGCTGAGGGTCAGACACGACTAAACGACTTCACTTTCACTTTTCACTTTCATGCATTGGAGAAGGAAATGGCAACCCACTCCAGTGTTCTTGCCTGGAGAATCCCAGGGATGGGGGAGCCTGATGGGCTGCCGTCTATGGGGTCGCACAGAGTTGGACAGGACTGAAGCGACTTGGCAGTGGCAGCAGCAGCAGCAGCAGCTCAGAGTTTGCTAACTCTGAGTTTATCAAACCTCCCTTAGCCTCAGTTTGAGCATCTGCAAGGGGTGATTCGTGTTTACCAAGAGGCTGTTGTGTGGATTCAATAAGAAAATAAAGGAACTTCCCTGGCGATCTAGTGGTTAGGACTTCATGCTTCTATTGCAGGGGATATGAGTTCAGATCCTGGGCAAGGAACTAAGGTCCCATACACTGAGCAGTGTGGCCAAAAAAATGAGGTAATATAAATACAAAATTGGTATGCCTATATCATATGCATTGCTAAATAAATTAATACTATTTATTTATATTTTTATTGATTATTTATACCAGTGAGTGCTGAAAAAGTACAGGCCAGTCTATTCAGCTCATAAATAAAATGAATTAAATAGTAGCAGCAAAATAACTTGTAGATGAAAGTCATAAACAGTCTATTTGTGGTGTTAAGATAAGAGGGAAATAGAAGCAAGCAAGCTTGCTAGGAAGCACTTCTTTCATATAAATCCCAGGGGAACGTAATCTAGCTACCAAAAAATGTACTCTTACTTATTAGGAAAAAAAGATAAATTGAGGGCAGATCTCATACTAAGTGTTCTTGACACAATAAAATTTTTTAAAAATTAAAAAGTCATACTAAAAATAGCTGCCAAAGCAATAAAATTTGGCCCCAATGTCAAGCATCTGTAAAAAATTTCCCTTTCTTATGTTATTCATATCAGCTTGCCATCAAATTATGTGTAGTACTTATGTTTCAAATTTTTCAATCAGATGTTATAGGTTATATGTACACATATTGCAAAATGTTTACATACAGCTATAATGAAGCTCTCTGTTTTGTCTAATATTTTAAAATATTCTTTAAGTTTCTTCAACAGTCTGGTCAATAAATGGTAATTTTTGAGTTTTTTCAAAGAAGCAACTTTTTCTGATGATGCTCTGTTGTTTTGATTATTTTTCAGTATATAGCAATATTCTTAACTTTAAGCTTTCTTTGGCTTCTTTAGTTTACTTCATAGCTCCTATTACAATTTTCTGAGTTGGCTATATTATTAAACAAGAAAGTATGCAAATTAGTAAGCTGAATATTTGAGTCTACATACTTTTATTCTAAGAATTACCTTTCACTTTTTTTTTTTCTTTTTCACTGTTCCAGGAAACACAATGGACAATTGGCACATCTACAATACAGCTCATCTAATAAGTCTAGGTCAGAGACATCTCCTGTTCAAAAAGTTCTTGGACTCACAGTGACCCTTACAAAAAGGATTAAAGAGCATCAGAATAAAGAGATTGTTAGTAGTATATGACCTAAACAAGTTTTACTCTAGTTGATGACAATAATTTTTTTTTTTTTTTTAACCACATGAGTGTTCTCTTCTTTTTTAAAGCCGTAGAATGTTAATTCTACGTGAAAAAGTCCAGAGCATTTTGGAAATAGCCAAAAAGTAGTATTTTAGGTTGCTTTCATCCAGGAGTTAAAACACAAGGATCAAATGATTAACATACAGATTTTACAACCTTTTTGATCTGCCCCCATATGCTAAATACTACCCAACCCCTTAAGTTGATCACAGTACATATCATATGTACTACTGTGTTTGGTCTTCCCTCGTGGTGCTAGTGGTAAAGAATCTGCTCCCCAATGCGAGATGCAAGGGGTGTGGGTTTAATCCCTAGGTCTGGAAGATCTCCTGGAGGAGGGCATGGCAACCCTCTCCAGTTTTCTCGCCTGGAAAATCCCATGGACAGAGGAGCCTGGCAGGCTACAGCCCCTGGAGTTGTAAAGAGTCAGACACGACTGAGCACACACACACCGTTTTTGGTTCTTAGTGACCTTGTTTGACTCAAAAGAAGCCTCCTGTCAAGTGTGAATATCTGTATACATGCTTTATATAAATTATCGTTTTTTAATTTATTGAATTGTAAATTTAACGACTGGTGCTAAGTAAACTGGGACTGTGTTTTCATTAACCTGGACATTTAGAAGCGTCACCTGAGATAAAAATCCTGTCAAGCAAAATATCTAAAACAGCTGTTGTCACAAACTGGTATTTTGAAACTTCACAGTTTCTAGCTGTGAATATTTCAATAGATATTGCAATATTTCCAGGCAAAATGTACAAAAGACAAACATATATTGGTGCACACTAATAAAACCCACTACTATTGAATGAAGTGTTCCTCTCCCAGCTTTGTGCCATTTACATATTTGCTAATGAGGCTTCCTAAATCATTATCCATATTATTGATTATATTATAATGAAGACAGACAGTCTGTTACTTGCTCAGTGTGTGTCACCCACACTTTAGGAAATTTTTCAGTATTCATCAGTTTTCAGAGTTCATCACATATTTTTGAATAATTGCATTTACTGGTCCAGAGAATATGGTGAATTTAGTCTTTCTTTTACTAAATTTTATATTTTCCTGAGTACATTCTAGTTTCTATCTTAAATATTTGTTTCACATTACCTTTCCGTTGCCATGAATGAATTCCAACACATTCACCACAAGGGGTACACAAATGCCCCTTGAATTTTCAGCCATTTTCACAGTTTGGAGCTGTAGAAGGACAAAGTTGCCCCCAAAAGAGATTTCCAAGGACTACGCATGTTTTTATGCTAGAATTTCTTTTTAACAATAATAGTATATGCTTAGTTTGCAGTTGGCTCATGTCAACTGTGTAGGTGTTACTACAAACATCTGTCAAGTCAAAGGTTTATCTAAATTTTATTTGAGTAAAGTGTATTAATGGAAGTTTTCTTCATCTTGCTACCTTATTCACACACAGGCCAAATATCACTGTACGCAATCATTGATTATCAATGCTTTGATACTTTTATGTAGTAGATGAAATTTAGAGGTTCATATTATCCACAAATTTGAAAGACAGAGTAATCATGGACTTGTAACTTAACTTCAATTTCTTCATCTATAAAATGGGTTAGTAATAATTTACTTACAAAAAAAAGTCATCTTGCATTTCGTGGAGACAAAATTTTAATAGAAATGAGGTAAGTTGTAAAGTTTAAATATTTTTAAAAACATTATTCTAAATCAAGAATTAGGAAGTTTTTCTCATAAAGAGTCAAAAATAAATACTTTAGGTTTTGAAGGCCAAATATGTACATTTTTTTTAATCCTACAAAAATGTTAAAACTATTCTTAACTTCCAGGTAGTCCAATTTAGCCTGGGAATGTGTTTTGCTGACCACTGTGTGTGTGTGTGTGTGTGTGTGTGTTTAGACACTAAGTCAAGTCCGACTCTTTTGTGATCTCATGAGACTATAGACCACCAGGCTCCTCTGTCCATGGCATTTCCCAGGCAAGAATACCGGAGTAGGTTGCCATTTCCTGCTCCAGGGTATCTTCTCGACCCAGGGATCGCACACGCATCTCTTGGGTCTCCTACATTGGCAGGCGGGTTCTTTACCACTTCAGGAAGCTCCACTGACCGCTGTGTTCTAGATTAATCCCTCTGTGCATTGCTTTTTCATCAAACCATATTACTCTGAGTTCTTTAAATATTAAGCAATACACAGTTGTATTGTATAATTTCTATTCTAAAATATTTATACATAAAGTCTTTTTATGATGTGCAACTTTTCTATAACCAGAGAAAAAAGAACAACTGAGACTAGAGGGTGTTTTTCTTAAGAATGTCTATACACATGAAAAAAAAATGATGCACAATCAACAGAGCCAACTGTCTATAGCTTGCTCTCAAGAAAGAAAAAAACTGGTCCTAAGGGAATCAACAGATTGAACATTCAAAGTGAGATCTGAATATAAAAAACCTTCAGCAGAACTTCTCTTTCCTTCTGTGTTTTTGTTTGTTTTGCCTTCCAAAGAACACTCCAAGATACTGAACTACATCCATCTATTTCCTTCTCTAAACTGGAGAAGCTACTTTTCTCTTTCTGCCTGGTAGGCTATATCTGACTACTTAAACCCTTGCTAAGAGTGAGTAGAACTCTGGATATAGAAACAAACAAAAGACAAAAAAACTTATGGTTACCAGGGGATAGGGAGGCAGGTAGGGATAAATTGGGAGATTTGGACACATACACACTACTATATATAAAGTAGATAACTAATAAGAACCTGCTGTATAGCACAGGAAACTCTACTTAATACTCTATAATGACCTATATGAGCAAACAATCTAAAGAAAGAGTGAACATATGTTTAACTGACTCATTTTTCTGAGCACTTAAAGCTAACACAATATTGTATTTAACTTATTAAATACTGACTGCTGCTGTAGCTGCTGCTAAGTCGCTTCAGTCGTGTCCGACTCTGTGCGACTCCATAGATGGAAGCTCACCAGGCTTCCCCGTCCCTGGGATTCTCCAGGCAAAAATACTGGAGTGGGCTGCCATTTCCTTCTCCAATGCATGAAAGTGAAAAGTGAAAGTGAAGTCGCTCAGTCGTGTCCGACTCTTAGCGACCCTGTGGACTGGAGCCCACCAGGATCTTCCGTCCATGGGATTTTCCAGGCAAAAGTACTGGGGTGGGGTGCCATTGCCTTCCCCGAAATACTGACTATCCCTGCTTATTTAACTTATACGCAGAGTACATCATGAGAAATGCTGGACTGGATGAAGCACAATCTGGAATCAAGGTTGTCGGGAGAAATATCAATAACTTCAGATATGCAAATGACAGCACCCTTATGGCAGAAAGTGAAGAAGAACGAAAGAGCCTCTTGATGAAAGTGAAAGAGGACAGTGAAAAAGTTGGCTTAAAACTCAACATTCAAGAGACTAAGATCATGGCATCTGGTCCCATCACTTCATGGCAAACAGATAAATAGGGAAACAGTGGAAAGAGTGGAAGACTTTATTTTGTGGGGCTCCAAAATAACTGCAGATGATGACTGCAGCCGTGAAATTAAAAGACTCTTACTCCTTAGAAGAAAAGTTATGACCAACCTAGATAGCATATTCAAGAGCAGAGACATTACTTTGCCAACAAAGGTTCATCTAGTCAAGGCTATGGTTTTTCCAGTAGTCATGTATGGGTGTGAGAGTTGGACTATAAAGAAAGCTGAGCACCGAAGAATTGATGCTTTTGAACTGTGGTGTTGGAGAAGACTCTTGAGAGTCCCTTGGACTGGAAGGAGATCCAACCAGTCCATCCTAAAGGAAATCAGTCCTGAATATTCATTGGAAGGACTGATGCTGAAGCTGAAACTCCAATACTTTGGCCAACTGATGTGAACTGACTCAGTTGAAAAGACTCTGATGCTGGGAAAGATAGAAGGCAGGAGAAGAAGGGAACAACAGAGGATAAGATTGTTGGATGGCATCACTGACTCAATGGACGTGAGTTTAGGTAAACTCTAGGAGTTGGTGATAGACAGGGAGGCCTGGCGTGCTACAGTCCATGGGGTCCCAAAGAGTCAGAAACCACTAAGCCACTGAACTGAACTGAACTGAACTGAAAGCTAATGCAACATTATAAATCACTATAGTCTAATAGAACTCTTTCAACAGTTTATCATCTACTCAATCTATCTAAATTCCTTTACTCCCTTGTTTGAGTCTAACCTGAATAAGAATAATCTAAGCTTCTTTTCATGAATTCATTAAACTCATTTCCAAATATGTACTGACTTACATTAAAACCAAAATAACAAAGATACTTTAAATATATCCTTATGGTGACATCCTGATGCTATCCTGATGCTAAAGTTGAAACTCCAATACTTTGGCCACCTCATGCAAAGAGTTGACTCATTGGAAAAGACTCTGATGCTGGGAGGGATTGGGGGTAGGAGGAGAAGGGAACCACAGAGGATGAGATGTCTGGATGGCATCACCGACTCGATAGACGTTGAGTCTGAGTGAAGTCGGGGAGTTGGTGATGGACAGGGAGGCCTGGCGTACTGCGATTCATGGGGTCGCAAAGAGTCAGGCACGACTGAGCAACTGAACTGAACTGAACTGATGGTGACATCAAGAAGCTCATATCACTAATTTTCAAGCAACAATTAAATTTCACAATTCTGTGAATGATCATCTCTTTTTAAATTCATTTACTTTTTAATTGAAGGATCATTGCTTTTTAGAATTTTGTTGTTTTCTTTCAAACCTCAACTTGAATCAGCCATTATGAATGATCATCTTTTAATAAGGCATTACAGAAAGTCAAATGAATTGGCTTCCTGCTTTATTCATGGCTTTAGAGCTTCAGCAGGGCGGAATCATCAAAACAGATTGCAGCAGCTCATGAACTATCCAAATGCACAGACTTTACACATCCAAAATGACTCACAACAAAACTGTAGCAGTAACAGTTCAAAGGAACTATTCTTGCCTTCTGGGAGGAAAATGAGAATAAAAGAACTTGAGAAGCATTATAAAATGTAACAAATAATGAGATGGCATAATATATCCTCTAATTCAAACTGTTTAACATTTTATATAAAACTAAAAATTTAAACTTTTCAAAGAGTTTTCTATAAAGAGAATTGGAGTTGGACCAATAGAGAATCCTGGCTCTGCTCTCAGTGGTGGGAAGTCAAGTAACCTCCAACCTCAGCATCCCTGTTATTCTGTGCTACATCATGATTAGAGGGAGGATTCAAATGCAGAACAACTCATCCAAAATAGATGCTCAATCAGTGTAAACACTCACTCCTTTTCCTCTTGATGTCATTGTTTGCAAACTCATAGAATAAGCACCCTACATACTATGGAAAAAAAGGAACTCTAACATAATGCTGTGAAATAAAAAATCACTCTCAAGTGAGAAGAGTATCAGTTTGGTAGCTGCTGCTGCTAAGTCACTTCAGTCATGTCCGACTCTGTGCGACCCCATGGACGGCAGCCCACCAGGCTCTCCCATCCCTGGGATTCTCTAGGCGAGAACACTGGAGTGGGTTGCCATTTCCTTCTCCAATGCATGAAAGTGAAAGTGAAGTCGCACAGTTGTGTCCAACTCTTAGCGACCCCATGGACTGCAACCTACTAGGCTCCTCCATCCATGGGATTTTCCAGGCAGGAGTATTGGAGTGGGGTGCCATTGCCTTCTCCAAGTTCGGTAGCTAGGAGTTCTGATTATCTACTTCTAGGACTGATCTAGCTGGCCTCAGAAAAATAAACCTTTCTCTTTCTTTGAATCCAAATAACTTCATTGGTAAAAGGGAAGAGACTCACAAGATACTATCTGAAACAGACTTTACTGATTTCAATATTATAATGGCATTTTGCCTTCTGTATATTCAAAGACAGGCTGTGAAAGAGTAACAAGCAGGTTCAGAGTCCAAAATTGTTGATTTGTTCATAAATGATCTTGGACAAATTAAAAAACTTCTTTGAGGTCATCATCACCCTAATACCAAAACCTGACAAAGATGCCACAAAAAAAGAAAACTACAGGCCAATACCACTGATGAACATAGATGCAAAAATCCTAACAAAATTCTAGCAATCAGAATCCAACAACACATTAAAAAGATCATACACCATGACCAAGTGGGCTTTATTCCAGGGATGCAAGGATTCTTCAATATCTGCAAATCAATCTATTTGATTAACCACATTAACAGATTGAAAAATAAAAACCATATAATTATCTCAATACATGCAGAGAAAGCCTTTGACAAAATTCAACATCCATTTATGATAAAAAAAAAAAAAAACTCTCCAGAGAGCAGGAATAGAAGGAACATACCTCAACATAATAAAAGCTATATATGACAAACCCTCAGCAAACATTATCCTCAATGGTGAAAAATTGAAAGCATTTCCTCTAAAGTCAGGAACAAGACAAGGGTGCCCACTTTCACCATAACCATTCAACATAGTTTTGGAAGTTTTGGCCACAGCAATCAGAGAAGAAAAAAAAAAATAAATAAAAGGAATCCAGATTGGAAAAGAAGAAGTAAAACTCTCCCTGTTTGCAGATGACATGATCCTCTACGTAGAAAACCCTAAAGATTCCACTAGAAAATTATTAGAACTAATCAATGAATATAGTAAAGTTGCAGGATATAAAATCAACACACAGAAATCCCTTGCATTCCTATACACCAATAATGAGAAAATAGAAAGAGAAATTAAGGAAACAATTCCATTCACCATTACAATGAAAAAAATAAAATATTTAGGAATATGTCTTCCTAAAGAAACTAAAACATATATATATAGAAAACTATAAAACACTGCTGAAAGAAATCAAAGAGAACACTAATAGATGGAGAAATATACCATGTTCATGGATCAGAAGATCAATATAGTGAAAATGAGTATACTACCCAAAGCAATTTATAGATTCAATGCAATCCCCATCAAGCTACCAATGATATTCTTCACAGAGCTAGAATAAATAATTTCACAATTTGTATGGAAATACAAAAAACCTCGAATAGCCAAAGCAATCTTCAGAAAGAAAAATGGAACTGGAGGAATCAACCTGCCTGACTTCAGGCTCTACTACAAAGCCACAGTCATCAAGACAGTGTGGTACTGGCACAAAGACAGAAATATAGATCAGTGGAACAAAATAGAAAGCCCAGAGATAAATCCACGCACATATGGACACCTTATCTTTGACAAAAGAGGCAAGAATATACAATGGATTAAAGACAATCTCTTTAACAAGTGGTGCTGGGAAAACTGGTCAAACACTTGTAAAAGAATGAAACTAGAGCTCTTTCTAACATCATACACAAAAATAAACTCAAAATGGATTAAAGATCTAAATGTAAGACCAGAAACTATAAAACTCCTAAAGGAGAACATAGGCAAAACACTCTGCGACATACATCACAGCAAGATCCTCTATGACCCACTTCCCAGAATACTGGAAATAAAAGCAAAAATAAACAAATGGGACCTAATTAAATTTAAAAGCTTCTGTACAACAAAGGAAACTATAAGCAAGGTGAAAAGACAGCCTTCAGAATGGAAGAAAATAATAGCAAATGAAGCAACAGACAAACAACTAACCTCAAAAATATACAAGCAACTCCTACAGCTCAATTCCAAAAAAATAAATGACCCAATCAAAAAATGGGCCAAAGAACTAAACAGACATTTCTCCAAAGAAGACATATAGGTTGCTAACAAACACGTGAAAAGATGCTCAACATCACTAATTATCAGAGAAATGCAAATCAAAACCACTATGAGGTACCATTTCATGCCAGTCAAAATGGCTGCCATCCAAAAGTCTACAAGCAATAAATGCTGGAGAGGGTGTGGAGAAAAGGGAACCCTCTTACACAGTTGGTGGGAATGTAAACTAGTACAGCCACTATGGAGAACAGTGTGGACATTCCTTAAAAAAACTGGAAATAGAACTGCCTTATAACTCAGCAATCCCACTGCTGGGAATACACACTGAGGAAACCAGAATTGAAAGAGACACGTGTACCCCAATGTTCATCACAGCACTATTTATAATAGCCAGGACATGGAAGCAACCTAGATGTCCATCAGCAGATGAATAGATAAGAAAGCTGTGGTACATATACATAATGGAGTATTACTCAGCCATTAAAAAAATACATTTGAATCAGTTCTAATGAGGTGGATGAAACTGGAGCCTATTATACAGAGTGAAGTAAGCCAGAAAGAAAAACACCAATACAGTATACTAACGCATATATATGGAATTTAGAAAGATGATAATGATAACCCTGTATGCAAGACAGCAAAAGAGACACAGATATAGAGAACAGTCTTTTGGACTCTGTGGGAGAGGGAGAGGGTGGGTTGATTTGGGAGAATGGCATTGAAACATGTATAATATCATATATGATACGAGTCGCCAGTCCAGGTTCGAAGCATGATTCTGGATGCTTGGCGCTGGTGCACTGGAACTACCCAGAGGGATGGTATGGGGAGGGAGGAGGGAGGAGGGTTCAGGATGGGGAACACATGTATACCTGTGGCAGATTCATTTTGATATATGGCAAAACCAATACAATATTGTAAAGTTAAAAAAATAAAATTAAATTAAATTTAAAAAAAAAACTTCTTTGAACATCAGCTACTTATTTTCTCCTACCTACTGTTCATGACATTGTACAAGAGACAGGAATTAAGACCATCCCCCAAAAAAAGAAATTCAAAAAAGCAAAATGGCTATCTGAGGAGGCCTTAAAAATAGCTGTGAAAAGATGGAAAGCGAAAAGCAAAGGAGAAAAGGAAATATATACCCATTTGAATGCAGAGTTCCAAAGAATATCAAGGAGAGATAAGAAAGTCTTCCTCAGCGATCAATGCAAAGACATAGAAGAAAACAATAGAATGGGAAAGACTAGAGATCTCTTCAAGAAAATTAGAGATACCAAGGGAAAACTTCATGCAAAGATGGGCTCAATAAAGGATAGAAATAGTAGGGACCTAACAGAAGCAGAAGATATTAGGAAGTGTTGGCAAGAATATACAGAAGAACTGTACAAAAAAGATCTTCATGATCCAGATAATCGCAATGATGTGATCACTCACCTAGAGCCAGACATCCTGGAATGTGAAGTCAAGTGGACCTTAGGAAGCATCACTACAAACAAAGCTAGAGGAGGTGGTGGAATTCCAGTTCAGCTATTTCAAATCCTGAAAGTTGATGCTGTGAAAGTGCTGCACTCAATATGCCAGCAAATTTGGAAAACTCAGCAGTGGCCACAGGACTGGAAAAGGTCAGTTTTCATTCCAATCCCAAAGAAAGTGAATCCCAAAGACTGTTCAAACTACCACACAATTGCACTCATCTCACACACTACTAAAGTAATGCTTAAAATTCTCCAAGCCAGGCTTCAGCAATATGTGAACTGTGAACTTCCAGATGTTCAAGCTGGTATTGGAAAAGGCAGAGGAACCCGAGATCAAATTGCCAACATCTGCTGGATCATGAAAAAGCAAGAGAGTTCCAGAAAAACATCTATTTCTGCTTTATTGACTATGCCAAAGCTTTTGACTGTGTGGATCACAATAAACTGTGGAAAATTCTAAAGAGATGGTCATACTAGATTGCCTGACCTGAGTCCTGAGAAATCTGTATGCAGGTCAGGAAGCAACAGTTAGAACTGGACATGGAACAACAGACTGGTTCCAAATAGGAAAAGGAGTACGTTAAGGCTGCATATTGTCACCATGTTTATTTAACTTATATGCAGAGTACATCATGAGAAACACTGGGCTGGATAAAGCACAAGCTGGAATCAAGGTTGCCAGGAGAAATATCAATAACCTCAAATATGCAGATGACACCACCCTTACTGCAGAAAGTGAAGAAGAACTAAAAAGCCTCTTGATGAAAGTGAAAAAGGAGAGTGAAAAAGTTGGCTTAAAGCTCAACATTAAGAAAACGAAGATCATGGCATCCAGTCCCATCACTCCATGGCAGATAGATGGGGAAACAGTGGAAACAGTGTCAGACTTTATTTTGGGGGGCTCCAAAATCACTGCAGATGGTGATTGCAGCCATGAAATTAAAAGACGTTTGCTCCTTGGAAGGAAAGTTATGACCAACCTAGACAGCATATTAAAAAGCAGAGACATTACTTTGCCAACAAAGGTCCATCTAGTCAAGGCTATGATTTTTCCTGTGGTCATGTATGGATGTGAGAGTTGGACTGTGAAGATAGCTGAACACTGAAGAATTGATGCTTTTGAACTGTGGTGTTGGAGAAGACTCTTGAGAGTCCCTTGGACTGCAAGGAGATCCAACCAGTCCATTCTAAAGATCAGTCCTGGGTGTTCATTGGAAGGACTGATGTTGAAACTGAAACTCCAATACTTTGGCCACCTCATGTGAAGAGCTGACTTATTGGAAAATACCCTGATGTTGGTAAGTATCAAGGGCAGAAGAAGAAGGGTACTACAGAGGAGAGATGGTTGGATGGCATCATCGAGTCAATGGACATGGGTTTGGGTGGTCTCTGGAAGTTGGTGATGGACAGGGAGGCCTGGTGTGCTGCGGTTCATGGGGTTGCAAAGAGTCGGACACGAATGAGCGACTGAAGTGAACTGAACTGAACTGTTTCCTCACTGACATCAGTTCAGTTCAGTCTCTTATTTGTGTCCAACTCTGTTTTCCCGTGGACTGCAGCACTTCAGGCTTCCCTGTCCATCACCAACTCCCAGAGTCCACCCAAACCCATGTCCATCGAGTCGATGATGCCATCCAATCATCTCTCATCCTCTTTCATCCCCTTCTCCTCCTGCTTCTATCTTTCCCAGCATCAGGGTCTTTTCTAATGAGTCAGTTCTTTGCATCAGGTGGCCAAAGTATTGGAATAATATCTCACTTCTGTTTAATATGTGTGTATATGTACTCTGCAGATGGTGACTGCAGCCATGAAATTAAAAGACACTTACTCCTTGGAAGGAAAGTTATGACCAACCTAGATAGCATATTCAAAAGCAGAGACATTACTTTACCAACAAAGGTTCGCCTAGTCAGGGCTGTGGTCTTTCCTGTGGTCATGTATGGATGTGAGAGCTGGACTGTGAAGAAGGCTGAGCGCCGAAGAATTGATGCTTTTGAACTGTGGTGTTGGAGAAGACTCTTGAGAGTCCCTTGGACTGCAAGAAGATCCAACCAGTCCATTCTGAAGGAGATCAATCCTGGAATTTCTTTGGAAGGAATGATGCTAAAGCTGAAACTCCAGTATTTTGGCCACCTCATGTGAAGAGTTGACTCATTGGAGAAGACTCTGATGCTGGGAGGGATTGAGGGCAGGAGGAGAAGGGGACGACAGAGGATGAGATGGCTGGATGGCATCACTGACTTGATGGGTGTGAGTCTGGGTGACCTCCGGGAGTTGGTGATGGACAGGGAGGCCTGGCGTGCTGCGGTTCATGGGGTCGCAAAGAGTCGGACACGACTGAGTGACTGATCTGATCTGATCTGATATGTACTCTGTCACTCAGTCTTGTCCAACTCTTTGTGACCATTTGGACTGTAACCGGCCAGATTCCTCTGTCCATGGGATTACCCAGGTAAGAATACTGGAGTGGGTTGCATGCCCTCCTCCAGGGCATCTTTCCAACCGAGGGATCAAACCTGCATTTTCCATGTCTTATGCATTGCAGGCATATTCTTTACATGCTAAACTATCAGAGAAGTCCTTAATGTTTGATAGGAATAATATTTTCAGAGACAATAGTATGTACAGCATAGTGTTTGGAAGACACTAGATGCCTAATAAAAGACATATAATGATTCTCAAGACAAGTTTTCACCCTAGACTCCTCCCACATCCTAATCCTCCCGCCTCCCAACATATTGTAGTGGAGCAACCCCTCTTATCATTATGCCAAGACACCTGGTCCTGGAAAAACTCTAGCAGTTAAAGTGACCGTCAAGCAAGGTAATACATGGCAGGCAATTCCACCCATATAGCCCTCACAAATGGGCGATAGTGTCCTATCCTGGGGTGAACTCTCACAATACCCCTCTGCACAGTACACCAGAGGGTGTGAAACTCTAAGACATAGGAAAAGATTTTATTCCCACTCACAGGCTACCTAGCTAGCCAGGGTAAGAAATACCATAAATCCTCTCACCATGAATTAATCCGGCACAAGAACTTCATTTAAAATCATGGAAACTGGGATCCAGTGATTTTGAGTAATTTATTCAAGCTCTCATAAACATTGGAACTCACACTAGAATTCAGCTGTCTGTATTTTCAGTCTAGGGATCTCTTTCTAGTTTACATAATTTTCTCCTTCTATAGCAATAACACTGTCCCATGTCCTTCAATACAGGGTGTAAGGGAATAACAGAGAAACCTCACTTGTGTGGCCAATAAAAGGAAAAGCCCTGGTTCTGGTGCCCATTGATACCGTGATAAAATAAGTAATTACTCGGTGAAATGTTCTTGTATTCCAAGGACCTGCGAGTACAATTATATTCATAATGAAAATAATTAAATGTATAAATGTCATCTGTTCAGCATCTTTAGTTATAATTCTTATTTTTCAGTCAACTGTTAATGATAAATTCAGGGAGTCATCAACTGTTCTTTCGATGTGAAAATACGTGGAGAACACTCTTTGACAAAACAAACCAAGGTTCAAGGAGAAAACGTAACGTGCCCCAAATCGTGTAGTTTGTAAGAGGCAGATCAGTACCAAAACCCATTTCTCCTTTCTTCCAAAACTGTGTCAGCCTTTGTATATAAACATATGTCAACCTTCATTTAGACATCAACTGATGCTCCCTAAAAAGTCCTGAGATGATTTTCACAATCAGTAGGAAGCTGATAACTTAAAGACATCCCACTGAATCCTCAGGGCAGCTAATAAGCCATTAGAAATGGAAGAAATTAAACCCATTAATAGGTGGCATTGGAGGAAAGTCCAGTTTTTGGTTAATATTGTTGACACATACATCTCTATATATCCAGTGCTTAGCACTAATATGTTTCCTGTATGGCATCAGTTAACATGTAAAAAGCTATGGGATTTCTTCATTTGTTCAAAAACGATAAGTGGCAAAAAACTATCATATTCTGTGAAATAACCAGGAATCCTAGAATTCATATCAACTTCTTTTAAAATCACTGCAGATGGTGACTGCAGCCATGAAATTAAAAGACGCTTGCTCCTTGGAAGGAAAGTTATGACCAACCTAGATAGCATATTCAAAAGCAGAGACATTACTTTACCAACAAAGGTTCGCCTAGTCAAGGCTATGGTCTTTCCTGTGGTCATGTATGGATGTGAGAGTTGGACTGTGAAGAAGGCTGAGCGCCGAACAATTGATGCTTTTGAACTATGGTGTTGGAGAAGACTCTTGAGAGTCCCTTGAACTGCAAGGAGATCCAACCAGTCCATTCTGAAGGAGATCAGCTCTGGGATTTCTCTGGAAGGAATGATGCTAAAGCTGAAACTCCAGTACTTTGGCCACCTCATGCGAAGTGTTGACTCATTGGAAAAGACTCTGATGCTGGGAGGGATTGGGGGCAGGAGGAAAAGGGGATGACAGAGGATGAGATGGCTGGATGGCATCACTGACTCGATGGATGCGGGTCTGGGTGACCTCCGGGAGCTGGTGATGGACAGGGAGGCCTGGCGTGCTGCGGTTCATGGGGTCGCAAGGAGTAGGACATGACTGAGCGACTGATCTGATCTGATCTGATCTGATCTTTTAGGGGAAATAAGAAGGCTAAAACTAACAAATAAACTTGTATCGTTCTTTCTGATAGGAACACGTGGATGCCTGGAATCTTTTCCTGGCTTAAAATTATCTCAGCCTTCAGCATATGATTCACTTATGCTCTCTGAGCTTCTATATCCCCAGCAATGAAGTACACAGTTTTTTTTGAGTAGATGATTTATAAAACCAGCTAGCCCTTTCTTTCTAGATTCATGGAATTATAGAGCAAGGAAGATAAACTACAACCTGTGCATTCTGAGAAACACCTAGTGGATAAATATTCTTTGTGGTGACCTATGGCCTTAAACGGAGAAGGCAATGGCACCCCACTCCAGTACTCTTGCCTGGAAAATCTCACGGAAGGAGGAGCCTGGTAGGCTGCAGTCCATGGGGTCGCTAAGAGTCGGACATGACTGAGCGACTTCACTTTCTCTTTTCACTTTCATGCATTGGAGAAGGAAATGGCAACCCACTCCAGTGTTCTTGCCTGGAGAATCCCAGGGACAGCGGAGCCTGGTGGGCTGCCGTCTATGGGGTCACACAGAGTCGGACACGACTGAAGTGACTTAGCATAGCATGGCCTTAAATGAATCAAAGTCCTCCTCCAAACTAGTTCATTCGGAATTATTTATTTCTATCTATGGTCAATATTTAATTTGGCATTTGATGGGTCTGGGGTGTCCCGGTCCTCTATCTTTGACAATCCTAACAATGGCGCAGAGGGAAGATTAGGGAAGCCTGGAATGCCACTAAATACAATCAAAGAGAATTCAAAGGGACCCAAGGACATGCTGTCAACTCCATGCCACTTCAAACGTGAAAAGCATTTAAACTTGAATTCTACCACTCCAATGACAGTCTCATTTAATTCCACAAACCTCTGAAGAACAATATTTTACCACCATGACCATTGCTGTTTTAATTTTGTTTTACGTCTGCTTTTTTTTTTTTTTTTTCTAATGTCAGACCTAGAGCTTCCACTCTGGTTGTTCTTCTGACTTATAATCCTCAGAGTTCAGCAAGGTGTTGGTCAGACCCCATAGATCACTGGAATTGTCTAGCAAACTTTATGAGCTCTGGAGCCTCTCTTTGTACAGAATCCTAGAGTAGTGATAAATGACTTGTAATTTATCTGCTGAGTGCTTTGGTTTTATATTCCCAGTTCTAGCTTTATGGAGTTTCTTTCTTTTATAAAAAGAATGTGTCACTTTGCCTCTTGTAAGTCATTGCATTTACGGTGCAACTTGCTACAAGTTAATGTGCAGAGGCAAAAAAGAAGTCATGGTCAGACCATAGCAAGGCTCAGATGAAGTTCATATTCTGTTTCTGCAGCCTGAGTCCCCCAAGAAGCATCACTGAATTGTGAAACACTGTTCTCTCTCATGTTCTTTTTAAATTTTCATCTTATATGAACTGCCTGGAGACTTCCAGCCATTGGAGACATTAAGGCTGTATAGTGTTTTTTTTTTTTTTTTTTTTTCTTTTGTAGAAACGCCTAGAGGAGAAATATTCTTTGTCTTGAACCACTTGTATATTGATTTCACATCTGTCTACAAACACGCTATACCCCCAAATGTTATCATCCTAAGTATGACTTCTAGCTATTATAAATATTTTTTAAAACTAGTGATGGGTGATATTTTAATTTTTCAAACACATTTGTATTTAACAAACACTTTTTCAAAGGCTGGGCACATTATGTATACATGAAGGTGAAATGTTACACGGATTTGTCTAGCTTATTGCTGTATTATTTAGAGAAAAGTTTACCCTAGAGATGCAATCCAGAGAGTTTACAATTCTTGGTGAATTTGACCAGTTCCAAACGACTACTCTAGGGAATTCATAGGCCCCTAAGAACAGAGATACTAAAAGAGGTCCAAGAGGTTAATGCTATTCTTGGTGATTTCTGCTGCTCAATTCCAATTAATGCCACAGCTATAAAAACCTTTGGGTAACTATTAACATCTAATGACTGAAGAAGAATGGCAATTCACGACAAGGTTTAGCTTCTGGCACTTTTCACATCGAAGGACAGGAGTCTTTAACGAATTGAAATTCTTTAAGATAAAATGGCAATAATACTTAATATTTTTGTGGCTATTCCTGGATACAGATACTACTGAAATTTCAATGTAATATTTTCTTCCTATTATACTTCACTGTCTACCATAAGTGATAATAGCATTTAACATGTGTGTATGCTAAGTTGCTTCAATCATGTCTGACTCTTTGCAACTGTAGGGACTGTAGCCTTCCAGGCTTCTCTGTCCATGGGATTCTTCAAGCAAAAATACTGGAGTGGTTGTTACACTCCAGGGGATCTTCCCAACCCAGGGATCGAACTTAGGTCTCTTATGTCTTCTGTATTACAGGCAGGATTCTTTACCGCTGAGCCACTGGGGAACCGCAAATAGCTGAGCATGACTGAGCAACTAAGCACACAAAAGGAGTATGCCCAAAGTGATTCTTACCACGCAAAATGATATTTCTCTCCAAGAGGAATCTCAAAAGTTATCTTTTAAACACTAAATTATATTTAAGAACATGGATACTCTATTCAGAAAGGAACTTGAATCCCACTTTTACCACTGCCAGGTTTATGAAAATGAGCAAACCAACCAACCTTCCTTTTCTCTTGTTTCTCAATCAATAAAATGTGACAGAATATAGTTGCCACTATGGAATCCATGTTTCTAAAGTCTACATATGTAACAGCTATAGTGTCAATTTGGATCTTCCAGAAAGCAGATGCAAGAAATTGGTGAGTAGAGGTGGGAGGGAGGAGATTCATCACCTGGAAAATTAGAGAGGACGCTGGAATGAGTTAGGACAACCTTCAGACTATAACATAACAGCAGTGAGGGAAGGGAGGAAAGATGGAAAGACAATCAGATGGCTGTGCAGCTCTGAGAATATTTGGTCAGCTCCACAGGGAGCCCTAGCACAAGGACAGCCCAAGAGTAGTCCGGCAGTGAGCAGAAAGGACCAAGTTCTAGGACCCTACTAGGTGCATTACAGGCTGGGAACTGTCAGGAATGGTGTGGCCTGGCCTGAAATGCTGCAGGGGATCCCAGACGCTATTGGCTATAGCTGCATTCTTCATAGCAGGTTATTAATATTATCATCATAATCAGCAAAGTCAGGATTAAATCCCACAACCAGATTGCACACAATGATTTGGAAGCCTGTTATTTGTTCTTGTGCTTAGCTGCTCCATCAGGTCCAACTCTTTGTGGCCCCATGGACTGTAGCCCACCAGGCTCTTCCATCCAAGGGGATTCTACAGGCAAGAATACTGGAGTGGGTTGCCATGCCCTCCTCCAAAGGATCTTCCCAACCTGGATATCGAACCCACGTCTCCCTCATTGCAGAAGATTCTGTACCATCTGAGCCACCAGGGAAGATGTTTCTTCCTGGAATGACATAAAAGTCTAATACATGTCTTGCTTAAATGCACATGTATCTTCCTGCCAGTTCATTTTTAAACTATATCACTTGATAAGTGAATTCTGCAAGCTTCCAACTCTATTGGACCTTAAAAAAAATAAACGTGTTGTCTCTTTCATTAACTTCATTCCCAAACCCTCTCCTAAACACAGACAGTACTTTTCTCTCCAGTGCCTCATTTTGGTCATACATCACTATCTACCTTAAGATGGTATATCTGTCCTTCTTGGCTATAAGTTATATAGGAGCAGAATCCAGTTCAAAAATATCTCTGCAATTCTCACCAACCATTGCAGAGTGCTGGGCCCACAGTAGGAGCTCGGTAAACATACATAGAAGAAATGCAGGTTGTTATTTTTCCAGAGATGTGATCTTACTCTGGTCTGGCTGGGTCCTGACAGCAATAAACCATGTTAACCAGGTTCTGACAGTAAATTGATACGACGTTCCCCGAACAAAACATTCATGCCTTTGGAGGTTTCTTTATATATATTTTTCATATTTAGTATCTTGGGCCATATTTCTTTTCCTTCTTAAAAATATTTCACTACATTTAGGACTTCATAATGATACTTTGTTAAAAAAAAAAAAAAAGAGTGAAAGATGAGTTGCTCTCTCACCATAAAAAATAATGAAGACTTCCCTTAGGGATTTCTTATTATGGAGAGTGAAATGTAGACCTGTTGTAATACTCTTATGCTGTAATAAATACTTGACAAGCTCAAAAGTAAGTAAAATATGCTCGAAAAGGGGCTTAGTGAGAACTGGTATATTATGGCTGATTTGCCTATCTTGGCTCTCAAGCAGATTAGTCATCAGAAGTGAACAATGCCAGGCTTATATGAATATTTCAGGAATTTTTTGCATCTAAACATAAATATTTAGAAATGCTGGGAATTATCAAGATTCATCATGTGTGGAGACCTCTTCTCCTTTGCCCCCAAGTGAATAGACCTACTTCAAGGATACAGAAAATAAACTAATCCAACAAGGACTTTAACCTTGAAACAAGTCCCTCACCATTAAATTTCTGCCCAAGAAAGACCACCGTAACCTCCACATGCAGGGCATTTAGTAAAATATTTTTTGCCATGCCTTTCACATCTTATACTCCCTCAACTAATGTTATTTGTAAATGGAGATTTGCCCCATATTTTGGCTAGAAATATAGACACTTAAATGCAGGCCTCTTTTAATAAGTCCACTATGAGAAGGAAATAAACACAGTTGGAATAATTGGAACAAGTGAGGGGAAATGCTTTTCTCATTTTTATGAAGTAAATTTCAATTTAGGAATTTGGAGAGCTCATCAAAACAGAAACCAACAATGAGAAACTGTGAATCAAGAAAAGCTTTTTATTGCTACCTTAGAGATCATTTAGTTACACTTTCTGTTGTTATTCTCAGAGAAGAGGAAGGCTTGAACTGACATAGATTCTTTAATGCAGACATTATCCCAGGGATAAGATCTTATAACACCCAACAGTTAAGTACACCCTAATGACAATGAAATTGCATTTTGTAATATTTCTTGAATAATAGGTAGAAAAATAAATTCTCAAGTACTTGATTCTGGTGTTGTAATGAAATGTCACACAGAGAAACAGCCATTTCATTAAATCAGGAGTTGTACTGAATTCTTTCCAAGCAAGATTATAATTCATTATTATCAGAATATCAAACATGATTTAGAGTGACATTATATTTCCTAACTAATAGCTATCATTTCTTTATCACTAGGAATTTTAATAGTTAACTTCCATTTCTAGGCAAACAGATATCTACAATTAGAAACATGATAAAGTGTGAGGATATTCTGGTGCTTTAGAAGTAAGGAGCTTTCAGTTATAATAGAAAAAAATGTTAACTGAATAACAACATATCTTAAGGTAAGTGTAGGGAGCTTACAACAAGACACCTGAGTTGAAATCTTGCCTCACTCACTCACTAGCTATGACTTAGGTGCTCAGAGATATTAAACACATTTCTCATTGTCTAATTCATAAAATGGATACATTTTTACTTTATTCAGTGGCTACTGTTAAGTTTGGGTGACATTATTAACATGCCTGATGCAAAATAAATATCTAATTAAATGAGTGTATTCTCCAAGCACTTTTCCTATAATGAGCTTTATAGTTAATAACACAAAGTTTATCACATCATAAAATAAATATTCAATTCAATCTGTGATTTATCCTTAGAGGATGCTATTTTTCACAGAGGCAAGAGAAGACTGTTTAATGTCATGGCACCAGTCAGTGGCCAAATAAGCATTAGGAAACAGATACCACAATCCCTGTTTCAGGGCTTCAGGTGACTCACTAAGCTACACCTTTCAAAGCATCCCTCAGTGCTGAGAGACACTAGGAAAGGGGTGACTTCAGGCAGACTACACAAAGCATGGCCAGCCTCCTCTCAGCACAGAATGCTGACTGTCACAAAAAAGAAGTCATACTCTGTCTCTTCATACTCACTGACTGTGGAATATTTACAGGCCACTTAGTAACAGGAATGATTCCTTTTTAAAATGTCCTTTTTACTATACTTTAGTTCTTTAGTTTGGCTATGTATATTAGAACATAACAACCAGATAGAAATCTGTCCTAACACCACCAACAACCTGATCACCTTGACAACACAGTCATAGAATTTCCAAAGTGAGGAAACCCTAAAACCATCATTACTTGGTAAAACTGAGATTCAACATAGTTAAGTGAACTAATTTCAAGGCTAGAAATAAAATTCAGTTCCCGTGTACTGAAATTTGGCAGTTCCCTGCCAAAACCTCCAACTTTAACAAAACAACATTTAAAATTAATATCAATAAAACTACAGCAGCACCCACACACACACACACACACACACACACACACACACCCTGAAAGGGTATTTTTATTACCTGTGCCATTCTGGGGGGGGGGGGAAAGTGTATTATTTTACACTTGTGCTCCTGAACATAAATCACCTTCTTTGTAGTTCTACTCACATCATTATTCTCAGATACATTTGCTCTCTTGTTTCTATTTATTAGATTCTTAACAGTAAGTTTGAAATGATTTTACTGAAGACTAAATGAAGAACATAGTACCAAGATATATGGCATTGAATATTTTAGTGTCTGTACAAATAATTCACCAAAACCAATATATAGTTACATATTAGACTGTATCTTATTGTTCCTTCATTCCTACCCTCCACTTTACCGAGTGCCAAAATAGTGTCTTACACTGAAATTTAATTTGATATGATATCATCAGCTTGTACAGAAGAATGCTACAAAGAGCTGCTTTATGGAATTCACTATGGTTACCTTAAGATGGTTGACAGCATTTCTGGCAGTGCTGTTCATTGTATTATACAGTATATTTCCTAAGACTTCTCAAGAGAATATCCCACCTATCTTGACCATCTCTTTCTGAACAGTTCATTTTATATATCCTAAATATTGTCAGTGTCATAATCTACCAAATTCCTTCAACACGAATTGATTGAAATCTTAGAAACAGTGGTCAATGTATAAAACTTTCATTGAAGGGTTCTTGTGTTTTGTTCTATTTCTGGTTTGACTTTAGTTTGTTAGTCTTGTTATTTTTCTACTTTCTCACCTAGTTCTAATTATGTTGCTTTGATGTATTTTAAATATCCTCATAAGCTATCTTAAATCCTTTTTAGAACAAAGTGAGGAATGAATAACTAAAACTATGAGTACTTTCACATGTGCAGAATAAGATGGGAGGGTGAATATTCATAATATAAAATTAGGCTTTCTTTAAATAGAGTCTATGTCAAATAATTAGGCTTTTTACCTTTCTGTTGGCTTAGCTGCCACCTCTATTCCTTATGAGCTTGGTGAGGTCCTTACTTTACTATATTTTTCTCTTATAACTATCCCAATACTGTTCAATATTAGATATTTTATCTCTATTTAGAATTCACATATCCCTGAAAATCAAATGATCTAAAAACCATCACAAATTAATCTACTGAGAAATTCAGCACAATCTTGTAGTAAGTAGTAAGAATGTCACTGTTTTTGATGTCCACATAATTTTGATGGGACTGAGATCATGTAGGATATAGAAAAATAACAGAGAAGAATTTAACTGGGTAAAGGCATTAGCTAGCTAATCAGACTGTGTGTGTGTGTGTGTGTGTGTGTGTGTGTGTGTGTGTGTGTGTGTGAAAGATAGAGAGAGAGTAGAACCTGCAAAGGTCTGAAGTGGAAAATTAGGAAGGAAAAAAAGTAACAGTACTACAGTAGAGGAGAAATAAAGAAAGGGAGATGAGTAAGAAAAAAGGGGACTTCCTTCCCTCCTTTCTTACAAATTATGGGAATGAAACTAAAGAATTCTGAACACAATTATTTTTATGGATAACTATATTTCCCATAATTTCACTTTATTGCTGGAAAGATACTGTTTATGCCTTTTCATACAGTAAAGCATTTTCAGCACTTACATTCTCTTGGAAGGCAGATCATTGCTCAGGCAAATATTATAAAATTAAAACAATTGCCATCTATTTATCTGTTGGTATTTTGTCCTATCTTTTAGGCTCTGAATACCCTGAGGTCAGGTTTTTCATGTTATTCTTGCTTATCCAAATAGTGCCTGGCTCCAGCGCAAGCTCTGCTGAAAACCATAAATAACTTACTCAAAATAGTTCCTGTTTTCAAAGATCATACTTGGGAATAATACTCAGGCAACAAAACAAGTAAGGATGAAAAGGGTGCTAAAAATGGGTAGTGGTAAAGTGGTGCACTCTATGAGTAAACACCTCAAAATGAGAGAATTGTGTGGGATATATCCATACAGGGGGCTCCATGGACACAGTGGGATACAAACTGGCATGAGAGAATATTCAGAGAAAGAGGAGCAGACTTCCCCATCATGGGGGTCATATTTTGATTCAGTTCCCTGCTGTGTCCTCTTTGTGCATCAGAGCTTGTGATGGCCAGTAAGAACACACATGAGTGAGACTGATTGAGCCACTGCTTACAGCTTAGTAGGGTGTAAAAAGAAGCATCAAGGCACGGATAATACAGTGTAACGAGAGCAGTGATGGAGGAAGTTCAGCATCCCTTATGAGTATATAGGACGGGTCTCCACCTGGAGATAAGAAAGAGCTTCTTTGAGAAGCTACCTGTTTAGTGGAGACCTATAGATACGAAGTTTGCGAAATAAAGATGGGAAATCGTGTCAGTTGTTCTAGTCTGGAAAAAAACACATAGAGAAGACTGGTAATAGATGGGGCTGGAAAAACATAAAGGATTTATTACACCCTCTAAAGAAGTTTGTTCTATAAAGAATTAGCAACAATAGGGAATAATTGAAAGACTGTGAGCAAAAGAATGTTTGCTGATGTTTGGTCAATAACCCAGTAAAAATTAAATAATAGTAAAATTCAGTTCAGTTCAGTCGCTCAGTCATGTCCGACTCTTTGCGACCCCATGAATCTCAGCATGCCAGGCCTCCCTGTCCATCACCAACTCCTGGAGTTCACTCAAACACACATCCATTGAGTCAGTGATGCCATCCAGCCATCTCATCCTCTGTCGTCCCCTTCTCCTCCTGCCCTCAATCCCTCCCAGCATCAGAGTCTTTTCCAATGAGTCAACTCTTGGCATGAAGCAGCCAAAGTACTGGAGTTTCAGAATATGAATAGATTAAATTATGAAGTACAGAGGTTATCTGGAGTTCTATGCAATCAGTAAATGGAAGTTTGATTTTTAAAGACTTTGAGAGACACATTAAACAATCTTTTAATCTCTTACCAAAAGACTCTAGAGAGTTGTGATTAGACAAGAGTTCATTAGCCAAGATAGGCTAGTATATTCCCTATATCTGAGGCACTTAACAAAATAGATGGGTTTTTTAATTTATTTCTATTTTACTACATGCTGTCAGGCACTGGTCAAGGTCATTCAGGGACCCAGGCTCCCCATCTTGAGCACATACCATCTAGAAATGGGACAAATAACATTAGTAGTGGGTGCCTTTATTATGCTGGGGTACATTCCATCTATGCCCAGTTTCTGGAGAGTTTTTTCATAAACAAGTGGTGAATGTTGTCAAAAACTTTTTCCGTATCTATTGAGAGGATCAGGCTTTTTATTCTCCAACTTGTTCTGGTGGTATATCACACTGATTGATTTATGAATATTGAAAAATCTTTGCAACCCTGGGATAAATCCCACTTGATCATAGTGTATGATCTTTTTCATGTATTTTTTGAATTTGGTTTGCCACTATTCATTGAGAATTTTTACATCTATAAGTGGTGCTGGGAAAACTGAGCAGCTAACATGCAAATGACTTTAGAATGACTTTAGAACATTTTCTAATGCCATACACACACACACACACAAAAAAAAAAAACTCAAAATGGATTAAAGACTTGATTTTTTAAAGAAAAATTCAGAAGTCTTTTAGTCTTTCTAATATAAGGTAAATGCAAATGGTGGGGCTTAGTTGAAATGTTAAACAACTTTATTTTTTATTATTTTTTAATTTAATTTAATTTAATTTAACTTTACAATATTGTATTGGTTTTGCCATATAGCAAAATGAATCTGCCACAGGTATACATGTGTTCCCCATCCTGAACCCTCTTTAAAATGTTGAAAGAAGGAAACTATGTCTTTTCTTCAGGCCATTCAGTCACTTATTTTTTTTCCCCTGTTTGATTCTCTACTAAATACCTTTAAGGCATCAGGGTCAGAGTGAAATATCACACATCCCATATGTTATTTTTCTTCCATGGTCCACAGTGTAGTAGGCAAGTGATGGTATGTAAGAGGATATAAGAGATCTAAATGTAAGACCACATACTATAAAACCCTTAGAAGATAGCATAGACAGACACTCTTTGACATAAAACCCAACATTATCTTTTTGAATCCATATCCTAGAGTAATGAAAATGAAAACAAAAATAAACAAATGGGACCTAATTAAACTCAAAAGCTTTTGCAAAGCAAAGGAAAATAAACAAAGCAAAAAGACAACCCACAGATTAGGAGAAAATATTTGCAAACTATGCTACCAACAAAGGATTAATCTCCAAAATATATAAACAGCACATGCATCTAAGTACCAAAAAAAAAAAAAAAAAAAAAAAAAAAACCCTATCAAAAACAAGCAGAAGGCTTAATAAACACTTCTCTAAAGAAGACATTATAGATGGCAAAAAAGTACATGAAAAGATTTTCAACATTTCTAATTATCAGAGAAAAGCAAGTCAAAACTACAATGAGGTGTCACCTCCCTGGAGTCAGGATGTCCATCATTAAAAAGTTTACAAATGTATACCTGTGGCAGATTCATTTTGATATATGGCAAAACCAATACAATATTGTAAAGTTAAATAAAATAAAATAAAAAAAAGTTTACAAACAAAAGATGCTAGAGAGAATGTGGGGAAAAGGAAACCCTCTTGCACGGTTGGTGGGAATGTAAATCGGTACAGTCACTATGGAGAACAGTATGGAAGGCTCCCCTGTCCCTGGGATTCTCCAGGCAAGAACACTGGAGTGGGTTGCCATTTCCTTCTCCAATGTATGAAAGTGAAAAGTGAAAGTGAAGTCGCTCAGTCGTGTCCAACTCTCAGCGACCCCATGGACTGGAGCCCACCAGGCTCCTCCGTCCATGGGATTCTCCAGGCAAAAGTACTGGGATGGGGTGCCATTGCCTTTGGAGGTTTAAGTAACTACAAATAGAGCTACCCAATGATCCAATATATATGAGAAAAATATAATTTGAAAAGATGCATAGTTCATTGCAGGACTATTTACAATAGCCAAGACACAGAAGCAACCTAGAAATTCATTGGCAGAGGAATGGATAAACAAATGTGGTATATATATACAACAGAAAATTAGTCAGCCATAAAAAAGAATGAAATAATGCCATTTGCAGCAATATGGATGGACCTAAAGATTATTATACTAAATGAAGTGAGCCAGCGAGAGAAAGACAAATATCATATTAAATCACTTACATGTGAACTCTAAAAAGAGGACATGCTATGCTATGCTATGCTAAGTCACTTCAGTCGTGTCCAACTCTGTGCGACCCCGCAGATGGCAGCCCACCAGGCTCCCGGTCCCTGGGATTCTCCAGGCAAGAACACCGGAGTGAGTTGCCATTTCCTTCTCCAATGCATGAAAGTGAAAAGTGAAAGTGAAGGCGCTCAGTCATGTCTGACCCTCAGCGACCCCATGGACTGCAGCCCTCCAGGCTCCTCCGTCCATGGGATTTCCCAGGCAAGAGTACTGGAGTGAGGTGCCATTCATAAATGAACTTATTTTCAAAGCAGAAATAGACTCTCATACTTAGAAAACAAAATTATGGTTATCAAAGGGGAAAAGTGTGTGGGGGGGATATACACTAGGAGCTTGGTATTAACATGTACACGCTGCTGCGGCTGCTAAGTCACGTCAGTCGTGTCCGACTCTGTGCGACCCCATAGACGGAAGCCCACCAGGCTCCCCCGTCCCTGGGATTCTTCAGGCAAGAACACTGGAGTGGGTTGCCATTTCCTTCTCCAGTGCATGAAAGTGAGACGTGAAAGTGAAGTCGCTCAGTCATGTCCAACTCTTAGCGACCCCATGGACTGCAGCCTACCAGGCTCCTCCGTCCATGGGATTTCCCAGGCAAGAGTACTGGAGTGGGGTGCCATTGCCTTCTCCGATGTACACGCTACTATATATAAAATAGATAATCAACAAGAGTCTATTGTATAGCACAGGGAACTCTACTCAATATTATATAACAACCTAAATGGGAAAAGAATCCTCCCCAACAATAAACTAGATACAAGTATATGTATTAACTGAATCACTTGGCTGCATACCTGAAACTAACTCAATACTGTAAACAACTATACTCTAATATAAAGTAAAAATTTAAAAATATTTGGAGCAATATACACCCAAAAAAGAATAAAAAGTAATAAAAGAGAGAAATGGAGGGTAGTGAACTGGTTCTTCCATGCATCCAATGGAGTATTCTACATCAGTTTCATGGGTAACCTATTAGCCAGAACTATAATACTCATGAGGACATGCCCACATGCAAAAAAGTCTGCTATGTACATGTTAATTTGCTGCCCTTCCTTCTTAATGTATAACATTTAAGCTACTGATCACATTTCTCTATTTATATTTTGCATTTCAGATGAGGCAGATGGGGGGGTGAACAAATGGAATGTTTGTTGAGCACCACTGTCCCTGTTGAATCATGGTTTGAAGATGTCAAAGGTTAGCTTTGGATATAGAAAAGAAAAAAAAATTGCAAAGAGATTGAGTAGAAGCAAGACAGTCTAGAAAATATGTGCAACAATACAAGTAGGAGATGAAAAGAAACTGAACAAGGGATGGACCGATAGAAAGTCTGCTGCTGCTGCTGCTACTGCTAAGTCGCTTCAGTTGTGTCAGACTCTGTGCAACCCCACAGATGGCAGCCCACCAGGCTCCCCCGTCCCTGGGATTCTCCAGGCAAGAACACTGGAGTGGGTTGCCATTTCCTTCTCCAATGTATGAAAATGAAAAGTGAAAGTCAAGTCGCTCAGTTGTATCCAAATCCTCGTGACCCCATGGAGTACAGCCCACCAGGTTCCTCCATCCATGGGATTTCCCAGGCAAGAGTACTGGAGTAGGGTGCCATTGCCTTCTCTGGATAGAAAGTCTACTCAACAATAATGAAATTAAGTTTGCTAAATAAGCAGTACTCTAGTATATCCTGTTTCCCCTGTGACTCAGTGGTAAAGAAGCTGCCTGCCAATTCAGGAGACATAGGTTCAATCCCTGGGTTGGGAAGACTCCCTGGAGCAGGAAATGGCAACCCACTCCAGTATTCTTGCCTGGGAAATGCCATGGACAGAGGATCCTGGCGGGCTACACTCCATGGGGTTGCAAAGAGTCGGACATGACTGAGCAACTAAACAACAACAATACTCCCTGACTTAATTTTTTTTTTAATGCAGCTCTCTAGAGACACAGATTTTTATCCCATGAGTCAAATGTCCATTTTCTGAAATGACTAAATGTCAAAACGGAACATTTCATATTAATGTCAGGAAGTAAGCGTGCTGAAGGAGTGCAGCAACCTGAAGCATGTCAGAAATGAAAGTCTGAGGACCTAAGGTCTAAGAACAACAGTGCAGCATCTGCAATGTGTAAAAGCTTTTACTCTGTGGGAAACAGAGTTATTAGAGAGGGCAGTCTGAAAATGGACTGTTAGGAGTTTTGGGAGTCATGGTCCTTGAAGGGAAGATTTACTCCGGGAGATTTTACAATTATCCATTTTTGGTGATTGTGATGTATGAGTCACAAGGGTAATAAACTTCAAATAGGTTGAAGTAAAGTTAAGTACTTTTCAGCATTTCTATTAATTATCTGTGAAAGAGAAGAATGAAAATTAATGCAGAAACATAAGCTGGTCTTTGAACAAAGGGGGATAAGTTTTATTACGATGGTTTCAGCTACATTCCTTTTCAAAATGGGTAAACGATCAAGAAATATTTAAGCAGATTATACTTCTAAACAGAACAATGTGATCAGTAGCTTAAAGGTTATTAACTAACAAGTTGGTAACAGTAACTAAGAAAGGTTGGTGGCAAGTTAACATGTAAATAACAAACCTAGTATAAGATCTAGAAAATGTTTAGCTAATCATAAGATGAAAAGACTTCTCCAAATAGGAGTATTTACAGTCTGTTAACAGCTGGAAAATACATTTGGTTCATAATTGTTTAAAAGAAATACAAGTCCCAGTAATTTCAAAAGTATTCTTAATTTCCATATGTTTATATACAGAAAAAGAAAATAGGGCTTTGAAAATGATTCACTGCAGCATTCATCGAAACACTGAAACAGTTGAAATATATATTAACTAGAAATGGATAAATATAATGTATCCATATGATAGAGTATTGGCAATATTTGATTTTAATCAAATATATCTGTATCTATTACCAAATACCAACATGCACAAGAGATATCGGTAGAGATGAAGAGACTTCATTTCACTCAAGCAGATCATAGTATAGGCAATGGAAAATTAAGATTTTGGTTATAGTATGGCATTGGTCATAGAAGCATGTCAGGGATGTGTTGCACCAACACATGAGAACATGAGGACAAGATAAAAGAAATATTATTATAGCGATATAGTAAGTGAGTTCAGTCTTAAAATGTATGGGTGTACTAAGTACTTCTTGTACAGAAATTTATATGCTCTCTTTTTCTAGCCCCAGCTGAGTGACTAGCCAATCCCAGGTAGAATTAGATATCACCTTGCTCAGGGCTCTACTACAAAATATTTTTTCCTGCTCTTTGTTTATCAACAACCCCCAGCACCTTCTCTGATATCTTCAGGTGTGTTTCAGCCATAAATCTGCATGGCACCCACACAGGAGCCACTCAGAAGGGCCATCAGTAATGCACAGAGGGCCATACTTGACCAGTAGAAGCTGGAGGACAATTGGTAAATGTTTCTCCTTTCTGTCTGTTATGAGAACAGATACTGATGAGTGAGGGGGAAGAAACAGTCTATTCAAAGATCTGAAAATCATTCACTTTTCTGGAATTTAGCGTATGATAAAAGTGTGGCGAGACTTACTCAAGTGCCTGATCATAAAGAGCCTTGTGTAACATACAATAAAACTAGGAGTCTGTCTCATCAGCATGGGATTACTATTGAATGGTTAAATCTATGTAACAATATGAAATGTCTTAATTTTTTAAGTATTTATAGTTATGTGGAGGTGAATTGGAAAGTGACCTGGCCAAAGATAAAAAAAAAAAACAAGTTAGATACCACAATTCATGATCCAGAAAAGAAATCATTAAAAAAAAAAAAAAAAAAAAAAAAAACCAACAACAATAACAAAAAAAAACTCATCTACAGATATTTTTGGATCAAAAAAAAAAAAAATAGAATACAACAACAGTTCTTAGTGCTCACACCATTAAGGATAAAGGAAGAATTTATATCTTCACTCCTGTTTTTGTTACTTGAAAGATGCCATAAACTCAACTGGGATGATAGACTTTTGTTGGGTGATACAAGCTCGTTTACATATATATACACACAAACATTTGCAAGTTTGAGTTAGAAGTAACTATGGCTATTCTGCTTAGAATTTCAAATAGTCTGACACAAATAACACGGAGTTGGGTTGCAGAAGGGAAATCTGCTTTGGAAATATGAGTTAAAGGATTTTTATTGTGTTTCACTATTTGCAGACAGTTTCAGTTCAGTTCAGTCGCTCAGTCATGTCCAACTCTTTGCGACCCCATGAACCGCAGCACGCCAGGCCTCCATGTCCATCACCAACTCCCAGAGTCTACCTAAACCTATGTCCATTGAGTCAGTGATGCCATCCAACCATCTCATCCTCTGTCGTCCCCTTCTCCTCCTGCCCTCTATCTTTCCCAGCATCAGGGTCTTTTCAAATGAGTCAGTACTTCACATCAGGTGGCCAAAGAATTGGAGTTTCAGCTTCAACATCAGTCCTTCCAATGAACACCCAAGATTTATCTCCTTTAGGATGCACTGGTTGGATCTCCTTGCAGTCCACAGACAGTTTGACTAGATGGAACTGACTCCTGCAAATAATATGTAAAGGCAGAGAAGCTTGACATGGTGGAAAAGATGGAGCTTGCCTTGTAGGTGAGTAGGTGGAAGAGAAATCTACGGATAAGTCTCAAAATACATAGTCACAAGAGAACAGAGTGTGTTACAAAAGCATAGGTCAGAAAAATCTTAAGTCACTGTGAAAAATCAAATTCAAAGACTACAGGGAGGCCAGCTAAGATGAAGACTGAAAATTATTCACTAAACTATACCAATATGAAGAAATCAATGACATTAGTTGAGGGCAGTTTCAGGGCAAGAATTAAAGTTTAGGAAGCAGATGACAGAAGCTGAGACACAACTGGGTAAGTGAAGTGTAAATTCCTTATAAGTAGATTATAAGGAAAGTAGAGAGGTAAAGCTAGGCTTGGTTACACTTTCCTGGAAATTTTTATAGAGCTAAAGTTACATTTGTAAAACACAGGTTGCTAAATGTAAGAAAAGGTTTGATGTTTTGAGTTGGGAATAAGAATGCCTTTCTTACTGTTAGAAGCTGTTAGTGCAAAGCCTAACAATTATTTGGGTATAGCAAATGTATTCTTTTAAATTAATGTGCAAAACATTTTGCATTTTAATCTTAAATCCTGTACCTAATTTCACCTGCAAGAAGAGAGTAGGTTGAACCTAAAGGCGACATTTATTTTTATCAATCACAATCTGTAATTACTACACACAAGTAAAAATTTTTGTTTGGTTGCTTACTTGCTTTAGGAAACACATAGAAATTCAAACAGAGATATGAAAGAAGGTGATAACTATTGAAGAAACAAGGAGGTAATTCAATTTTTTTTTTTTTTTTAACACAGAAGCCAAATAGTCAATATATTCTGAATGTACCTTAGCGGGATGAAAACTCTCAGGCATCAGATCATCTGAGATTTATTTGAATATATTAACTTCTTAGTACAAAATCATCGATTTTCAGGGGAAAAAAGCAAGTAAAAAAGCCTTGTGTTTATAGTTTTTTAACCACACAAATTGCAATCCAATGGTTCTGATGAATTCTATCCACAGTTTCAGCACTCTTATGGCTTACTATCAGCTAATTGGCTCCAGGGTTCACATATGTTAAAAAAGCAAAGAATGTATGAACGTGAGATGATATTTTAGGGAAAAAAATTAAAATGTGCCATTGAGTAACAGTGCAGGACAATTACATTTTACTTTCTGCCAGAGAAAGATAATGCAGTGACACATTTAAGGGCTGAATATCTGGATAAAGGGGCCCCCCAGAGGCACAGTGGTAAAGAATCCATCTGCTAATGCAGGAGATGCAAGAGACACAAGTTCGATCCCTGTGTTGGGAAGATTCCCTGGAGAAGGAATTGGCAACCCACTCCAGTATCCTTACCTGGAAAATTACATGGATAGAGGAATCTGGTGGGCTACCTTCCATTGGGTTGCAAAGAGTAGGGACATGACTGACCACACAAACAGCAGAAGCATCTGAATAAAGGCAGTCAGATTGAGACCCTACCTCAGACAGAATCTGTGAGATGATCCGCAAATCCCTCACACCATCACTCTGTGGAAGATACTGTTAATGTCCTCATTAGACACGCGTGTGTTCAATCACTCAGTCATGTCTGACTCTTTGCCACCCATGAACTCACCAGGCTCCTCTGTCAATGGAATTCTCCAGGCAGGAATACTGGAGTGGATTGCCATTCCCTTCTCCAGGGGCTCTTCTTGACTCACGGATCGAACCTGCTTCTCCTGCACTGCAGGCAGATTCTTTATCATCTGAACCACAAGGGAAGCCCATCCATGAGGTTGCATCTATAAAAAGTAGTGTGGTAAAAAATGAACATTGCTCCTGTCCCTTTTATTCTTGTGGTAGTGGTGCTTTCAGTCAGCACCTGGAGTCCAGCACACATGATGACATATCATCAAGGCTGAATTGGAGCTCACTTTTTAGAATTATACATATTTTAAGTATTTTAAAATGCAAATGTCTACTATGATTTCATAATTTTTTCAAAAAAAAATTAAAAAGCAAAAACTGGTACATAAATTCCTTCAAGCTCCAGCTCTTCCTACTCTCATACCACTCTTATCATCACAGTCTATCTATGGAGACCTGGGTGGAACTGCAAGAATACAGTGAAATGGATGGAGTACAGCGTCTCCCTCCTGAGAGCCGCTCAGCCTTGCCTGCCTGTTGGCCTTGGCCAGTTTTGCACCAGAGATGCTCAGCGATGGCTGACAGAATGGACACTAACAGATTAAATTAAAGCAAGTTTTTAAGAGAAGGAGAAAGAGAAAGAGGCACAGAGAAAGAAAAATGCAGAAAGCGATGGAAGGAGGGATGAAGGAAAGAATGATAGAGGGATGCAGGGAGGAAGGAGGCAAGAAAAAAAGGAAAGTGGGAAAATGAAGATGAAAGGAGCCGGGCGATGAGAGGAAGTGGGTGGGAAGGATGTGAATCCACTAATTCAAGCCATAGAATGCAGGTGAAGATGTCACAGCTGCAGGGGAAGACTGATTCCACTTGGATCCAAGCCAATGCCTTTTCTCTACCCTGAATGCCTCTCCATTATCCCTGATAAACAACTTCCTTTTCTTAATTACTCAGAGGTGGGTGAGAAAGTGCTTAGAACTTACCATTCATAGAAAACACGTAAAGTATGTTCAAAGAATAGCATTGAAATGCATACATTACCAAGTGTAAACTAGGGAGCCAGTGGGAGTTTGATGCATGACCCAGGGAACCCAAAGAGGGTGCTCTGTGACATCCTGGAGGGGTGAGTGGGGAGGGCAGTGGGAGAGTTCAGGAGAGAGGGGACACATATATGCCTATGGCCAATTCATAGTGATGTATGGCAAAACCATCACAATATTGTTAAGTCATTATCCTCTGATTAAAATAAGTAAATAAACTTTTAAAAAGAGAGACAATTTTGAAGAGAGCAAGGCAGCAGTATGGTAAATCGACACAATTGTTACCACAGGTTTTTTAAAAAGCAGTTATTTTAGATCTTTTTCCATCACTGCCTCCCTCAATGAAGGATTCTGCATACATCAATTTTCAACTAAGCTCTGCTTTCAAGGGACAAAGAAAAGTAATTAAACCATGCCACCACATCCCACTATGCTGCCATCTCCTTACCACAACCAATATGAAAATCAGAACTAAAATATATCAGAAAGGTCTTATTGTAAGTCAAGTTAAAGATGTCTGTAGTGTTGGGAGACGGTAATACCAAATTTTCTTGCTCTTTACAGAGAAAAAAAAAATGCCCATGGAATTTTTGTAGGCTTCATACTAGGAACAGAGACTGAGCTAGCCACTGTTCTTCAGTATTTGTTCCATTTTATTTTTTATTGTACTTATACTTGCATAAGTGTGCTACTTTAAAAACATAAACATTTAATACTTTCAATATGTTTTACACACAATTTGTTTCCTCAAATCTCTGTGGAAAATTAAGTAGTTTAACCTCAACCAAATTAGCATCTTCCTAATAGAGGAAACTCAGCCTCAGGGTACATGCCACGTGGCCATCCCAGGGGAAGCCAAGGAAAGTTTATGAAATTTATCTCATCCTCATTAATAGCCAGGCTGGGATATAGAAACTACATGAATTTTTAAAAACCACAAATTTTCAGAATCCTTAAGCCACTTAGTGGAAAAATCTCTCTTCTTCTTTACTGTGGATCGGCAGTCATCCCAGCAGGTAAGTTTTTACTGTTGTTGATGGTTATTTGTTTGCCTTTCCACACATCTGCCTAATGTAACAGAGCTGTCTGTAGACAACTTGGCACAAAAAAACAGGAGAATAATCTTAGATGATAGTCTCAAAGTTGTCTCATGAAGTAGTTGGGTAATAATATTAAGGTATGGTCTTATCTCAGGTTTCCTTTCTGAAAAGAGTCACTGTAACCCATGGAAAGATTGAGAAAGAAACTCATGACCAGGGAACTTTCAAAGGGGTCCAAGAAACAGCCTCTAAGGAGACGGCACTGTACCCAAGGCTTACAGAATTGCCATAGCCTCGGAATGTCTGATTATCCTTCAATCCTAGTCCTAGATGATGTCTTCCAGGCATCTGCCTTCCCATTCAAAATTAATGATGTTTTCTGTTTCCTTGATTTCCTTATTAGAAATCATTTGAGGACAGGTAAATCAAATGGACAGCCCATTGAATTGAGTGCCAAAATATCATTTAACCTAGGATCCTGTGTGTGGAAGTGACTGCCGTTTATTTACACTTCTATTCTTTATTTCAGCAGTCCCTAACTTTTTCTCACCAGGGACCAGTTTTATAAAAGACAATTTTTCCAGGAACCAGTGTGGGGAGGTAGTGTGGTTCAGGCAGGAATGAGGGAGATCAGTTCAGTTCAGTTCTGTCACTCAGTCCTGTCCGACTCTTTGTGACCCCATGGACTGCAGCACACCAGGCCTCCCTGTTCATCACCAACTCTCGGAGTTTACTCAAACTCATGTCCGTTGAGTCGGTAATGGCATCTAACCATCTCATCCTCTGTCATCCCCTTCTCCTCTCGCCTTCGATCTTTCCCAGCATCAGGATCTTTTCAAATGAGTCAGTACTTCGCATCAAGTAGCCAAAGTATTGGAGTTTCAGCTTCAACATCAGTCCTTCCAATGAACAGTCAGGACTGATTTCCTTTACGATGGACTGGTTGGATCTCTTTGCAGTCCAAGGGACTCTCAAGAGTCTTCTCCAACACCACAGTTCAAAAGCATCAATTCTTTGGCGCTCAGCCTTCTTTATAGTCCAACTCCCACATCCATACATGATTACTGGAAAAACCATAGCCTTGACTAGATGGACCTTTGTTGGCAAAGTAATGTCTCTGCTTTTAAATATGCTATCTAGATTGGTCATAACTTTCCTTCCAAGGAGTAAGCGTCTTTTTATTCCATGGCTGCAATCACCATCTGCAGTGATTTTGGAGCCCCCAAAATAAAGTCTGACACTGTTTCCACTGTTTCTCCATCTATTTGCTATGAAGTAATGGCATTGGATGCCATGATGTTAGTTTTCTGAATGTTGAGCTTTAAGCCAACCTTTTCACTCTCCACTTTCACTTTAATCAAGAGGTGCTTTAGTTCTTCACTTTCTGCCATAAAGATGCTGTCATGTGCATATTTGAGGTTATTGATAGTTCTCCTGGAAATCTTGATTCCAGCTTGTGCTTCATCCATTTCAGCATTTCTCATGATGTACTCTGCATAGAAGTTAAATAAGCAGGGTGACAATATACAGCCCTCACGTACTCCTTTTCCTATTTGGAACCACTCTGTTGCCCCACGTCCAGTTTTAACTGTTGCTTCCTGACCTGCATACAAATTTCTCAAGAGGTGGGTTAAGTGGTCTGGTATTCCCATCTTTTTCAGAATTTTCACTGTTTATTGTGATCCACACAGTCAAAGGCTTTGGCATAGTCAATAAAGCAGAAATAGATGTTTTTCTGGAATTCTTTTGCTTTTTCGATGATCCAGCATATGTTGGCAATCTGATCTCTGGTTCCTCTGCCTTCTCTAAATCCAGCTTGAACATCTGGAAGTTCACAGTTCACGTATTGTTGAAGCCTGGCCTGGAGAATTTTGAGCATTACTTTGCTAGCATGTGAGATAAGTGCAACTGTGTGGTAGATTGAGCATTCTTTGACATTGCCTTTCTTACGGATTGGAATGAAAACTGACCTTTTCCAGTCCTGTGGCCACTGCTGAGTTTTCCAAGTCTGCTGACATATTGAGTGCAGCACTTTCACAGCATCCTCTTTTAGGATCTGAAATAGCTCCACTGGAATTCCATCACCTCTACTAGTAGATGGGGAGCCGCAAATGAATCCTCACTTGTTCACCCACCGCTCACCTCCTGCATTCCTAACAGGCCAAGGACTGATACTGGTCCATGTGGATCAGGGATTGGGGACCCCAGCCCCATTTGAATTGAAGTCCTTTTGAAAACTGCCCTCTACCTTTATTACCATCATAATTATACATGGGAAAATCATAACCTCAGCAACGTCATCCACTTCCCAACTGTGTTAGAGCAATTTTGGTAGGGTATTTTTAAAACCAAACAATGAATTCAGTTTTCTATACTTGTGAAGAGTACCCTAAACGTGTTCTACTATTATAATGGCAGCATAGGCGTACACAGCTGGTGGCTCAGGTGGTAAAGAATCTGCCTGCAATGCAGGAGACCCAGGTTCGATCCCTGGGTTGGAAAGATCCCCTGGAGAAGGAAATGACAACCCACTCCAGTATCTTGCCTGGGAAATCTCACAGACAGAGAAGTCTGGCAGGGATTGCAAAGAGTTAGACATGACTGAAGTGACTAACACACACATACCTAAAAATGGCATTAGTATCTTAGTGGGATGATCAAATCAAAAGGGGGAAAGTCAAATAAATCAGCTTATCAGGTATAAAAGTGTTAACCTAGCTCAACTTACTCATTTAATCACTATGGAAACTGAGGCACAAAGGTGAAATTATGTACTCTTGGTTTCAGTCATTGTCAGAGAGTAAGGATAATAAAAATAGTCAAAATACTGCCACAAAGCAGGTTTAGAAAGTTGTAATGCTATGAATGGTATTTTGACACTGTTCTCTCATTTGTCAACGCTAATCATAGTCTTGTACAAATTGTAACAAACTGCAAAGATCTTTAAGGAAAAGATTAGATTATCAGATTTCTAGAAGTTTTAGAATATAATATAACCATTGGGTGAATTATCTAAATTAGTGATTAAATATAAAATCATATTTCTTATGCTTATCAAAACTGCAGAATTGTTCTAAGATCTACCTACTGCTAGGAAATTTTCTGCTATAGCTCCATAGAAATTTTCAGTTTGAGATTTTTTTCATTTGATCTCTGGCCTTTAATGCTTAGAGAGCTCTTACTCCTTTTAATTTAAAACATTTTTAAATACAAAAATAAAATAGAAATGCAATAGACATATATTAGTATATATAAGTTGATAACATAAATGTTTAACATCATGTAAACAAATAAAAGATATAATAATTATGTTAATTACCTATCTGAGAATTTTGATATATGGTTTTCTTGGAAAAATATAATTTCACTTGGAAAGGGGCCGAATTCAGATCTTATCAAAAAGATAAAATTTTTTAAAGACAAAAATTGTTGAAGAACTTATCTACACTGGATATATTTTTGTGGGTTTTTTTAATTTGGAAATTCCAATCTTTGTAACATATGAGGCTACTCAGTTCTCCCAGTCTGTCTTTGGCAATGAAACAAGCAAAACTGCGTCCTACTATCAAACAGAAAAAACTTCAAAAAGGAAATTAACATTTCAAACAGAAGAAAGGGGAAGTGTTTACTGAGACTTGTTTTTGAATTTCTTATGTTTTATGATTTGTGCATCTCATGAGGGGATTCAGAGCATCACTGAGAAAATATGGGAACACCTATCCCAAGAGCTGTGAACCATGATTCACTAATCTCGACAATAAAATGTTCCATGAATCAGAATCAAATGACATTTCCTGTAATTTCTGGTACACAGTTTTGCTATAACAGTAGAGGTTTTATCCTTCAGTAAAGTGGAGGCTTGGAAATGCACATTGTCTCTAATAAAGAGAAATGTATCCTCAGAAATTTCTGCTCAACATATTATCAACCTAAATATTTTCATCTATCCAACCCTCAAAGGTTGGGGAGTCTTCTTAGTAACTGAGAAGGTGAATCCTGTCAACTATAAGTTGCCTTTGGCACTTGCTATCTGTCTTTACAAGGATTAAATTACATGTTGCTATAGCTACTGATTTTCAATGCCCCCTGAAAGGAGTTCAGGGTGGAGAGCAGATATGAGACACTCAGTGCTCTGGGAAAAACTGGCAAGACAGGTCTTCAGATAGTTAGATACTCTCAGGAACTGATTTTATGAGCCCAATTCTTGTATCTTCCCCTATCTAGGAAAGCACTAAAATCCTTCATGGAAATGACTGTTCCTCATGACTAGCAGAAAGCTTCATGAAACTAGAAGAAACTTTCTGGAAAAATATGTGCTTGATTGCATGTATTTCCCCCTTCACCAAAATCACATGTATACTGACCTTCCCCCTGGACTCTTTCAAGCAGTTTCTCAGATCTATCTGAGGTGCTGTCTCCCAGACTGAAGTCCTTATTTTGTCCCAAATAAGACTTAGTTCACAACTCTTATGATGTACATTTTTTTAAGTCTACAGTCCATAACTATGTATGTATTTGTATACCCACTTATTATATATCTTCTCCACCAGAGCTGACATATTGTTGTTAAAGTTATGAAGCTTGTCTTATTTATCTTGGTAGTGTCCAAAACTAGAAAAGTCACTATTCAAAAGTATTTGTTGAATGAAAGAACAAACCAAACATCATGGTTACCTGAATGAGCTAGCAATGCAAACATCTTTAACAATACTAAAACTACAAAAGAGAGGACAACCATGAGATTCTAATATGAACAGGGTTGAAGGAGGGAGCAAAAACACAAATTAAAAATAGTGGACAGAAAATCACCATCGGATTTATGAGATGGGGTGGGGTGGGGGGGCGCTGTATTGTTTCAGAACTCAGCCTGTGAAAGTGAGCATTGCACTATCCCAATACACAATGTTTGACTATCTTGGGTTGAAAAGTAGGAAAGTATAAGTTTACCATACAAGCAAAATGATTTCCAACACTTAGAAAAGTTATTTTCACAAACCAGAAGGGAATATATTTTGGTCAGCCCAGGGGAACACTAACCATAGCAAACATAAAAAGTCCCAACAGCTTTGAAAAGAAACAAAAGCAACTTTATTATTCCCCCTTCTATAATTCTAGAAACAAATGTTTCCATCAGGAAATGGCGCAGGCGTGAAACATCTCTCTCCCTGAAAATTCCATCTACTACTACTACTACTACTAAGTCACTTCAGTCGTATCCGACTCTGTGCGACCCCATAGACGGCAGTCCACCAGGCTCCGCTGTCTCTGGGATTCTCCAGGCAAGAACACTGGAGTGGGTTGCCATTTCCTTCTCCAATGCATGAAAGTGAAAAGTGAAAGTGAAGTCGCTCAGTCGTGTCCGACCCTCAGCGACCCCATGGACTGCAGCCCACCAGGCTCCTCTGTCCATGGGATTTTCCAGGCAAGAGTACTGGAGTGGGATGCCATTGCCTTCTCTGGAAAATTCCATCTAGACAGTTAAAATTGGTATTGAATTGTTTGCCTAGATAAATATTTCATATTAAAAACACAAACATTTTTGCTTGGGATGTTACAATTTAATATGAAGTAACTTCTCCTGATAGGATAATGTGACTGTTGCTTAGTGATATTTTAATGTAACTTTATGTTTTAGTCAAGAATACATTCTCATGATTCAGGAAAAAAAAATGATCTTCCTTTTCCCCACATTATATTTTGTTGCTTATCTTACTGAAGATGCTTAAAGAAAACCTAGACTATTTGTTTACTGGTTTCCCTATTATCCAGGCCAAATAAAAAGCAAAAACACTTAAAGACACAGTGCACACCTTGTCAGGATTTCACTTTACTATAATCTTTGCCCTACACAAATGTCTGGCATCTAAGACTGGAAAACATTTAGGTTCTTGCTCCTACCAAAGCCTGAATATCTTTGCAAGAATTTCCCTAACACTTCATGGAAAAAAACTTAAAACCTCAGTAATTTTATCTTCTAGTAGACTCTTCATTGCTATAAACTTAGCTCTAGTTTCTACCAATTTGATCTTATTTGGGACCTTAACTGTTGCTTCCTTTGACATAATACAGTTGTTTTCAAGAAATATGACATGTCCCAAGTGATTATGGCCATGGCTGAATGAAGTTTACTGTTGGTGCTGCTGTTTAGCCACTAAGTTGTGTCTGACTCTTTGTGACCCCATGGACTGTAGCCCGCCAGGCTCCTCCATCCATAAGATTTTCCAAGGCAAGAATACTGGAGTGGATTGTCATTTCCTTCTCCAGAGGATCTTCCTGAACCATGGGTTGAACCTCTCCTGCATTGGCAGGTGAGTTTTTTATCAAAAAATCTACGAACAACAAATATTGGACAGGGTGTAGAGAAAAGGTAACCCTCTCACACTATTGGTGAGAATATAAATTGTCGCTTCTGATCTAAAATAACCATAGCATAGAGTATCATGAAAGCAAATAATTATTGGCATAACCTAAAAAAACATATTTTTAATCTATAAGATTCATTGTAACCGGGAATATAAAACGTGAGGCTGTCATCACTGAGGCCAGTGATAACCTCCTCAAAATTTATTAACAGGATTCTGATTGAAAATTACAAATCATTAAATTAATAATTTCATCTTTTACTTAATTTTAAGAATAAACCTTTAATAAAATCAGTATGCATTCTAATTGTTTATTTACACAATATTAATATTCAGACAGAAAGATCACTAAAGCACAGTTAATTAAATATAAATTAATGTGGTGGAATATTTAATTATCTTTTCTACACCTCACGACTAATGATTATGTAAATGTCTTCCATTTAATCTTGTTGCCAGGAAATTAACTTAATGGCCTTCAACAAATGAACATTTTGTATGCATTACAGGACACTTTATCTAAAATTTAACAGCATGGTATTAGTTTCAGATAATAACATGATTACACAATTTAAAATGCAAATATATACAATACTTTGCTCCTCCCCCCAACCTTTTTTACAAAGGAGACTAAAATTGTTCAAGTGTCACTCAATAATCCAGGTTTGGACATGTGAAAGATTTCCTTGCTTATCACTGAGGAAGCCAACATCTTTTAAAGGAAATGATTCCAAAGAAAAAAAGGCAAGTCCCTTTTCAGTGGACAGTTAAATCAATGATTTCACATGATGCCACATTTAAAAGTAAATTACTTTGGATGTCAGAGGATGGTAGGACCATCGGCATTCTGAGTGGTTTCTCCAAGTTTGGGGGATTTTCTGAAGTGCCAGCACTCTGGGATATGTTAACAAAACCTTGGGACTTAAAACCCTCTCGTGGAATTGAAGCCCAGGACTAATTACAAGTCTCATTAGATATCAATGAAAATGTGAGAGACAGAGATTTAATTTTCCAGAGAGAGAGGTCCTTGTCTTGAACAATTTCAATGAATATATAAATGAATAGAAATGATCTGTCCTACACTGGGTGGGAGATCCCACATAGGAGAATGCTAGACAGACCAACAGCCAGGCATTTCTCATTTCGCTGACTGTAGTAGGTGTTGTTGCTACTCCCCACATAACTCCTTGTTCTTTTCACTTCAGAAATTACCAGCCAACTGACAATATCAGCATCTCATTTCCTGAGATTTTTTTTTTCCCCACCAGAGGCCACTTTGCTGCCTACCTGGCAGATCGAGTTACAAAGTCTGGGACTGTAACTGCAGCCTTCAATCAGTGATTAGACTTGGTATATTAATGACCCAGCTACCTCGGTTATCATTTGGGTGAAAGTTTGAAGCATATGTTTTGAGTTTCCTATTTGAATGGAGTTCTAGTGCAAAGTGGCTTGATAATGCATGCCTTATTGTGTCTCTTTCTCTGCTTCATTACCCAATTTCCTTATCGGTGTTTATTTCACTTCCCAAAACACAAATTTCTATGCATTTATGTCAAGGCTATATATTGTTACCTTGCTTATTAAACTTCTATGCAGCATATATCATATGAAATGCTGAGCTGGATGAAGCACAAGCTGGAATCAAGATTGCCAAGAGAAACATCAATAACCTCAGGGATGCAGATAACACCACCATTAGAGTAGAAAGCAAAGAGGAAATAAAGAGCCTCTTGATGAAAGTGAAAGAGAAGAGTGAAAAAGCTGGCTTAAAACTCAATATTCAAAAAACAAAGATCATGGCATCTGGTCCCATCACTTCATGGTGAATAGATGCGGAAACAATGGCAACAGTGACAGACTTTATTTTCTTGGGCTCCAAAATCACCGCAGATGGTGACTGCAGCTATGAAATTAAAAGATGCTTCCTCCTTGGAAGAAAAGCTATGACAGACCTAGACAGCATATTAAAAAGCAGAGACATTACTTTGCCACAAAAGGTAGGTATAGTCAAGGCTATGGTTTTTCCATTAGTCATGTGTGGATGTGAAAATTGGACTATAAAAAAGGCTGAGTGTCAAAGAAGTGATGCTTTTGAACTGTGGCGTTAGGGAAGACTCTTTGAGAGTCCCTTGGTCTGTAAAGAGATCAAACCAGTCAATCAATCCTAAAGGAAACCAATCCTGAATAGTCATTGGAAGGACTGATGTTGAAGCTGAAACTCCAGTTCTTTGGCCACCTGATGTGATGTACTGACTCATTGGAAAAGACCCTGATGCTTGGAAAGACTGAAGACAGGAGGAGAGGGCGACCAACGGCCAGATGGCTGGATGGCATCCCTGACTCAATGGAGGTGAGTTTCAGCAGGCTCCAGGAGATGGTGAAGGACAGGGAAGCCTGGTGCGCTGCAGTTCTTTGGGTCACAAAGAGTCAGACACAACCAAGAGACTGAACAACAACATCTTTACTCAGCCTCTATTTCTGAGGAAGTCCAAACTAAGACATTGTTTGTTTGCTAGTGGGGGAAATCAATTAAGTTAGACATGGGTTTAACATGGGATTCATGTAAGATCTAGGAATTTCTAAATGTATTCGATCATACCCATTACTCCCTTGCTCAGTCTCTGAAGGGGATGTATAGAAAAAAATAATAAATACCAAGATAGCTAATATAAGAAGGTTTATTACTTATCATATATTTTAAGTGCTTTACACATATAAGCTCATTCACTTCTCAAAGAAACTCAACAATACAGACCTATGTGTGCATACATGCGTGCTCAGTCGCTTCAGTCATGTCTGACTTTTTGTAACCCTATGGACTGTAGTCCATGGGATTCTCCAGGAAAGAATACTGGAGTGGGTTGCTGTGCCCTCCTTCAGGGGATCTTCCCAACCCAGGGATCAAACCCACATCTTTTAGGTCTCCTGCATTGGCAGGTGTATGGGGAGCTTCACACACAACTATAATGCCCCCAAAATTCCTTGCTTATAACAATGGCTACTTTATTAAATTCTCAAGATTTTTTGAGCTAAGAATCTAGGCAAGTCTAAATTGATTCTCTTGTCCCGCATGACATTCAGAGAAGACACTGGTTGTATTAAGCTGAAATGTGGGCTGGTCTAGAGGGGCCAAAGTGACTTCAATCATTCATCTGGCACAGTTGTAAGAGTGGCTAGAAGGCTGGGAGCACCTTCAGCTAGCCTTTCCAGCATGGTGGTGTGACATCTTATTGGTAACTCAAAGCTCACAGAGCAAGGATTCCAAGAAAAGGAAGCATAAGCTGCCGGTTTCCTAAGATGTGGATCTAGCCATTGGCACTGAGTCACTCCTAAAGTGATTCCTGAGTCACTTCCTGGTCAAGGGAATCACTCCTCAGGTTGTTTAAGAGGAAGGGGAGAGAATTTGTAACCATCTTTAATCTTCCACATTAGGTTAAGTAGCTCACTGGCATAAACAGTAGAGCCAGATAACCCAGAAAGGCTAACTTCACCATGCTTAATAACAATAGCCAGAAAGAAAGTAATGTTTGTGGAATATCATGAGATTATGATTCAAGTTACTAAGCTGTATTAAGTAACATTTTTGTTCAGTTTGATAAAAACATAACGACTTTCCTTGCATAAGGGCGTGGAAACCCACTACAATATTCTTGCCTGGAGAATCCCCATGGACAGAGAAGCCAGTTGGACACGACTGAGTGACTAAACACATAAACATTTTCCTAATAAATTAAAAAACAAATAAATTTATAAATATAGCATGGTTAGTATATAATGGTTTAATTTAAAATTTGAGAACTTATACCAAATCGATTTATCAGACTTATATGATAAGTGATCAATGGTCAATACAAATGCACAAACTAATAAAAGCAGCATTCAACAAGGCAATGGCACCCCACCCCAGTACTTTTGCCTGGAAAATCCCATGGACGGAGGAGCCTGGTAGGCTCCAGTCCATGGGGTCGCTAAGAGTCAGACACGACTGAGCGACTTCACTTTCACTTTTCACTTTCATGCATTGGAGAAGGAAATGGCAACCCACTCCAGTGTTCTTGCCTGGAGAATCCCAGGGACAGGGGAGCCTGGTGACCTTCAGTCTATGGGGTCGCACAGAGTCGGACACGACTGAAGTGACTTGGCAGCAGCAGCAGCAGCAGCATATGCACATTGGGAAAATATCTTTTAAAAGTCTGGCTTAAGACCTCAATTATTTCTAGTACAAAAATTCTGCAAAGTTTATATTCTTTTGTGATAATCAATCTCAGAATGATTAAATGAAATGCCCAAGTCAGAGGTTCAGATTATCTACACTGACCCATATGAATTTCAAGCCTGTGTTATCTCACCTAAAATATTGTTTTTCAGATGAGCAGATCACTGATCAAATCTTCCCATGTTTATAGATTTTTAAACAAACTAAAAGCTATCGAAATGGAGAAAAATCTTACAGATCTGTTACAAACCCAGTAATGCTTTGTTTTAGGTATTTATTTTTCATCATTTATACCACTTTTTGGTATTATTACTATGGCTTCAGATCAGATCAGTCGCTCAGTCGTGTCCGACCCTTTGAGACCCCATGACCCGCAGCACGCCAGGCCTCCCTGTCCATCACCAGCTCCCAGAGGTCACCCAGACTCACACCCATCAAGTCAGTGATGCCATCCAGCCATCTCATCCTCTGTCGTCCCCTTCTCCTCCTGCCCTCAATCCCTCCCAGCATCAGAGTCTTCTCCAATGAGTCAGCTCTTCGCATGAGGTGGCCAAAATACTGGAGTTTCAGCTTTAGCATCATTCCTTCCAAAGAAATCCCAGGATTGATCTCTTTCAGAATGAACTGGTTGGATCTTCTTGCAGTCCAAGGGACTCTCAAGAGTCTTCTCCAACACCACAGTTCAAAAGCATCAATTCTTCGGCGCTCAGCCTTCTTCACAGTCCAGCTCTCACATCCATACATGACCACAGGAAAGACCATAGCCTTGACTAGGCGAACCTTTGTTGGCAAAGTGATGTCTCTGCTTTTGAATATGCGATCTAGGTTGGTCATAACTTTCCTTCCAAGGAGTAAGCGTCTTTTAATTTCATGGCTGCAGTCACCATCTGCAGTGATTTTGGAGCCCAGAAAAAGAAAGTCTGACACAGTTTCCACTGTTTCTCCATCTATTTCCCATGTAGTGATGGGACCAGATGCCATGATCTTCGTTTTCTGAATGTTGAGCTTTTTTTTTTTTTTTTAATTTTTTTATTATTATTATTATTATTATTTTAATTTTTCTTAACTTTACAATATTGTATTACTTTTACTATACATCGAGATGGATCCGCCACCAGAATACACGTGCTCCCCATCCTGAACCCTCCTCCCTCCCCCCTCCCACACCATCCCTTAAAGAGCTAAATATAAGACCAGAAACCATAAAACTCCTAGAGGATAACATAGGCAAAACACTCTCTGACTTACATCACAGCAGGATCCTCTATGACCCACCTCCCAGAATATCGGAAATAAAATCAAAAATGAACAAATGGGACCTAATCAAACTTAAAAAGCTTCTGCACAACAAAGGAAACTATAGGCAAGCTGAAAAGACAGCCTTCAGAATGGGAGAAAATAATAGCAAATGAAGCAACAGACAAACAACTAATCTCAAAAATATACAAGCAACTTCTACAGCTCAATTCCAGAAAAATAAACGACCCAATCAAAAAATGGGCCAAAGAACTTAATAGACATTTCTCCAAAGAATGTTGAGCTTTAAGCCAACCTTTTCACTCTCCACTTTCACTTTCATCAAGAGGCTTTTTAGCCCCTCTTCACTTTCTGCCATAAGAGTCATGTCATCTGCATATCTGAGGTTATTGATATTTCTCCCAGCAATCTTGATTCCAACTTGTGTTTCTTCCAGTCCAGCATTTCTCATGATGTACTCTGCATATAAGTTAAATAAACATGGTGACAATATGCAGCCTTGACGTACTCCTTTTCCTATTTGGAACCAGTCTGTTGTTCCATGACCAGTTCTAACTGTTGCTTCCTGACCTGCATACAGACTAGCATTAGATACTCTTTGTCAGTATCTCTGCAGATAAACATATATGGTTCAATTAAAAAGAGAGAGAGAGAGAGTGAGATGGGGTAGAAATAGAATGAGAGATTTCACTTCATTCACTTCAAATCTCACAATTCTCATTATTCAAGTCTTGCATTAGTACAGAATTTAGTGAAGGACTCTGCCTTACAAGGGCTTCCCTGGTGGTGCTAGTGGTAAAGAATCTGCCTACCAATGCAGGAGATTTGGAAGACATGGTTTTGATCCCTGGATTGGGAAGATCCCCTGGAGTAGAAAACGGTAACCCACTCCAATATTCTTGCCTGGAAAATTCCATGGACAGAGGAGCCTGGTGAGCTATTGTCCATGGACTTGCAAAAGTTAGGACATGATTGAGCATGCATAAGCTGCCTTCCAGTGTATTTAACATTATCAATCATATGCAATGGGAGGACAGTTCTCTTAAGCATTTACATCTTACTAATAATGAAGATAATGTTATATTAAATGAATGATATCTTCAAAGCATTTTAAAGAAACTTAAAAATCTTTTAATATTTTGTCAAAAGAAATACAATTTTACTAATTGAGTTGGTGGGATGTATATATGTTACACAATGAATCTCAGCCTATCATTATTAATCACTCATTACAATTAATATAGTTCTTCACTTCCATTTCTCTCATAAAAAATAGAAAAACTTTAGTATTTATAATGACAAACCCTATTTTGCTATTTTCATCTATAAAAACAAATGACTTTTAGACATATTACAGAAAATCAATCTATAATGTATCCTATACAAGAACTTGGGTTTCCCTAGTAGCTCAGCTGGTAAAGAAGCCTGAAATGCAAGAGACCCCAGTTCGATTCCTGGATCAGGAAGATTCCCTGGAGAAGGGTTAGGCTACCCATACCAGTATTCATGGGCTCCCATGGTGGCTAAGATGGTAAAGAATCCCCCTGCAATGCAGAAGACTGGGGCTCTATCTCTGGGATCTCTGGATTGGGAAGATCCCCTGGAGGAGGGCATAGCAACCCACCACAGTATTATTGCCTGGAGAATCCCCATGGACAGAGGAGCCTGGCGGGCTACAGTCCATGGGGTCACAAAGAGTCCGACACCACTGAGCGACTAAGCACAGCGCAGTACCAACAAGAACTTAAATTAGGCTTTCTAGGAAATTGGGTAATATATTTTTCTTTATTCAGCCTAACTCCTGGCCAGGAAAGTTGGAGAAGATGCTGGATTTCCTCAGCGGTCTCATGTTCCACTTTCTATCCTTGGGGAAAATGCAGTGTAAATATTACAGTCCTGATCCTGTCCTCTTTGTAGACCACGGTTAAGACTTTGGGACCAGGGCAGAGAAGGTACTGGAAAGTGGTACTCTTGCTACCTCTTTCCTCTGCAGGAACTGGGGGAAAAAATGGTTCTATATATGCACACTTTAAAAAATTTATGTAAAGGTGTTCAGAAAAAAACAGATTCCACTTCTAACATAGTTTAAGATTTGATCAAACTAGGATCTACTGTTGAGCAGAAGAGAGGAAGAAGGAAAAGAAAGCCCGATGGAGGTTAATCCTTAGGAACCACTCAGTCACATGTTATAAGGTTCAGTACCAACTGAATATTCAGCTGTGAGTTACTAAAATATGATCACAGGAGGCAGAGCAGGAAATAGAGACATATAAGCACCAATTCCACTGTGATCTAGGAATAATTCATTTTTTTCAGATATAGACATCAGGTTAATATCTCTTTAGTTTGCATGATTTTAACTAACATAGGCTCCTCGGTGCCAAGTAATAATTGTCACAGTATTACCAACTCATCTTAAGAGAAAAAATGTTTTCTTCCTGTTTGAGTCTCAGCCTGTACTAAAGAATGTTACAAATAGGAAAGGTTTCTAAAAGGCTGTTGAGGACAAATCCAGTCTCAATTCTACAGGTAATAGTAACTGTACATGTTGAGAAGTTACAACAGAAACATCACATAAATTCAGACTTAATTCCGAATATATACGCGAAGGCTCATCATTTCACTAAAGACCAATGGAAATGCTAAAATCTATAAAAATCTGTTGCACAAACTGGAACCTCTGGGTTCCTCTTGTCTGAGTTGGAAAGTAAATGTAAAACTCCTATATTCTGCATTCCTAAAGCTGGGCAAAGCAGTGGGGGTTTCAATTAAAAACCACAGGAATGGAAAGGAATATGTCAATAAAACCACAGACCTGTAAGGACAGTGTACTAGTTTGCAAACAAACACAGCAAGCCTTCTTGGAGTATGAGTCTATTACTGTATATTTAAACTGAGTGTGTGATGGCAGAGGTAACTGTCTCAGCGTGGTTTTCTCTCATTTCACATACAGGGAAATTCAGACTTGCATCCTTGGTTCCTTGTAGCAAAAGCAATGAGGAAATAGCTTAACTGAAAAATGCATCACCGAGGTGGGAAAAGCTGAAATGATACTAAATCTGCCTTTTAAGTAAGAAGATCATTAAAGCTAGAGAATTTCAAGGCTGAACCAACATGCAGTCAGTAATCATGGAAAATTAGTTTTTTCAAATATAGACATCAGGTTAACATTCATTTAAATTACATGGTTTTCACTACAAGGTTTCTGCAAACAGGGTCTGACATTAGACTGTATTTGTTGAGTAATCAATTGGTTATAGAGGAGTATAATCAGTACATAAAATACTACATATTTTACAAGGATAAAATCAGAATAAAAGCAGTCAAGTTGAACAGAGCACAGGCAAAGTATTTAATTTATAATTCATGGTACATAGCTGTGTTTTTTTTTTTAAATGTAATGTATTACAAATTTTTAAGAGAAGATAGCTATGTGGGAAAAATTGGACAGTTTACTTGGTTATTAATTAGGCTAAATGTTGCTTAACTTTGCTACCAGTTAATAACTGGTTTTAAATATATTGGCTTCTCATTATGCTTGAATAGTTCATGAAATTAATCTTATTGACTGCCTAGTGCATTCAGAGACCTTTTGAAGCCCAAAGGAAAATCCATGATATTTTTAGGTAAGAACTATCTCAGCTGACACTCCCAAAGAAAGCTTTATTTCTCTTTCTGTGGAAAACATGTTTATTTTATCCATATTGAAGAATTATAGAAATAAAAGTCAGATTTGTTTACTTGCCAGCATTTTGATGCTTACCATATTGCACAATCTAATGAAACATGGTGGTAGACACAGAACTTATTGTGGGGTTTATTTTATAGAGGGTTTTGTTCCCAAGTAAAAGATAAAAAGACTGGGGATAAACGTGAACATACTTTATTTTCTGAGCTTCCTATATATTGTAAAGAATATATAGTATGGTGCTTCAGGAAATTCAAAGACTGTGAGAAGTCTTGTACTTCCTAAACAATTCATTTTTATGAATTACAAACTTCAGAGTTTGATAAAGACTTAATTCTAAATCTCTTATTAGTCAGTTGTGGGGTCTTCTGAATAATATAATGATAGTAAAGTCACTCAGTCATGTCCGACTCTATGAGACCCCATGAACTGTAGCGTACCAGGCTCCTCCATCCATGGGATTTTCCAGGCAAGAATACTGGAGTGGGTTGCCATTTCCTTCTCCAGGATATCTTCCCGACCCAGAGATTGAACCCGGGTATCCTTCATTGTAAGCAGACGCTTTATCGTCTGAGCCTCCAGGGAAGTAATATAATGATAGAGCACAATAATTATAGGCTATGCTATTTTGAAGTCAAAACCAAACAAAAAAAAAAAAAACATAAATTTTTAAAATGGAGCGTAGCATCCTTGTATTTGAAAATATAATCTTAGCGATTAAAAACAGAATGTAGGACAAGTTTTATCATAATCTTTTACTCACTGCTATGTATCCCAGGTTTATTCAGTCCAGTCTCTGACACATAGTAGATCTTTTATAAATAATGGTTGGGTAGATAAATAAAAGAATTAACAAATCAGGTAGATAGATCTAAAAGCTAGAGTTTCTGAACTGTGCTTTCCACTGCTTCTTTTTTAAAGAATATCTGTTGCATCATAAAAATGGTGTAAAATGTCTTCCTCCCTTAGGCATTACAATTGTGAGATCACATCACAGCCAAGTTAATATTTTCATGAAGAGCATCACATTAGAAATGGACACCATGAAAAATCAATATCCATATTTTTGTTGGATGAAAAGTAATACAGAAAATATAAAAATCAGTATTTGATCTTAATCATAAAATTTCTTAAGGATCTATAGTTGCTGCAAATTATTTAAAAAAGAAAAACTATGATTAGCCCTTATTCTTAACCTACTGTGATATATTATTATATTTGTGATAAAATAACAAATATTAAATACTGAAATTCCCCAAATGCTGCTTAGTTAAATGCAGGCATATAATAGATTATTAAAAATCAGTTAATACAAAGCATACTGGAGTAGCTGTAGTTATTTAGCTGATTTAATGTGTATACAAATTAAAAGGTTAAAGTCAATAATAAGCTGAAAAGCTAAACAAATTAAGACATAATGCATTTATCATTTGCTAAATGGTTTGACATTTATTTAAAATAAGAAACCTGCTAAATCATCTCCCAAGATAAAAAAGGTCAACTTTATGTATTAAAATGTATGTCAATTAAAATTTTTAAATGTTTTCAAGCTCCTGATATAAATACTGTGATAGACACTTAGAGGATACGGACATTAATAATATATTAATGCTTAATAATAATAATAATAATAAACTGGCTATAGTTGAGCTGCTGCTGTGATTCAGTAAAGTTAAACCATTTTTAACACCTACCTGCTTCATCTCACACTAACTGCCGAATTATCTATTTTAGTTTCTGTATAGACAACAATGGGCTTCACAAGTGGTGCTCTTGGTAAAAAACATGACTGCCAGTGGAGGAGATGTAAGAGCTGCAGGTTCAATCCCTGGATCAGGAAGATCCCCTGGACGAGGGCACGGCAACCCACTCTAGTATTCTTGCCTGGAGAATCCCATGGAGAGAGGAGCCTGGCAGGATACAGACTGAGGGGTCACACAGAGTCAGACACAACTGAAGCAGTTTAGCACACACACACACACACACAGCCAGCAATAACTGATGTTTTGGGGCCAAGGACATGTACCTATAAGGACACGCACCTTGACTTATAGATACTCATTTATCCATAAGTTAAAATCTGTTCGAACCCAAGGTTCATACGTTTTCTTTAAACTGAAATTGAGTATATGTGAAAACTTGCATTCATGAACACACATAAATATATACACACACAAATTAACTCATAAAACAAAAAAATCTATAGAAATCAACTATTTTCCATCACCTCCAAACTTACAGATAACAATTAATATTTGGTAGTATTTTCTTCCAATATTACTCTCTCTATGTATATTTACAGTATTGTATATTTATATCTAAATGATAAGGAGGCATTCAAAAATAAATCAAGGTTATATGAATTTTAAAAGTCATTAAATATCTTTAAATATTGCCTAAAGAATCTCAAGCATTGAATTTATCAAAATATTTATTTTCTCAATTAATATTTACTTAAATTACTGTTGGAGAAGGCAATGGCACCCCACTCCAGAACTCTTGCTTGGAAAATCACATGGATGGAGGAGCCTGGTGGGCTGCACTCCATGGGGTCGCTAAGAGTTGGACACGACTGAGTGACTTCACTTTCACTTTTCACTTTCATACTTTGGAGAAGGAAATGGCAACCCACTCCAGCGTTCTTGCCTGGAGAATCCCAGGGACGGGGGAGCCTGGTGGGCTGCCATCTATGGGGTCACACAGAGTCGGACACGACTGAAGCAACTTAGCAGCAGCAGCAGCAGTAGCAGTAGCAGTAAATTACTGTTAGGCTTCCCTGGTGGCTCAGACAGTAAGGAATCCTCCTGCAATGCAGGAGACCTGTGTTGGATCACTATGTCAGGAAGGTCCCCTGGGGAAGGTGATTACTCACTCCAGTGTTCTTGTCTGGAGATCCCATGGACAGAGGAGCCTGGTGGGCTACAATTCATGTGGATCACAAAGAGTGGGACATGACTGAGTGACCAACACTTTCACTCTCAAATTATTGTTAATCACAGTTACAAATAAAGATATTGCATATTATTTTTGACCATTTGTCTCATTATTGAATTCCTCAAAGTTGGATTCCTGTTAAAAAAAAAAAAGTGCACTGACATTTTTAGAGCTCTTGATGAAGAAGGGATATAATTTTTGTAGCAATTGATATGGATTTGAATTATCTGAATGATGGATGTTTATTGAGAGACAACTATTTTGCTTAAAAACTATCCAAATATAAGGTCAAAACTTAGTTGTGTTTAAAACTTTTATTAAGACATGGGCATGCTGCTAAGTCACTACAGTTGTGTCTGACTCTGCAACCCCATGGACTGTAGTCTGCCAGGCTCCTCTATTCATGGGATTCTTCAGGCAAGAATACTGGAGTGGGTTGCCATGCCCATCTCCAGGGGATCTTCCCAACCCAGGGCTCAAACACTCATCTCTTATGTCTCCTCGTTGGCAGGCAGTGCCACCAGTACCACCTGGGAAGACATAGGGAGTTCATTAAAACACTCAAACTTTGTACTTTTTGAGCAGTATGTTTTTGGATTGTCTTGAACTTTTTGAGTAGCACTTTTCATTTTTTGTACTGTTACTCATGCTGACTTGGATTTAAGATTTATATTGTTAGGCAAAAAAAAAAAAAAAAAAAACCTGAAACAATTTTAGAAACATTCAGTTGGAAAATGTGAAATCACAAAAACAAATTAGTCAAGCTTAATATTTTATATAAATTTACCAACCATGTTCACATTAGGTACCAGACCTAAAAAAATTCTGTTTGAGAAACTGTGTGCCCATCATATCCAGCATTCATAGGAGACCCCTGCGGCCCATGGGACATTCATTACCAGCAACCCATTCACAGCCTAGTGATCATTCCTCTGCCAGCTGGTTGGACACATGGATGAATAAGGAAACGGTTTTCGTGACTGCCACAGGAGCAGTGAGTTGGCAGGGAGCCAAGCCATCTTCGTTAGCCAGCTGGCACCTGGGAACTCCTTAACTCTCAATGGGTTAGCCATGCACACGTTACATCCAAGGCATGCAGAGTTCACTGCCAGGAAGCCAACATGTGGAAAGGCAGTCTCCCAAAGAATCAGGGAGCACTCCCTTCATGAATAACTGCCTCATTCACAGATTCAGGCACCTCAGAAAACACTGAAACCAGAAAACTTGGCATTGCTCCTGAGGTTCATGTGCTTATTATACTGACTCCTTTATTTGTCAACCTTTAGAAAATACGTTTTTTGAAGACATTCAGTAGAATCCTTACCAAGTGGTGGACTGCTTGAGTCGATTTGTTTTGAACAGCCTTTTTTCATTTGGAGTCCTGATGCATTAAAAGCATCTCTATTCACTCCCAGCAAGGTTCTGGCTTGGATGATATAGATATGGCCACTCAACTACTTACAAAATACCTAAACTGAGTTTTGGGCCAAAATAAGTAAAAGGACCAAACTGCTGATTCTCAATAAGAGAACAAGTGAGATGACAACCCTATGTATTTTTAAAATTTGAGGGGTTTATTATAAAAATTTCAGATTTTTATAAGATTTATAAATCTTATAAAATTTTATGTGTATAAAATAATATATTATGAACCTCTACATACCCATCACCCAACTTCAACAACTCTCAACTTTTTTCTTTCCTATTCTAAACTTTATATGTAACTAAACAAAACATGACTTCCTTGAATTCTCACTCTATCACAATGTTAAGGAAGTATTCACTGAAGTTCTCCAGTGGTGTAGTGGTAAAGAATCTGTATGCCAATGCAGGAGACACAGTTTTTATCCCTGGATCAGGAAAATTACCTGGAAAATGAAATGGCAACCCACTCCAGTATTCTTGCCTGGGAAATCCCAAGGACAGAGCATGTGGGCTACAGTTCATGGAGTTGCAAAGAGTCAGACATGACTGAGCAGCAGGGCACACACACACACACACACACACACACACACACACACATACACGCAAAACTAGTCCTGGAGATTGTTTCAAGGGAGTCAAAGAGAAAGAAAAGAGTTGTATATCAACCCCCCATTTTTCACAACAAATAATACTACTACAAAATCTTTACCAGGCTGAAGAAATTATTTTTACATGTGTTTTGAACACAATAGGATAGCTAGCTAGCTAGATAACAGACAGATAGCAGATGATGGGTATAGTTTTCATAAATCAAATCACACATAGTAAGATCCTGCAGTATTAGTGTTAATCTGAAAAAAAAGTCAACTTATAAACATAACCATATGTTTTCAAACCATGGTGTTTGGAATGATACAGTTTTATAAAATTAAATTTTACCTAGCTACATAGACCCCCTAGGCAATCATATCAGTAAATGATTCATCTGGGGCCAAGAATAATAGCCTCTTGGGAGAAGTGTACATGTGTTGTTCTTCATGGATGCAAACCACAGAGAAAAAACTTAAGTTTCTGGTAATGCACTTATCCAACAATCCAGTTATTAAGCACTTAATGTGTTTTAAGTTCTGTGCCAGAACTGCAGTGAAAAAGAGACACTGTACTGTGGGGAAAGATATTTCCTTTGGCTCTTGTCTATTTTGTCAAACTTTGGGAAATGGTGAAGGACAGGGTAGCCTGGCATGTTGCAATCCACGGGGTCGCAGAGAGTCAGAAGCAACTTAGCGAAAGAACAACAACATAGTCTGTTTAGTTGTTTAAATGCTTTTTATTCACTCCTTAATTAATCATTCATCAATTATTTGTTGAGTACATACTATTTTTGAGTCTCTTCTAAGTATTGGGGATATAATACCAAAAAACCCACACCCCGTGTCTGTTCTCATGGTGCTTTCATTTTAGGCTGATTGAGGACAGCAGGCAAAAAATAACGAAGAGAAGCAGCTAATCTGACCCAAGTGGGAAGATGTTGCAGGGTGGAAGCAAGAGGAGAAATTCCTGGATGACATAAACTCCCTCTTTAAAACAAAGAGTTAGGTAGGGAAGGAGAATAGAAATAAAGGAAAGTCAAGAGATAGCATTTGCCAAGATTAGAAAATGGGAGACTGTCTGTTCCTAGACTTAGTTGTATTTGACACCTCACTTGCGGCTCAGGTGGTGAAGAATATGCTGCGTTGCAGGAGACCTGGGTCCAATCCCTGGGCCGGGAAGACACCCTGGAGAAGGGAATGGCTACCCACTCCAGTATTCTTGCCTGGGGAATCCCATGGACAGAGGAGCCTAGCAGGCTACAGTCCGTGGGGTCACAAAGAATCAGACACAACTGAGCAACTAACAGTTTTACTTTCGTAAGTACCATGGATAAGTGCTTTGCTCTTTTTTTCATTCACAGTCCTAGCTCCAAAAGACTACTCATGAAACAATGTTGATTAGATTCCTCTAAAAAGGACTGCTTTTTCCAAAAAACAAACAAACAAAACAAAAAAAGCATACACTGTGGATATGACTTAACAAGGGATTTTTTGTAGCTCTCATGGATTCTGCATTTTCTTCCTCTCTCTGGAGAGCCTCACTTCTTAGACAATGGAGTCAGCCTCATCTCTCAGTGGCCAACACTCACCACAGTATCTTTAGCCACGATGATGCCACAGAAACAGACTATATTCCTCCTTGCTCTGTTCAATGGTCATTTGGTTTGGTCCCTGTTAACTACTACCCATTTGGTCACCAGCCCCCATTCTTCCTTTTGCCCCAAGACCTGGACTACTTGAGTGTCTCAGACAAGGGTATTTTCACACCAGGACTTTTGCCTTGGTAGTTTTCTCTGCCAGGAACTCTCTTCCACTTGATATTCATATAGTTTGCTCTCTCATGCCCTGCTGGAGTCAGCTAAAACACTGTTTTGTCAGAGAATGTTTCCTGACCATGCAGGAGAAAACAGCAATCACCATTTGCCTAATCACCCTTACCTCACGTAAGCTTTTTCCCTTCAATTATTATTGCAGTATGATACATTTTTCTTCCTTTTTAAAAGAAATGATCTTCCTACACTATATTCTATAAGGAAGGGGATTTTGTTTGTTTTAGTCACTGCTGAGTCTTTGATGTATAAAACAGTGCTTGGTACAATGTAGATGTGCTCACTGAACAGACCAATGAATGAGAGAGACCATGCCAACCCTAGATAGTACCATGCTTTTTCTCAGAGCATTACAACATCCAAGGGTCAGTGTTTGGGAGAACATTGGTAGCAACTTGGTAGAAAGTAAAGAGTTTCTGGGGTTTCCCTGTTGGCTCAAATGGTAAAGAATCTGCCTGCAATGCAGAAGACCTGGGTTCAATCCCTGAGTCAGGAAGATCTCCTGGAGAAAGGAAAGTATTCTTGTCTGGAGAATTTCATGTTGGTATTTTAATATGACACAGACTCATGGACTCCCCTGGTGGTCCAATGGCTAAACTCCTCTCTCCCAATGCAACATGCCTGGGTTCAATCCCTGATCAGAGAACTAGATCCCACATGCCTCAAATAAGAAACCCCAGGCCACAACTAAAGATCCATGCTGCTACTGAGACCCAGTGCAGTATATATATATATATATATATATATATATATATATATATGTTAATGATATGGATTCACAGGTGTCCTTTGCATTTGGGCTTGCCATGATTAATTAAATGCCCCACCAGGGAATGGGAAACCTTGCTGTCAACCTGTTTCCATATCTGCAAAAGTAGTTAGGCTTAAGAACTACTACAAAATTATAAAAGCTATACCAATACTTTGATTGTTAAAATAATGTCACCAGTTAATCTGTTACTGTATGTGGAGTAGAATAATAAACCTTCCTTCAGGTTGAACTGTCAAAGTACAGTTCTGCAGAATGCTTCCTTGATGAAGAGTATAGCTCTTCTCCTTAGATTAAATTGGAAAAGTGACAATTATACATTTCATGCATTCCAGATTTCACAGGACAGTTTCATCATAATATCCACTTACAAAACTGTGTAGAGTGTGGTGGTGTTAAACAGCACATATTTTTAATTTAAAATCCATTAGCATTCCACATAATTAATTAGAATTTTACACTCCAGTGATTTTTGGTTCCCTACAGAAAATTGAGCACACAGAATATAATTTGATTTAATTTTTGGTTTAGGTTTAATCTACCTTAAACATTTTTTTAAATATCTCAGGGGAAATTTTAACTACTTAAAATTTTGTATTTTTTCTTTAGTAAACTCAGCATTCTATTTTAATATTCTTGGGTGAAGGGGATAGAAAAAAGCCTTAGAAAAGTATAGGTCAGGCAAAAGTACTTAATACAAACATTTAGAATCCAAAATACAGAGTCCATAGCCTTGCTGTGGTGATATACTTGGGAGAAAAGAAGAGAGGTTGTGAAATTTTCCCTGTCAATTTCAGACCCTGCTTTTCTTATGAGAATTATGGAACTGTACTTCACATAGGTCTTTTAAAGTTTCAGTCTATGTCACTAAAATGATATCTCACAAAAGGTATCATGTGTATCTGACATTCTTATAGCACATTTATTGCAGCTCAGGAGGCCAAGAACTGGCTCGTAATTCCATTTCATTACAACTTCCAAGGGCCAGTTCTTTGGGTAGGTTTCCTGTTGGATTATTCATAACCATAGAATTAAATCACAAGGCTGGAGGGCCTTCGCTTAACTTCAAATTGCTTTGCAATGATTATAATAAATACCAAGTCTTTATAATTCCTTGATTATTCAGTTTAGTGGAGTTATCAATCAAATTTTCTGGACAACATTTTCTTTTTATTCTGTTCCCTTTCATTTCCTTCTCTCCTTTAACCTTATCTATGCCCTGTCACCTCAGAGGCTGACACATTCATATGGTATTTCCTACATATGCAAGCATACCTATTTATTATTCAACTGGATACGAATTTTTCAAACTTCTTGCATTATTGTTACACTGACTAGCCTTTCAAACGTTTAGACTGAGTACAATCATTTACCATTTACTAGAAATAATTATAATATTGTGACATATTTTCTACAAATGACTATAGCTCGATTCAGAACAGTAGTAATAAAAAGATATGAAATAAAACACACATATACATACAAGTGCACACACCCATACAAATGTAAAACATATAGACTTAAGTAAGCCTACAAATAACAAGCTTTGAAAAAAACAATTAAATACAAAGGACATATTGTTTCTTTTGCTGTAATGCCAGAGTTTTGAATACTATATTTCCTTTTAAAACATGTTAAAAATAGTACAAAGTAGGGGGTGCAGTGATTTTTTAGGTTTTCAAATCTTGGGGGACAAAATAAGATGTCATTTAGTCTCCAGATCCAAATTTAAATAAGATACTTTCCAGATAAGGAAAATTTCACAGAATTTAAACTAATTTTGTCTATAGGTAGAATTTAAATATTTAAATCATTTATACACATATAATTTTAATCTAGATGTTGGATTCAGGCTCATTTTTTCTATTTAGAAATATACATTAAACTATAAGGGTAAGTCTGGTTCAATTTCAAACACAAATTTTTTCAGTATTAAGATTCTACATATAAAAATATTACAAAACACAAGTTAATTAAAATTAGACAGACAAGACCAGGTAACTATATGAAAAAATGCTATTCATTGGTTTCATGTCATAATGTGAATATGCTAATAACTATGGAAATAATTGACACTGAAGGAACAAACATGAACATGTTTAATGAGGTTATTGATTTTTCCCTCATAAATGTTCGTACATACTTTATATTGTAAGCATCTCACTAATGATGTATGTCTTTTCATTAGAGTTGGCATAATAAAAATGACAATTAATTTTTAATGCATCTGTTAGTGAAATTTAATATTGAAAAATTAATAAAGCAAATTTAATTTCATTGAGCCTATTATTAGCATTACATGTATTAGCAGGCAAATTTACCAATATGGACATTTATATCAGGTAACTTGATTAAGAAAACTAGGATAATGTTAAATCCCTATTGGCTTGGTCAGGAGGAGAATAAAACAGCTCCTGAGAATATAAACCAAAGCCCATAGTCAGAGAGTTGTTGTAATCCTATAGGATTCATTTCTTGTTTGATACAGAGCACTCAAGACAGCGGTACAAAGGTCAGCTTGTTCAGTAGCTTCCCCATTGGCTTTAAATGAATTGGACTACTTTGGATTGGCTGAGAAGCCCTCAACAGGCTTCTGCTGGACAATAGCTGTAGAAAGGGAATTCTTATTTCTTAAAAAACACCCATTGTAATACACTGTTTATTTAAGGCCTCTTCTCTCCAGAAGATAGGGGTTACTCTGGAGTAGAAAAAGGCAGCCCGTTTCAGTATTCTTGCCTGGAAAATTCTATGAGCAGAGAAACCTGGCAGGCTCCATGGGGTCGCAGAGTGGGACATGACTGAGCATGCTTGCACGCTCGCATTCATCTATTCCACAGACAAGAAAACCAAGTGTCAGAGAGGCTAAGAAATATTCCATCAACAGAGCTCTGATTCTAAAACAACTGGGTCTCATTCCAGCATGCCTGATCTTTCTAACTTGAGAAGCCTTGCTTTATGTAAATTGGAGTTGAGCAAAATGACAAATGTTTTAAAATTCTGAATGAGATGAATTGGTCATGTTATGAAAGAAAATGTTAAGCTCAGAAAACTGTCCTCTTGTGATTAAATCTACCTCAGATTTTATTTTGCACCAACTCATTCAAAGCCATTTTTTAAAAGTGGCTGTCAGGTAAGGTTTGCATCTTTTTTCTTCCTCTACACAGGTGATACGAGTATCACTCCTGGTCTATCACTGTAACTATTATATCTCTAGAAAAGCATTTGCTTTAAGTGGATAATTTCTTACTAGTTTTCAACTTTCTACAGATACAGGCAGACGATCTGAGAGAAGGCAAGTCGAAGAAACAAAACTCTATTTAGGGTAGTAAAATCTTTCAAAAGCTAGCAAGTTTATCAGAGGCACATTAATATTTAACATATTCCTAACATAAATATTTTTGAAGAGAAGATTGAAAAAACACAAAACAGCAACAAGAAGAAAAACCTTCATCAGTAATATTCAGTTCAGTTCAATCCAGTTCAGTCGCTCAGTCGTGTCTGACTCTTTGCGACCCCATGAATTGCAGCATGCCAGGCCTCCCTGTCCATCACCACCTCCCGGAGTTCACCCAGACTCACGTCCATCGAGTCAGTGATGCCATCCAGCCATCTCATCCTCTGTCGTCCCCTTCTCCTCCTGCCCCCAATCCCTCCCAGCATCAGAGTCTTTTCCAATGAGTCAACTCTTCGCATGAGGTGGCCAAAGTATTGGAGTTTCAGCTTTAGCATCATTCCTTCCAAGAATAATATTACATTTTATCTTATAATGTTAAACCAATTACCTAAAAATTCTCAATCTTTATCAATCACTGATTCAGGTCACTCATTTATTCATTTGATTTATACATTAAATAAATGTTCAAATAAACTAAACAAATGTGTGATGCAGAAAGCAGGTTGGGAAATTGCCCAAACCTTAAAAGACCATTGTAATACATCTCTGGACTGACTGTCCTTAGAGCCTATAACTGACTCAAAGCAAATGAAACAAAAACAAATGCACAAAACAAAGGTTACAGGACTTAAATTATGTAACCATAACTCATTATCTGATGACCCTGGGAAGGCACTTGGTCACACAAATTCATATGAAGAAGCCACTTATATTATTTAAACAAATAGAAGGCCACACATATTTTAAAAATAATTATACAGGTCAGCTAATAGACAAAGAAAACCCAGAGAAAGCAAACAAACAATGCATAATAAAAAAAAAAGTTAAAAGGACATTAAAAAACAAAAAACTAGATGTAACTAAAACCAGATATATGCCATGTCAATTAATATTTAAAGGGTGAGAATAACTACAAAAGCTTTCAGGTTGGACACAATGGTAAATCAAAACCAGAAAAATTTAAGAGGACAAAATCAAACAAAAAGAAAGTAGGTCCTTGTTGGTTATTCCATCTTAAATATGTATATTTATAACTGAATCACTTTGCCACCTGAAACACAGCATTGTTAATCTACTGTACTCCAACATAAAATTTAAAAAAAAAAAAATTTTTTTTTAAGGGAAGTAGGACACTAGCCAAAATAGAATTCAGGGCAAAGATAAGAAAATAAGTTAGACTAAGGAAAGCAATTTATACTGGTGAGAGTACAATCTGCATAAATGTATAGCAATTATGGATATGCATAAGCCAAATAATGCCACATCAACAGTGATAAAGCAAAAGTTGTAAAAGATATCAGAGGGAAATACACAGAAATAAGCAACAAGCAGGAAGCTTTAATTCACAGATATCAGACTATGAAATATCAAGTACACAAAGTTAATTTAATAAAAGAATACTTTAAAAAATAGAGATTTAACTAAAATATAACTAAAATTTCCTTCCCTGAAAATAAAGAATATACTTTATCATATTATCCCATATGCTCATGGGACAGTCACAAAATTGATGATATATATTATGCCACAAAGAAACTGTCAATAATTTTCATAAATGTGTAATTAAAACAGTTTTCTCAAATTAGATTCAATAAAACTAACACAATAACAAAACAAGAAAATAAATCAACCCTATCACCTGGCAAAAAGATGTGCATTTTAAGAAACTAAGTTAGTAAGGATATAAACCAAAAAACAGTAAAATGGATTATAATGTTAATTATAACAGTTAATAACAAGCTGTGAGATATAGCTTAAGAGATCCTCAGGAAAATTTGTAGCATTTTCCCCTGATAGCTCAGTTGGTAAAGAATCTGCCTGAAATGCAGAAGACCCAGATTTGATTCCTGAATCAGGAAGTCCCCCTGGAGAAGTATAGGCTACCTTCTCCAATATTCTTGGGCTTCCCTTGTGGCTCAGCTGGTAAAGAATCTGCCTGCAATGCAGGAGACCTCGGTTTTGGGAAGATCCCCTGGATATTGTTGGAAGGGTGGGCAGCATTATTCTGCTCCCTATCACAAAACCTAAACTCTTTTGCAGGAGAACTCTACTAAAATTTTAGAGAGCAAATAATCCCAATATTTCCTGAACTGTTTCAGAGTATAAAAAGAACTAAAACTTTAATTTCTTTTGATAAAGTACAATAACATTGATACCTAACTTGACAATAATAGCCCCCAAAAGATAATTACAAATAAATCTCATTTCTGATAATCAAAGCTAACATCTTAAATAATATATTAACAATTAGATTTCAATAGTGAATCAAAAGAATAATACATCATGACAAAGTGTTGTCTATCTTCTTACACAATGAAAGTATTTGATACAGAAAACATCTACTTTTTAAAACTTTCAAATATTAATATTTTGTGATAAAACATATATTAAACCAAAATATAACATTATACTTAATAAGAAAAAAGAATAAGACTGTGAAGTATAAAAATTAGAGAAGAGAAAGTAGTTATCTTATGGCTTATACCTGAAGAATTCAAAAGAATCAACTAAAAAGCACTCAGTAATAAAACTCAGTAACACAAGAATGTACAAATTCAATATTTCAGATAGTAGCTTTTCTACAAACAAACACAACCAGCTAAAAAGTTTAAACTAAATAGCTGAATTTACAAAACATAAAATCTATGAGAATATATGTAATAAGAAAGGTCTGTAAGAACCACATGGAGAAACAAGTATCACATGATTATTATGTTTATTTAAAATATAATTATTTCAATTGTCCCCAAATTATAACTATAATAAAACACTGCTGCTGCTAAGTCGCTTCAGTCGAGTCCGACTCTGCGCGACCCCATAGACGGAAGCTCACCAGGCTCCCCTGTCCCTGGGATTCTCCAGGCAAGAATACTGGAGTGGGTTGCCATTTCCTTCTCCAATGCATGATAGTGAAAAGTCAAAGTGAAGTCGCTCAGTCGTGTCCGACTCTTAGCGACCCCATGGACTAAAGCCTACCAGGCTCCTCCGTCCATGGGATTTTCCAGGCAAAAGTACTGGGGTGGGGTGCCATTGTTTTGTTTTTAAGTTAACAAAAAGAATTAAAATTCTTATGCATCAAAACCACAATGAGATATCACTTCACCCCCACTAGAATTGTTAGAACCAAAAGTCAGATAATGATAATATTGTTGAAGATGTGGAGAAATCAGAATCTTATAACCTCCTGCTAGAGTAATAAAATACTGCATTTACTTTGAGAAACCACCCAGTACTTCCTCAAATGATTTAACATAGAATACCATGTGACCCACCAATACTGCTCCTAGTTAAACACCCAAAAGAAATGAAAACATGCACACACACACAATAAACAAACTTTCACATAAAAGCATTACTCAAAGTAGCCAAAAGAAAGAAAGAACCTGAACGTCCACCAAGTGAGGAATGGAGAGACTGTTACATACCCATATGCATGTGCATGTGCGTATGCTGAGTCACTTCAATCGTGTCCCACTCTTTGCAACCCTATGGACTGTAGCTCACCAGGTTCCTCTGTTCATGGGATTCTCAAGGCAAGAATACTGGAGTGGGCTGCCACGTCCTCTTCCAGGGGATCTTCCCAACCCAGGGACTGAACCTGCATCTCTTAAGTCTCCTGCATTGGAAGGCAGGTTCTTTACCATTAGTGACACCTGGGAAGCCCCACATATCCACATAATGGGATATTACTTAACCTTAAAAAGTAATGGAATACTTATACATGTTACAATATGGATGAACCTTGAAAATGTTTGCTAAAGGAAAAAAGTCAGGTCCCATAAGACCGTATATGGTGAGATTCCATTTGCATGAAATGTCCAGAGTAGGAAAATGTATAGAAACAAAAAGTAGATTGGTCATTGCTTAGGGCTGTGGAGAGATGAGTAGGTAGGGAGGTGACAGCTAAAAGGTACAGTGTTTCTTTTTAAGGGATGAAGGTATTCTAAAATTGACTCTGATGATGGCCATTCATATCCATGCTTATACTAAAAACCATTGAATCTTACACTTTAAATGGGTGATAGTAATAAAACTGTTTAAAAATTCTTATAAAAATGAACAAGCAAAAATGGCTAAGGGGAGACACTCAAAATGAAAAGCAATAAACATGAACTCAAACAAATAATTTAAAAAATTGGAGCATCTGATACCACTCATGAACAAAGGATAGACAAATGGAGCACAGTATACAGTGCAAAGTCAAACACCAATGAGGATGGTATAAATGTTACACGAACTATACTACATCAGTGGAAACACATGGGATATTCAGTGCCACCAGTGTGGGCAGGCCCCACCTCCAGGTGCCTGATGTGACCGCCTATGGTCTGTTGGGTGGCTCCTCCAGGAAACCTCATAAGTTGGTGGACTTGAACATAGTCTTTTGCAAAGAGGTAGCTTTGGACCAAATATGCAATTCTAGATTCTACTTCTCAATTTCTGTCCCACTTCTGAACTGTAAATAACAAATTCCCATACCCGTTCTTCATCCCATGGAACTAATGGATTTAGAAGGATGTAAAACTTCCTCCAGGAGATTTTAAGTGACTTATAGAAATCTGGGAGAATTAAGAGGTCAGGGCCTTGCCCAAGTGGTGCTAATGGTAAAGAACTCACCTGCCAATGCAGGAGACATAAGAGATGAGGGTTGGATCCCTGGGTCAGGAAGATCCTCTGATGGAGGGCATGGCAATCCACACCAGTGTTTTTGCCTGGGCAATCCCACAGACAAAGGAGCCTGGGGTTGCAAAGAGTCAGACATGACTTAGAGACTAAACAACCACAACCACACATGAAGCAACATTCTTACATGTATTGTGTTTAGCCCAACTCCATCATATCACAGATAAGGAAATTCAGTTGAAGAGAGGTTAAGTAACTTAGCCAGGACCAAATAACTACATAACCTGATGATAAATCCGAGATGCCTGCCTAAAGCAAATATCCCTTTGAAAAATCTCTACTTAGACACTTTGAACTAGAATTTAGGAAGGCAGCTTTCAATTGCAATATAATGAGAATAGAGGTTACAATTGAAACCACAGAGAAGAAGGCATTCATTAAAAGACAATATAAAGAAAGATCAGAACATTGAAGTATGAATTTGCAGGAATGTCCACTGTTGAAATAGAAGAAAAGACAATTTTCCCTTTAACTGCTCATCTCTTCTGACTTTGAATGCTATATAGTTCTATTTCATGAAGAAAGAAAGGAATGGATAATGTTGTAGATGGAATAGAGTTTATTTCTCATCTATCCAAGATGTCACTTTCTCAGATTTCCACTTCAATCCAATCATTTCAGTATCCTCCAACATATTTTATATGGGCACTGTTTCTGTGGAATATCTATTGGCATCTCTATCAAATTAACACTGTTAAGCTCATTTTCAAAATCTAAAGGCTTTGGGAAATTTTGAAGTAAAGCAACCTGTTAATGGGGTTCCCCGGTGACTCAGAGGTTAAAGTATCTGCCTGCAATGCAGGAGGCCTGGGTTCGATCCCTGGGTCAGGAAGATTCCCTGGAGAAGGAAATGGCAACCCACTCCAGTATTCTTGCCTGGAAAATCCCACTGACGAAGGAGCCTGGTGGGCTACAGTCCATGGGGTTGCAAAGAGTCAGACACGACTGAGCCACTTCACTTTCACTTTACCTGTTAATAGGCTACATTTCCTGTTCTTTGAAATTGACTACTGTAGTCAAGGCTGTATATTGTCACCATGTTTATTTAACTTATATGCAGAGTACATCATGAGAAATGCTGGACTGGAAGAAACACAAGTTGGAATCAAGATTGCTGGGAGAAATATCAATAACCTCAGATATGCAGATGACACCACCCTTATGGCAGAAAGTGAAGAGGAACTAAAAAGCCTCTTGATGAAAGTGAAAGTGGAGAGTGAAAAGGTTGGCTTAAAGCTCAACATTCAGAAAACGAAGATCATGGCATCTGGTCCCATCACTACATGGGAAATAGATGGGGAAACAGTGGAAACAGTGTCAGACTTTATTTTTCTGGGCTCCAAAATCACTGCAGATGGTGACTGCAGCCATGAAATTAAAAGACACTTACTCCTTGGAAGGAAAGTTATGACCAACCTAGATCGCATATTCAAAAGCAGAGACATTACTTTGCCAACAAAGGTTCGCCTAGTCAAGGCTATGGTCTTTCCTGTGGTCATGTATGGATGTGAGAGCTGGACTGTGAAGAAGGCTGAGTGCCGAAGAATTGATGCTTTTGAACTGTGGTGTTGGAGAAGACTCTTGAGAGTCCCTTGGACTGCAAGGAGATCCAACCAGTGCATTCTGAAGGAGATCAGCCCTGGAATTTCTTTGGAAGGAATGATACTAAAGCTGAAACTCCAGTATTTTGGCCACCTCATGCGAAGAGTTGACTCATTGGAGAAGACTCTGATGCTGGGAGGGATTGGGGGCAGGAGGAGAAGGGGACGACAGAGGATGAGATGGCTGGATGGCATCACTGACTCGATGGATGTGAATCTGAGTGACCTCCGGGAGCTGGTGATGGACAGGGAGGCCTGGCGTGCTGCAGTCCATGGGGTTGCAAAGAGTCGGACACGACTGAGCGACTGATCTGATCTGATCTCTGATTGTAGTCTATTTGACCACAAATCCTTCCTATCTCATGTTTTGAATATCTCTCAAAAATAGAAATGTATGAGCAGGCCTTGGGCAATATCACTCCATCCCTCTTGCCATGTCCCTGAAAACACTAAGAGTCCTGGAGTCGATACACATCATGGAAGTCTCCTTGTTGGGGCCATGGTCTCTCCCACTATCCATCCTGTTTTGTGCCCAAAGGGTCCTCACTGCCGAGGACTGCATCACCAGGGTTTCTCATCTTCCGGATTCTGTATTCAGTCCGCCAATAGGAGGTACCCTCCAGGAGGGTCAAGGTAAGGGGAGAAAGAGAATAATCCATTTGTTCCTCATTTCCTCCCCGCATCAGTATTGAATCTCTGGCAGCAGCTGAGATGCTCCACAACGACCGCTCTGCTAAGCAACCCCGTGGCAACCACAGTTTCAGCTCACATGGGCTCTGCTGTCATCATTTTTTCTCCCCTATCTTCTTCCAGCCCTTTGAGCCCCCTGATGTTACTAGTTTCTGCATTTCTCAATATTCTTTATTCCTTTAATATCTCTACACTTGAAGCAACTGCAAAGAATTCTGTTTTATGATGAAACCCTAAATACTAAAAGTAGGGGTTTTTCCTACAAATTTCAAATATGTGAGCAAAAAAAAAAAACCCAAAAAACAAAGAACATTTATCCTTCCTTTACTTCTCATCTCAAATATATACAAGTATCATACAACTAATATTAAAATATCAATGCTATATACAACTATAATCATATAATCATACACTTTGGGGATGAATAGTGATTTAATTTTATAGAACAAACTGCAAACCCCTTTTCTGGAGAGCATTGATTTTGCTCTCTTTGCATTTGTTCTTGTATTTTTTTATGCAACAGGGCTTAGTAAAGGACTTGATGTGACTGCTGACTGTTTCTATGGGACACATTGAAATACCATTTGTTTTTAATCAATATTACAAATGCTTGCTGAAGGGAGACTCAACCTTTTGCATAAAGTTCTTTCATCAATTTGTCAACAGTATTTAAAAGTTTCTTCAGCTGAGAAGTACCATGAAATGTTAGAAACAAGGGTGAGAAAGGCCACTTGTAAGCTAACAAGGCAGCTTCTTAATAAGGATAATTTTCTCTGATATAATTATCCTGCTGGGTTTCTGCAGGTTCAGTTTTAAGTGGTTTAGAGCAGTCAGGGTCTGCCACCATTCCCAGAAGGTGTTTCCATGACATACATTCCTTGTTGGATAATTTCCCTTGAAATTCTGCATTAGCTATTAATGATGCATTAGTGTTCACTGCCGTTTGCTATTGTTTCCTTCCTGTGTATACATCCTACATGTTTACTCAGGAGAAATTAATGAAAATAAAATGTCACCATTCTCAGCCCATAGAGAACTCAAGCTTGCTGTGTGCCTTCTCTACATAAGGCCTCATGCATGGATTTTTCCTTTCATGCATTCTCACTTATTACCTACAGGGTGATTAACTGCTTAAATATAAATTGAAGACTCTTCTTAAAATATGCTAGCAATAAAACTCATGAACATTTGTAAAATTTATAGGTTTAATGAGAATCTCCTACAATAGGTTAAGAGTATTATGATCAGGAGCTAGACAAATGGCACAATATATGGAACACATATATATACAGAGAGGAGATAGCCAGCCAGATAGATAGATCGATCTAGATATAATAGTATATATAGACAAGCTACTGGTTGTAGTAGAAAAAAACGGCACCAGTCTTCTAACACCTCTTTGAAAAGCTGGGTTTGAGTCTGGTATGAGTCAAGGGTGACAATTCTCTCCAGCAGAAAGAATTGCCTCCTCTCTCCTGGCAGAGGGTCAGGCTTAAGCTGTCACGCTACTCACCATATACACGTGTGCCTGCTAAGTTGCTTCAGTCGTGTCCTACTCTTTGCAACCCTATGGACTGGAGCCCACCAGGCTCCTCTGTCCATAGAATTCTTCAGGGATAAATGCTGGAGTGGGTTCCTTGCCTTCCTCCAGGGGATCTTTCTGACCCAGGGATTGAACCCACATCTTTTATGTCTCCTGCATTGGCAGGTAGGTTCTTTGCCACTAGAGCTGCTTGGGAAGCCCAGATCACCATACTGTGTTGCAATTATATATTTACTGGATTTATTTATTCATCATCATATTGGCCTCTCAAAGCCATGAATGGTATCTTTGAACTAGGCCTGAAGAACACAAAGATGACTACTGATGACATACAGTATGAGAAAGTAGGTGTTGGGGGGTGGGGGAGGGGTCATTGTCAACCCCATATTATAGATAAAGAAATTAGAGTTTTAAGTCGATTAACTATTTGCACCAAAAAACCCACACTACTAGTAAAAAGCAAGCCAAGACTGAAAGCCAGAGTTTTACAAGTGTTTTTTGTGGTCAGTGTGACCATTTAAAGAAATGTTCTACATGTATTAGGATGTCTATATATATATATATATAGATAGATATATATCTATAGACACTTTATAGACACTAATAGATACTTTATAGACAAGTATATATAGACAAGTACTATATAAAAAAGTCCTTTTATTCCTTCTCCTCCACTTCTTCATTATCATATCAGACATTTATTGTTGTGGAGGGAAAAAATATACTAATAAACACGCACAAAAAATGAATGAATGACAGAGGTTTACCCAAGGCCACATAACCTCTCTGAACCCGTTTCCTCATCCATCAATTAGAGTCAACTGCCCCTTCATTGTCAAGCACATTGGACTTGAGATACATACACATACACATACACACACACACATATACACACATATGTAACTTACCAAAATCTATCTCATGTCATTTGATGGAAAGAATATAACTATCTCCCAAATTGATTTTTAATAACAGATTCACATTAGCATATCTTTGAATACTGATTTACATTTAAACACTTTTGACATCATTTTTTCCTTTTGCTTTAAAAAAAAAAATGCTATGTACCTTTACTCAATTTAGAATAAACTTGAAGCTATAGAAGTTACCTGAATTCTAAAATATTCTTCAGCTCCATCTGAAAAAAAAATGCTTTGGAACAATGTGCGACTCCGTTAAATTCATCATGTTTTTATTTTAAAATTGAGGAAAAGGAATAGAGCAGGTTATAGCATACTTTTTTACTTCTTATCACATGTTAGAAATATGACTAGAATAAGATTTTAATACCATCAGATTTTGTTGTCCCAATCTTCAGACGTGAATCCTTAAGAAATGCATTCTCTTAAGTCTCTATTTTATAAGTTAGGAAACTGGGACTCAAAAACATTAATTTTTCAACAGGATTGTTTGGAGGATTAAATGAGAAAATATATGCTGAAAAACAATCAGTGCAGTCACCTGACATCTACAGGACTCAATAAGTGCTTGCTTTTATGATTATCCAATGAGAAGAAATTGATAAGTTGTAAAATTTTAGAGTCAATAGTGAAACAAGATCACACAAGATCTCAAGTCTTGCTGTCCCTCTATACATTCCTGATCAAAGGAGAGGAATTAGGTCTGGATACTGCTCTCCTGACAGGATTCATCAGTGGAAGCTAAATCCACTGCTTTTTTCCTCACTCTGGAAAGTAAGGACTCCACAACCAAACCAACAAAATGAAACAACATAAACAAAAACAGTGACTACAAAAACACCCTGGGACATCAAACACTAACCTCCACACTTTCTCTCTTTACTTTCAACAATTTTATATACTTTGAAAACTCTGACTTTGTTTTCCTTTTTATACAAATTTTAAAAAGTTGTGGCCTGGTTCCTATGACCCGGTTCTCACTTTGGATAAACAGGTGCATGGGAAAAAACAATCTATGTAATAAAACAGAAGTCATTAGACTTTCTTGATTAGTACTATCAATCTACTATATTCAGATGTCATAAAAGTGGATTTTCTCATATTTGTGACACGTTCTTCAAAACTGTATGTCTTCATAGTCTCCTTGCTAGTCTCTTCTAGCATTCCATGAAACTAATGCCTTTCCTATATAAGTTCCTTTTGTGTTATCTCTTCCATTTCGAATTTTTCAGGTAGTAATTTTTTCAGGTAGGATTTCTCAATCCTATCTAAATATTTCAAATTACTCTTGCCACTTATCTTGGAGTCCATACTCACATTTTGGGACCTGGAGAATTCCAGGGACAGGGGAGCTTGGTGGGCTGCCATCTATGGGGGTCACACAGAGTTGGATACAACTGAAGTGACTTAGCAGCAGCAGCATACAAGTACAGATGAAGAGATTTCATTAAGGTAGCTGACATTAATCAATGGATATTGGTTGCTTTGACTGTGAATTGAGAAGTCTTCTGAGGCCAGTAAAAATGAATGTTATAATCAACCAGAGATGTATGCCACAGTTAGGAGACAGGGGAGTATCTACCTGTAGCCTACTTCTACCTAAAGAGCTGAGATGTTGAAATATATAATGCAATAAAGGTTTCCATGAATGTCATCCATACATGATCAGTTTACATCCTTTGTGGTCTGATTTCCTCAATCATCTATCTCATTTCCCACTTTTTAAGAAGTCAGACACGACCAGAAAGCACCTCAATTCTCACATGCTCAAGTTTTGAGCATTTAACAAGTTCTTCCAAAGCCAAATGCAATCATTGATATTGGTTGACTAACTGATCATATCATTGAAGGAAGAACTGGATAGTGACAGAGAGGAAAATGAAAAACAAACAGATCACTTAATAAGAAGAGATTCTATAGATATTGACAATCAGGTTCAAGGATTATCAAATGAAAACACCCACAATCAGAAAGATCCGTTGTTCTTGCTACTCAATGAGAAAACTCATAACCAAAAATAAAATATAAAAATAGATTGTATCTCAGCCCAGAAACTTAATCATATATAAGTTAGAAACATACAGAAGAATCATTTTAAGAGTTATTCCTTTTAACAAAGCTAAAAATTTAAGTGGTACAAATTATTTAAGAATAGAAATCTTCAGACTTCCCTGGTGGTCCAGTGGTTAAGAATCCACCTCTCAATGCAGGGGACATGGGTTCAGTCTTTGGTCTGGGAAGATCCCACATGCAGCAGGGCAACTAAGCCTGTGAGCCACAGCTACTGAGCCAGCGTGCCTAGAGCCCACACTCCACAAGAGAAGCCACGGCATTGAGAAGCCTGTGCACTACAATCAAGAGTAGCCCCTGCTCGCTGTAACTAGAGAAAGCCCGCATGCAGCAACGAAGACCAGAATAGCCAAAATTACGTAAATAAAAATTTTAAAAAGAATAGAAAGCTTTTAAAAGGCAACAGTGAAAATGATAAATGATGATAAATGATAACAATGATAGTCCCAGTCACTACACAAAGTGCTTCTCATGAATTACTCAGTTTAATCAACACAACTGAAGAAGCAGGTATTGTCAATATCCCCATTGTACAGAAAAGAATATTTATCTGAGACACTGAACTTACTCAAGGTCACAATGCTGTCATGCATCCAAGATAGGACATTACAGCTTACTTCAATCTCCTGTCTCATAACTTCGCGGCACTGGCACATAATTGTGCCATCGTCACTGCTGATAACACTTACCTTGGCCTGAACTCAGGTCAGTTTCCTGTACTGCACATAAAAGGAACTCTGATGCTAAGCATAGCAGTGTAGCAGTATAAATCCTGGAAAAAGTTGCACTTGTAAAGATCCGGAGACAGTGCCTTTTATATTTCCAGTGCCCTATACCTCTGTCTTTCTCAGTGGTTTTATGATCTGTCACTACTTGAGCAGATAGCACATCAGCAAGTTTGCAGGGTAATTTTTTTGGACTGATCTCATTTATGCCTGCCCATTTCTTGCCAGTAACAAATCTTGTAAAAACACTTAGCATTTCAGAGCTTTTCATATATAACTCATCTAACTGAAGGTTTAAAAAAAGTAATTCACAACATAGCTCTTCATCAAAAGAGGTAATCATTTCCATTTTGGTCTTCATGTAAGATATAATAATTCTGTAATTTATGGGGCCACGGAAGCTCTGTGACTTACATCATTTGGAGCATAATGTGATCTTCTCTGATTAATAGCTGCCATTTATTCAGAGACTGTGCAGGACACTTTATATTTATTGAACATTCTCATTTAATTCTCACAACAATTGTAAAGGAAGCTATCATTATCTCCACTTTACAGTTTCAGTAACAATTGTAGGTCATGTAGCCAGTAACCAGAGCCAAAAATCAAACCTGGGGAACATTGATTATTCTGTCAAAGAATAAAGAGGTAGGAAAGTAGATTAAAGAAGGTTGGGTACCATCTGTCTTATATTAACATTTGCCATTTTGTGATTTATTTATTCAATCAACCTTTATGAAGCTTTATCTAGATATAAAACACAATGGAATTATTGAATTATACATCTAATGGGTGGAATATTTAAGAGATACCACAACCCAGAAAGCAGTTACTCAACCATATGGCTGCCACAGCTATTCTCAAACCTCCATTCCTGGTCTGTCCCTCCCATTACTCTAGACCAGAGTTTCTCAATAGTGTCACTATGGACTTTTAAGAGCAAAGAAATCCCTGTTGTGAGGGCTGCCAGGTGTTTTTTTAAAGAGGTTTAACAGCATCCCTAGTCTCTACACACTAGATTCCAGTAGTTCTCTCCTCCCTAGTTGTGACAATCGAAAATGTCTCTAGACATTGCCACATGTCCATTGGAGAGCAAAATCACCCCCAGTTGAGAAACCCTAGTCTAGACTCAAAACTCATTTAACATGGCTTTGTAATATTCATTGTGCTTTTTATATTTAACAAATTATATCTTCTGTGAATTAAATGCAAACTCCTTCAGTGTGTAGCTATCAGATCAGATCAGATCAGTCGCTCAGTCGTGTCCGACTCTTTGCGACCCCATGAACTGCAGCAGGCCAGGCCTCCCTGTCCATCACCAACTCCCGGAGGTCACTCAGACTCACATCCATCGAGTCAGTGATGCCATCCAGCCATCTCATCCTCTGTCGTCCCCTTCTCCTCCTGCCCCCAATCCCTCCCAGCATCAGAGTCTTCTCCAATGAGTCAACTCTTCGCATGAGGTGGCCAAAATACTGGAGTTTCAGCTTTAACATCATTCCTTCCAAAGAAATCCCAGGGCTGATCTCCTTCAGAATGGACTGGCTGGATCTCCTTGCAGTCCCAGGGACTCACAAGAGTCTTCTCCAACACCACAGTTCAAAAGCATCAATTCTTTGGCACTCAGCTTTCTTCACAGTCCAGCTCTCACATCCATACATGACCACAGGAAAGACCATAGCCTTGACTAGGCGAACCTTTGTTGGCAAAGTGATGTCTCTGCTTTTGAATATGCTATCTAGGTTGGTCATAACTTTCCTTCCAAGGAGTAAGCGTCTTTTAATTTCATGGCTGCAGTCACCATCTGCAGTGATTTTGGAGCCCAGAAAAATAAAGTCTGACACTGTTTCCACTGTTTCCCCATCTATTTCCCATGAAGTGATGGGACCTGATGCCATGATCTTCGTTTTCTGAATATAATGTGTAGCTATAACCATAATAATTACACTATGTGGGACCTAGCAGATTCTCAAAGAAAAGTTGGTTGGATGAACGTACAGAATAACCAAACTCAGCTAATTTATTTATTAAGACTACAGAGTGAAAGAGTGCATAAATTAATGGAGAACAAGAGATACAAGTTAAGTAAAAGAAAAAACATCTTTCCCATTGTACCTATAGACTTTAATGAAGTCTTTATCCTGGACCAGTTGTACAAATTTAAGTTACAACAAAATATTTTACTCCTGGAAAATTTGTAATTACCTGATTCATAATGTATTATTTAATTCAAATAAAATATTTTGCATGTTTACACCTCTGATAAGCAAATATGTCCCACAATATATAGGTAAAAGAAACATTTGTGTGCTGGCATCAAATTATTTCTTGAAAAGGGCAAAACAGACTTCTAAAACAAATTATGCTCCACCTCACCTCCACTCACACAGAAGTTGCTCAGTCATGTCCGACTCTTTGCGACCTCATGGATTGTAGCCCACCAGGCTCCTTGGTCCATGGGATTTTCCAGGCATGAATACTGGAGTGGGCTACTGTTTCCTGCTCCAGGGGATCGTCTTAACCCAAGGACTGAAGCCATGTCTCCTGTGTATCTGGCACTGGTAGGTAGATGCTTTACCACTAAGCCACCTGAAAAGCTTAGGAGGAACAAAATGCACAAGAGCCAACATAGATGCCACACCAGCCTGATTTTAAGCATCCTCTCTAATGCTTCCTGGAGCAACAATGCCTGCCACAGATGCCTCTGAAAGAGGCCTTTTCTACTATAAATACTACCATGATTCTTCATCAAGCCTCCTACAAAATATCACCTAGAGTTTAGCTTCTCTAAGGAGTCAACAGCCAGTTTTAAACCAGAGCATGTGAATAAACAGAGCAGGGATCTACACCATTCTTGGACTACCTTCACCATAGCTCCTTGCCGAAACAGCTACTTATCCCTTCTCTACCATTTGAAAGTTTCTCTTTCTCCACGAAGGGATACTTCTGTCTCTCTAATCCTTGGACATTCCTTCTAGGATTATCCAACAGCATCATCCATGAAATTACAAGGTTTCAATAGTTTAAAGGTCTATTAATTCTAACTGGAGACAATTGTAACTTCAGACTTTCAAAAATCAAAGACTTCATTCTCTAGAACAGAAGAAAGAAAGTTTTCCTCTCACTATCTTAAACATCTTACAGCATCTAAAACCAAACATTAATTTATATCTCAATGGATTATCACATGACACCTATTATGAGCTTTGTAATAAGGCACATAAATAGATTCTTCATTTTATGCTTATGAACATTAAAATTATTAGTTATATAAAGCATAAATACATGAACTGTGAACTTCCAGATGCTCAAGCTGTTTTAGAAAAGGCAGAGGAACCAGAGATCAAATTGCCAATATCCGCTGGATCATGGAAAAAGCAAGAGAGTTCCAGAAAAACATCTACTTCTGCTTTATTGACTATGCCAAAGCCTTTGACTGTGTGGATCACAATAAACTGTGGAAAATTCTTCAAGAGATGGAAATACCAAACCACCTGACCTGCCTCTTGAGAAACCTATATGCAGGTCAGGAAGCAACAGTTAGAACTGGACATGGAACAACAGACTGGTTCCAAATAGGAAAAGGAGTACGTCAAGGCTGTATTTTGTCACCCTGCTTATTTAACTTCTATGCAGAGTACATTGTGAGAAACGCTGGGCTGGAAGAAGCACAAGCTGGAATCAAGGTTGCCTTGAGAAATATCAATAACCTCAGATATGCAGATGACACCACCCTTATGGCAGAAAGTGAAGAGGAACTAAAAAGCCTCTTGATGAAAGTGAAAGAGAAGAGTGAAAAAGTTGGCTTAAAGCTCAACATTCAGAAAACGAGGATCATGGCACCCAGTCCCATCACTTCATGGGAAATAGATGGGGAAACAGTGGGAACAGTGTCAGACTTTATTTGGGGGGGCTCCAAAATCACTGCAGATGGTGACTGCAGCCATGAAATTAAAAGACGCTTACTCCTTGGAAGGAAAGTTATAACCAACCTAGATAGCATATTCAAAAGCAGAGACATTACTTTGCCAACAAAGGTCCATTTAGTCAAGGCTATGGTTTTTCCAGTAGTCATGTATGGATGTGAGAGTTGGACTGTGAAGAAGGCTGAGCGCCGAAGAATTGTTACTTTTGAACTATGGTGTTGGAGAAAGCGAGGAAGAATTGATACTTTTGAACTATGGTGTTGGAGAAGACTCTTGGGAGTCCCTTGGACTGGAAGGAAATCCAACCAGTCCATTCTAAAGGAGATCAGTCCTGGGTGTTCTTTGGAAGAAATGATGCTAAAGCTGAAACTCCAGTACTTTGGCCACCTCATGCAAAGAGTTGACTCATTGGAAAAGACTTTGATGCTGGGAGGGATTGGGGACAGGAGGAGAAGGGGACAACAGAGGATGAGATGGCTGGATGGCATCACCGACTCGATGGACGTGAGTTTGAGTGAACTCCCGGAGTTGGTGATGGACAGGGAGGCCTGGCATGCTGCAATTCATGGGGTCACTAAGAGTCCGACATGACTGAGTGACTGAACTGAACTGAAAGCATAAAATTGACCTGAAATTTCAAAACATAAAGCAGTGAGATGAATACAAAATTTGTGCCAAGCTTTGGCAGTAGACAATGTCTGATCTATGTCTTTGTGTTTGAGTGTTGAAAATTATTTAGTTTAGAGTATCTCTGTACCTTTATACTTATTACTATTTTATATGTATATTTATTAGGAAATTGTGTACTTCTACTTTTTTCCAGGAATATAAAATTATTTTGTCATGACCTTCAAGCAAGCATCAATTTATCCAGTCTGTTATAAAAAATAGTGATTTTAATACATTACTATATACCATCTTGATATATATATTTAAATTTGAAATTAATGCTCTATTTGGTTGTGATGTAGACTTGGACATGGCAATGTTTTCCTTCCTAATGGTATATTTCAAAACAATATAAATGTTATTTGTGTTTTCAAAAAAAAATATTTTCCATGTAGCTTTTGCTATTATCATCTGTGAGGAATTGAGAATACCTGATTCTAGAATTTCTATAAACCTTGGCTCTAGGAATTTGATCAGCCTCTTAGAATTACATTCAATATATAAGTAATGACTTAGTTGTTTCTAGATGTTACCTTAAAAGACAGCAAAAAAGCAGAAACCGAGAAAACCAATCAAAACTTGGCTGGAAAAAAGAAACAAACTGGAAAATGCCCAGCCATAGTATGCATTTTCTGTGAAAATAGCATAATGAAAATTATTGAAAGTAGAGAAATAAGGCCTTTCCATACACTTATGTTCACATTAATTAACAAACCAAAGGATATAGTATGTTTGTGTATATAATGCATTTAGAAAAAAGGAAGATTCATCTATATATATATATATGTGTGTGTGTGTGTGTGTGTGTGTGTGTGTGTGAATCACTTATACTGAAACTAACATGACATTGCTAATCAATTGTTTTCCAACATACAATACAAAGCTTCAAAAAAATAATTTCGAAGATGACAGAGGAATAGGACGGGGAGACCACTTTTCTCCCCAAGAAATTCATCAAAAGAACATTTGAATGCTGAGTACATTTCACAAAAAAACTTCTGATTGCCGGCAGAGGACATCAGCACCCAGAAAAGCAGCCCACTATCTTTGAAAGGAAATGAAGACGTCTTGAGGCTACTGTAAAAATAAGACTGAAAACCAGAAGCAGGAGGCTTAAGTCCAAATCCTGAGAACACCAGAGAACTCCTGACTCCAGGGAACATCAGAACAACAGGAGCTCATCAAATGCCTCCATACCTACACGGAAACCAAGCATCACACAAGGGCCAACAAGTTCCACGGCAAAACATACCATGCAAATTCTCCAGCAACACAGGAACACAGCCCTGGGCTTCAATATACAGGCTGCCCAAAGTCACTCCAAACCCATTGACATCTCATAACTCATTACTGAACACTTCATTGCACTTCAGAGAGAAGAAATCCAGCTCCACCCACCAGAACACCGACACAAGGTTCCCTAACCAGAAACCTTGACAAGCCACCCGTTCAACCCCAACCTCAGTGAGGAAACTCCACAATAAAGAGAACTCCACAAACTGCCAGAATACACAAAGGCTACCCCAAACACAGCAATATAAACAAGATGAAGAGACAGAGGAATACCCAGCAGGTAAAAGAACAGGATAAATGCCCACCAAACCAAACAAAAGAGGAAGAGATAGGGAATCTACCTGATAAAGAATTCCAAATAATGATAGTGAAAATGATCCAAAATCTTGAAAACAAAATGGAATCACAGATAAACAGCCTGGAAACAAGGATTGAGAAGATGCAAGAAAGGTTTAGCAAGGACCTAGAAAAAATAAAAAAGACTCAATATATAATGAATAATGCAATAAATGAGATCAAAAACACTCTGGAGGGAAGCAACAGAAGAATAACAGAGGCAGAAGATAGGGTAAGTGAGGTAGAAGATAGAATGGAAGAAATAAATGAATCAGAGAGGAAAAAAGAAACATGAATTAAAAGAAATGAGGACAATCTCAGAGACCTCTGTGACAATGTTAAACGCCCCAACATTTGAATCATAGGAGTCCCAGAAGAAGAAGACAAAAAGAAAGACCATGAGAAAATACTTGAGGAGATAATAGTTGAAAACCTACCTAAAATGGGGAAGGAAATAATCACCCAAGTCCAAGAAACCCAGAGAGTCCCAAATAAGACAAACCCAAGGTGAAACACCCCAAGACACATGTTAATCAAATTAACAAAGATCAAACACAGAGAACAAATATTAAAAGCAACAAGGGAAAAACAACAAATAACACACAAGGGGATTCCCATAAGGATAACAGCTGATCTTTCAATAGAAACTATTCAGGCCAGGAGGGAAAAGGAGGACATACTTAAAGTGATGAAAGATAATACCTACAGCCCAGATTACTGTACCCAGCAAGGACCTCATTCAAATATGAAGGAGATTTATGGTTTCTGGTCTTACATTTAGCTCTTTAATCCATTTTGAGTTTATTTTTGTGTATGGTGTTAGAAAGTGTTCTAGTTTCATTCTTTTACAAGTGTTTGACCAGTTTTCCCAGCACCACTTGTTAAAGAGATTGTCTTTAATCCATTGTATATTCTTGCCTCCTTTGTCAAAGATAAGGTGACCATATGTGCGTGGATTTATCTCTGGGCTTTCTATTTTGTTCCATTGATCTATATTTCTGTCCTTGTGCCAGTACCATACTGTCTTGATGACTGTGGCTTTGTAGTAGAGCCTGAAGTCAGGCAGGTTAATTCCTCCAGTTCCGTTCTTCTTTCTCAAGATAGCTTTGGCTATTCAAGGTTTTTTGTATTTCCATACAAATTGAGAAATTATTTGTTCTAGCTCTGTGAAGAATACCGTTGGTAGCTTGATGGGGATTGCATTGAATCTATAAATTGCTTTGGGTAGTATATTCATTTTCACTATATTGATTCTACCAATCCATGAACATGGTATATTTCTCCATCTATTAGTGTCCTCTTTGATTTCTTTCACCAGTGTTTTATAGTTTTCTATATATAGGTCTTTAGATTCTTTAGGAAGATATATTCCTAAGTATTTTATTGTTTTCATTGCAATGGTGAATGGAATTGTTTCCTTAATTTCTCTTTCTATTTTCTCGTTATTAGTGTACAGGAATGCAAGGGATTTCTGTGTGTTAATTTTATATCCTGCAACTTCACCATATTCATTGATCAGTTCTAGTAATTTTCTGGTGGAATCTTTAGGATTTTCTACGTAGAGGATCATGTCATCTGCAAATAGTGAGAGTTTTACTTCTTCTTTTCCAATTTGGATTCCTTTTATTTCTTTTTCTGCTCTGATTGCTGTGGCCAAAACTTCCAAAACTATGTTGAATAGTAATGGTGAAAGTGGGCATCCTTGTCTTGTTCCTGACTTTAGAGGAAATGCTTTCAATTTTTCACCATTGAGGATAATGTTTGCTGTGGGCTTGTCATATATAGCTTTTATTATGTTGAGGTATGTTCCTTCTATTCCTGCTTTCTGGAGAGTTTTTATCATAAATGGATGTTGAACTTTGTCAAAGGCTTTCTCTGCATCTATTGAGACAATCATATGGTTTTTATTCTTCAGTTTGTTAATGTGGTGTATTACGTTGATTGATTTGCGGATATTGAAGAATCCTTGCATTCCTGGGATAAAGCCCACTTGGTCATGATGTATGATCTTTTTAATGTGTTGTTGGATTCTGATTGCTAGAATTTTGTTAAGGATTTTTGCATCTATGTTCATCAGTGATATTGGCCTGTAGTTTTCTTTTTTTGTGGGATCTTTGTCAGGTTTTGGTATTACGGTGATGGTGGCCTCATAGAATGAGTTTGGAAGTTTGCCTTCTTCTGCAATTTTCTGAAACAGTTTGAGTAGGATAGGTGTTAGCTCTTCTCTAAATTTTTGGTAGAATTCAGCTGTGAAGCCGTCTGGACCTGGGCTTTTGTTTGCTGGAAGACTTCTGATTACAGTTTCAATTTCCGTGCTTGTGATGGGTCTGTTAAGATTTTCTATTTCTTCCTGATCCAGTTTTGGGAAGTTGTACTTTTCTAAGAATTTAAACACTCTCTGACTTACATCACAGCAGGATCCTCTATGACCCACCTCCCAGAATATTGGAAATAAAATCAAAAATGAACAAATGGGACCTAATCAAACTTAAAAGCTTCTGCACAACAAAGGAAACTATAAGCAAGGTGAAAAGACAGCCTTCAGAATGGGAGAAAATAATAGCAAATGAAGCAACTGACAAACAACTAATCTCAAAAATATACAAGCAACTTCTACAGCTCAATTCCAGAAAAATAAATGACCCAATCAAAAAATGGGCCAAAGAACTAAATAGACATTTCTCCAAAGAAGACATACAGATGGCTAACAAACACATGAAAAGATGCTCAACATCACTCATTATCAGAGAAATGCAAATCAAAACCACTATGAGATACCATTTCACGCCAATCAGAATGGCTGCTATCCAAAAGTCTACAAGCAATAAATGCTGGAGAGGGTGCGGAGAGAAGGGAACCCTCTTGCACTGTTGGTGGGAATGCAAACTAGTACAGCCACTATGGAGAACAGTATGGAGATTCCTCAAAAAACTGCAAATAGAACTGCCTTATGATCCAGCAATCCCACTGCTGGGCATATACACTGAGAAAACCAGAATTGAAAGAGACACCTGTACCCCAATGTTCATAGCAGCACTGTTTGCAATAGCCAGAACGTGGAAGCAACCTAGATGTCCATCCACAGATGAATGGATAAACAAGCTGTGGTACATATACACAATGGAGTATTACTCAGCCATTAAAAAGAATACATTTGAATCAGTTCTAAGGAGGTGGATGGAACTGGAGCCTATTATACAGAGTGAAGTAAGCCAGAAACAAAAACACAAATACAGTATACTAACGCATATATATGGAATTTAGAAAGATGGTAAAAAATAACCCTATTTACGAGACAACAAAAGAGACACTGATGTATAGACCAGACTTTTGGACTCTGGGACCGGGAGAGGGTGAGATGATTGGGGAGAATAGCATTGAAATATGTATAATATTATATCTGAAATGTATTAATTGTTCAAACTAAACACTATCATGTTACAATTTGTTCATACTAGATGTTTGTAATGTTTCTGATAATCAATAAAAGAGATTCTTGATCAAAAAAAAAAAAAAAGAGATACAAACTACCACGTACATAGTAATAATACACAAGCAACAATTATAATTATTAATACCATGTATTAGTAAAATAAGCAACAAGGATATATCCAATATTTTATAATAAATTTAAATGGATTATAATCTGTTAAAATATTGAATTACTATGTTGTACACCTGAAACTAATAGTGTAAATCAACTATACTTCGATTTTAAAAAAAGGAAAAAAATGATGGTGTGTCTATATGCTGGTATGGAAAGATGTTCATATTATAGTAATAGGGGAAAAATCAACCTACAATATGATGAATGTATTGAGCTTTAGTTACTCTGAAAGGACATAAATAAAAATGTTTATATTGCTTATCTCTAAAAAAAAAAATATATATATGAAGGAGAAATCAAAAGCTTTACAGACAAGCAAAAGCTAAGAGAATTCAGCACCAAACCAGCTCTCCAACAAATGCTAAAGGATCTTCTCTAGACAGGAAACACAAAAATGGTGTATAAACTTGAACCCAAAACAATAAAGTAAATGGCAACAGGATCATACTTATCAATAATTACCTTAAACATAAATGGGTTGAATGCCCCAACCAAAAGACAAAGACTAGCTGAATGGATACAAAACCAAGACCCCTATATGTGTTGTCTACAAGAGACCCACCTCAAAACAAGGAACACATACAGACTGAAAGTGAAGGGCTGGAAAAAGATATTCCACACAAATAGAAACCAAAATAAAGCAGGAGTAGCAATACTCATATCAGATAAAATAGATTTTAAAACAAAAGCTGTGAAAAGACACAAAGAAGGACACTACATAATGATCAAAGGATCAATCCAAGAAGAATATAACAATTATTAATATATATGAACCCAACATAGGAGCACCAGAATATGTAAGACAAATGCTAACAAGTATGAAAGGGGAAATTAACAATAAAACAATAATAGTGGGAGATTTTAATACCCCACACACACCTATGGATAGATCAACTAAACAGAAAATTAACAAGGAAATACAAACTTTAAATGATACAACAGACCAGTTAGACCTAATTGATATCTATAGGACATTTCACCCTGAAACAATGAATTTCACCTTTTTCTCAAGCACACACGGAACCTTCTCCAGGATAGATCACATCCTGGGCCATAAATCTAGCCTTGGTAAATTAAAAAAAAATTGAAATCATTCCAAGAATCTTTTCTGACCACAATGCAGTAAGATTGGATCTCAATGACAGGAGAAAAACTATTAAAAATTCCAACATATGAAGGCTGAACAACATGCTGCTGAATAAGCAACAAATGACAGAAGAAATCAAAAAAGAAATAAAAATATGCATAGAAATGAATGAAAATGAAAACATAACAACCCAAAACCTGTGGGACACTGTAAAAGCAGTGCTAAGGGGAAAGTTCATAGAAATACAGGTATACCTCAAGAAACAAGAAAAAAGTCAAATAAACAACCTAACTCTACACCTAAAGCAACTAGAAAAGGAAGAAATGAAGAACCCCAGGGTTAGTAGAAGGAGAGAAATCTTAAAAATTAGGGCAGAAATAAATGCAAAACAAACAAAAGAAACCATAGCAAAAATCAACAAAGCCAAAAACTGGTTCTTTGAGAGGATAAATAAAATTGACAAACCATTAGCCAGACTCATCAAGAAACAAAGGGAGAAAAATAAAATCTCTAAAATTAGGAATGAAAATGGAGAGATCACAACAGACAATACAGAAATACAAAGGATCATAAGAGACTACTATCAGCAATTATATGGCAATAAAATGGACAACGTGGAAGAAATGGACAAATTCTTAGAAAAGTACAACTTTCCAAAACTGAACCAGGAAGAAATAAAAAATCTTAACAGACCCATCACAAGCACGGAAATTGAAACTGTAATCAGAAATCTTCCAGCAAACAAAAGCCCAGGTCCGGATGGCTTCACAGCTGAATTCTACCAAAAATTTAGAGAATAACTAACACCTATCCTACTCAAACTCTTCCAGAAAATTGCAGAGGAAGGTAAACTTCCAAACTCACTCTATGAGGCCACCATCACCCTAATACCAAAATCTGACAAACCATGCCACATAAAAAAGAAAACTACAGGCCAATAACACTGATGAACATAGATGCAAAAATCCTTAACAAAATTCTACCAATCAGAATCCAACAACACATTAAAAAGATCATACATCATGACCAAGTGGGCTTTATTCCAGGAATGCAAGGATTCTTCAATATCTGCAAATCAATCAATGTAATACACCACATTAACAAATTGAAAAATAAAAGCCATATGATCATCTCAATAGATGCAGAGAAAGCCTTTGACAAAATTCAACATCCATTTATGATAAAAACTCTCCAGAAAGCAGGAATAGAAGGAACATACCTCAACATAATAAAAGCTATATATGACAAACCCTCAGCAAACATTATCTTCAATGCTGAAAAATTGAAAGCATTTCCCCTGAAGTCAGGAACAAGACAAGGGTGCTCACTCTCACCACTACTATTCAACATAGTTTTGCAAGTTTTGGCCATAGCAATCACAGCAGAAAAAGAAATAAAAGGAATCCAAATTGGAAAATAAGAAGTAAAACTCTCACTGTTTGCAGATGGCATGATCCTCTACATCAGATCAGATCAGATCAGTCACTCAGTCGTGTCTGACTCTTTGCGACCCCATGAACCGCAGCACGCCAGGCCTCGCTGTCCATCACCAACTCCCGGAGGTCACTCAGACTCACATCCATTGAGTCAATGATGCCATCCAGCCATCTCATCCTCTGTCGTCCCCTTCTCCTCCTGCCCTCAATCCCTCCCAGCATCAGAGTCTTCTCCAATGAGTCAACTCTTCGCATGAGGTGGCCAAAATACTGGAGTTTCAGCTTTAGCATCATTCTTTCCAAAGAAATTCCAGGGCTGATCTCCTTCAGAATGGACTGGTTGGATCTCCTTGCAGTCCAAGGGACTCTCAAGAGTCTTCTCCAACACCACAGTTCAAAAGCATCAATTCTTTGGCACTCAGCCTTCTTCACAGTCCAGCTCTCACATCCATACATGACCACAGGAAAGACCATAGCCTTGACTAGGCGAACCTTTGTTGGTAAAGTAATGTCTCTGCTTTTGAATATGCGATCTAGGTTGGTCATAACTTTCCTTCCAAGGAGTAAGCGTCTTTTAATTTCATGGCTGCAGTCAGCATCTGCAGTGATTTTGGAGCCCAGAAAAAGAAAGTCTGACACTGTTTCCACTATTTCCCCATCTATTTCCCATGTAGTGATGGGACCGGATGCCATGATCTTCGTTTTCTGAATGTTGAGCTTTAAGCCAACCTTTTAACTCTCCACTTTCACTTTCATCAAGAGGCGTTTGAGTTCCTCTTCACTTTCTGCCATAAGGGTGGTGTCATCTGCATATCTGAGGTTATTGATATTTCTCCCAGCAATCTTGATTCCAACTTGTGTTTCTTCCAGTCCAGCATTTCTCATGATGTACTCTGCATATAAGTTAAATAAACATGGTGACAATATGCAGCCTTGACGTACTCCTTTTCCTATTTGGAACCAGTCTTTTGTTCCATGACCAGTTCTAACTGTTGCTTCCTGACCTGCATACAGATTTCTCAAAAGGCAGATCCTCTACATAGAAAACCCTAAAGTCCCCACCAGAAAATTACTAGAGCTAACCAATGAATATAGTAAAGTTGCAGGATATAAAATCAACACACATAAATCCCTTGCATTCCTATACACTAATAATGAGAAAATAGAGAAATTAAAGAAACAATTCCATTCACCATTACAATGAAAAGAATAAAATACTTAGAAATATATCTACCTAAAGAAATTAAAACCTATATATAGAAAACTATGAAACACTGGTGAAAGAAATCAAAGAGGACACTAATAGATGGAGAAATATACCATGTTTATGGGTCAGAAGAATCAATATAGTGAAAATGAGTATACTACCCAAAGCAATCTATAGATTCTATGCAATCCCTATCAAGCTACCAACGGCATTCTTCACAGAGCTACAATAATTTCACAATTTGTATGGAAATACAAAAAAACCTCGAATAGCCAAAGCAATCTTTAGAAAGAAGAATGGAACTGGAAGAATCAACCTGCCTGACTTCAGGATCTACTACAAAGCCACAGTCATCAAGACAGTATGCTACTGGCACAAAGACAGAAATTTAGATCAATGGAACAAAATAGAAAGCCCAGAGATAAATCCACGCACATATGGACACCTTATCTTTGACAAAGGAGGCAAGAATATACAACGGATTAAAGACAATCTCTTTAACAAGTGGTGCTGGGAAAACTGATCAACCACTCGTAAAAGAATGAAACTAGAACACTTTCTAACACCATACACAAAAATAAACTCAAAATGGATTAAAGATCTAAATGTAAGACCAGAAACCATAAAACTCCTAGAGGAGAACATAGGCAAAACACTCTCTGACATACATTATAGCAGGATCCTCTATGACCCACCTCCCAGAATATTGGAAATAAAAGCAAAAATAAACAAATGGGGCCTAATTAAACTTTAAAGCTTCTGCACAACAAAGGAAACTATAAGTGAGGTGAAAAGGCAGCCTTCAGAATGGGAGAAAATAATAGCAAATGAAGCAACAGACAAACAACTAATCTCAAAAATATACAAGCAACTTCTACAGCTCAATTCCAGAAAAATAAATGACCCAATCAAAAAATGGGCCAAAGAACTAAATAGACATTTCTCCAAAGAAGACATACAGATGGCTAACAAACACATGAAAAGATGTTCAACATCACTCATTATCAGAGAAATGCAAATCAAAACCACAATGAGGTACCATTTCATGCCAGTCAGAACGGCTGCTATCCAAAGGTCTACAAGCAATCAATGCTGGAGAGGGTATGGAGAAAAGGGAACCCTCTTACACTGTTGGTGGGAATGCAAACTAGTACAGCCACTATGGAGAACAGTGTGGAGATTCCTTTAAAAAACTGGAAATAGAACTGCCATATGACCCAGCAATTCCACTGCTGGGCATACACACTGAGGAAACCAGAATTGAAAGAGACACGTGTACCCCAATGTTCATCACAGCACTGTTTAAAATAGCCAGGACATGGAAGCAACCTAGATGTCCATCAGCAGATGAATGGATAAGAAAGCAGTGGTACATATACACAATGGAGTATTACTCAGCCACTAAAAAGAATACTTTTGAATCAGTTCTAATGAGGTGGATAAAACTAGAGCCTATTATACAGAGTGAAGTAAGCCAGAAAGAAAAACACCAATACAGTATACTAATGCATATATGTGGAATTTAGAAAGATGGTAACGATAACCTTGTGTGAGAGACAGCAAAAGAGACACAGGTGTATAGAACAGTCTTTTGGACTCTGTGGGAGAGGGAAAGGGTGGGATGATTTGGGAGAATGGCACTGAAACATGTATCATGTCATATAAGAAATGAATCACCAGTCCAGGTTCGATGCATGATACAGGATGCTCGGGGCTGGTGCACTGGAATGACCCAGAGGAATGGTATGGGGATAGAGGTGGGAGGGGGGTTCAAGATGGGGAACACGTGTATACCAGTGGTGGATTCATGTTGATGTGTGGCAAAACCAATACAATATTGTAAAGTAATTAACCTCCAATTAAAATAAATAAATTTATATTAAAAAAAATTTCTTATACAGTGTTCCTCATGCTAACAATGGAAATTTGATTCTCACAACACCCATTGTTATTGTCGTGAACTAAGTGTCTCTGAACACAATCCCAGAAGAAGCGGTCTAGTCTCACTAGTGTGTTTACACAGCTACTGAAAGAACATAACAGAATATGCTACATTATTATTATGTACTACAATATTCAAAAAGAACATGTGAAACAGAGCAGGGATCTACACCATTCTTGGACTACCTTCACCATATCTCCTTGCCGAAACAGCTACTCATCCTTTCTCTACTGTTTGCAAGTTTCTTCTTCTCCAGGAAGGGATACTTCTGTCTCTCTTACCCTTGGATCTTCCTTCTATGATTATCCAACATCATCATCCATTAAATTACAAGGTTTCAATAGTTTAAAAGTTTATTGACTCTAGCTGGGGACAAGTGTAACTTCAGACTTTCAGAAATCAAAGACTTCATTCTCTAGAACAGGAGAAAGGAAGTTTTCCATCCCTGTGGTTGGAACTAAGAGCCCTTCACTTATAGCCTTGCCATTAATTGCACATATTTCTGGATCACCAAACTCTACTTAAAGATTTCTTTTAAAAATAATAAACTAAACAGGTTATAAATGTAAGGACATTCACAATAATATGTGTGGTCATTACAGTAAAATCAGCACAGTCTGAAATTCCATGATTTTCCTTAAATATTAATTTAAAAACAACTTTTGCTCACAGTGAGTCAGTTTAACCTCCTGATGCAGAAATCAGTATATAGGATTTTTGTCATCTAACTCCACATGATCTTAATCCAATTTCTCATTAGCATTTATTTCCTCATTAGTTTTTAAATGACTTTTTGAGTCCTTAGAGATGAGATGGAAATCAATTAATAAATAAATATTTTATCCATTCCTCTTCATTTTCATCTGACTCCACAATCACAAAGAAACTTTCTGATTTTACAGTTTGCCTTGCAGGAGCTCTAAAGATATCTCTGTAGACAGATATTTAAGATACAGAAATTCTAAGATTGTATCTGATTATATATTTGTATTACAGTTTCTCTGAGTTACCTGTTTGCTACATCTTATCCATGTGACACTATGCTTTATCATACTTTAATTCATATTCAGCTTTTCTGGCCCAGCCTCAACACAGTCTGAATCGATATGCCATCTGATGATGGAGTATTAAAAACTCCCATGGTTCAAACATAGCTACAGGATTTTGAAATTATATTATATATCAGTTAATGATATTTCAGTACAGATAAAAACTGTTTAGAAGCTTACTAGCTACATAATCATTTAGTGTGGGAATACTGGAAATTTAGAGAAGGATCTGTAGTCAGAAATCCTGATTTTTCTGGGGTTTTTTATATTGAACAGCTTTAAGTGACATTGTGGATTATAGTTGATTTGTATAGATAGTAGAGTTATGCATTTACAAAGGAACCATAACCATTTGAAAGTCAGTTAATGGAGAATCAAATCCAGAACAAAGGAAGAGGTAATGGCATGAAACAGTTATAGAAAAAGAAAAATAATTAAAAATTACAAAAACAAACACTTTTAAAAAATCTGCTTTTTGCCAATTAAATTCAAAGAAGTAAATGGAGAGGAAAACAAGGAGAGAAAAAGAAACTACTTTGTGGGAATACTTCATGCCATTTAATTAACCATAGAGGGAAGATGCTTTGCTTCATTATTTCATTGGTACTTTATCATAAAAGAAAGTGTTCCTTTTCTAAGTAAACTGGTAATTCCCCTTTAATTACACTATAGGTTGGATAGGAAGAGACTCCCTGCTCTCCTTAAGGGCCACAGAATATACTCAAATCATCTTTATATTATTTAGTGAAGACCTGAAAACTGAATATCACCTTCTCAGACACTGTATGCACTCTCTGATAATAGTTTCATTTGGCATGACTCAGTTGATGGCCCCAAAAGCCCTCACTTTTCAGTAGCAAGGTAGAGAATTTTTAAATTATCATATAACATGTTGAATTATTTAATAAATAACCATGAATAATTAATGCCAAGAAGTATAACAAAAGTCATCACAGCTGGCTTTCCTGAGAGTTTCCCTCAGAAGATAGGTGTTATTGATTTTCAAAAGAGAGATTCAGAATGGGGAGCCCAAAAGCTGTAAGTGAAGCAATTTGTATAAGAAGTCTACACATGAATAAATAATAGCAGAACAAATGAGTCACCTCGCTAAAGAAATACTTCATAGCAGGAATTGAAATAATGTTACTGTGAATATATTTCCTCAAATGTGTGGAGAAACCATGGAACCAAGATGAGTGTCCAACTGGAAATACCTTGGAGAGGACCCTTGCATCAGAGACATGAACGTTGACATGCTGCTGCTGCTGATGATGATGATAAGTCACTTCAGTCGTGTCCCACTCTGTGCGACCCCATAGACGGAAGCTCACCAGGCTCCCCTGTCATAGCATCTACCATTTGGATTCCTATGACTCGATAATTGGGTCTGCCTCCAGAATGTAATTCTATTCTTCCTTGTACTATGAACAATTCCTCTTTGTTATTCTCAGAGATAATTTATTATGGGTGTGGCTGGCAGGGCAGGAATGTAGAAGATAAATCCCATGAGCTTCAGTTAACATTTTACAACTGTATTCTATAATATGACAATCATGCAAAGTGAGACCAGTTATCAAACATTTTGCTCCACAAAGCATTAAAGGTCCACCTGCCTAGTCAAGAGGTTTACAATATATTCACTCTTAATGAAATTCTAAGATATAACAGGGAGACAGACATCTGAATCGGATATATGCTTGTACTTTACAACCACATGAATGCTCTTCAGTTCATTTCCATTTAGCCTCTATATTAGGAGATGTTCATGCTAAATTTCAAGCCAAAGTATTATTCTAACTTAGAAAATGGAACAATAATAATAATAGGCAACAATTTATAGCATTTACTTTATATCAATGTTACAAGCCAGAGTTTGACAGTTTTTTAAGTTTCTATAACTAGCCAGATAATAAATATATTAGATTTTAAAAGCCATATACAGTCTCAGTCACAATTACTCAAACTACTCAACTCTGCCTTTGTTGAGTGAGAGTAGCTATAGACAATACGCAAGCAAATGAGTATGATTGGGATACTTATGGACACTGAGTAAATGGATACTGGACTTCATATAATTTTCACGTATGAAAAAAGATACTATTCCTTTTTGTTTTTTTCCAATCATTATAGTATGTAAAAACTATTCTTAGTTCCTGGGCCATGCAAAAACTGTATGTATGTATGCTCAGTCATGTCCAACTCTTTGCAACCTCGTGGACTGTAGCCACCAGTCTCCCCTGTCCATGAGATTATCCTAGCAAGAATACTGGAGTGGGTTTTCATTTCCTCCTCCAGACGATCTGCCCAACCCAGGGATCAAACCTGAGTCTCCTGTGGCTTCTGCATTGCAAGCAGACTCTTTACCACTAGGCCACCTGGGAAGCCCTAGGCATCAGACTAAATGTGAACTACAGTCTAGTTTGTCGACTTCTTTTGCAAGTGCAGGTGTACAAACACACACAGCAGGTAATCCTCACAATAACCCTAAAAAGTAGTTCTATTATTATTCCCAATGAGAAAACGAGGAAATTATGTTACAAGGATATTAAGCAATTTGTTCAATGCTATAGCAAATAAATCGAGGAGGCAGTATATGAACTGGCTTCAGAGTTAAGTTCTTAAACACTCCACTAGGGTTTCTCCTCCATGGAATGTGCAGACAGCACTCTATTTCTTTCATCTGTGAGAAGTATTGGAAATACATTACACTAACTTGATGTATTCTTGTGGTTAGATCTGTGACTAACCAGAGCTGGGACTTAACTTCCCCCTTTAACCTTTGCCTGTATTTTCCCTTAATAATAAGTCAACAGTACCACCACTTGACATAACCTGAAATATAGTGGGCACCTCAAAATATTTATTGAATTAAAAACTTAGAGTGCATGAGAAACAATGTCATGTAGAGTGAAGGGTAATAAGAAATTTATTTTATGCCCTAACTGATTAGCTTTACTCAAAACCAAATTACAGGGACTTCCTTGGTGGTCCAGTGGTTAAGACTTCACCCTCCAATGCAGGGGGTACAGGTTTGATCCCTGGTCAGGGAGCTAAGATCCCACATGCCTCATAGCCAGAAAATCAAAACATAAAACAGAAACAATGTTGTAATAAATTCAATAAAGGCTTTTTAAATGGTCCACATTAAAAAGAATCCTAAAAATAATAAAATAAAACCTCTAAGTTTGACAAGGTAAGATCTCTTAAAGAATAAAAAAAAAAAGATTAAAAAATAAAACAAAAAATGCAGCCCTACAAGAGTGAACAGCAAGCCCACTCAATATTCTTTAATTTTAATATCTAAAAGAATCTCAGAGAAGATTAAACTTCTTACTTATGTAATCAATTATACATTTGGATATTTGATTCAACTAATTGTCCATTTCAGAGTTGATCATCATTTTGAAGATTACATCTATTTCTTAGTGATATTATCAAACATGATAAGTACAAATGCACTAAGAAAATTAAATCCAGTAAAGTTATAGTCTAAATGATAGTCAAGTAAGTCCCTTACTTTGTCACAAACTGCAAATTGCCTCACTTATAGAGCTAATTATCTCTCATCTTACTGGCTGGTACAGAGCATACAGAATTAATTGTATGATCAGTGTCATTCACAGTGATGACCACTGTCTGAGGAGCTTGTTCCTGATCCTTAGCCTTTGATGTTTCTAGTGAGACCAGGACTTTGGAAATCAGAAAGGAGATAGTCAGATTAATGGGCACATCATCTGACAGCACAAAGAGAAAAATTAAATAAAAATCTGTGGAAAACTGATTCTTGATACTATTTCAGAAACTTATCCTAATATCTTCCAGCACTTTCTGAGATGGGCTTAATTTTTGCACTTTTGATGTAAGCCCTTTTCCTCCTGCTCTGTACTAGTACAGATGGGGAACAGCTGGTCACCCCTCTCATTACAATTTCCCTCAAATATATGATGGCTGTAATTAAGTCACATTTCTACACTGCATTCTCGAGACTCAATAATTCAGGATACTAAATTGTAACATAAAATTCTTATGAAATTACCTCATTTCTAATTTTAGCCAACTAAATCATCACCTACATTAAAACCTGGATTTCCCCCTTAAAATGGATAAATCTGTTTAGCAGAAACTTTCTCTCATGTGTCTACTGGACCCAGATGTGACTTTGGCATCAGATATTCATCTGCTCTTTCAGCAAATACTGTCAACATGAGAAGTATCTTTTGTGTAGCAGGCTCTACACTCCACACTGGGAATGTAACACAGAAAACATGACATAGTCTAATAGTCTCTGCTGCCATGAAGCTTGCATTCAGTGGAAAAGTGCTGCTGCTGCTGCTAAGTCGCCAGTCGTGTCCGACTCTGTGCGACCCCACAGACAGCAGCCCACCAGGCTCCCCTGCGGTGAGATCCCAGGCAAGAACACTGGAGTGGGTGCCATTTCCTTCCTCAGTGGTAAATAATCCATCTGTCAAGGCATGAGATTCAGGAGACACAAGTTCAATCCGTGGGTCAAGAAAATCCCCAGGAGGAGAAAATGGAAACCCATCCCAGTATTCTTGCCTGGAGAATCCCATGGAAAGAGGAGCCTGGAGGGCTACAGTCCATGGGTTTGCAAAGAGTCCTACATGACTTGGCAACTGAGCACACAGGCATGCAAAGGAAAGAAATGTAAAAAACTGCACATTTTTATAACTTCTATTAAGTAAGTAGTAAAGGTACAAAAATGAAGAATGAACAGTGATTTAAGGGGAAAGAAGGAAGACAGCAAAAGAGACACTGATGTATAGAACAGTATTTTGGACTCTGGGAGAGGGAGAGGGTGGGATGATTTGGGAGGATGGCATTGAAATATGTATAATATCATATATGGAACGAGTCGCCAGTCCAGGTTCGATGCACAATACTGGATGCTTGGGGCTGGTGCACTGGGATGACCCAGAGGGATGGTATGGGGAGGGAGGAGGGAGGAGCGTTCAGGATGGGGAACACATGTATACTTGTGGCAGATTCATTTTGATATATGGCAAAACCAATACAATATTGTAAAGTTAAATAAAATAAAAACTAAATAAATAAATAAAAGTGGGGGTGGGGGAGAAGGTCCAAAATTCTAATTCTGCTACTCATTTGTTTGGGCACATTACCTAATTTTTCTAAGCATTTATTCCTTCATCAATAAAACTGGCAGATAATATTGCCTACTCCATGGGGTTGGGTTTTGGATTGAGAAAATAATTATAAAGGAACTTGGGTCCATGCCAAGGACTTTCTAAGAACCCATTAATACTAATGATGATGATTTTATTAGCTAATATTCCTCATCATTATTTTCAACATGGAGACAAAACTCAGAATGACCATCTTGGTCATCAAGAATATATCTGGAGGCTGATGCTACAAAGGAAATGAAAACCTTAATGTATTTAAAGCACTTATTCATAAATCAATTCACTGATTATTGTTACACAAAGGGGTAAGTTATATACAAAGTATGTATAAGGTGAGCCCAACTGGTATAAAAGCAATTTCCATTCACTTATTATAGGAAGTTAAGGAATTTACTTTCTGTTGTAGATAAAAGGACCAATAAATGTGAAATAAAAGTAAATAAAACTATGTGTATTTGAAATACACCATCTCTCTTCTTTAAACTATAGTTTTACTATTGGTAAAGTGTGCCAGGGTATTTCCTGAAGGTTACAGTCATCATCAGTATTAAAAGCTTAACTGGATCTCAAGCATTTAGATGACTAGCACATATTGTTTTTGATCTTCTCTTCCTAAACCAGCACCCTTAAGTCAGTGCTCATTTCCAGTGGAGAAAGATCAGAATTACAATGTAAGTTTCAACATTCACTGAGGGTATGCCTTTAAGAAGAAGTCTTTAGGACTCCCTTTCCTCATGTACAAAAAAGGAATTTTAAAAAATCTATACTGTGGGAAATTCTGAAAGAGATGGGAATACCAGACCATCTGACCTGCCTCTTGAGAAATCTGTATGCAGGTCAGGAAGCAACAGTTAGAACTGAACATGGAACAACAGACTGGTTCCAAATAGGAAAAGGAGTATGTCAAGGCTGTATATTGTCACCCTGGTTATTTAACTTATATGCAGAGTACATCATGAGAAACGCTGGACTGGAAGAAACACAAGTTGGAATCAAGATTGCTGGGAGAAATATAAATAACCTCAGATATGCAGATGACACCACCCTTATGGCAGAAAGTGAAGAGGAACTCAAAAGCCTCTTGATGAAAGTGGAGAGTGAAAAAGTTGGCTTAAAGCTCAACATTCAGAAAATGAAGATCATGGCATCCAGTCCCATCACTTCATGAGAAATAGATGGGGCAACAATGGAAACAGTGTCAGACTTTATATTTGGGGGCTCCAAAATCACTGCAGATGGTGACTGCAGCCATGAAATTAAGACGCTTGCTCCTTGGAAGGAAAGTTATGACCAACCTAGATAGCATATTCAAAAGCAGAGACATTATTTTGCCAACACGATCCATCTAGTCAAGGCTATGGTTTTTCCTGTGGTCATGTATGGATGTGAGAGTTGGACTGTGAAGGAGGCTGAGCGTCGAAGAATTGATGCTTTTGAACTGTGGTGTTGGAGAAGACTCTTGAGAGTCCCTTGGACTGCAAGGAGATCCAACCAGTCCATTCTAAAGGAGATCAGCCCTGGGATTTCTTTGGAAGGAATGATGCTGAAGCTGAGACTCCAGTACTTTGGCCACCTCATGTGAAGAGTTGACTCATTAGAAAAGACTCTGATGCTGGGAGGGATTGGGGGCAGGAGGAGAAGAGGACCACAGAGGATGAGATGGCTGGATGGCATCACTGACTCGATGGACGTGAGTCTGAGTGAACTCTGGGAGTTGGTGATGGACAGGGAGGCCTGGTGTGCTGTGATTCATGGGGTTGCAAATAGTCGGACACGACTGAGCAACTGAACTGAACTGAACTGATACCAAAGCATAAAAGAGATAGAGCAAAAAAAAAATAGGATATGGCTTTTCAGTATTGACTCCCTATAAATATTGGCCAGTGATTATTCAAAGTGGCTCATCTATTTATATGCTTCAAATATAAAATATGAATAGCCGTACCTAACCTGTCAATCCTAAAGGTAATCAGTTCTGAATACTCACTGGAAGGACTGATGCTCAATCTGAAACTCCAGTACTTTGGCCACTTGATGCAAAGAACTGACATTGAAAATACCCTGATGCTAGAAAAGATTGAAGGCAGGAAGGGAAGGGGATGAGAGAGGAAGAGATGGTAGGATGGCATCACTGACTGGACATGAGTTTGAGCAAGTTCTGAGAATGATGATGGACAGGGAAGCCTGGTGTGCTATAGTGCCCGGGGTTGCAAGAGTAGGACATGACTGAGCAACTGAACTGAACTAATGGTATAGATTTTGTGCAATTAAAAGTGGATATTAGGGGCTGGAAGAAGTTGCTACTGCAGGTGTCCCAGCTTTAGGAAGACCAGATCACACTTTGAGCTTCTGCGATGGACCAGATATTGTAACAGGCACTAGAGAAACAAGGATATTCCCAGTCCTCAAGGATCTTCCCTTCTGGTTTGCAAGGAAATGAGATCAAGACCTGAGCCTTTGGAGTTGGAGCACTGACTCCAAGACCCTAGACTACCAGAGAACTAACCATAGGGAGTATCATACAGTGAGAACTCACCCAAAGGAAACCACTTGAATATAAGACCCAGCATCACCCAACCATGAGTAGCACTCTGTGCAAGATGCCTCATCCAACCAATGGACAAAACAAAAATACAAACCCAGTCATCAACAGACAGGATTACCACCTCACTCAGCCTTGCCCATCAGAGGAAAAACAAAAAAAAATTACTTAGCATAAATCTCACCCTGTATGAAGCTTACACAAACCACTGCACCAACTTTAGGGGGGCAAAAACCATAAGGAAGAAAGAATTCAACCTTGAAGCCTGGGAAAAGGAGACCTCAAACTCAATAAGTTTAAAAAATAATTAAAAGGCAGAGAAACAGTGCACAAATGAAGGAACAAACTAGAAACACAGTAGTCCAAATAAATGAAGAGAAAATAGACAAACTACCTGAAAAAGAATTCAGAATAATGATAATAAAGATAAGCAAAAACCTTGAAAACAAAATGGATAAAATGCAAAAATCAATTAACAAAGACCTACAAGAATTAAAGAATAAACATACAGAGACAACACAATTACTAAAACTAAAAATATTCTAGAAGGAATCAACAGCAGAATATTTGAAGCAGAAGGATGAATCAGTGAGCTGGAAGATAAAATGGTGGAAATAAACTTCTGAAGATCAGAGTAAAGTAAAAAGAATGAAAAGAACTAAGGATAGTCTCAGAGACCTCTGAGACCAACATTTGAATTATAGGGGTCCCAGAAGAAGAGAAAAAGAAAGGGTTTGAGAAATTTTTTGAAGAATTATAGTTGAAAATTTCCCCAACATGGAAAAGGAAATAGTCAATCGCATCCAAGAGGCACAAAGAATCCCAAACAGGAGAAACCCAAGGAGAAACATGCCAAGACACCAATCAAACTAACAAAGACTAAACACAGAGAAAGAATATTAAAAGCAGCAAAGAAAAAGCAACAGTAGCATACAAGGGAAGGCCCATATGTTTAACAGCTGATCTTTCAGCAGAAACTCTGCAGGCCAAAAGGGAATGGCAGGCTATATTTAAAGTAATGAATTCATTTTGATACATGGCAAAACCAATACAATATTGTAAAGTTAAATAAAATAAAAATACAATTAAAAAAATAAAGTAATGAAAGGGAAAAATTTACAACCAAGATTACTGAACTCAGCAAGGATTTCATTCAAGATTGATGGAGAAATCAAAAGCTTTTCAGACAAGCAAAAGTTAAGAGAATTCAGTACTACCAAACCAGCTTTACAACAAATGTTAAAGGGACTTATATCAATACAATAAATACAAGAGAAGAAAAAGATCTACAAAATCAAACCCCAAACAATTAAGAAAATGGTAATAGGAACACGTATATCAAATATTACTTTAAATGTACATAGATTAAATGCTCCAACCAAAAGACAAACACTGGCTGAATGGATACAAAATCAAGACCCATATATATGCTATCTACAAGAAACCTACTTCAGATCTAAAGACACATATACACTGAAGGTGATAGGTTGAAAAAATAAATTTCATGCAAATGCAAAAGAAAAGTGGAGTAGCAATGCTCATAAAAGACAAAATAGACCTTAAAATAAAGAAGATTACAAGAGATAAGAAAGATACTACATAATGATCAAGGGATCAGTCCAAGAGGAAGACATAGCAATTGTAAATATCTATGCACCCAACATAGAAACACCTCAATACATAAGACAAACACTAACAGACACAAAAGGAGAAGTTGACAGTAACATAGTAATAGTCAGATCAGATCAGATCAGTCGCTCAGTCGTGTCCGACTCTTTGCGATCCCATGGACTGCAGCCTACCAGGCTCCTCTGCCCATGGGATTTTTCCAGGCAAGAGTACTGGAGTGGGGTGCCATTGCCTTCTCCGGTTACTATGTATCAGATCAGATCAGATCAGTCTCTCAGTCGTGTCCGACTCTTTGTGACCCCATGAATCACAGCACGCCAGGCCTCCCTGTCCATCACCAACTCCCGGAGGTCACTCAGACTCACATCCATCAAGTCAGTGATGCCATCCAGCCATCTCATCCTCTGTCGTCCCCTTCTCCTCCTGCCCCCAATCCCTCCCAGCATCAGAGTCTTCTCCAATGAGTCAACTCTTCACATCAGGTGGCCAAAATACTGGAGTTTCAGCTTTAGCATCATTCCTTCCAAAGAAATCCCAGGGCTGATCTCCTTCAGAAGGGACTGGTTGGATCTCCTTGCAGTCCAAGGGACTCTCAAGAGTCTTCTCCAACACCACAGTTCAAAAGCATCAATTCTTCGACGCTCAGCCTTCTTCACAGTCCAGCTCTCACATCCATACATGACCACAGGAAAGACCATAGCCTTGACTAGGTGAACCTTTGTTGGCAAAGTAATGTCTCTGCTTTTGAATATGCTATCTAGGTTGGTCATAACTTTCCTTCCAAGGAGTAAGCGTCTTTTAATTTCATGGCTGCAGTCACCATCTGCAGTGATTTTGGATCCCAGAAAAATAAAGTCTGACACTGTTTCCACTGTTTCCCCATCTATTACCCATGTAGTAATGGGACCGGATACCATGATCTTCGTTTTCTGAAAGTTGAGCTTTAAGCCAACCTTTTCACTCTCCACTTTCACTTTCATCACAATAATAGTAGGAGACTTTGCACCCCACTTACACTAATGGACAGATCATCAAAATAGAAAATTAATAAGGAAACAATTCTTAAATGACACATTAGATGAAATGGATCTCATTGATATCTTCAAGACATTCCATCCAAATGCAGAAGAATACACTTTCTTCTCAGGTGCATATGGAACATTCTCCAGCATAGACCATATCTTGGATCACAAACAAAACCTCAGCAAATTTAAGAAAATTGAAATTGTATCAAGCATCATCTCCAAATACAATGCAATGAGACTAGATATCAATTACAAGAAAGAAAAACTGCAAAAACACAAACACATGGAAATTAAACAATACATTTCTAAATAACCATCAGGTTACTGAAGAAATCAAAAGGGAAATCAAAAAATTTCTAAAAAATATGACAATGAAAACAAACAACTCAAAACCTATGGGATGCAGCAAAAGCAGTTCTAAGAGGGAAGTTCATAGCAATACAATCCTATCTCAAGAAACAAGAAAAACATCAAAAAGACAACCTAACTTTACAACTAAAAGTGGAAAAAGAAGAACAACAACAATAACAACAACAACAACAAAAAAAAAAACTAGGGGTGGGAAATAAATCATAAAGATTCAAGCATAAATAAATGAAAACAAAATAAAGGAAACAGTGAAGATTAATAAAACTAAAAGCTGTTTTTTAAGAAGACAAATAATATTGACAAACCTTTAGCCAGACTTATAAAAAAGAGAGAGAAGAATCAAATCAACAAAATTAGAAATGAGAAAGGAGAGGTTGCAACAGACAATGCATAAATACAAAGGATTATAAAAGACCATTATGAACAGCTATATGGCAATAAAATGGATAACCTGGAAGAAATGCGTAGATTCTTAGAAAAGTTCAATTTTCTAAGACTGAACCAGGAAGAAATAGAAATTATGAACAACCCAATTACAAGCACTGAAATTGAAGCTGTCATCAAAAATCTCCCAAAAAACAAAAGCCCAGAACCAGATGGCTTCAGAGGAGAATTCTATCAAACATTCAGAGAAAAGCTAATGCCTATTATTATTAGACTTTTTCAAAAAATTGCAGAGGAAGGAGCACCTCCAAACTCATTCTACATGGCCACCATCACCTTAATACCAGAACCAGACAAGACAACAAGAAAAAAAAAGAAAACTATAGCCCAATATTACTGATGAACATAGATGCAAAAATCCTCAACAAAATTTTAGCAAACAGAATTCAGCAACACACCAAAAAGCTCATACACCATGATCAAGTTGGGTTTATTCCAGGAATGCAAGGATTCTTCAATATATGCAATTCAATCAATGTGATACACCATATTAACAAATTGAATGGTAAATCCATATGATAATCTCAGTAGATGCAGAGAAAGCTTTTGATAAAATTCAGCACCCATTTGTGATTAAAACTCTTCAAAAAATGGGCATAGAAGGAACCTGCCTCAACATAATAAAGGCCATATATGATAAGCCTACAGCAAACATTATTGTCAATGGTGAAAACTGAAAGCATTCCCCCTAAGATCAGGAACAAGACAAGGGTGTCCATTTTCTTAACTATTATTCAATATAGTTTTGGAGTCTTAGCAACAGCAATCAGAGATGAAAAAGGAATAAAATAATCCAGATCAGAAAATAAGAATTCAAGCTCTTACTGTTTGCCAATGACATGATACTGTACATAAAAAATGCTAAAGACACTATCAGAAAATTACTAGAGATAATCAGTGAATTTAGCAATTGCAAGATACAAAATCAATACACAGAAATCACTTACATTTCTATATACTGACAATTAAACATCAGAGAGAAATTAAAGAATCACTACTGCAACAAAAAGAATTAAATATCTAGGAATAAACTTACCTAAGGAGACAAGAGAACTGTACATAAAAAATTATAAGATGCTGATGAAAGAAATCAAAGAAGACATAAGCAGATGGAAAGATATTCCATGTTCCTAGGTAGGAAGAACCAATGTTGTGAAAATGACTATATTACCAAATGCGATCTACAGATTCAATGTGATCCCTATAGAATTATCAATGACATTTTTCACAGAACTGGGACAAAAAAATTTCACAATTCATATGGAAACATAAAAGACCTGAACAGCCAACGCAGTCTTGAGAAAGAAGAATGGAGCTGGAGGAATCAACCCTCCTGACTTCAGATTATACTACAAAGCTACAGTCATCAAGACAACATGGTGCTGGCACAAAAACAGAAATACAGACCAATGAAACAAGAGAGAAAGCCCAGAAATAGACCAGAAATAACCCACCTTATTTGTTACAAAGGAGGCAAGAATATACAACAGGGCAAAGACAGCCTCTTCAATAAATGGTGCTGGGAAAACTGGGCAACTACATGTAAAAGAATGAAATTAGAACACTTCCTAACACCATAAACAAAGATAAACTTAAAATGCATTAAAGACCTAAATGTAAGACCAGAAACTATAAAATTCTTAGAGGAAAACATAGGCAGAACACTCGATGACATAAATCAAAGCAAGATCCTCTATGACCCACCTCCTAGAGTAATGGAAATAAAAACAAAAGTGAGAAAGTGGGACCCGATTAAACTTAAAAGCTTTTGCACAGCAAAGGAAATTATAAGCAAGGTAAAAAGCCAACCCTCAGAATGGGAGAAAATAAAAGCAAATGAAACAACTGACAAAGGATTAATTTCCAAACTATACAAGCAGCTCAAACAACTCAATGCCAGAAAACAAACAACCCAATCAAAAAGTGGGGAAAAGACCTAAACAGACATTTCTCCAAAGAAGACATACAGATGGCTAACAAACACAAGAAAAGATGCTCAGCATCGCTCATTATTAGAGAAATGCAAATCAAAACTACAATGAGATATCACTTTACACCAGTCAGAATGGCCATCATCAAAAAGTCTACAAACAATAAATGCTGGAGAGGGTGTGGAGAAAAGAAAACGATCTTGCACTGTTGGTGGGAATGTAAATTGATACAGTCACTATGGCAGATGGTATGGAGATTCCTTAGAAACCTAGGAATAAAACCACCATCAGATCAGATCAAATCAGTCGCTCAGTCGTGTCTGACTCTTTGCGACCCCATGAACTGCAGCATGCCAGGCCTCCCTGTCCATCACCAGCTCCTGGAAGTCACTGAGACTCACATCCATTGAGTCAGTGATGCCATCCAGCCATCTCATCCTCTGTCATCCCCTTCTCCTCCTGCCCCCAATCCCTCCCAGCATCAGAGTCTTCTCCAATGAGTCAACTCTTCGCATGAGGTGGCCAAAATACTGGAGTTTCAGCTTTAGCATCATTCCTTCCAAAGAAATCCCAGGGCTGATCTCCTTCAGAAGGGACTGGTTAGATCTCCTTGCAGTCCAAGGGACTCTCAAGAGTCTTCTCCAACACCACAGTTCAAAAGCATCAATTCTTCGACGCTCAGCCTTCTTCACAGTCCAGCTCTCACATCCATACATGACCACAGGAAAGACCATAGCCTTGACTAGGCGAACCTTTGTTGGCAAAGTGATGTCTCTGCTTTTGAATATGCTATCTAGGTTGGTCATAACTTTCCTTCCAAGGAGTAAGCATCTTTTAATTTCATGGCTGCAGTCACCATCTGCAGTGATTTTGGATCCCAGAAAAATAAAGTCTGACACTGTTTCCACTGTTTCCCCATCTATTTCCCATGTAGTGATGGGACCAGATGCCATGATCTTCGTTTTCTGAATGTTGAGCTTTAAGCCAACCTTTTCACTCTCCACTTTCACTTTCATCAAGAGGCTTTTGAGTTCCTCTTCACTTTCTGCCATAAGGGTTGTATCATCTGCATATCTGAGGTTATTGATATTTCTCCCGGCAATCTTGATTCCAGCTTGTGTTTCTTCCAGTCCAGCATTTCTCATGATGTACTCTGCATATAAGTTAAATAAACATGGTGACAATATGCAGCCTTGATGTACTCCTTTTCCTATTTGGAACCAGTCTGTTGTTCCATGTTCAGTTCTAACTGTTGCTTCCTGACCTGCATACAGATTTCTCAAGAGGCAGATCAGGTGGTCTGGTATTCCCATATGACCCAGCAATCCTACTCTTAGGCATATACCCTGAGGAAATTGAAAAAGACACATGTATCTCATTTTTGGCTTAAAGCTCAACATTCAGAAATCTAAGATCATGGCATCTAGTCCCATTACTTCATGGCAAATAGATTGAGAAACAGTGGCTTACTATATTTTGGGGGCTCCAAAATCACTGCAGATGGTGATTGCAGCCATGAAGTTAAAAGACGCTTATTCCTTGGAAGGAAAGTTATGACCAACCTAGACAGCATATTAAAAAGCAGAGACATTACTTTGCCAACAAAGGTCTGTCTAGTCAAGGCTATGGTTCTTCCAGTAATCATATATGGATGTGAAAGTTGGACTGTGAAGAAAGCTGAGCACCAAAGAATTGATGCTTTTGAACTGTGGTGTTGGAGAAGACTCTTGAGAGTCCGTTGGACTGCAAGAAGATCCAACCAATCCATCCTAAAGGATATCAGTCCTGGGTGTTCATTGGAAGGACTGATGTTGAAGCTGAAACTCCAATACTTTGGCCACCTGAGGTGAAGAGCTAACTCATTTGAAAAGACCCTGATTCTGGGAAAGATTGGGGGCAGGAGGAGAAGGGGACAACAGAGGATGAGATGCTTGAATGGCATCACCGACTCAATGGACATGGGTTTGGGTAGATTCTGGCAGTTGGTGATGGACAGGGAGGTCTGGCGTGCTGTGGTTCATGGGGTCGCAATAAGTCGGGCACAACTGAGTGACTGAACTAAACTGAATGCCATTGTTCACTGTAGCACTATTTACAATAGCTAGAACTTGGAAGCAACCTAGATGTCCATTGACAGATGAATGGATAAAGAAGTTGTGGTACATATACACAATGGAATATTTTCAGCCATAAAAAGGAACACACTTGAGACAGTTCTAATGAGGTGGATGAACCTAGAGCCTGTTATACAGAGTGAAGTAAGTCAGAAAGAGAATGATAAATATTGTATACTAATGCATATGCACGGAAATGGTACTGGAGAATTTATTTGCAGGGCCGCAATGTAGAAAGAGAGAGAGAATAGACTTATGGACATGGGGAGAGGGAAGGAGAAGGTGAGATGTATGGAGAAAGAGTAACATGGTAATTTACATTACCATATGTAAAACAGATAGCCAACTGGAATTTTCTATATGTCTCAGGAAACCTAAACAGGAGCTCTGTATCAACCTAGAGGGGTGGGATGGTGAGGGAGATGGGAGGGAGTTTCAAAAGGGAGGGGATATATGTATGCCTATGACTGATTCATGTTGAGTTTTGACAGAAAACAACAAAATTCTGTAAAGCAATTATCCGTCAGTTAAAAAGTAAATACATTTTATTTTAAAGTTGATATTTGTCGTGAGAGACAAAACTCAACATTACTAATAACAAGGATAAACACACTATATCCACAAAAATAGTTACATCAGTCTCCTGAATTATTTTCAATAAAATACTAGCCTTAAATCCTCCATGGAAAGGAAAATCAAGCCTTGGCTCCATCTCTGGATTTATAATGCAGAGCAGCACATTAAACTCCTTGACCAGTGGAATCCCAGTACCAAGCAAAAGTTGCAGAGATAGAAATATTTCAACAAGTCAGTATGGTAGAACCTCCACTAGTACATATTCATAGCTCTGTAGGGAATGTTTCAGTGACAGTGTAAGCATCCCTACACAAGATTATTTAGGACTCTACATTTTAGCAGTGAGACCATAAATGCATTAAAGTGCATTAAATATGTATCTTCACATGTTTAGATGCATTACAGTTTATCATCTCAAAATAAAATCTGAAAATTGCCTACTCCCTTAGTATAAATTAATAAGATGGGTGAAAGAGTTTCCAGAATATCAGCAGTATACACACACTGATTCAATTTGCAAGTTGCTTTGGAAGTTTTCTTTTCTATCATTGCTCTGAAAACTAATGCAAAGCAATGCAACAGAACTAATCAAAACTGGAAAATATAATGTTAACCTTCCCAATATGTATTTATTCTCTGCCAATTGTTAAAGCTAGAACTGAGGATGCTTTGTAAGGGAGGGCCAGTGTGAATATAATTAAGATGATTAGTTTTTAAATGAAAGCTTCCTGTTATCAAGTCTCAATAGAGTGAGGAGGTTAGCCTGAAGACAAGGTCCAGGGTGACTTTCCTTTTCAAGAGAAACATTTCTAAGAGGGAGATGATCTATACAGTCAAGACAGAAAAGAAAATACCTAAGCAAGCACTGTGCAACATGAAAACAGAAAATTGCAGAACCAGCATGAACAATCAAGGGAACAAAGATACTGCCAACAGTAGCTTGAATTTCTAACTGACACATTTCTGGATGCACATCTTCTTGGTTCTACTGAGTTGTCTGCAAAGCGCTTAAGCACTGCTCAGTAAAGATGACCAGGACAAAGAGGGCCCAGGAAATATCAAAAGCAGTCTCAGTTCTCCAGGCACAATGGAAAACTTGCAGAATTACACACATTCATCTTCCTCTCCACTGTCCTGCCCCCTTGGAGATTCCGAGTTCAGCAATAATGACCCATCAGTATTTATTTATAAATTCAGATCAGGAGAGAAATTGTAAATAAAACACATGTCATGTAGAAAAGGAAGGAAATAATCAGCAGGAATATAGGTCTTCCAACTGACCTCCCAGACACTTTGGTAATTGACCACAGATAATAATCAACGTTGATCCATTTTGCAAAGAATTCAAAATAAATATTAAAACTAGTTTGAGACTTGTATTTCTGGCAACATAGCATATCAGATATGCTGAGAAAACAACCCCACTGTATGATATATAAAGATGCTGAGCAGTATATTCCTAAAAGTCTTTTGGCTTAAATAAATGGAAATCTTCAGTAAAAAAAAAAAAAAAAAAGTAGAACATGAGTTGTAAGACAAGGTTTTAATAACCACATCAAGAATACAAGAGGCAAGGCCACAGATCCACATAACACAGAGAGAAGACCATAAATCTCCTACATTATGCTGAGTCTCCATGTTTCCAAACCTTCTGTGAAACTGTAAACAAAAAAAAGTATATCATCTCATAGGGGGAACTGGTAAGAAAATCATCTTGCATCTAATTTGAAGAAAGAATTAAACCAAAATCCCAAAATCTCTCATGACAATGCCTAATCATTCATACTCCATCATATTGCCTTCACACACCCAAATTCAAGCAAAGAATTTAGTTTAAAGGATTTAGGTTGACAATGCTTCCAGCAATCTGGGAAAAGAAAATTCAAATGATCTCTGAATATATACTCTAGTAATCTGGGACTGAGGAATGTCTACACATAAAGTCCCAAGGAAGAGAAGCTCATAGTTAAAATGAAAAAACAAATACTAGACACAAGACTCCATATATAATAGTTATATGCAGAAAATATTTAAAGACCTGAAGCTAGAAACTGAAAATATGAGATAACAAAAAGACACAATAAAAAATTACCATTCGAGTTGAAATTGAAGAAAGTAGGGAAAACCACTAGACCATTCAGGTATGACCTAAATCAAACCCCTTATGATTATACAGTGGCAGTGAGAAATAGATTTAAGAGCCTAGATCTGATAGATAGAGTGCCTCACAAACTATCGACTGAGGTTCATGACATTGTACAGGAGACAGGGATCAAGATCAACCCCATGGGAAAGAAATGCAAAAGAGCAAAATGGCTTTCTGGGGAGGCCTTACAAATAGCTGTGAAAAGAAGAGAAGTGAAAAGCAAAGGAGAAAAGGAAAGATATTAACATCTGAATGCAGAGTTCCAAAGAATAGCAAGAAAGGATAAGAAAACCTTCGTCAGTGATCAATGCAAAGAAATAGAGGAAAACAACAGAATGGGAAAGACTAGAGATCTCTTCAAGAAAATTAGAGATATCAAAGGAACATTTCATGCAAAGATGGGCTCGATAAAGGACAGAAATGGTATGGACCTAACAGAAGCAGAAGGTATTAACAAGACGTGGCAAGAATACACAGAAGAACTGTACAAAAAAGATCTTCACAACCCAGATAATCACGATGGTGTGATCACTGACCTAGAGCCAGACATCCTGGAATGTGAAGTCAAGTGGGCCTTAGAAAGCATCACTATGAACAAAGCTAGTGGAGGTGATGGAATTCCAGTGGAGCTATTCCAAATCCTGAAAGATGATGCTGTGAAAAGGCTGCACTCAATATGCCAACAAATTTGGAAAACTCAGCAGTGGCCACAGGACTGGAAAAGGTCAGTTTTCATCCCAATCCCAAAGAAAGGCAAGGCCAAAGAATGCTCAAACTACCGAACAATTGCACTCATCTCACACCCTAGTAAAGTAATGCTCAAAATTCTCCAAGCCAGGCTTCAGCAATATGTGAACTATGAACTTCCTGATGTTCAAGCTGGTTTTAGAAAAGGCAGAGGAACCAGAGACCAAATTGCCAACATCCACTGGATCATGGAAAAAGCAAGAGAGTTCCAGAAAAACATCTATTTCTGTTTTATTGACTATGCCAAAGCCTTTGACTGTGTGGATCACAATAAACTGTGGGAAATTCTGAAAGAGATGGGAATACCAGACCACCTGACCTGCCTCTTGAGAAATCTGTATGCAGGTCAGGAAGCAACAGTTAGAACTGGACATGGAACAACAGACTGGTTCCAAATAGGAAAAGGAATACGTCAAGGCTATATATTGTCACCCTGTTTTTTTAACTTATTTGCAGACTACATCATGAGAAACGCTGGACTGGAAGAAACACAAGCTGGAATCAAGATTGCTGGGAGAAATATCAATAACCTCAGATATGGAGATGACACCACGCTTATGGCAGAAAGTGAAGAGGAACTAAAAAGCCTCTTGATGACAGTGAAAGAAGAGAGTGAAAAAGTTGGCTTAAAACTCAACATTCAGAAAACGCAGATCATGGCATCCAGTCCCATCACTTCATGGGAAATAGATGGGGAAACAGTGTCAGACTTTATTTTTGGGGCTCCAAAATCACTGCAGATGGTGACTGCAGCCACGAAATTAAAGGATGCTTACTCCTTGGAAGAAAAGTTATGACCAACCTAGATAGCATATTAAAAAGCAGAGACATTACTTTGCCAACAAAGGTCCGTCTAGTCAAGGCTATAGTTTTTCCAGTGGTCATGTATGGATGTGAGAGTTGGACTCTGAAGAAAGCTGAGTGCCGAAGAATTGATGCTTTTGAATTGTGGTGTTGGAGAAGACTCTTGAGAGTCCCTTGGACTGCAAGGAGATCCAACCAGTCCATTCTGAAGGAGATCAGCCCTGGGATTTTGGAAGAAATGATGCTAAAGCTGAAACTCCAGTACTTTGGCCACCTCATGCAAAGAGTTGACTCATTGGAAAAAACTCTGATGCTGGGAGGAATTGGGGGCAGGAGGAGAGGGGGACCACAGAGGATGAGATGGCTGGATGGCATCACTGACTCGATGGATGTGAGTCTGAGTGAACTCTGGGGAATTGGTGATGGACAGGGAGGCCTGGCGTGCTGTGATTCATGGGGTCACAAAGAGTTGGACATGACTGACCGACTGAACTGAACTAATATGAAGTATGCACACAGAGAGATCTAGAATGGAAATTCTAAATGGCATAAAAAACACAGATGGAAAATCCATTAACTAGAAGACATAATTATGCAAAATACCCAGAATAAAACACAGAGAGTCAAAGAGACATATGAAAGAAAATCTGACACAGGTACGACAGACTGAGAAGTTCCAACATAAATTTCTATTCTAAGTTCTAAATGTTGAAAGTAAAGATAATTTGAGAAGTAATATTCAAAGAAACTGGTTGAGAACTTCTCCAAAGTGACAAAAGACAAAGAATCTCAGGTTTAATATATATATATATATATCTTAGGAAGTGTAATTAACAGATATCCACTCCCAGCCAGGGAAGAAAAACATAGCTGTTTTTTTTTTTAAAGTATCTGTGTCTAGCAACATATTAGATCAGATCAGATCAGATCAGTCGCTCAGTCGTGTCCAACTCTTTGCGACCCCATGAACTGCAGCACGCCAGGCCTCCCTGTCCATCACCAGCTCTCGGAGGTCACTCAGACTCACATCCATCGAGTCAGTGATGCCATCCAGCCATCTCATCCTCTGTCGTCCCCTTCTCCTCCTGCCCCCAACCCCTCCCAGCATCAGAGTCTTCTCCAATGAGTCAACTCTTCGCATGAGGTGGCCAAAATACTGGAGTTTCAGCTTTAGCATCATTCCTTGCAAACATATAGATTTTTGAATTATTATCCAAGAATTAATTATCATTCAAAGGCCAGAGTGCAGAGACGTTGAGAATGGACTTGTTGACACAGAGGGGGAAGCATAGAATGGGATGAAGTGAGAGTAGCATTGACATCCATGCTACCATGAGTAAATAAATACCAGTGGGACGCTGCCGTATATCTCAGGGAACTTAGCTCGGTGCTCTGTGATGACCTAGAGTGGTGGATTGGGGGAGTGGGAGGCAGGCTCCAGAGGGAACAGATACATGTATACTTATGACTGATTCACATTGTTTCAGAAACTAACACAACAATGTGAAGCAATTATCTCCCAATTAAAAATAATTTTTAAAAAATAGTCAATGATCTTCGACAAAGGACCAAAGGCAACATGTTGGAGAAAAGATGATCTTTTCATCAAATGGTGTTGGGACAACTGGATATCCACTTGCAAAAAAAGTGAATCTAAACATAGATCCTTAACAAAAACTAACTCAAAATGGATCACAGACCTAAATATGAAATTCAAATCTAAAAATTCCAAGAATATAACATAAGAGATAATATTGTCATAGGTATGGAAATGACTTTTTAGATATAATACTAAAGGCAAGATCCATTGAAGAAATAGTTTTTAATTTTGTCAAAAACTGCTCAAAAAGTAAAATATATATTAAGAAAAATAATTATAGTGATCTTGATATCACAGACACACACACACAGAAACTCACCCAGGTTGAAAAGACTTTGAGAGCAAGAATGTTACATGTTGCGTTCATCTGTTTTTAGTTCTAAGCAGGCACTCTGGATAAAAGTAGATCTGCAATCATTAGAATTTAATTGGTGAACTATGTCACAATTTTGGCATTCTAACTCAACCTCATTTAACTTGTGCCTGTATACATACTCAGTCACTCAGTCATGTCTGATTTCTTACAACCCTGTGGACTGTAGTTCACCAGGCTCCTCTGTCTATAGAATTTTTCAGATAAGAATCCTGGAGTGGGTTGCCTTGTAAAGTGAGCCTATACAGAAAAGCTCAAAAGAAAATATGAAAATTATGGAACAAAATATGAACAAGCATGTACTTAAATCACTGGCATTCTCTAGTTATTAATATAATCACTAATTAAAACATTTTTAAAAGATATTTGGATGTAGTTTCTAAAGAAAATATAGTCTATCAATTAAGCATACTTGAAAGCAAAAGCTAATAAGAGTTGTGGAATCTGGGGTTGTGGAGGCCACTTAAAAATAATATTTTTTACGGACTTATAACTCTTCAGAACCAGCTCTGGCTAGAGTAGCTCTTAGAAGCACTTACTCTTTCCTGTAAGTCAGAGAGTGATGTTTCTCTGTCAAGGAGAGTACCAAAAGGGCATTTTTCTTCCCCTTGAATTTGATGGGAAGTTAACACAGATTGACGATGGGTCATCTGAAAATGCTTGTCTCTTTTATTTTCAATTTTCCTGTGTGGAAATTGCCCATATTTTGTCTGTTTGTTCATGTTCCATGCCATTTTGAGTATCTGAGACTGTTTCTGTGAAACAGTTAAATGTCCAAAAACTGTGAAGCAATTTTACCATGTTTCAAGACTTCATCTTGTAAATATTTCACCACTGTCAGTTATAAAGCCATTATTACAAATTAGTTTAGTGTGCCTAGCAAAAAATCAATTACATCAGAAAATAATTATACACTTATAATATATGGCTGGTCCTGGAATTTTTGTTCTTATAGATACCATCATATTTTAAATATTTATACCAAAGAAATATACTCCATGTAATAATACACATATGTGGCCTATAACTGAGAAAAGAATGAAAATTATATGAAACTGTTTCTTAGTCTCTTATTGCCATTGTTTTGAGTGCCATCATCTTTGAAAACACGGATATCATACTTGTACTTCATTAAAAAGGAATTTATAAATAAGTGATGCAAAGTTAAAAAGAAACTTCCAGTTACTGTTGTTTTGTCTTCTAAGTTTAAGAAAGCAGCAGTTTGAAAGAAATGCTATGATCTTATTTTACATTCAGTTTCTACCTATAATTTTGGAATTTTACAATCATCAAAACTCTGGTTATTACTCAGTGGCTCATAAATGGCATTTCAACACATTTCTTAGGGACAGATTGAATTCTAATTAGGGAACATATCTAAGGCTGAAAGCATGTGTGTGTGTATACTTGCACATATATTCCTATTTCAATTCATAGAACAAGAGCCCTGGACAGTGATCTCTTTAATGCTTATGTCTACATGATTCTGACCAGGTCTTAACAATTTCTGCCTTGATTTTCCCATCAGTACAATAAAGGAAGCAAGACATAACCACTAAATTATCCTAGTGAGTTTCCCTCTGATTATATTTCATAGATATTTTGGTTAGGAAAATTCCTGAAACACTTAGACATAGTATATTCAATATATGCAGTCCTGGAGAGAAGATAGGGGAAATAGTAATTTCAGGTGCTTGCTCTAATCTTTAAGGAAAGCAAGTTTACAAGATACACACATCTCTGTACCTTTGATACATTCTATGATCCTATTCCTGGGATTCTAGTCTAATAAAACAATTAGAGATGTTGTTAAATGGTCATTACCATAATTGTTGATGGTAACAAATAATTGAAATACATTTTGAAAACCATCACTCTAAAAATAATTCTAATACAAATTGCCAACACAATCAGATCCTACTCAAAAATATCAGAAACAAAATAGATAAGAAAATTTAATCAGCCAAATCTATAGCCCATATGGAAAATCAGACATCTAAGAATAGCCATAAAGATTTCTAAAAGAGAGGAGTAATGGAAGAGGACTTGCCTTTTCAGATGTCAAACTGTGTTAGAGAGATATAAGCATTAAAATATGTTAATTTGGGGGACTTCTCTGTCGGTCCAGTGGCTAAGACTGTGCTTCCAATGCAGGAGGCCCGGGTTCAATCCTCGGCCAGGGGACTAGATCCTGCATGCCGCAACTAAGGGTTTGCACGCTGCAATTAAAAGATCCTGCGTACCACAACTATTTATTTATTGTGTGCAATTTTTATTACCTTGTGCATGTGGTATTTTCATAATAAAATTATTTAAAAATAAAAAGTTCCATGTACAAAAAAAAAGAGCACCTAGTGCCCTATATCCTGCTCAATAAATCCTGACTGCCAGAATGTGTCTAAGTCCAGAAGCTGGGAAAGGTCAGAAGTCGGATGAACCCTAACTGGCTCAGGCTGTAAGTACAGAAAGTTGAAAAAAAGCTTGTCATCTGGGAAATAAGTTTTGAAATACTGACAAAACTAGAAAGCATCAAAATGCTGAGTAATTGTGACGTCCCCTTATACGTACAAAAATTAATAAAGAGAAACTTCATTAAAAATGGAGTCAGGAAACTCTGCACAGGGAGCCCTCATACACACTGTTGCAGTGTACTTTACAATTCTACTTTAATTCTCCAGCCAGAGAAAGGTTTTTTCCTTGCCAAGCAATAGCCCAGTCTAGAGAAGATGCAGCAGTTCAGCCAAAGAGAACCAACTGCTTCCTAAACTCTTAGTTTCCTCCAGTGAACCTTTATTTAGGACAGCCCCTCCTGACTCCCCTCTTTCTCTTAAAAGCAAGGTCCCCTTCTTTGTTCTAGAATTTGCCTACAGACCTCCATAGCTTGCATTTCCTGAATTGCAATGTCTCTGGCTATTTCTGAATAAATTCATTTTGCTGGTGAAATAACTAGCAATTTTATTTGTAAAGTCGACATACGCTTCCGGAGCATCTCTGATTCCCATCTAAAAGGAATAGGATTACAGAGGCTATTTCTAATGGCCTCTGAGTCTTCAGAGGGTCATAGCATTTAATCTTCTGTGTTTGGTCTACTGTGCATTGTTTGTAATACAAGAGAGTGAAAATGCCTTATGATTCTTCACAGCCCAGGCAAATATTAAAACCAAATAAAATTACCTGTAATTGGAGATTTCCTAAGATCAAAAACTCCATGGCTCTTGAAGACACTCTGTCTAAAACTTTTTTCAGGCTTCAAAAATCATGACCCTTTTTATTGTTCAGTTCTGAATAGACACAGGTTCTGGACTCAATTCCAAACTCTATTATTTTGAGGCATTGTTGTATGATGGATTACTTAACATTTCTATGTTTTGGTTTCTTTATCTATAAAAATCAGAAACAGTAACCGTTTGACATGTTTATAGTGTGAGTAAAGCATAAGATGGGCATGATTATCGTCATAGAATAAACTGACAGTAAAAGTTAGCAGTTTTTAGCCTTAGTATTTGGAGAAGGCAACGGCACCCCACTCCAGTACTCTTGCCTGGAAAATCCCACGGACGGAGGAGCCTGGTGGGCTGCAGTCCATGGGGTCGCTGAGGGTCAGACGCAACTGAGCGACTTCCTTTCACTTTTCACTTTCATGCATTGGAGAAGGAAATGGCAACCCACTCCAGTGTTCTTGCCTGGAGAATCCCAGGGACGGGGGAGCCTGGTGGGCTGCCGTCTATGGGGTTGCAGAGTTGGACACAACTGAAGTGACTTAGCAGCAGCAGCAGCCTTAGTATTAATTTCAGAAATCATTTTCTAATAGGAAAATCACGTAAATTTTAGGCATATAATTTCCACATTTCTTTTGAATCTGGATTGGAGCTGGTAAAATGGTTTCATTTTCAGTTTATCAACTCTGTATCTCTACCTTATTCATAGTTGAAGGGAATGGAGCAGATGATTGCTGCTTTGTAATGTAATATTATGTGCCCCCACTGGGAGAAGCCAGAATCTTGGTGATGGTTAATGCTGAGTCTGACATTCAGAACTTTCAGTGGTTATCATCAATACCATACTGCTCCGTTTCTCAAAACTGCTCCAGGCAGCTTTTAGTTTTCTCACCAAATGTCTAATAGTTTTGGGAAACCACACATCCTGGACAGGCCAAATCGCAGTATTTTGTTCTACTGTCCATATGAGTACCCTCCAACCTGCCAGGTCATAAAACATAAAAAAATAGGGGCATCACACCAACAGCCTAATGTTATGGAGAAGGGAAATGATAATTTATTGAGTGTAATTTATTTTGCCAATACATTTTACATGTGTCACCTCATTTAATCTTCATAAGAATACTTAAAGGCACAAATTATAGCCCATATTGTAAAGGAGAGGCAACTGATGGTGAGAATGTTTCTATTTACTGTCACACAGATGGTTAGTGTCAGGACTGAGATTCCAACCCAATTTTATATGGTGGCGCTATTTATTCTTTATGTTTTTGTGCATGGGAAGATATGTATTATTTTGGATCTAATCCTGATTATAGCCAGAGAAAGTTGTTGAGAGAAGAAGATGCACAAAGCACTCAGTTTACTTCCTTGGGTTTGGCAGGGGATAAAGGCATCACAGTCTTTGTTGATCCATTCCACTTTCTCTGGATATTCCCATCAATCAATAAGATACGTCTGCACACTGCAAAATGGGAGGCCTTTCATGATTAACATGGTATTACCAGTGCTCAAAATATAATAATAGCAAAAATGCATTAATTAGACGATTTTCAAAAGGATGTGATTATCCAGATCTTTTAGAAATGCAATTGTGGAAGCAGATGCCACACAGTTAATGATTAACAGTGCCTTTGCTTACCAGCAATTATTTTTTTCTCCCTGGAAGCATACTGATTAGCCAAAGACACTCAGAGTCTGGCTCCCATATAGAAGGCTGAGTCTCCAGCCAAGTTTCATGGCAACTCTGTAAATAACAATATGTCCCACAGACCAGATTCCTAGCCTGCAGGCACCATTATATCACATTTCCCAGCCCTGTGCATTGGCAACAGCCCACAGACTCAGAGCTTGGAAGAAAGTCAGTTGGAATTAGAAAGAACTTTCTGGCTTTGCTAAACTACTACTTCAAATAAGTGAGTAAGTTGCTATGAGAACTATATTTCTAGGTAGCCGGGGGATCTCCATTTCTCTGTTGCTATTGGTATTTTAGTACTTACTATGAAAAACTGAACAAAGTTGTCACTCTCAAAGACTCAACATGGGCAGATCATAGTCAGGACTCAGAGCTTCCATGGACAACTCTTTGCAAGTTAATTAGCCTCTCTCACACTTAGATGTCACCTCTGGAAAGGGGGGTAATAATAGAGAGTATGGTTGCTTTGAAAGTTCATTGTTAATATGTAAGAAAGTATTAGCTCAGTTTGGGACACATTTGTGTAAAATTAAATTTTTTATTGGAAGGATGGATTCTTTCTTCAAGCCTCAATTTCCCAGTTTCCAGAAGATGAAGGCACTTAGAAAACCCAATTAGACTTTCAAGGTTTTAGTTGATTTTAACACTACCATACCTTGACTGTTTGTTCTGCCTGCCTTTCTCCATATGTCTGTTGAATTGCATTCACCCAGATGGCGTATATTTATAAAGCAGTTCACATGTTTCAGTTACTGCACTAGGCATTACTTTCACATTTCCTCCTAAAATTACCTCCAGACACCCTTGTTGTATTCTAGGGCTGAAAGAATGTCTTCAGAAATATACATTATTACTATGTAAGGTGAGCTTTACATTAATGCTATTTTAGTTAACTAAAAATATCCCCGTATTCCTCCACACTTTACATTATAAGGAAACCAAGACAAATTGGCAATTGACAAAATGTTTTAAGTCATTTACTACTACGACTGAAGCGACTTAGCAGTAGCAGCAGCACACTGGAATAGGCCAGAATTAAGACAAGACATTAGGTCTCCTGACTCTAATTTTTGATACTCATTAAATGCATAGAAAATACAGGAAATGCATTTATCATTTTGTTCACCTGAAATGGAGTGTTTATGAGGGACCTAGTGGGGGCTGTCTATGCCACACTTTACTTCCTTTATTTAGTAATAATCAATTAGGGAACAGCAGCAAATTTTCTAAAAGAATTTAAATCTTCTTCTAAAATGACTAAATCAAAAGATTGAATTTCCAATCTTATGAGAACTTATCCAACCATGACAAGTGGATGTATAAATAGAATACCAATATCAGAGCCCCATAATGTCCCCTTATCTAAACCTCCTTCAAAAGCAGAAAGTTTCCCTTTATAAGAGGTTTGAGGGTCCCACAGACCTATTGTTTTTTTAAAAACAGAGTGTTGAATTCTGATTGAATTGTTCCATTTGTCAGTTGTTTCCAAGAGGCTTGATCACATTCAAAGGAATGCCTCTGTCTTATTAAAGATTACAATTCAGGTCTTAGTTTTGTTTAATTCCATTGGCTAATTATCTCCAGTTTCGAGTATGTATTTTAAAATCCAAATTCCGAAGTCTGTACCACATTTCAGAGAACTGCCAGATAGCATCCCCAAGACATCTCATTGTACAAAACTAGAAAGATCATCTTTTCTTAAATAATTTAGAAACTCTCCCTAACTTCCTCCTCCAACAATGGAAAATTCCCAGTGGTTCAAGTTTAGAATTGTAATGTTCCCTTTGTATGCAGGAGTCAATCTATCTTCAAATCCTATCACTTTTAACTTCATAATCTTTTCCCACTTGACTACCCTTGAGTCTTCTACAGTTCCTATTCAATCTCAAGTAGTCTAGTTCACCAAGAAGAGTCTTCTGTCTGGGTCTCAGGCTTTTTTTTTCTTATCCATCTTATGTTTTGATCCTTTCTGTGTCAAAAACAATCTCTTCCAGGTGTCTACAAAAAAAACTTCACAGGCCTTGCCTATCATTCAAAGCTGACAACAGTCAGATACCAGATTAAACTTCCAAAATTTCCATCTGAATTCCGTGCCTTACCATCCTTCATTTCCACCAAATGTTTTCCCATGCCTACGATCTTCCTTCTGGTATAGCGCACTTTCTTATCTCAGGTCTCTGACTTATATTTATTCCTCCAAATACAGCTTTAAGAAAATGTTTCCCAAACCAACATTTCAGCCACCACATTCACTTCCCACCAAAACTGAAAATTATGTCGCCTAAAGCAAAACTACCAAAGTCCCTTTTTAGGGTAATCATGGATTCATCTGCTAACTGAGTGACTTTTTGTGTGTCACTTGTATTTTTAAACACTATCAGAGTCTTGAGAATAGGAAGTACCAACCATAAACACCTACCCAAAGGATAAATGACTAGATGATACTAATAACCAATGATAATATTTGCTGACATACATTTTATAATTTGCTATATGTAGCCACAGAACCATTTCACTGAACCATCACTAACATTTTTTGAAATAAGCATTGTTATTAACTCTATGGGCTTTCCTAGAGTCTCAGATGGTAAAGAAACTGCCTATAATGCAGGAGAACTGGGTTCAATTTCTGGATTGGGAAGATCCCCCAGAGAAGGGAATGGCAACCCACCGCAATATATTCTTACCTGAAGAATCCCATGGACAGAGGAGCCTGGTCCATGGGGTCGCAAAGAATGGGACACAGTTGAGCAACTAACGCTTTCACTTTTCCACATTAGTTATCTCTTTAGGTTAGGAAACAAAGTTAGAGAGTTTAAGTATTTGACCAAAAGTATTAAGTATGTGACAACAAAATGTATATTATTTCCATTCCATTTCACTGTCTGGCTAGGATAGCAAAATTTTAAACCCAGTTATCTAAAAGACTTTCAAAATGGCATGTTTTTTTTTTTTTTTTTTTTTTTTTTTTTTTTTTTTTTTTTCCCCTCCCCCCTCCCGTAACAGTTTTTTAAAAATTGCCTGGAGAGTTGCCTTTAAGTCATAAGACTACATAGAAATTAAAAAAAAAAAAAAATTTTCTTCCACTCCTTGGAAGAAAAGCTATGACAAAACGAGGCAGCATATTAAAAAGCAGAGGCATCATTTTGCCAACAAAGGTCCACATAGTCAAAGCTTTGGTTTTTCTAGTAGTCATGTGTGGATGTGACAGTTGGACCATAAAAAAAGCTGAGCACAAAAGAACTGAAGCCTTCAAATTGTGGGGCTGGAGAAGACTCTTGAGAGTTCCTTGGACAGCATGAATATCAGACAAGCAAATCCTAAAGGAAATCAACCCTGAAGATTCATCAGAAGGACTGATGCTGAAGCCGAAGCTCAATACTTTGGCCATCTGATGCGAAGAGCCAGCTTATTGGAAAAGACTCTGATGCTGGAAAAGATTGCGATCAGGAGAAGGGGCTGACAGAGGATGAGATGGTTGGATGGCATCATTGACTCAATGAACATGAGTCTGAGCAGACTCTGGGAGATGGGGAAGGGCAGGGCAGTCTGGCGTGCTGCAGTCCAAGGGGTTGCAAAGAGTTGGACACTACTGACCAAGGGAACAACAGCAACACAGGACTACTAATTATCCCCAGACCACAGAGACAGAGAATACTTTCTTTTGTCAGATGCTACTCTGCTACCTGTGGATAGCACACCTACCCAGGATGACAGTAGCAGTCTTTTCCACCATTTTATTTCACTTCTCACAACTTCACTTCTTCAGGTGGACAACTCCACCTGAATTTGCATAAAAGCTCAACATACAAACATGTGTTTCCCATACTAGGATACAGATAACTGGAGATGCAGACAGCTATTATGTGTCATCTTCAATCCCAGGGCCTTGTCTAAAAACTACCTCACAGAAGTCAGCTCTTCTGGTAAACTAGATTTTTCTTAAAGAAAAAGGAATTCAGAGGCAAAACCAATACAAGATTGTAAAGCAAAATAAAATTAAATTTAAAAAAAAAAACAAAACTTATTTCTCAAAAATAATCTAAGTGGCTTAAAAAAATTTTTTTTGTTCTATAGGAGATTCTGTCAAATGACATGATCTTTTGATAACATTCAGAATCTTCCAACAGATTTAAAGAGAAATTAATTTAAAGAGTCTTGACCTTTACAAAGAGAATACACCAAGTCTGCCTTATGTGCATACTGTGGGTGTTAGTGAAAATTTCCTCCCATTGAATATATAAAATGTTTTCATTATCTATTACATCTTTAAGTATCTCAAAGACAGTTATATACAAAAAGACGATCTCAAAGATCTTAAGTATCTCAAAGACAGTTATATACAAAAAGACGGCGGTAGAGCACGAACGAACGCACCGCGGTAGAGCGCGTATGCACGGGGGCGCGTACGCACAGAGATTTTATTATATACTGTACTCATCTGTACTTAGATAAGATTTCTATATTACTATGAGTTTATGCTCATCATTCTAAATCTCATGAAAAAGTAAATAAAGGATGAATAAACGGAGGTATCTCTAATGCAACTGGCATCCACAGGAAAGGTTCAAGAGAAAACCACTTATCCATTCATTCAAACATTTAGTCAGTATGTGGATGTTTGGAGCTAAGAAGAGGAAAAAGAAAGCACAGCTCCTGTCCTGAAAGATGTTTACATAACTAGGGAAAATAGACATAAGTGAGGAAGACAGACATAAAAATGGAGCATTGTGAGCATGTCTTCTAAGGGTAGGAAAAATGGAGAAGTAGACTATTTCTATCTCTCAAGTTCAGTGGCTAAGTAATTCACTTTGGAACCAGCCAATGTTTAGGTAAGCATCTAACATGCTATGAAGGTGGGGAGCAATAATGACTTTATTAATGAAAATATAAACTAAGAAATATAAAACATCTTTGTAAAATGGAAACTAGCTTTTAATCAGTAAACTTCCTCCTCCTGGTAGAATTCTTAAAAATATTTTAAATTCAGATTGAATGTTTGCTATAAGCAGCCCTTTCTTATTCTTGAACCTCAGGGAAAAGAATATAAGTCTCTTCCTTTGCTAGACTTAAAGTTTTGAAATGTCTATTAGGAATCCTTATATTTGAGTTGGTCTTAAGTTTTTTTTTTTTTGTTTTTTTTTTTTTTTGATAACTGCCTCAAGTGATAAATCAATGGCTAGTGTGAAAATTAATGATTATTCACAAATGTGTTAGTTAATGAAATCAATCAATGATAAGCTTATTTAATTTCATACTTTGAATCTATTATATTCCCATTTATAAAATCCTCTCTGTAACCCTCAATATTTAAGATGAGAAATCAATTGTCTCATCTTCTAGCTGAAGCAGTTTATGAATTAGATATTTTTGATGGTTTCTTGAAACTTCAATACAATCCAGAGGTTTTGGGTTTTGCTTGCTTGTTTTTGTTTTCTATGATTTCTAGGCACTGTGAATAATATTTTACTTCATCCACTAAACAATCCCCTAGAATTACTCACTTATTACTGATGAAGACAAAGAAAAGTAAAAGTGAACAGTGAAAGTCGCTCTGTCTTGTCTGACTCTTTGCGACCCCATGGACTACACAGTCCATGGAATTCTCTAGGCCAGAATACTGGTGGAGTGGGTAGCCCTTCCCTTCTCCAGGGGATCTTCCCAACCCAGGGATTGAGCCCAGGTGTCTTGCATTGCAAACGGATTCTTTACTTCCTTTGCTGAGCCACAAGAGAAGACCAAGAATACTGGAGTGAATAGCCTATCCCTTCTCCAGGGTATCAATCCTGGGTTAATCCTTTCCCCCAAAGCTTCCATAGCTAGTAAGGAAGAATAAGATGTTGGGACTTTCCACATGTTGGAGGTAAGGGGTGGTTGGCAGTGATAGTTGAATTGGAGAATGAAAAAGAATTTAAAATAGTTTATAAGGGATTAAAAAATATTATCATCAGAGAAAATACTTGTAAGAAGAGATATGAAATGTATAAAATCTTAAAACAATTATATGTATTTTTGAAATTCTTAAAAGACTATTATTTCAAAAAATTTGTTTGGGGGAGGGCCATCAGCTGTGTGTCTATCGCACATCACTTGACAGAGGCATGAGGGATGACTAGATGTGGGAGATTTCAGTGATTCCAGGACAAAACAGAAGAAAGGGCAGGTACCTCATATTCTTAATTGAGACTGACCATATATATACCCAAGTTTGCCAGTCAGTCCCAGCTTACACCTGTCATCAGGTCGTATTATTATTAGCACCCCTTTCTCTCTCCAAAGTGCCCCTGCTTAGATGATAAATTGTATAGTCACCCTACTAATTAACAAACTAATAGAACATATGGTAATGTTCACCGTCCTGGAATCTCAAGCAAATCTCACCAAGCCACCTGTCTTTGTCCTTGATTTAGGCACAGATGCAGTCTGGTGTCAGAGGTATCATTGCCTCGTAGGAATTAGAAAGTCAATGCCGAATAATGGCTACAAAGTAACAGAAGGTCATCAGAGACCATGAAAACTTTAAAGAGAATGAAGTGGATACAGTTCCACTCAACATGCCCTGGACAGCTCCCGTCCTCCACCAGAAGAAAAGCAAGATGTTGAAATGAAATGCAAATTAGCCTTTAGGAGAGTAAATTCTGAAAAGCTGCCTATGTGCTAGAATGAGCACTTTGTTTTCATTTCTAGAAGTAATTTGGGGAATTTGGAGATGACTTTAGTATTCTATTTTGTTACTTTGATAGATAAACATTCTATGTAGGTGGAGTTAAACATTCAAAGGTAAAATGATTATCTGAATGGAAAGATGAAGTCTTTCTTTTATTTCCCACATGAAAAAAATTCCAGTATATTTTATTGCTCATAAGAAAGGGGGGAAAATCATTGAATATTTAGGGAATTTTATTTTCTCCTCTTAGAATGATAAAAAGATAAGAGGCGTCTCCTTCTAAACTTCCAGTACATGACGTGGACATGGAGTGAATGGCATGGCAAATATGTTGTATGGAAAATCATAGATTTACTGCATGTCTTTACCATTTTTCCTTCAAATAAGTTCCATGTTCAACTATATTTATGCCAAAGTTTTTATTTGGAGATACATGGATGGGCTTTAAAATATCTATGAACCTCATGCAAGTGTCCTAAAAATTCCGTGGTATGTGTTGTAAATGTTTAGTGTTATAACTACTCTTTCAAATGAACATGAACCATAAAAAGGGCTTATACCATATGGGATTTTAGTCTGAATACTGCCCAATATGAAGATAGACAGGGTGTGATTTTTTTTTATGAAGATGAAAAAGAGAAAAGACTATCCTAATAAAGCATCCTGGTCTAGAGGAAGGAGGATAGACTTGAGATTTAACAGCTTATGGGCTTCCCAGGTGGCACAGTCGGTAAAGAACCTGCCTGCCAATGCAGGAGACACAAGAGATGTGGGTTCAATTCCAGGGTCCAGAAGATCCCTTGAGGAGGAAATGGCAACCCACTCCTGTATCCTTGCCTGGGAAATCCCATGGACAGAGGAGCTTGGTGGGCTATAGTCCATGGAGTCTCAAAAAGTCAGACAGAACGGAGCACACACATACACACACATTTGCAAATCCCCTATTTGCCTCACAAACCTCAAGATCCCCATTTCATGGAGAAGAAAATGCAGTACATTTCTAGTCATTCTTTTCCACAAATACTCCCCCTTTTTGAGGATTCATATATGAGTCAGTGAATGAAAATGGAAAATTTAACCTTCTGCTCTCTAGCACAGTTCATGAATTCAGCAAGCTTACTAAAGAAATGGAATGTTTGTGACAATGATTAAGGAATCTGTGCCAAACAAGTTCTAAAAAAGAACTTTTTTGTCTTCGAATAAAAACACTTTTCCTTCCTTGGTGGTGGAGGGAGTTTATTTGTCTGAAAATATATAATGACATCTTACTAGGTAATAGCTGGAGCACAGGACCTGTCACTTATAACCTTATTCTAAACTAATTAAACTATCAGTCTTCTTTTATTACTCTAAAAACAAAACACAGTCTCTGTGCTTGTTTCTGGTCAGTTCTTAATAGGAAGAATGTGAAGTCATTTATCTTTCTCAGAGTCCCCTCAGCTATATCTACACTACTTTCCTACAAACGTCTGAAGATTTTTAATCCAAACCTACATTTAGCAAGATATATAGCAGCCTGTTTGACAGCAGCTGGGCCACACACCACAACAAGCGCCATAAAGAACGTTGAGAGTTGCCATAAGAAGAACAAGCAGCATCTTGCTCTTTCTAACCCTCAGAAATTGAGATTTAATCCTGTTTGATGTTTGAACACTGATACTCAACCCAAAGTTGTAAAAATTGCCCTTATTTTATCTTTGGTTTTGCTTGAGAGTAGAAAATGTTCGTAATAAATTTAATCCAGTCCTGTTTCAAACCAAAATTTTATTACTATCTGAATTTCCCAACTATATTGCTTAGGGTTCTCCTAGAAAACAGGCTTGGTTATGAAGAAGAAAGGTAAGTTTCTTAATCTCAAAGAACCTAATTTTATTTGCAAATCATCAAGAAGTCAGCAAAAATTTTATTTCCTATATCTCTTGAAGAGTACTGTGTTACAGGCCTTGTGGTGAGGAGGGTTGAAAAGGAGCAATAGTCCTAAAAACTTAAGCATTTGTAATGTGGGGGAAATTGGGTGTTTCTCAGCAAATATATATATATATATATATACATATATATATACATATACACAATTTTATTAGCAACATATACAAATTTTAACTCTTTCTGTCTATATAAAATCTTTCATTTCACAAAGTTAGAAGCTCTTTGAAAATATATTTTCAACAAAGGACTTCTATCTAAAATATATAATTAATCCTTACTAATTAATTCCAAGACAGGATAACCCAAAAGAAAATATATGAATATATGATTCATAAAAAATATACCAATAAACATGTGAAAAGGCTCTCGGTATTATTTCATCAGAAGAAAATGCAAATGAAAATCACAATGACAAACTACTTCATATTCATCATGAGAACTATATTGAAAAAATTTTTAAGTTAAAAAGCATAAAGTATTGGCAAGGATGTTGAGCAATCAGAACTTTCAAATACTGCTAGAGGTACTCTTGCCTGGAAAATCCCACGGGCGGAGGAGCCTGGTGGGCTGCAGTCCATGGGGTCGCTAGGAGTCGGACACGACTGAGTGACTTCACTTTCACTTTTCACTTTCATGCATTGGAGAAGGAAATGGCAACCCACTCCAGTGTTCTTGCCCGGAGAATCCCAGGGATGGGGGAGCCTGGTGGGCTTCTGTCTATGGGGTCGCACGGAGTCGGACACGACTGAAGCGACTTAGCAGCAGCAGTGGTGATATAAATGTGGAAAAATACTTAGCACTGACTACTATGTTGGATATACAGCTGTTCCCTTCTCCAGGGGATCTTCCAAACCCAGGGAATGAACCAAGGTCTCCCACACTGCAGGCGGATTCTTTACCAACTGAGCCACCAGGGAAGCCCATATACGTAACTATGACCCAGTAATTCTACTTCTCTGTGTATGCTCAGTTGCTAAGCCACGTCTGACACTTTGCAACCTCATACTCCCAAGTATAAATTTTTAAAAAGATGTGCAGATATGTTCACCAAAAATACCCTAGCACATGTTCATAGGAATGTTATGCAAACTAAGAAAATCTAAATGTTCATTAACAGAAGGAATAATAAATAAACTGTGGCATGTTTGTACAATAAAATGACATACAGCAAAGGAAATCAAACATCAACCACCACATGCAAAAAAAATTTAAGAATGATAACACCATCATACAAAGTATAACAAAAGACTAACATAATCTATGCTATTACAAGTCAGTATAATAATATAATGTCTGTGCTTGGGGAGGGGAAGGATTATTGACTCTAAGAGACCATGATGGAAAGTAATATTCATGGAGGGCTGGTAATATTCTATTTTCTTATCTTAGGGCTAAATACATAGGTGTGTTCTGTATGTGTAAGTTCAGTAAACTGTATATTTATATGCATTTTTGTATGTATATAATATTTTGATACATTTTTTAATTAAAAAATAATCACTCCTTGAAGTAAGTCAGACAGAGAAGGAGAAATGCCATATGACATCCCTTATATGTGGAGTCTAAAAAGAAATGATAAAAATGAACTTACTTACAAAATAGAAAGAGATTCACAGACTTAAAAAATGAACTTGTGGTTGCCTGGGGGATGTACTGGGAGCAAGAATAGTCAGGGAGTTTGAGATGGACATGTACACAATGTTATATTATAAATGGATAACCAACAAGGACCTACTGTATAGGGCATTCAGCTCAATGTTATGTGGCAGTCTAGATGGGCTTGGAGTTTAGGGGAGAATGGATACAGGTATAGTAGGGCTGAGTCCCTTGCTGTTCACCTGAAACTACCACAAATTTGTTTATCAGCTACACCCCAATACAAAATAAAAAGTTATTTTAAAATCACTCTTTTTCATTTAATTTACATAAAGCATCTGAATACTAACTTGATAGTTGGCTAGATATATATTTCTACTTCATGAAGACAAAACCAAAGCTCTTAGACCAAAGAATTTTGCAACCAAGAGAGGCAGCTTACCCAAATACTAGCTCCCTCCTTTTGAGTAGTTTTAGGCAGGCTTCTGGGCTTCCCTGGTGGCTCAGCTGGTAAAGAATCCACCTGCAATGCAGGAGACCTGGGTTCTATCCCTGGGCTGGGAAGATCCCCTGGAGAAGGGAAAGGCTACCCACTCCAGTATTCTGGCCTAGACGATTCCATGGACTGTGTAGTCCATGGGGTCACAAAGAGTAGGACACAACTGAGTGACTTTCACTTCACTTCAGGCAGGCTTTCAGGGTTCTATTAATGCTAATATTAATAATGGTTCAGCTTCTAACAAAATTTGCATTATGCATTTTATCATACTCAACTACATCCATGGGGCATGGCATGCTGGCATCTGAACTACTAGAAATGTATAAACATTAAAAAGTGGGACTTTGGTGTCAGAGAAAATCTATTTTGAATTCTAGCTCTCTGATTGACTCACACTAGGATATTGTGCAAAATTACTCAACCTCTCTGAGCTTCACTATCCCCACCTGTAAAATGAGAACAATCATCTATCCACATGGCAGGTAAGAATTACATAAGACAAATTATGGAAAAGAGCCCAGGATCTGGCTTTTACTTAAAAGCTCAAATATAGTACATAGTTTTGCCATTACAATTATTATGTATATATTGTGTATTGTTGTTGTTGTTGTTTAGTTGCTAAGTCATGTCTGACTCTTTTGTGACCCCATGGACCATAGCCCACCATGCTCCTCTGTTCATAGGATTTCGAGGGTTGCCATTTCCTTCTCCAGGCAATCATCCTGACCCAGGAATTGAATCCATGTCTTTGCATTGGCAGGCGGGTTCTTTACCTCTGAACCACCAAGGAAGCCCATATATTATGTATAGTCCATTAAAATCATTATGTATTACTTGAATCCCTTTTGAATCTAACTTTCAACCATGTTTTAAAAGAGGGAAAATAATAATCTCTCTCTCTCTCTCTCTCTCTCTCTCTCTCTCTCTCTCTGTCACACACACACACACACACACACATCTATTCATTCAACAAAACTTAATGAACATCAGTTATGTTTGAGCACTGCTCTGGATGCTGTAGATAACAGCTATGAATCAAAGGGGCATAGCCTTGTTCCGTGCAGAAGTTTTAAACCTGGGTATGTATGTAAACAACTGTCATTTGTGTAATGTAAAATATATAACAAAAGCAGCTTCTGAGAAACTACTATATTGAATTATCAGTCAATTTCAACAACCAGGACTATTTATAAGCATTCATACTCCTGTAGAGATTAGGAATTTTTGTCTAACACTGAAATGGAATTTATATCTCAATATTTAACTGTTAATCTTAATCTTACTGCTATATAACACATAACAAAATATGTCATATTTCTTATATATATTATATATAACAGTAAGACTGAGTTAATATTAATCTAGAGTTAAACATATTATACATGATATTATATTATATATCACATATAAATATATAACACAAATAACATACATAACAAGTATGTGAAATATTAACACATGATGATATAAAGTATAATACATATTTATATATATATGATTGTCAATAAATTTAGTTCAAGTAAGCCCACAAAGAAATGATCCCTGACATTGCTCTACTACATTGATAACTTATGCCTCATGTTATCACTCTTTATGCATCGTAGCATGAAGCCTAGAACATGATCAGCATTGCAAATTCTGTTAAGTAAATGTAAGAAGTTTGTGCTGAAAAACAGCATGATGGTGCCTTAGCTTGATTTCCAGTATCCATCAGCATCCTCTTTTGTTTGAAAATGAATTGAGTTTTGATAAACTCTGAGCTTTCAAAATGGACATTCTAACATTAACATTTCCTACTGAAAACTTAAGGTTTAAATATATGCATGTTGGCTGGAGTCTGATATTTTCAGGTAATAAGTTATTTTCCAACTAACTCTACTTTGCCTGGATAACTTCTACCATGTTTGAGACAGGTGGGAGGGGGAAAAAGAGCCTTTTCCTAAGATTTTGCTGAGATGTGAAATGCTGAATAATCACAACACTAAATCAGAAAATTAACCAACCCATAATTTAGCATACACCCATCCTTTTTATTTTTACATCATTCTTTCTGGAAAAAAATACAGTATACAAATACTGAATAGCTTTTAAAAAATCTGTTGCAGTGAATTTTTTTTTTCCAAATGCTTATTATGTCATCTAAATTCTGATAATCTGTTGTAGGCTTTTAAACAACATGTCCAGTATCATGTACCTATACTAATATCACAGGCAGAAAATATTAACCATATCAAAAAAACTGTAGTGAAAAAAATATATATGATCATATTCAGTCAGCACAAATATTTTAAGTAACACATAGCAAGGATGTTATGAAATTCATCATCCATGGCTTTTCTCATACATATATTTGAAAATGGAATGGTACTGGTTGCCCTGGGAATTTGTGTCACGGTGTGTTATGTAGTTCATAACTTTCTGCTCTGCCACACTTTTCCACCTACAAAGAATTCTCTAATTGGATTGTCAGTCACTTATACATTACCTTCTGCCTACCTGGTAAATGACACATTCCCATTAACCATTTTTCTTCCTTATTTCTATTTTTGAATATTGACTGCCTTTGGCTCTCTCTCTCGCATGCATATGTATCCTTCCACTTATAGATTGCTTCTCTTATGTTAAAATAGAGCCTAAGACCTAACTGTGGAACACTTGACATTATTCAGTCAAGAATTGTTTAAAAGCAAGTAAATGGTATTATATATATATATGTATGTATACACACATAAATATATATGTATACAGTCCATGGGGTCACAAAAAGTCAAGCAACTGAACACACACACATATTTATGTATGTATATATATACACATGTATGAATTTTGCGGGGCCACACCACATGGCTTGTGGGTTCATAGTTCTTCAACAAGGAATGAACCCAGTCTCCCAGCCATGAGAGCAAGGAGTCTTAACCAATGGATTTTCATGGAATTTCCAATGAGATGTCATATTTAACAGGGCAAGCTGCTGCTGCTACTGCTAAGTCACTTCAGTCGTGCCCAATTCTGTGCGACCCCAGAGAGGGCAGCACAGCAGGCTCCCCCGTCCCTGGGATTCTCCAGGCAAGAACACTGAAGTGGGTTGCCATTTCCTTCTCCAATGCATGAAAGTGAAAAGTGAAAGTGAAGTCGCTCAGTCGTGTCCGACTCCTAGCGACCCCATGAACTGCAGCCTACCAGGCTCCTCCATCCATGGGATTTTCCAGGCAAGAGTACTGGAGTGGGGTGCCATTGCCTTCTCCGACAGGGCAAGCTAGCACTTAGCATTTTTGGAATCTCTATTAATAATAATAATTACATAATGTGATCGGTGCTGAAGCTTCAGTTTGATGCCTTGAGTTATTTCACTTTTAACTCTCTCTCTCTCTTATTTCACTGTGCTTTGCTTTACTATACTTTATAGATATTATATTTTTTACAAATTGAAGGTTTCTGGCAACTCTTTATCATGCAAGTCTACTGGGGCCATTTTTCCAATAGCATTATTGGTCTCCCGCATTGCAGGCAGACGCTTTATCCTCTGAGCCACTAGGGAAGCCCATTTTTTAATTAAGGCATATATATTGTCTTTTTAGACAGAATACTATTGTGTACCAATAGACCACAGTATACTGTAAACATAACTTTCATATGCACTAGGAAATTTAAAAATTCATGTGTCTTGCTTTATCATAACACTCACTTTATTGCAGTGGTCTAGAACAAACATCACAGTATCTCCGAGATCTGCCTATATATCTAATAACATAAGATAGATTTACAGAATCGTGAAGGAAACATTAACAAGTGTAGTTATAATGTCGTCTTAATTTCCGCTGTGTAGCAAAGTGATTCCATTATACATATATATGTGTATTTTTCATATTCCTTTCCATTATGGTTTATCACAGGATATTGATTATAGTTCCTGTGCTATGTAGTAGGACCTTGTTGCTTATCCATCCTGTATATAGTAGTTTGCATCTGCTAATCCCAAATTTTCTCCTCTGATACTTAGATTTGCAGCTTATACTGCATCCACGTTGGAGCTAAAGAAGAAATAATGCAAACATTTAAGCATACACAAAAGGAATTATTCCTTTAAAAAAGCAGCAGTAGAAATTCTTTCCAAGTACTTGGAAACAAGAAAAAAAAATCCACGACCATAAATATTGCATGGAACAATGACAAGAAAAAGAGCATAACGGAAAAGTCATTCTCAAAAAAAGATCTTTCTCTTAAAGCAAAAGTCAAAACTAAATTTTGATACATGGTCATATAGCTGCACTTAATGAATAGATCGTTGCCCTGTTTTCATGATTCACTTTAGTTTTCAAAATTTCAAGACATGTGCATATTTTTCCTCATACATTTTAGTCACATAATATGGCTCCAGCAAAGAGATGGCACAGCCACAAATCCTTCACTGAAGAATACTTGCCCTTTTTTTCAAAAAGTCTTTATATTTCAGGTTTGCTCAAGGAGCTTGATAGGTAATGATCATTCAAAAGCCAGCAGATTATAATTTAAAAATTCTAAAGATCAACATGATGATATATGCAAAGTAGTTGGCATCTTCCACAACTTTCGTAACAGTGGATTAATAAACTCAAATCAGTCAGTTCAGTTTCTCAGTCATGTCTGACTCTTTGCAATCCCATGGACTGCAGCACGCCTGGCCTCCCTGTCCATCACCAACTCCCAGAGTTTACTCATACTCATGTCCATTGAGTTGGTGATGCCATCCAAACATCTCATCCTCTGCCTTCAATCTTTCCCAGCATCAGGATCTACACCAATGAGTCAATATTTTGCATCTGCTGGCCAAAATACTGGAGTCTCAGCTTCAGCATCAGTCTTTCCAATGAATATCCAGGACTGATTTCCTTTAGGATGGACTGGTTGGATCTCCTCGCTCTCCAAGGGACTCTCAAGAGTCTTCTACAACACCACAGTTTAAAAAGCATCAATTCTTCAGCACTCAGCTTTCTTTATATTGCAAATCTGACATCCATACATGACTACTGGAAAAACCATAGCTTTGAATAGACAGACATTTGTTGGCATACTAATGGCTCTGCTTTTTAATATGCTATCTAGGTTGGTCATAACTTTTCTTCCAAGGAGTAAGCGTCTTTTAATTTCATGGCTGCAATCACCATCTGGTCACCATCTGCAGTGATTTCAGAGTTCAAAAAAATAAAGTGTCACTCTTTCCACCATTTCCCCATCTATTTGCCATGAAGTGATGGGACCAGATGCCATGACCTTAGTTTTCTGAATGTTGAGTTTATGCCAACTTTTTCACTCTCCTCTTTGTGAAAGCACTTTCATCAAGAGAATCTTCAGTTCTTCTTGGCTTTCTGCCATAAGGGTGGTATCATTTGCATATCTGAGGTTATTAATACTTCTCCTGGCAATCTTGATTCCAACTTGTGCTTCATCCAGTCCAGCATTCTCATGATGTACTCTGCATATAAGTTACATAAGCGGGGTGACAATATACAGCCTTGACATACTCCTTTCTCAATTTGGAACCAGTCTGTTGTTCCATGGCCCATTCTAACTATTGCTTCCTGACCTGAATACAGATTTCTCAAGAGACAGGTCAGTTGGCCTGTTATTCCCATCTCTTTCAGAATTTTCCACAGTATGTCATGATCCACACAGTCAAAGGCTTTGGCATAGTCAATAAAGCAGAAATAGACATTTTTCTGGAATTATCTTGCCTTTTCAATGATTCACCAGATGTTTGCAATTTGATCTCTGGTTCCTCTGCTTTTTCTAAAACCAGCTTGAACATCTGGAAGTTCATGGATCACATACTGTTGAAACCTGGTTTGGAGAATTTTGAGCATTACTTTACTAGTATGTGAGATGAGTGCAATTGTGCAGTAGTTTGAGCATTTTTTGGCATTGCGTTTCTTTGGCATTGGAATGAAAATGGACCTTTTCCAGTCCTGTAGCCACTGATGAGCTTTCCAAATTTGTTGGCATATTGAGTGCAGCACTTTCACAGCATCATCTTTTAGGATTTGAAATAGCTCTACTGGAATTTCATCTCCTCCACTAGCTTTGTTCATAGTGATGCTTCCTAAGGCCCATTAGACTTTGCATTCCAGGATGTCTGGCTCTAGGTGAGTGATCACACCATCGTGTTTATCTGTATTGTGATGATATTTTTTGTATAGTTCTTCTTTGTATTCTTGCCACCTCTTCTTAATATCTTCTGCTTCTGTTAGGTCGATACCACTTCTGTCCTTTATTGTGCCCATATTTGCATGAAATGTTCCCTTGGTATCTCTGATTTTCTTGATGAGATCTCTAGTCTTTCCCATTCTATTGTTTTCCTCTATTTCTTTGCACTGATCACTAAGGAAGGCTTTCTTATCTCACCTTGCTCTTCTTTGGAATTCTGCATTCAAATGGGTATATCATTCCTTTTCTCCTTTGCCTTTAACTTCTCTTCTTTTCACAGCTATTTGTAAGGCCTCCTCTGACATCCATTTTGCCTTTTTGCATTTCTTTTCCATGGGGATAATCTTGATCCTTGTCTCCTGTACAGTGTCACAAACTTCCGTCCATAGTTCATCAGGCACTCTGCCTATCAGATCGAATCCCTTGAATATATTTGTCACTTCCACTGTATAATCATAAGGGGTTTGATTTAGGTCATACCTGAATGGTCTAGTGGTCTTCCCTACTTTCTTCAATTTAAGTCTGAATTTGGCAATAAGGAGTTAATGATATGAGCCATAGTCAACTCTGGTCTTGTTTTTGCTGACTGTATAGAGCTTCTCCATCTTTGGCTGCAAAAATGCAATCAATCTGATTTCAGTATTGAATATCTGTTGATGTGTGCAGAGTCCTCTTGTGTTGTTGGAAGAGGGTGTTTGCTACAACCAGTGTGTTCTTTTGGCAAAACTCTATTAGCCTTTGTCCTGCTCCATTCTGTACTCCAAGGCCAAATTTGCCTGTTAGTCCAGGTGTTTCTTTTTTTTTAATTTTATTTTATTTTTTAACTTTAAAATATTGTATTGGTTTTGCCATATATCAACATGAATCCACCACAGGTATACACGTGTTCCCCATCCTGAGCCCTCCTCCCTCCTGTTTCTTGACTTCCTACTTATGCATTCCAGTCCCCTATAATAAAAGTACATCTTTTGGGGGTGTTAATTCTAGAAGGTCTGTAGGTCTTCAAAGAACCATTCAACTTCAGCTTCTTCAGCATACTGGTTGGGGCATAGACTTGGATTACTGTGATATTGAATGATTTGCCTCAGAAACAAACAGAGATCATTCTGTCATTTTTGAGATTGCATCCAAGTACTGCATTTCAGACTCTTCTGTTGACTATGATGGCTACTCCACTTCTTCTAAGGGATTCTTGCCCACAGTAGTAGATATAATGGTCATCAGAGTTAAATTCACCCATTCCAGTTCATTTTAGTTCGCTGATTTCTAGAATGTTGACCTTCACTCTTGCCATCTCCTGTTTGACCACTTCCAATTTGCCTTGATTCATGGACCTAACATTCCAGGTTCCTATGTAGTAATGCTCTTTACAGCATCGTACTTTGTTTTTGTCACCAGTCACATCCACAACTTGATGTTGTTTTTGGTTTGGCTCCATCTCTTCATTCTTTCTGGAGTTATTTCTACACTGATCTCCAGTAGCATGTTGCGCACCTACTGAACTGGGGAGTTCATCTTTCACTGTCCTATCTTTTTGCCTTTTCATACTGTTCATGGGGTTCTCAAGGCAAGAATACTGAAGTGGTTTTCCATTCCCTTCTCCAGCGGACCACATTTTGTCAGAACTCTCCACCATGACTCATCTGTCTTGGGTGGCCCTACAGGACATGGCTTATAGTTTCATTGAGTTAGACAAGCCTGTGTTCCATGTGATCAGATTGGTCAGTTTTCTGTGATTGTGGTTTTCAGTCTGTCTGCCCTCTGATAGAGAAGGATAAGAGGCTTATGGAAGCTTCCTGATGGGATAGACTGACTGAGGGGGAAACTGGGTCTTGTTCTGATGGGCAGGGCCAGGCTCAGTAAATCTTTAATCCAAGGATATCAAAATTTTGGTTTTTGTAAGGTAATAAACCATTTGTTAATAAAGGTGAGTATGACTTTAATAAAGATGAAAGAATAGTACTAGCTTTTTCTTACTCTGACTTTAAAAGTCAGAACTAAAAAAGACTAAAAAAGCCTTCCAAGAATGACTATGAAAAGGAGCAGGAGGGACTCCATTTCCAATCGAGAGATCATAATATCAAAATGGTATTATTTCTAGGTAACTATGCTCAAAATGATTATGTAAGAAGACAGAGAAACTAAAGACTATCCCCTTTGTTTCACTGTTTAACTTTATGAACTCCTTCAGAAATACGGCAGCATAAATAATTATTATTTTCTTCTGTTGTTCCTTCTACTCAAAATAGTGTTCTATAGAAACTGCAGAATCTACATTAAAGGACAAGAATTGAAAAATAAAATAAACAATCCTGTCCCCCTCAAACAAGATGCTGTTTTTAAGCAATAGTAAAGCACACAACTATCAGGCAAATTATATACAATCAATGTGTGTATGTGCCTATATACACATTATTTTTTTAATGGTCCTCCTTCATTAGGGCTTCCCTGGTGGCTCAGATAGTAAAGAATCTGCCTGCAATGTGGGAGACCCAGGTTCGATCCCTGGGTCAGGAGGATTCCCTAGAGAAGAGAATGGCAGCCCACTCCAGTATTCTTGCCTGGAGAATTCCATGGACAAAGGAGCCTGGGGGGTTACAATCCCTCACGGGGCCACAAAGAATCAGATACAGCTGAGCAACTAACACAATCCTTCATTAGCCTGTAGAAAGCAAATACTAGGAGTTAGTTTGCATAATAAAAAGTTTTTCAAAATATGCTATATATTAAAATATTTTAATGCTTCTGAGTTCTTTATTGCCTTCTCCGAAAGAGAACTAATCTGAATCAATTCCCTCAAATGAAATCAATCTCCCTCCTTTCCTCCCTTGTTGTACCAGTCAGGGTTCTCCAGAGAAACAGAACTAACAGGATATATGTAGATTATATATAAAAGGTTTGGAGAAGGCAATGGCACCCCACTCCATTACTCTTGCCTGGAAAATCCCGTGGACGGAGGAGCCTGGTAGGCTGAAGTCCATGTGGTCGCCAAGAGTCAGACACGACTAAGCGACTTCACTTTCACTTTTCACTTTCATGCATTGGAGAAGGAAATGGCAACCCACTCCAGTATCCGTGCCTGGAGAATCCCAGGGATGGGGGAGCCTGGTGGGCTTCCATCTATAGGGTCGCATAGAGTTGATATATATAATTCCTATTTATTAACAGAAATTAACTTGCATGGTTATGGAGGAAGGGAATTCATGATCTGCCATCTGCAAACTACAGAACCAGGAAGTTCAGTCATGCAATCCAATCTGAGCCCAGAGGCCTGACATTGGGGAGGCTGATACACTGTCAGATACAAGTCTGAAAGTCTGAGAGCCAGCAGCACAGATGTCTAAGGGAGGAGAAAATAAATGTCAGACAGAAAATGAATTTGCCCTTACCCTGCATTTTTGCTTTTCTTCAGTCCCTCCATAAATTGCATGGTCCCCACCCACAATGGCAAGGGCTATCTGCTGGAATTAGTTCAGGAATTCTGGTGTTAATCTTTTTGGAAACATCTGCACAGACACACCCAGAAATAATGACTTAACTTTTGGGGCATCCCATAGTCCAGTCACACTGAAGCATAAAATTCAGCATCACACTTGTAGATCAAGATTAATTTTTGGAAATGTAGGTTCCACCAAAATTCGACCATTTACCAGAATAAATGGCTTATGATTTGGATATGTTAGAAATGACTTGATTTTTTAAATTATTATTAAAATGAATGACGTGCCTAGATAGAATGGTGTCTGAAAGACAGAACATCCTTGACTACTATTCTCTGCCTACTTCATCATGGAGACACCCTCAGGACTCACAGTAATTATGTAGTCCAAAATTTTCCTGGTCAATTTTCTGTTATACCAGGAACAAAGGATACTCAATCTGAATGTTTTGGATATTATTGCTAATCTAAGCTGCATACTTATCAATGTAACTTTAAAAATGATCCATTTCTCTTAATGCTTTAAATAAAACTTTTGCCCAGCAATAATAAGCGCAGGCTATCATCAGTAATTCATTTAATTGTTTTACCTCTTATCAGTAAGAACAGAACCAAGTAGTTGTGTTAATTTAGAAGCTGGGAAGAATTTCAGACTATGGGGAAAACTAGGATATATTATTGAATATCTCTCTTGTTAGTTTTTTTATTTTCAGTAAAAAAAAAGACTGGGTGATAATATTTTTAGAATCAGTCTTAGACTTTAGTTTTAACTTTTACCAGCACTCTCACACTTAACTGAATTATTAGTGATCTCAAATGCTTCAACTCAGAAAAAGTTTTTCAGTTAAGCCAAATCAACTTCATCTCTATTTGAGATGAGAAGATTGTGAAATTTGGCCAATAAAGAGTTAAATATCTGTAGCAGATCTTTTTTCTGAGATCTCTTCTTGTAAAGATTTAAGGGTTCTCTGAGAGCGAGTAATGACCTCCAATCCCCTCTCTATCTCTTTACTGCTTCCCTTTCGTATCTTTGATATAAGCAAAATAAAAGGAAATGACAGGCTTTCAAGCTATTGTCTTATGACTTTTATACAAGTTCTACATTTCAGAATTTTTAAGTGATCTCATGTATCGCAGTGCCATGGAATTTCAAATCCGAGCCTCTGCCTCTCAGAAGGTAAGGCCAGTCTTTCTCTTTCTGTTTTTTCCCCCTTATTTTCCCCCATGCCGTTGTTAATCAGGCTGCTACCCAGTTACAGTGTGTTCTTTCAATATCTTTACTCTAGCTCCTTCCAGTGGTAAATCTGTGCTGCAGACAGCAGATCTGGGATCATTTTGATGTGTCAGGCATGCAACAGTGAGTAAAGATGATCCCTACACTTTACTCAGCTTCTCTTGCTAGTGATATAAAGCTGAAGTGAAATTCTAGTGGAGCCTGAATCTAGAACTCATGTTTATTCAAAACATGTGAAGGTACTTGAGAGTTTTCCAGGTGGCTCAGTGGTAAAGAATCCACTGCAAGAGATGCAGGAGATGCAGTTTCGATCCCTGGGTCGGGAAGATCTCCTTGAGGAGGAAACAGCAACCCACTCCAGTATTCTTGCCTGGAGAATCCCATGGACAGAGGGGTGTGGTGGGCTGCAGTCCATGGAGTCATGAAGAGTCAGACACGACTGAGCAACTGAGCATGACACACACACACACACACACACACACACACACACACACACACACACACACAAAGCTACTTGGTTCACTGGGTGTGGAACTTCTCACAGTGTCCAGTGTAAGAATTTCTGAGTGGAGTGGATGAAAATTTCCAAACCTCGGCAAAAATCCAGCACCGCAATTACATAAAGCAAATGATATACACATTTCCACAAACTGAAAGTTCCTTTGGGCTCCAGGGAAAAGTGTGCTCAGTAATAATGGCAGCAGGTGTTTTTACTAATGATCTTTTAATGGCATTTTTGATGGTTTTAATTAAACCCCAAATATTTCTGTTGGAAAAATAAAGGACAAATGGTTTCTAAGGAAAAATAAATAGTGTTTTTACGGATGCATTTTAAAAACAGGGACAGGAAGCTGCATGCTGTTTCATTAAGGAGAGCAAGTGATGCCTTAGTAAAGTCCAACTGGAAGCTTAATAATTGAGAAGTTAAACCATTATGATAAGAGTTGGGAAATATTGTCATTGGGGAAAAGTTTAAAAGATTTACTAAATCAAGAATATCAGGGACTTCCCTGGCAGTCCAGGGATTAAGAGTTCGCCTTCTAATACAAGGGGTGTGTGGGTTTGATCCCTGGTTGGGGAGCTAAGATCCCACTTGTCTTGTGACCCAAAAACCAAAACACAAAAATAGAAACCATACTGAAACAAATTCAATACAGATGTTAAAAATGGTCCACATCAAAAAAAATCTCAAAAAAAAAAAAAAGAATAACATATCCTGCCCCTAAATCAATAAGAAACACAATATGCATGTTTATCAGACTAAAATTTTTTGTTAAATACATGTAAATATGTGAAAATGTCAAGGCCTGTTGTCAATTATCTAAAGGATCAAGATCTCAGGCAAACCCAATTTATTCTACTGTGACACTGAATTCACAGTAGCTTTGGATGAACAAGGAGCTTCACACCAGCATCTTTTGCTTGGCAAGCCAGACTAAACTTAGTTCAGGACTAGAGATGTTCTGGCCTAGAATCAAGGACACAAGCAGGTAATTAATGATGTTTGATATTTAGCCTATAGTGCCACAAAGTCTCACTGAGGATTATATGGAGCAACATGCAATAAGATACCAAAATCTCTCCAACCCAACACATTGATAGAAACAAACATCCCAGGGTGAAAGAAAGGTCCTGGATTAATTTTTCCAGTCTCCCCACAAAATGTCCTCTCCACTCTCCACTCTCCACTGGGCATGGTTTCATGGCTTACTGGAGAACTGGTGAAATAAGCCCTGTCCACGCATCCTTTGTGAAAGTCTTTCAAGCAATACTGAGCTTGGATCAAGCCATTATCTTGTGCCAGTAACAGACTGTGTGAGGTTCTGTTAACCTGTGGCCCCCACCTTCCTTTGCGACACTCCAGGACCAGCCCACAGAAGTGCTATTGCCGTAAGAGAGGGCCTTCGTGGCCATCAAAATGGTTAATGCTTCTGAATTTTAATCAATGTTAATTTAGATTAACCTTTATAAGAAATAACAATAGGCAAATGTTTAGAGGTGGAGGGTGGATTTGTGTTTGCCAGGAGCCTGGAAAAGGGAGGCTTGAGGGTAACTATTTACTGGGTATAGGGTTTCCATCTGGGAAGACAAAAGCGTTCTGGAACTGGATAGTGGTGATGATTTCACAACACTGTGAATGTATTTAATGTCAATGAAACGCACGCTTTAAAATGGTTAAAATGATGAGTTGTGTATTATGTTTATCTTACCACAACTTACAAAGACAGTGTGGCTTTCTGGGGGCATATACTGAATCAAAGCTTAGCCTATAACATTTTATTATATTTAATGACAAATATTACCATAAAACCTCAAGCCGAGAGAGTAGTTGTACTATTCCTCTCTTTTTATTTCTTTGGGATTTCATGGCTTTTTTCTTGCTTCAACCTAACAAATATTTTTTGAACAACTTTGGTTCCGGTCACTGGTTTGTTCATCTTTACCACAGACCTGGAAGAGTTCCAAGGTATATTTAAAGAGGATATAGATCCTAGGTCAAGATGGATACCAAGAGAATCTCATGATTCACCCACAAGGTAATAATACCATCTTATAATTACCACAAATGCTGGCATCCTTACTCTGTTTTGTCATTAAAGATATTTGACCATGGGTGTGTTGATGCTCAGGTGATATTGTTTTATACCAGGTGTAGAATTGACAAATCAAACTACACTCAGAGTTCAAAGAGAAGGCCTTGCCAATCTGAATCTTATTGAACATCAGAACATTTCTACTTTGTTGGAAGGTGCTGCTTTTCCAGATGTTCAAGAAAGAGTCACCCCATAATTCTTCATGCAAATAGACGAATATGGCATCCTCCCTAGATGACACGACAGAATTATCACAATGCTATTTATATTTGGATTTGAATTTTGATTTTTTTCTTTGCTGTCACTGCACACTTGCTTTCAATGGTAAATGTGATTTATCTTCTCCAATCAGTGATCTGACTGGCATGTTGAACCAGTCAGATTTAAAGTTAACTTAAGGCAGTTCTATTCCCAATTTTTTGAGGAATCTCCATACTGTTCTCCATAGTGGCTGTACTAGTTTGCATTCCCACCAACAGTGTAAGAGGGTTCCCTTTTCTCCGCACCCTCTCCAGCATTTATTGCTTGTGGACTTTTGGATCGTAGCCATTCTGACTGGCGTGAAATGGTACCTCATAGTGGTTTTGATTTGCATTTCTCTGATAATGAGTGATGTTGAGCATCTTTTCATGTGTTTGTTAGCCATCTGTATGTCTTCTTTGGAGAAATGTCTATTTGGTTCTTTGGCCCATTTTTTGATTGGGTCGTTTATTTTTCTGGAATTGAGCTGTAGAAGTTGCTTGTATATTTTTGAGATTAGTTGTTTGTCTGTTGCTTCATTTGCTATTATTTTCTCCCATTCTGAAGGCTGTCTTTTCACCTTGATCCAGCAATCCCACTGCTGGGCATACACACTGAGAAAACCAGAATTGAAAGAGACACGTGTACCCCAATGTTCATAGCAGCACTGTTTACAATAGCCAGAACGTGGAAGCAACCTAGATGTCCATCCACAGATGAATGGATAAGAAAGCTGTGGTACATATACACAATGGAGTATTACTCAGCCATTAAAAAGAATACATTTGAATCAGTTCTAAGGAGGTGGATGGAACTGGAGCCTATTATACAGAGTGAAGTAAGCCAGAAACAAAAACACAAATACAGTATACTAACGCATATATATGGAATTTAGAAAGATGGTAAAAATAACCCTACTTACGAGACAGCAAAAGAGACACTGATGTATAGAACAGACTTTTGGACTCTGGGACTGGGAGAGGGCAGGATGATTTGGGAGAATAGCATTGAAATATGTATAATATCATATCTGAAACGAGTCGTCAGTCCAGGTACGATGCCTGATAACAGATGCCTGGGGCTGGAGCACTGGGACGACCTGGAGGGATGGTGTGGGGAGGGGGGAGGGAGGAGGGTTCAGGATGGGGAACACGTGTATACTGGTGGCGGATCCATCTCAATGTATAGTAAAAGCAATACAATATTGTAAAGTTAAGCAAAATTAAAAAAAATAAAAAATAAAGTTAACTTAAGACAGGTCATATAACCTTAGAAGTAGAAGGGCGCTTGAGAATAATTTAATTTGACCTCTTTGTTTATATATAAAACTAAAGTCCAGATATATGTATTTTCATTCATTATTTATAGAGTGACTATACTTTCTGACTCAGACCTGTTGTCTCAGTATGATTAATAATAATATCTCCTTTAATTTTCAAAGATCTCCTAGACTACAAGATAAATTAGAAGTTTATCCAGTCTATATCTCTTTTGGTATTGGAGCTCCCTTACATAAAGCTATAGAAACTCAGACCATGTATTCATGAAAATTGCACAGATATACATACATATAACATTCAAGTAGAATGTAACAGCATCTTCAAATTGAGAGCCTCTGATATAAATATCAGAACCAATAAAACTGCTAATCTAGTCCTATCACTTCTCATATAGCTAGGTGAGTAATGTTGCCTACTAAATCGCCACACTCCAATGAGACAGGTTTTAACTGCACCTGTCAGACAGGAGGCTAGCTAAGACCTACCATGATATGAGCAGTAGAATCAGGACTCAAGACTCTGGCCTCATAATCCACTGACCTTTCTACCATAAGAGATGTAGAATGTAGCATCTCACAGACTTCCAGTTTATATCCTGTTTGACAGTGACTAGCTGTGTGACCTCAGGCAAGTTGATCAACTCACTTTGCCTCATTATTTTAGTTTGTAAAATGGAAGTGACAGTAGAAGTACTTACCTCTTCTTAATTTGTGAGAATTAAATAAAATAATATACCAGCAATTTTTGTGAGACTACCAGAATATAGTAATTCCTAAATAAATGTAAAATATTATTACTAAGCAACACTGCTTCTGTGCAGTTACACAAACATGACTAAGGGAACCCTTAAGTAGACTATTACACAATCCAAAACCCAAGAGTTCAGAAATAATCGAGAATATAACAAAAGAGGAAACTAACCCAGTACACAAATATTCTCAAAATATTTTATCCTATAAGAATCATGATACACATGAGAGATAGTAGAGAGGAGACTGAAGAACGTGAAACTATAAATATGTTTCTAGCTAGGTTCAGAACAATGGAGTATTACTCAGCCATTAAAAAGAATACATTTGAATCAGTTCTAATGAGGTGGATGGAACTGGAGCCTATTATACAGAGTGAAGTAAGCCAGAAAGAAAAACACCAATACAGTATACTAACGCATATATATGGAATTTAGAAAGATGGTAACAATAACCTTGTTTATGAGACAGCAAAAGAGACACTGATGTATAGAACAGTCTTTTGGACTCTGGGAGAGGGAGAGGGTGGGATGCTTTGGGAGAAGAGCATTGAAATATGTATAATATATCTGAAATGAGTCGCCAGTCCAGGTACGATGCCCGATAAGGGATGCCTGGGGCTGGTGCACTGGGTCGACCCAGAGGGATGGTATGGGGAGGGAGGAGGGTTCAGGATGGGGAACACATGTACACTTGTGGCAGATTCATTTTGATGTATGGCAAAAGCAATACAATATTGTAAAGTCAAGCAAAATAAAATTTAAAAAAAAAGAAAGGAAAATTTCACAGAGGAGTTTTAGAAAAACATATGAAACAAAATATCTTACCATACATATACTATTATAGTGCCATTTTTCCTACAAAAACCATCAGTAACTTCAGTGAACTATCAATATTCAAAATTCAAAATGCAGTTTCCTCTTTTCTTCCTAAAGTCATCACCCATCATGTAGGGGCACATTGCACTTATATCTTATTCTACAGATTTCATTCATTTCAAGGTACAACCTTGGAGGTGAGCAACCATGACTCGAAGTATTCACTGGCAGCAGTTTACTTGCTGCTGCTGCTGCTGCTACGACGCTTTAGTCGTGTCCGACTCTGTGCGATCCCAGAGACGGCAGCCCACCAGGCTCCCCCGTCCCTGGGATTCTCCAGGCAAGAACACTGGTGTGGGTTGCCATTTCCTTCTCCAACGCATGAAAGTGAAAAGTGAAAGTGAAGTAGCTCAGTCATGTCCGACTCTAGCAACCCCATGGACTGCAGCCTACCAGGCTCCTCTGTCCATGGGATTTTCCAGGCAAGAGTACTGGGGGCCCATGCTGGAGTGGGGTCGCACCGGTGCAGCCTGGCTTTTTGGGGGGGTTGCCTTCTCCGGCAGTTTACTTGGCTACAAATAATGAACTAACACATTTTTCACCAGAGCTAATTCTCTATCTAAATATAAGACCAGCTTCCTTGTCACAGTCACAGAAAGGATACAGAACGGAAAGAAATGAGGTGATATTCTGGTCAAATTAAGCCCTTATATATTCATACAAGTCTTCATTTTCTTCAGACTCCAAAATGTGACTTTGAATTTTTTCTTCTCAGTTGGGACTCTTATTTGCAACAACACATGCTGAAATTTAAATTGCTTGGGCTAAAAAGAGGCTTTATTGGTAGATACAATGACTTTGAAGAAACTAGGAAGTGATATCTTTTCATATGTTATTTCTACCTCTCTCCTGCACTTGCTTTATTCTTCTCTGAAATTTTTTTCTCCTCAAATTATGTAGTACAATACCAAAACATCTCCCTAATTCCTATTTCATATTATACTTTCCTCAAAATGAATTCCTTAAAAAGAAAAATTTACTAGTGTTGTGCTAAGTCACTTCAGTCATATCTGACTGTTTTCAACACCATGGACTGTAGCCCGCCAGGCTCTTCTGTCCATGGGATTCTCCAGACAAGAACATTGGAGTGTGTTGCACAAGAGACATCAAATCCGTGTCTCTTATGCCTCCTGCATTGGCAGATGGATTCTTTACCACTAGTGACACCTGGAAAGCCTTTACTAATGCTGGCACTCACAATGAATAAGTAGATGGAGAAAACAGAGAGAGAGAGTTTCCAGAAAAACAGAATTAAACAATTTTTTTAAATTTGCTTCTACTAAGAATTTATTTGAAATGCTTTATTTCATACACAATTGATCACAATAGTTGACTCCATGTCTAAGAGTTAATTACAACTTTCTCTTCTTTGAAATCTTTTTGCACCTGATAGAAAACCTCTTTATTTCGTTTCACTCTGTCTCATTCATAGGAAGTCAAGTATTACTAAAGAAAATTGTACAAATTGTAAACAGTTGTTCAAAATGAGGAATACAAGTGATTACACACAAATTAAAGCAGCAAGTCAAGTGAGCTGAACACTTGAATAACTTTGTTAAAAAAAAAAATTTTTAAAAAAAGGCTATTAGTCCCTGGAGAAAGGCTTATCTTAAAAAGGGGTGATGAGGAAAGGCATTTGTGAGATCCTGAGAATTTTGCACACTTATTCTTGCTCTTTGTTTCTCAAATCCTTTAATGATTATGGTGACCCAGCAAGCAAGATTAAAAATAAAATTTGAAATAAGAAGATGCATCTTTGAAGATAGTGTTCCAATAATGGTTAGTGTTTCCTAGAATCCACATTAAACAGACTACTATATAACACCAATTCATCCAAGAGTTTTATTCTCCTCATGTGTGGGGAGAAGAATAAGCTAAGTCCCTAAGACTAGTTCCTGCCAGAACAGAGAAAGGAGCAAAGCACCAGCAGAGGACATGCAAGAATGATCACTTTGGTCTTGGAGTGGTGAGGGGGTCTTCACAGAAAAGGTCATGATGTGCAGGCAGTTGCTTGGAATAGAAAGTTTCTAAGAAAACAAGACAGTAAGATTCAATCACGTAGGGAGAATACCAAAAAGGTCTGAAAGGACTTGACCTGCTCGAGAAAAGTCTATTCAGTTGAAACTGGCAGGGTCCAGTGTATAAACAGGATAGTAACCTGTGAAGAAGGCTGAGCGCCGAAGAATTGATGCTTTTGAACTGTGGTGTTGGAGAAGACTCTTGAGAGTCCCTTGGACTGCAAGGAGATCCAACCAGTCCACTCTGAAGGAGATCAGCCCTGGGATTTCTTTGGAAGGAATGATGCTAAAGCTGAAACTCCAGTATTTTGGCCACCTCATGCGAAGAGTTGACTCATTGGAGAAGACTCTGATGCTGGGAGGGATTGGGGGCAGGAGGAGAAGGGGACGACAGAGGATGAGATGGCTGGATGGCATCACTGACTCAATGGATGTGAGTCTGAGTGACCTCCAGGAGTCGGTGATGGACAGGGAGGCCTGGCGTGCTGCAGTTCATGGGGTCGCAAAGAGCCGGACACGACTGAGCGACTGATCTGATCTGATCTGAACCAAAGATAAATAAAGGAAATTTTTTAAAACTTGCTCATATTTCATTATGAATTTACAAATATTCATATGGTGCCTCTTCTTAAAAATACAAGAGTGAAGAAGGCTCAACTCACAATATGGTAGAAGAACAAAAGATGCACATTAAATAGCGATTGCCCAGTGAGTTTCCATTGGCAGTAGAGAAGGATACCACAATCTACCAGGTCACAGTGAAAAAGGTAAAATGGTAAACCAAGTGACCTGGATCTGACCTGCAAGTAGTAGTTTGCCGATTCCTGGGCTAGAAAATCACTGTTTTAATTTTTATCTTAGGTATGACACATCACTTATATACACTCACACATACAATTGTATGTGTATGTTTCAAATGGAGGTTATATATAATTCTAAAATTTACATTAATAAGGAAAATATTATTAGCAGCATTTCAATTTTGTGAACACCTACAGAAACTATGGAAAATATGACAAAGTTAGTGCCTTTGCGAACTGCCAGTTTAAATAAAACAAAAACAGATGATCTTGTCTTTTTGTTTCTTGTATTCTCACAGTAAAAGCTTCATTTTAAAAAAAAACATAAATTTATTCTTAACCAAGTAGTTAAATAAATACCTGCAAGATAGTCAGCTGTTTCCTTCAGGAAGAATTAGATGAATAGTAAAAGACCTTTTAGAACTAACACCCAAATAAGATGTCCTTTTCATTATAGGAGACTGGAATGCAAAAGTAGGAAATCAAGAAATACCTGGAATAATAGTCAAATTTAAGCTTGCAATAAATAGAATGAAGCAGGGCAAAGGCTAATAGAGTTTTGCCAAAAGAACACACTGGTCATAACAAACACCCTCTTTCAACAACACGAGAGAAGGCCACATATGAACATCACTGGATGGTCAATATCAAAATCAGATTGATTATATTCTTTGCAGCCAAAGATGGAGAAGCTCTATACAGTCAGCAAAAACAAGACTGCGAGCTGACTGTGGCTCAGATCATGAACTCCTTGTTGCCAAATTCAGACTTAAATTGAAGAAAGTAGGGAAAACCACTAGACCATTCAGGTATGACCTAAATCAAATCCCTTATGATTATACAGTGGAAGTGACAAATAGATTCAAGGGATTTGATCTGGTAGACAGAGTGCCTGAAGAACTATGGACGAAGGTTTGTGACATTGTACAGGAGGCAGTGATTAAGACCATCCCCAAGAAAAAGAAATGCAAAAAGGCAAAATGGTTGTCTGAGGAGGCCTTACAAATAGCTGTGAAAAGAAGTGAAAAGCAAAGGAGAAAAGGAAAGATATAACCGTTTGAATTCAGAGTTCTAAAGAATAGCAAAGAGAGAGAAGAAAGCCTTCCTCAGTGCACCAGCCCTGAGAGCCCTGTCTCGTACACTGAACCTGGAATGGCAATCTGTTTCACATATGGTAATATACATGTTTCAATTCTATCTCTCAAATCATCCCACCCTCGCCTTCTCCCACAGAGTCCAAAAGTCTGTCCTTTACATCTGTGTCTCTTTTGCTGTCATGCATACAGGGTCATCATTACACTCAGGGCCAGTACACTGGGACGACCATGAGAGATGGGATGGGAAGGGAGGAGGAAGGGGGTTCAGGATGGGGGAGACATGTACACCCAGGGCTGATTCATGTCAATGTATGGCAAAAACCACTACAATAATTAGCCTTCAGTTAAAATAATTACTTTACCAAAAAAAAAAAAAAAGACTTCTTAAGTTATCAATGCAAAGAAATAGAGGAAAACCACAGAATGGGAAAGACTAGGGATCTCTTCAAGAAAATTAGAGATACCAAGGGAACATTTCATACAAAGATGGGCTTGATAAAGGACAGAAATGGTATGAACCTAACTTGGCAGCAACAGAAGCAGAAGACATTAAGAAGAGATGGCAAGAATACACAGAAGAACTGTACAAAAAAGAGCTTCATGACCCAGATAAACACGATGGTGTGATCACTGACCTAGAACCAGACATCCTGGAATGTGAAGTCAAGTGGGCCAGAGAAAGCATCACTACGAACAAAGCCAGTGGAAGTGATGGAATTCCAGTTGAGCAATTTCAAATCCTGAAAGATGATGCTGTGAAAGTGCTGCACTCAGTATGCCAACAAATTTGGAAAACTCAGCAGTGGCCACAGGGCTGGAAAAGGTCAGTTTTCATTCCAATCCCAAAGAAAGCAATGCCAAAGAATGCTCAAACTACCGCACAATGGCACTCATCTCACACTCTAGTAAAGTAATGCTTAAAATTCTCCAAGCCAGGCTTCAGCAGTACGTGAACTGTGAACTTCCAGATGTTCAAGCTACTTTTAGAAAAGGCAGAGGAACCAGAGATCAAATTGCCAACATTCGCTAGATCATTGAAAAAGCAAGAGAGTTCCAGAAAAACATCTATTTCTGCTTTATAGACTACGCCAAGGCCTTTGTCTGTGTGGATCACAAAAAACTGTGGAAAATTCTGAAAGAGATGGGAATACCAGACCACCTGACCTGCCTCTTGAGAAACCTATATGCAGTTAGGAAGCAACAGTTAGAACTGGACATGGAATAACAGACTGGATCCAAATCGAGAAAGGAGTATGTCAAGGCTGTATATTGTCACCCTGCTAATTTAACTTCTATGCAGAGTACATCATGAGAAACGCTGGGCTGGAAGAGGCACAAGCTGGAATAAAGATTGCTGGGAGAAATATCAATAACCTCAGACATGCAGATGACACCAATCTTATGGCAGAAAGTGAAGAGGAACTAAAAAGTCTCTTGAAGAAAGTGAAAGAAGAGAGTGAAAAAGTTGGCTTAAAGCTCAACATTCAGAAAACAAAGATCATGGCATCTGGTCCCATCACTTCATGGGAAATAGATGGGGAAACAGTGGAAACAGTGTCAGACTTTATTTTGGGGGGCTCCAAAATCACTGCAGATGGTGACTGCAGCCATGAAATTCAAAGATGCTTACTCCTTGGAAAGAAGGTTATGACCAACCTAGATAGCATATTGAAAAGCAGAGACATTACTTTGCCAACAAAGGTCCGTCTAGTCAAGCCTATGGTTTTTCCTGTGGTCATGTATGGATGCAAGAGTCGGACAGTGAAGAAAGCTGAGTGCCAAAGAATTGATGCTTTTGAACTGTGGTGTTGGAGAAGACTCTTGGGAGTCCCTTGGACTGCAAGGAGATCCAACGAGTCCATCCTAAAGGAGACCAGTCCTGGATGTTTATTGGAAGGACTGATGCTGAGGCTGAAACTCCAGTACTTTGGCCACCTCATGCAAAGAACTGACTCATTGGAAAAGACCCTGATGCTGGGAGGGATTGGGGGCAGAAGGAGAAGGGGATGACAGAGGATGAAATGGCCGGATGGCATCACCGACTCGATGCACATGAGTTTTGGTGAACTCCGGGAGTTGGTGATGGACAGTGAGGCCTGGCGTGCTGCAGTTCACGGAGTCGCAAAGAGTCGGACGCAACTGAGCGACTGAACTGAATTGAAAATCACAGCAGATGGTGACTGCAGTCATGAAATTAAAAGATGCCTGCTCCTTGGAAGTAAAGTTATGACCAACCTAGACAGCATATTAAAAATCATAAACATTACTTTGCCAACAATGGTCAGTCTAGTCAAAGCTATGGTTTTTCCAGTAGTCATATATGGATGTAAGAGTTGGATTATAAATCTGAGTGCCAAAGAATTGATGCTTTTGAACTGTAGTGTTGGGGAAGACTTTGAGAGTTCCTTGGACTGCAGTGAGATCCAACCAGTCCATACTAAAGGAAATCAGTCCTGAATATTCACTGGAGGGACTGATGCTGAAGCTGAAACCAATACTTTGGCCAGCTATTGCGAAGAACTGACTCATTTGAAAAGACCTTGATGCTGGGAAAGATTGAAGGCAGGATGAGAAGGGGACGACAGTTGATGAGATGGTTGGATGGCATCACCGACTCAATGGACACAAGTTTGACTAAACTCCAGAGTTGGTGATGGACAGTGAAGCCTGGTGTGCTGCAGTCCACAGGGTCGCAGAGTCGGACATGACTGGGCGACTGAACTGAACTGATGCCTCCTCACAGCCCCTTAAGTCTTAAGGAGTTCTGAAAACCTGAGGAAATATTTAAAGCAAAATATCAGGGCTCCAAAACAAAGCTTTAAAACTTTATTTACTATATCCTGCATGGTTTATTTCCTATGCCTAAAAAGACTCAAGAATTATTGGACTGGGCTTCATGGCTCTTATTCTACTTCAGTTAATTATTTTTTTTAATTAATTTTTATTGGAGTAGAGTTGTTTTACAATGTTGGGTTAGTTTCTACAGTACAGCAAAATTAATCAGGCATTTGTTTTTATATATCCCTTCCCTTTTGGACTTCCTTCCCATTTAGGTCATCAGTAGTGTATGAAGTAGATTTCCCTGCGCTACATAGTATGTTCTCATTAGCTATTAGATTTCTTGTTTATTCAATAAACATTTAATCCAGCACTCTATATCTAGGGCCTAGCAAAGTGCCTGCCATATTTTAAAATGTAGATAAGCAATATTTGGTCCCTTCTCTTATGGAAGATAGGTTTTAGTGAGGGGGCAGAGGGAGGTGACAGGCAAGTAACAAGAGAGCAAATAATTCAAAACTACTAGGATAAATTTTAATCTAAAGGAAACAGCAAGGTACAGTGCTATATGATTACAGGGTTTGGACCTTCTTTGGACAGAGTAGTTAGTAAAAGCGTCTTCAAGAAGTTTGGTATTCAGATTGGACCTACGGTTTTAGAAGAAGGCAGGCAGGAAATTGTTCCAAAATAAGGAATAGCAAGAGCAATCAGAGACAAGATTTTCTATGCTCAGGAAATTGTCAGAAAGTCAAGTGGCCAAGCAGAGTGCACAAGAGAGAGAATGCATAAGATGGGATAAATAAACAGAGCTTACAGGACAGGGAAAGTAATTCAAACACAATTCTGGAAAATTTAAAAGTCATTTTAAGAGCAGTAGGAAACCACTGAAGAACATTTAAGCACCTTCAAGAGGTACAGTTGTGAAACATAATGAATTGATCAAAAAGCAAAGACTTCATTTAAATATAGTGGCTTGTTTGTTTTGTTTTTTAACATTAGTCTTTCTCGTAAGTCTAATGGATGAAATAGTACTTAGAATAACCCTTGGTTTTACTATGGACTCTGTATGCATTATGAATGCTCATGATTGACAATTTGGAAATCTCTGCTCACATGATTTGTGAGGCTGTGTCGTAATTTTAGTCATCACCATGGTGATTTAACCACCCTTAGCAAAGTGAAAAAGATGTTGTCATTCCCTGTGATTTTTTTGTGCTCTCAACACTGACACTGTTAGGCAGGGGGAAACAATTCTCAATTTAGATTCATCATGCAGAACTTAGCCCTTCTGGAAATCTACATGTTGGTTGTTTTCACACCTCCAGACACTAACTCTTTTGAGCAGCCTTTGTCACTGTAATTATAATAACTACAAGCTGCTACCATATAAGATCAAGGCTACATAAGAAACTAGTTTCTCTCACTCTTTCAGGAATTCCCAGTACAAGATCATTTCTTCAACAGCTATTGGGTTGGCCAAAAAGTTCATTGGAGTTTTTCTACAACAGCACACAGAAAAATATGAATGAACATTTTGGCCAACCAAATAGGTTTTTTCAGGTGCTGTCCTAGGTGCTGAAAGTTGAGACTAAATCAACCAAAATCGTTATTTTCATGGAGCTTACATACTAGCTTGGTAGGAATTATATTTCCACAGAAATACCTCACACTCAATTAAATAACCACCTCTCAAAAATCACTGATCAACTCTCTTTTTCTTAAAAACAAAATCATTTCCCAGAATTCAGGCTGGGATTAGATCTGTCTGTGCCTCCAAACTGCAAAGAGGGATCAAGTTCTAAGGTTGTACGATCTTTAGGCTGAGGATTCTGGGTCTAACACTTCTGGAAAGGTGATAAAATCACCTAGCCAATTTTAATGCAGTATTTTTACAAATTGGCAAACTGAGATTCTGAGAAAAGCTTAATTACATTTACACACAAGTATGGCAACTACTGAATTGAGGAGTTGGCCCTGCAGTGATATCCCCACCACTTGTTAAAGGAAGCTCTTGGAACCCCCTCATGTAACAGATAAAGGGAAGAAAATCAAAGCAGTACAGTGATTTGTCCAAAAGCATACATGCTTAAAGGGACAGGGCTAAAAATATGACTCAATATCTCTCATACTCCATCCAGTCTTCTTTCCACTAAACAAAAAGATCATCTTTATAGAGGTGTTTATTTTGCAAAATGACCCCTTTACCATGAAGTTTATTCATTTATACTAAAAGAATTTCATGAGATTCAGTCCTGAGAATGTAAAATTCTCTTGAAGCAGTGTAATAATTTTAAAAGATGCTTCTAAAAAATTGATGCAAAAGGAAGAAAATGCTATTAATAATAAGGTAAACAAAAAGCTAAGGGGATGACTGAGTGGTGAATACTGAGAAACCCATCTTACTGGCTGCTAATCAGTACTAATTATGATTAATTAATGTGACTCAAATGATAATGCATTTTAATAAACAAGTGCTATCCTCTGCTTAAGAAAAATAATACCAACAACAGTAGTAAAACAGGAGCTCCAGCTGAAAGTTCTCAGGGCAAGGCCCCTGCATGCAGCACCTCACGAGCAATTGAAACTAAACTAGGAAAAAAAGAGGTCAGTGTTTCCTTCTGCGTGGCCTGAAATACCTATTGTGGCTATTTTGATGACCAAAGTATAAGTTACTCTTTGGAGCCATAGGGAAAGAACTGCTTCTAGAAGTAGGTCAGCCTCATCCAGTCAATTGAAGGCCTTAATAGAACAAAGACTGACCTCCCTCACCAAGAAGGAATTCTCCCAAAACCCTGCCTTTGGATTCAGACTGCAACTTTTCCCTGGTCTCCAGCCTTCCAGATTAAAGATTATGGACTTACCAAAGACCAAAAGCCGCCAAAATCATAGATCAAGCCCTGAGCCTTTGGAGTGGGAACACTGACTTTAAGACACTAGACTACCAGAGAAGTATCATATAGTGAGAATTCACACAAAGGAAACCACTTGAATGTAAGACCCACCATCACCCAACCACCAGTAGCACCCTATGCAGGATGCCTCATTTAAACAACAAACAAAACAAAAATACAAACCAAATCAACAGCACAAGGATTACTGTCTCACTCAACCTTGACCATCAGAGGAAAAACAAACAAACAAAACAAATAACAACAACAAAAAATTCAGCACAAATCACACCCTATACAAAGCTTACACAAACCACTGGACCAAATTTAGGAGGGCAGAAACCAAAAGGAAGAAAGAATTCAATCTTGAAGTCTGGAAAAGGAGACCTCAAACACAGTAAGTTTTTTAAAAAAAAAATTATGAAAAGGCAGAGAAATACTACACAAACAAAAGAACAAATTAGAAACATAGAAGTCAAAATAAATGAAAAGGAAATAAGCAAATTCTTGAAAAAGAATTCAGAATAATAATAATAAAGATTATCAAAAACCTTGAAAACAAAATGGAGAAAATGCAAGAATCAATTAACAAAGACCTACAAGAATTAAAGAATAAACATACAGAGACAAACAACATAATTGCTGAATTAAAAAATATTCTAGAAGGAATCAATAGCAGAATATATGAAGCAGAAGAAAGAATCAGTGAGCTGAAAGATAAAATGGTAGAAATAACTACTGAAGAGCAGAGAAAAGTAAAAAGAATGGAAAGAACTGAGGATAGTCTCAGAGACCTCTAGGAAAATATCAAATGCACCAACATTCAAATTATAGGGGGCCCAGAAGAAGAAGAGAAAAAGAAAGGATATGAGAAAATTTTAGATGGGATTCAGATCAGATCAGTCCCTCAGTCGTGTCCGACTCTTTGCGACCACATGAATTGCAGCAGGCCAGGCCTCCCTGTCCATCACCAACTCCCGGAAGTCACTCAGATTCAAGTCCATCGAGTCGGTGATGTCATCCAGCCATCTCATCCTTTGTCGCCCCTTCTCCTCTTGCCCTCAATCCCTCCGAGCATCAGAGTCTTTTCCAATGAGTCAACTCTTCACATGAGGTAGCCAAAGTACTGGAGTTTCAGCTTTAGCATCATTCCTTCCAAAGAAATCCCAGGGCTGATCTCCTTCAGAATGGACTGGTTGGATCTCCTTGCAGTCCAAGGGACTCTCAAGAGTCTTCTCCAACACCACAGTTCAAAGGCATCAGTTCTTTGGTGTTCAGCCTTCTTCACAGTTCAACTCTCATACCCATACACGACCACAGGAAAAACCATAGCCTTGACTAGATGGACCTTTGTTGGCAAATTAATGTTTCTGCTTTTGAATATGCTATCTAGGTTGGTCATAACTTTCCTTCCAAGGAGTAAGAGTCTTTTCATTTCATGGCTGCGGTCACCATCTGTAGTGATTTTGGAGCCCAGAAAAATAAAATCTGACACTGTTTCCACTGTTTCCCCATCTATTTCCCATGAAGTGATGGGACCAGATGCCATGATCTTTGTTTTCTGAATGTTGAGCTTTAAGCCAACCTTTTCACTCTCCACTTTCACTTTCATCAAGAGGCTTTTTAGTTCCTCTTCACTTTCTGCCATAAGGGTGGTGTCATCTGTATATCTGAGGTTTATTGATATTTCTCCTGGCAATCTTGATTCCAGCTTGTGCCTCTTCCAGCCCAGTGTTTCTCATGATGTACTCTGCATATAAGTTAAATAAACATGGTGACAATATACAGCCTTGACATATTCCTTTTCCTATTTGGAACCAGTCTGTTGTTCCATGTCCAGTTCTAACTGTTGATTCCTGACCAGCATACATATTTCTCAAGAGGCAGATCAGGTGGTCTGGTATTCCCATCTCTTTCAGAATTTTCCACAGTTGATTGTGATCCACACAGTCAAAGACTTTGGCATAGTCAATAAAACAGAAATAGATGTTTTTATGGAACTCTCTTGCTTTTTCCATGATCCAGTGGATGTTGGCAATTTGATCTCCGGTTCCTCTGCCTTTTCTAAAACCAGCTTGAACATCAGGAAGTTCACAGTTCACATATTGCTGAAGCCTGGCTTGGAGAATTTTGAGCATTACTTTACTAGCGTGTGAGATGAGTGCCATTGTGCGGTAGTTTGAGCATTCTTTGGCATTGCCTTTCTTTGGGATTGCAATGAAAATGGACCTTTTCCAGTCCTGTGGCCACTGCTGAGTTTTCCAATTTTGCTGGCATATTGAGTGCAGCACTTTCACAGCATCATCTTTCAGCATTTGGAATAGCTACACTGGAATTCCATCACCTCCACTAGCTTTGTTCATAGTGATATTTTCTAAGGCCCACTTGACTTCACATTCCAGGATGTCTGGCTCTAGGTCAGTGATCACACCATCGTGATTATCTGGGTCGTGAAGATCTTTTTGGTACAGTTCTTCTGTGTATTCTTGCCACCTCTTCTTAATATCTTCTGCTTCTGTTAGGTCCATACCATTTCTGTCCTTTATCGAGCCCATCTTTGCATGAAATGTTCCTTTGGTATCTCTGATTTTCTTGAAGAGATCCCTAGTCTTTCCCATTCTGTTGTTTTCCTCTATGTCTTTGCATTGATCGCTGAAGAAGGCTTTCTTATCTCTTCTTGCTATTCTTTGGAACTCAGCATTCAGATGTTTATATCCTTCCTTTTCTCCTTTGCTTTTTGCTTCTCTTCTTTTCACAGCTATTTGTAAGGCCTCCCCAGACAGCCATTTTGCTTTTTTGCATTTCTTTTCCATGGGGATGGTCTTGATCCCTGTCTCCTGTACAATGTCATGAACCTCATTCCATAGCTCATGAGGCACTCTATCTATCAGATCTAGGCCCTTAAATCTATTTCTCACTTCCACTGTATAATCATAATGGATTTGATTTAGGTCATACCTAAATGGTCTAGTGGTCTCTCCTGCTTTCTTCAATTTAAGTCTGAATTTGGCAATAAGGAGTTCATGATCTGAGCCACAGTCAGCTCCTGGTCTTGTTTTTGCTGACTGTATAGAGCTTCTCCATGTTTGGCTGCAAAGAATATAATCGATCTGATTTCGATGTTGACCATCTGATGATGTCCATGTATAGAGTCTTCTCTTGTGTTGTTGGAAGAGGGTGTTTGCTATGACCAGTGCATTTTCTTGGCAAAACTCTATTAGTCTTTGCCCTGCTTCATTCCGTATTCCAAGGCCAAATTTGCCTGTTACTCCAGGTGTTTCTTGACTTCCTACTTTTGCATTCCAGTCCCCTATAATGAAAAGGACATCTTTTCTGAGTGTTAGTTCTAAAAGGTCTTGTAGGTCTTCATAGAACCGTTCAACTTCAGCTTCTTCAGCGTTACTGGTTGGGGCATAGACTTGGATTACTGTGACATTGAATGGTTTGCCTTGGAAACAAACAGAGATCATTCTGTCGTTTTTGATATTGCATCCAAGTACTGCATTTCAGACTCTTTTGTTGACCATGATGGCCACTCCATTTCTTCTGAGGGATTCCTGCCCGCAGTAATAGATATAACGGTCATCTGAGTTAAATTCATCCATTCCAGTCCATTTCAGTTCACTGATTCCTAGAATGTCGACATTCACTCTGGCCATCTCTTGTTTGACCACTTCCAATTTGCCTTGATTCATGGACCTGACATTCCAGGTTCCTATGCAATATTGCTCTTTACAGCATCGGACCTTGCTTCTATCACCAGACACATCCACAGCTGGGTATTCTTTTTGCTTTGGCTCCATCCCTTCATTCTTTCTGGAGGTATTTCTCCACTGATCTCCAGTAGCATATTGGGCCCCTACTGACTTGGGGAGTTTCTCTTTCAGTATCCTATCATTTTGCCTTTTCATACTGTTCATGGGGTTCTCAAGGCAAGAATACTGAAGGGGTTTGCTATCCCCTTCTCCAGTGGACCACATCCTGTCAGATCTCTCCACCATGACCCGCCCATCTTGGGTTGCCCCACGGGCATGGCTTAGTTTCATTGAGTTAGACGAGGCTGTGGTCCTAGTGTGATTAGATTGACTAGTTTTCTGTGAGTATGGTTTCAGTGTGTTTGCCCTCTGATGCCCTCTTGCAACACCTATCTTACTTGGGTTTCTCTTGGGTCTTACTTGGGTCTCACTTACTTACTTACTTACTTTTCTTACTTGGGTATTACTTGGGTTTCTCTTACCTTGGGCTTGGGGTATCTCTTCACGGCTGCTCCAGCAAAGCACAGCCATTGATCCTTACCTTGGACGAGGGGTCTTGAGTTGAAAATTCCCCAATATGGAAAAGGAAACAGTCAATCAAGTCCAAGAGGCACAAAGAGTCCCATACAGGATAAACCCAAGGAGAAATATGCCAAGACACATGCTAATCAAACAAATAAAGACTAAACACACAAAAAATGAATCTGAAATGCATCAAGGCAAAAGCAACAAATAACGTACAAGGGAAAGCCCATATGTTTAACAGCTGATCTTTTAGGAGAAACTCTGCATGCCAGAAGAGAATGGCAGGATATATTTAAAGTAATGAAAGGGGAAAATCTACAGCCAAGATTACTGTACTTGGCAAGGATCTCATTCAAAATTGATATAGAAAAGCTTTTCAGACAAGCAAAAGTTAAGAGAATTCAGTACCAGCAAACCAGCTTTACAACAAATGTTAAAGGGACTTATATGGTCAAGAAATACAAGAAGGAAAAAGATCTACAAAATCAACCCTAAACAATTAAGAAAATGGCAATAGGAACATGTATATCAATAATCACTTTAAATGTAAATGGCTTAAGTGCTCCAACCAAAAGTCACAGACTGGCTGAATGGATACAAAAACAAGACCCGTATATATGCTGTCTACAAGAAACCCACTTCAGACTTAATGACATATATAGACTGAAAGTGAGAGAATGGAAAAATATATTCCATGCAAATGGGAAGCAAAAGAAAGGTGGAGTAGTAATCCACATATCAGAGAAAATAGACCTTAATATAAACATTACAAGAGATAAGGAAGGATACTACAAAATGATCAAGGGATCAATCCAAGAAGAACACCTAACAATTGTAAATATTAATGCAACCAACATAGAAGCACCCCAATACATAAGACAAACACTAACAGACATAAAAGGAGAAATTGACAGTGATACAATAATAATAGGAAACTTTACCATCCCACTCACACCAATGGACAGATCATCAAAACAGAAAATTAGTAAGGAACACAAGTCTTAAATGATACATTAGATGAGATGGATTTCATTGATATCTTCAGGACATTCCATCCAAATGCAGAATACACCTTCTTCTCAAGTGCACGTGGAACATTCTCCAGGATAGACCACATCTTGGGGCACAAATCAAACCTCAATAAACTGAAGAAAATTGAAATCATAACAAGCATCTTTTCCAACCACAATACTATGAGACTAGATATCAATTATAAGAAAATGCTATAAGAAACACAAACACATGAAGATTAAACAATATGTTTCTAAATAACCAACAGGTTACTGAAAAAATCAAAAAGGAAATCAAAAAATTTCTGGAAACAAATGACACTGAAAACACAACAACTCAAAACCTATGGGATGCAGCAAAGCAGCTCTAACAGGGAAGTTTCTGGCAATACAATCCTATCTCAAGAAACAAGAAAAACATTGAATAGAAAACCTAACTTTACACCTAAAATAACTGGAAATAGAAGAACAAAAAAGATCCAAAATAGTAGAAGGAAATAAATCATAAAGATCTGAGCAGAAATAAATAAAAAGACGATGAAGAAGAAAGAAACAATAGTGAAGATTAATAAAATTAAAGCTGGTTCTTTGAGAAAATAAACAACATTGACAAACTTTTGGCCAGACTTATCAAGAAAAAACGAGAAGAAATAAATTAAAAAATTAGAAATGAAAAGGAGAAGTTACAACAGACAATGCAAAAATACAAAAGATTGTAAGAGACCATTATGAACAACTATATGGCAATAAGATGGATGACCTGGAAGAAATGGACAGATTCTTAGAAAGTTCAATCTTCCAAGACTGAACCAGGAAGAAACAGGAATTATGAACAACCCAATTACAAGCACTTAAATTTAAGCTGTGATCAACCCCCCCCCCAAAAAAAAAACCCCAAAACCCAGGACCAGATGGCTTCACAGAAGAATTCTGTCAAACATTTAGGGAAGATCTAATGCCTATCCCTCTAAAACTCTTTCCAAAAATTGCAGAAGAAGGAACACATCCAAACTCATTCTGCAAGGCCACCATCACCCTGAAACCAAAACCAGACAAAGATAACACACAAAAAAGAAAACTACAGGCCAATATCACTGATGAACATAGGTACAAAAATCCTCAACAAACTTTTAGCAAATAGAATTCAACAACACATCCAAAAGCTCATACACCATGATCAGGTTGGATTTATTCCAGGAATGCAAGGATTCTTCAATACATGCAAATCAACCAATGTGATATACCATATTAACAAACTGAAAGATAAAAACCATATGATAATCTCAATGAATGCAGAAAAAAGCCTTTGACAAAATTCAGCACCCATTTATGATTAAAACTCTTCAAAAAATGGGCATAGAAGGAACCTACCATAACATAGTAAAGGCCATATATGATAAGCCTACAACAAACATTATTCTCAATGATGAAAAACTGAAAGCATTACCTCTAAAATCAGGAACAAGACAAGACTTTCACCACTACTATTCAACATAATTCTAGAAGTCCTATCTATGTTTTCTTTCAGAATAGGATAGGATAGACATCCTATCCTATTTTCTTTCAGAGGAAAAAAAAAAAACAAATAAAGGCATCCAGATCAGAAAAGAAGTAAAGCTCTCACTGTTTGCAGATTACATAATACTGTACATAGAAAACCCTAAAGATAATATCAGAAAATTATTAGAGCTAATCAGTGAATTTAGCCAAGTTGCAGGATACAAAAATCAATACGCAAAAATTACTTACATTTCTATATACTAACAATAAAAAATCAGGAAGAGAAGTTAAAGAATCAATCCCATTCACCACTGCAACAAAAAGAATTAAATATCTAGGAATAAACTTAACTAAGGAGACAAAATAACTGTACACAGAAAGTTGTAAGACACTAATGAAAGAAATCAAAGACGACATAAACAGATGGAGAGATATTCCATGTTGCTGGGTAGGAAGAACCAATATTGTGAAAATGACTATACTACCAAATGCAATATACAGATTCAGTGTGATCCCTATCAAATTACCACTGACATTTTTCACAGAACTAGAACAAAAAATTTCACAATTCACATGGAAACACAAAAGGCCTTGAATAGCCAAAGCAGTTTTGAGAAAGAAGAATGGAGCTGGCGGAATAACCTCTTGACTTCAGATTATACTACAAAGCTACAATCATCAAGACAGTATGGTACTGGCACAAAAACAGAAATATAGACCAATGGAACAAGAGAGAAAGCCCAGAAATAAACCCATGCATCTATAGGTACCTTATTTTTGACAAAGGAGGCAAAAATATACAATGGGGCAAAGACAGCCTCTTCAATAAATGGTGCTGGAAAAACTGGACAACTACATGTAAAAGAATGAAATTAGAACACTTGCTAACACCATACACAAAGATAAACTCAAAATGCATTAAAAACCTAAATGTAAGGCCAGAAACTATAAAACTCTTAGAGGAAAACATAGGCAGAACACTCGATGACATAAATCAAAGCAAAATCCTCTATGACCCACCTCCTAGAGTAACAGAAATAAAAACAAAAGTAAAAAAGTGAGACATGATTAAACTTAAAAGCTTTTGCATAGCAAAGGAAACTATAAACAAAGTAAAAGGACATCCCTCAGAAAGGGAGAATAGCAAATGAAACAACTGACAAAGGATTAATTTCCAAAATATACAAGCAGCTCATACAACTCAATGCCAGGAAAACAAACAACACAATCAAAAAGTGGGAAAAAGATTTAAACAGACATTTCTCCAAAGAAGACATACAGATGGCTAACAAACACATGAAAAGATGCTCAACATTGCTCATTATTACAGAAATGTAAATCAAAACTACAATGAGATATCACCTTACACCAGTCAGAATGACCATCATCAAAAAGTCTACAAACAATAAATGATGGAGAGAGTGTGGAGAAAAGGGAATGCTCTTGTACTGTTAGTGGGAATGTAAACTGATACAGTCACTATGGAAGATGGTATGGAGATTCCTTAAAAAATTAGGAATAAAACCACCATATGACCCAGCAACCCCACTCCTAGGCATATACCCTGAGAAAACCAAAATTGAAAAAGACACATTCACCCCATTGCTCATTGCAGCACTGTTTACAATAGCTAGAACATGGAAGCAACCTAGATGTCCATCAACAGATGAATCAATAAAGAAGTTGTGGTACCTATACATGAGGGAATATTACTCAGTCATAAAAAGGAATGTATCTGAGTCAGTTCTAATGAGGTGGATGAACCTAAAGCCTATTATAAAGAATGAAGTAAGTCAGAAAGAGAAAGATAAGCATCATATTCTAAAGCAATATACAGAATCTAGAAAAATGTCACTGAAGAATTTATTTCTTCAGGGCATACAGAAGAATTTACTTCTGAAGGGCAACAATGTAAAAACAGACATAGAGAATAGACTTTTGGACATGGGAAGAGGGGAGGAGAGGGTGACATGTATGGAAAGAGTAACATGGAAACTTACATTACCATATGTAAAATAGATAGCCAAGGGGAATTTGCTGTATGGCTCAGGAAACTCAAACAGGGGCTCTGTATAAACCTAGAGGGGTGGGATGTGGAGGGAGATGGGAGGGAAGTTTAAAAGGGAGGGGATAATATAAACTCAGAAAAATTAAATAAATAAATAAAAGGGAGAGGATATACATATACCCATGGCTGATTCATGTTGAGGTTTAACAGAAAATAACAAAACTTTGTAAAGCAATTATCTTTCAATAAAAAAAATATATAAAAATAACAGTTGTAAAACAGAGTACAAAAATCTATACATGTATTATTTCTTTTAATGGTATTTTAAAAGAAAAACGGCTATTCCTTACTCATCAAGAGAACAGATATTTTTCCCAGCAATAAAAGTCAGATGCATTTGGATTTCTACACATTCATAGACAAAAAACCAGGCATAGGCTCAGAGATAGGCTCAATACAAATTGAGATACTTAATTCATTTCCATGGGCTGTGCTCTTAATCCCAGTCAGCCTAAGAGTTGGCTTCCTTAGCATAAAAGCATGCAGTTTATAAAACAACACAGGAGAAGAGGCAGGCAGCAGGAAGTAGGAGGCTGAAGATCATAAGAACTCACATGATATTCCAGGTTCTACCTGAAAATGTACATGGATGTAGTCGGTGCCAATGCGTAGTGCCCAATGGTGGGGCAAAGGCCAGTGTGACTGCAACACACCTCTTCCATAAAATCTAAGCTCTAGACTCCCGAGGTCCCTGAAATTTGGCCAGATGATCAAAAAAAAAAAAAAAAACAGTCCATGCAATTCATTTATTACTGCAGTGTTTCTCAGAGAATTTTACATATGGTTTACTGTGAACCTCCAGGAGTGGGATACACTAAGTCAGTTTCCAAAAATCACGTGAAATAGATTCCTTTTGTTTTATGACACATCTTAAGAAGTAGAGTGTTTTATGGATCTTTGAAGGATATGTGGACATAGGGAATTCAACAAGCCTTTAATCACTAAATGCCCACAATGTTCCAGGCAATGTGCCACCAGACAGAGAATTTGTTCATCAATTAACAGACTGATCAATGAGAAGAGCAGGAGCAGAAAAAGTTCAGTAACTTTGCATTGATGGGCCAGAACTGAATTCCAAGTACTAGTGCTCACAGAGAAGTCAATGCCCTTTCCTGCATCTCTTACCTGTGTGCAAGGCAATTTATTCTTTTTACAGGAAAGTTAGTATCTTTGAAGGGAAATCTAATTTCTGAGTCAAGCAGAGGCCTCCTGCATTCTAATGCAAAGGTTGGCAGTGGCCTGAAGAAGGACGCCTTTGGTCTTTCTGGGATGCAAGTTTCAAATAGCTTGATTAGATATGACAACATTGCTGTTTGCCAAGAGAACTGTCTGAACTCTGTACAAAGAGAAACATTCTAACCATGTGGCTCTGTGGCTTTAGGTGTTGATGCTTCCATCTTGCTGGCCTCAGAGTTTGCAGAACTGCAGGATCAGCATTTCTTCCTGAGAAGCTTGTTGCTGCTGCTAAGTCACTTCAGTTGTGTCCAACTCTGTGCAACCCCATAGATGGAAGCCCACCAGGCTCCCCCGCCCCTAGAATTCTCCAGGCAAGAACACTGGAGTGGGTTGCCATTTCCTTCTCCAATGCATCAAAGTGAAAAGTGAAACTGAAGTTGCTCAGTCGTGTCCAACTCTTAGCAACCCCATGGACTGCAGCCCACCAGGCTCCTCCATCCATGGGATTTTCCAGGCAAGAGTACTGGAGTGGGGTGCCATTGCCTTCTCCAGAGAAGCCTGTTAGAAACGCAAAAATTCAGGCCATGATAAAACTAATTCAGAATCTACATTTTCACAAAATGCCCATGAGGTTTGATGTACATTGAAGCTTAAGAGACACAGCTTCATATGACATTTGCAGGAGTTTCTGAGAAGAACTTTCTTTAGAAAGATTTCATTTCACCTTAACAGCTCCATCATCTGTGGCAAGGAAGAGTGATCAGGGTTTGGATCTGGGTTTGCCTGACTGCCAAACCTTCCTGCTAGTGATTATGAAATACTGTTGCCTGCTACTTAAGTATCTAAACTCTTGAGCCTTATCTCTCCCATTTATGAGATAAAGGATAATCACACCTAACTAATGGAATTTGTGGTGAAATTCTTGAAATAATATACTAAATGCCTCATCCAATGCTTGCTTCGTAAATAGTGGTTATTGCTAACAACTAAAAGAAAGGCTTATAAAGTAATTAGGCTCCAATTAAAATAAATAAATTTATATTAAAAAATAAATAAAAGAAAGGTGATGATAAAGAAAAGTGGTGAAAAGGAAAAGGGGAAGAAGGACAAAGTGTAGAAGAAGGAGGGGGAAGGAGGAAGAAGAAGAAGAGGAAGGGGCAGGAGTAGAACAGTGATATGTCTTTGAGGCAATTGGGAGACGCCACTGCCTAGAAGTGATTCTGGGGCAAATGTTGGAAGTGAAGGTAAGGAACAAGAAAAATAAGCACCAAAAAGATAGCATGTCCCTACCTGTACCACTCTAACCAGACATGTCCTCTTCCTACAAAATCTCCTGTCTTCATTTGTGTCATTTGAAAGGAGAGCACAAAACATCTTGAGCCCTGTAAGGGTCTACCAGGAAGGCAGAGAGTAAAGCAAGAATATCCTGCTATGACCAAGGAGAGCAGTCAGTCTGGACTCGGGTAGAGGTTTCAAGGAAATGCTGCATAAAGAGAATTAGCAGCCCATTACTACAATCTACAGACAGCAGTATCCCAGGCATTGTTGAGGGCAGGCACACAGCAGCAAGATGCATTGATCATAATTCTCCTTACAAGGGGCAGAAATTCAGTGTAACACAGACTAAGCAAAAGGGGGCTTTTATTAAAAGGATAGTGACCAGTGGCATGGCTCTAGTCTGATTCAAAATCTCCCCTTTGTGTGCGTGTGCTCAGTCCTATCCAATTCTTTGCAACCCCATGGACTGTAATACATCAGGCTCCTCTGTCCATGGAATTTTCCAGGCAAGAATACTGGAGTCTGCTGCTGTTTCCTCCTCCAGGGGATCTTCATTACCCAGGATTCAAACTCCCATTTCTTGTGTCTCTTGCATTGGCACGCAGATGTTTTTACCAACTGAGCCACCTGGGAAGCCCATGCAAAATAGATAACTAGTGGGAATTAGCTGTATGATGCAGGGAGCTCAACCTGGTGCTCTGTGACAACCTAGATGGGTGGGATGGGATGCCAGTTTGGAGGGAGGTTCAAGAAGGAGGGGACATATTTATACCTATGGCTGGTTTGTGTTGATGTATGGCAGATACCGACACCACTGCTACTGCTAAGTCGCTTCAGTCGTGTCCGACTCTGTGCGACCCCATAGACGGCAGCCCACCAGGCTCCCCCATCCCTGGGATTTTCCAGGGAAGAACACTGGAGTGGGTTGCCATTTCCTCCTCCAATGCATGAAAGTGAAAAGTGAAAGTGAAGTCGCTCAGTCATGTCCAACCCTCAGCGACCCCATGGACTGCAGCTTTCCAGGCTCCTCCATCCATGGGATTTTCCAGGCAAGAGTACTGGAGTAGGGTGCCATTGCCTTCTCCGACCAACACCACACTGTAAAGCAATTATCCTCCAGTTAAAAATTAGTAAATTTAATGTAAAATAAATGAATAAAACATTTTTTAAAAATCTCCCTTAAGGTAATCAACCGCACTTTGCCTAGGATGGCCCCAGTTTTGGCACTGAAATTCCCACATCCTAGAAAAACCCTCGATCACAGGCAAACAGGAACAGTTGGTTACTGCCGCTCAGAGTTTTAATACTGACCTATCCTGGTTTGGCATATGAAAAGCATTGCTCTTCATTACTTTAAACTGTGTTTACATTATTAACTCAAACCCTTCCATCTATCATCTGTTTATATATCAATATTTATATGTCTTTTCTCGCTCACTCTCTTTAAGATTATTTCCTCAAGGGAAACAAACACCAGCAGAAATCCAGAGACCAGAACAATCAGCTAATTTGGGGGAGACAAACATTACGACTTAGGCACATTTACACTGTGATTTTTTTAATTTTCCCATTAGTCGCAACCCTCATAAGTTTCAGGGACGAACACCAGGACCAACCTGAAAACCTTCTGGCATGTGCAGAACAAAAATAGCAGGCTAGAACAAATAAGCAATTCTGGTCTGGGAATGCAGTCCGGGATTTGCCCTTTCAAAGGGCAGCGGTCTAACAGCTTGTTAGTTAGCCTTTCTAAAGGCCAGCAACTAGGAAAGTAGACTATTGGGTGTGGGTCACTCCACAGAAAACAAGCCATGTCCCTCTGGCTATTTGCAATGCAATAAGCAGCTGTGGGCCAGGAGGAAAGCCAGGTCCTTTCAGTCAGGGGCACCAGAACGGAATTTCAAAATATTGCTCTAACTCTAGAAATACTTGACCAAGAACCACCTTTATAGGATTATATTCCAAGGAAACGAACTCAATAACCGAGAAAAAGATTTATATACAAAAATGACAATTTTGGAGTTATTTACAAATGTCTGTGAATATATACACATAGACATTGTTAACCACAACAGAATGACTGAACAATAGTATGCCTATATAATAGTTATTGACAGAAAGAAAAGTAACATTCATTGAACATGGTAGTATGCTCCATGCCTGAAATAGCCTATCTCATGAGATCCTTACAATTCAGGTAGACACTTTTTCTCCCCTCATTTTATTCATTAGAAGATAGAGGCTTAAAGAGATTAAAATGAATTGCCCAAAGTCACACAGACCATAAGTTGCAGGAGGAGAACACACACCAAGGTCTTTTGGATTCCAGAGCCAAAATGTACCTTTTCTGCAATAACTGTTTAAAAAAAAAATCAAAAATGAATACAAAGTAAGGTGAATATTTTTCATATTCAATAAGAGTAGCATCTGTTCTAGCTCAGATTCTACCTGTATTTTAGCAGGACATATTTGAGTCTTGGAAATGATTATTTATTTTCACTAAACATAGTATTTGAGCAACAACAATGACAAAAGCTATACATCTTAAGAAAAACAGCCGTCTGCAATGATGAATCTCTAAAACTAATTTTTACAGTTTCTAATTCCTCTGCCCTACAGAGGAATGTGCCTCTAGATTCTATTTTATTCTCCGTTTATCCTCTGTTTAGAGGATATATTATCTTTAAATAAGAAGGCAAATGTTATCTGAGCAAAGGCTAGGGACACATTCTGTGCCCTTAATACAAATAATTTTAAGCAGTTTGACAGATAGAGTGCCATTACATCATTTCAGATACTAATGGGCATAATAACTCTTCTGCTTCCTCCTGAAAGAGAGCTCTAAAGTGAGACAACTGAATGAAAAGAAAATGTCAAGTTATTTATGGATTCCATTGCTATTTTATGACACCTAGAAGGAAGGTGGTCTCTTTGTGGAACTATGTGTCTAGCTTTTATTGAACAGCATCTTCTTCCACATCTTCAGGAAATCTGCCCAGATTTTACTTGGAAACCATCCTTTTCATCTTAGTGCACAGGCCTCAGTGGGCTGATGCATCCTCAGCCTAAGGGATAACTTTGAATAAAAGCCTACATAATCAGAGCCTCACATCCCCTGCTGCTGCTGCTTTGCTAAGTTGCCTCAGTCGTGTCCGACTCTGTGCGACCCCATACGACTCTGTGCAACCCCATAGATGGCAGCCCACCAGGCTTCCCCGTCCCTGGGATTCTCCAGGCAAGAACACTGGAGTGGGTTGCCATTTCCTTCTCCAATGCATGAAAGTGAAAAGTGAAAGTGAAGTCGCTCAGTCATGTCCAACCCTCAGCGACCCCATGGACTGCAGCCTTCCAGGCTCCTTCATCCATGGGATTTTCCAGGCAAGAGTACTGGACTGGGGTACCATTGCCTTCTCCATCCCTTAGCTACAGATAATTGAGGACAGACTTGACAGGTGACAGACCCCACAGAGCCAACAAGACTTAATTCTGGGACCTCTGCTAAAATATTTGGGGCTTCCCAGGCGGCTCAGCAGTAAAGAACCCACATGCAGTGCAGGAGATACAAGAGACTTGGGTTCAATCCTTGGGTGGGTAAGGAAGATCCCCTGGAGGAGGGCATGGCAACCCACTCCAGTATTCTTGCCTGGAGAATCCCATGCATGGACAGAAGAGCCTGGTGGGCTATAGTCCATAGGTTTGTGGAGTCAGACACAACTGAAGCGACAGAACATGCATGCACAGGCTGAAATATTTAGGGAAGAGAAAATCATTCCTCGTGCTCAGTTGTGGCTGCAATGCCTTGCCTTCAGGAGCTTGCTATCCATACAGTCCCCTCTATGTCCTGTGTCTCACAAGAGAAATCTTGGACACAGGAGAAGGAAGAGCTAATCAATTTAATAATTCAATTCAATAACCATGGGAATTAAAATAAGATTATACTTGGGTGGAAAACTACACTTTAACCCATCTATCAATTTATCACTTTAACCAATCTATCACTTTATCAATATATATTCAAACTAAATATTTTCTTCCTTACCATTGCCCTGTCATGTAAAAACCCTAGTGAATTAACAAAGCGAGCATCAAAATCCATTTTTATCTTTCTCCCTAGCATCCACACTAGATTGTATTTATAGATCTGAAAACTCATTTTGCATAGAAGTTGTCGAGCATTTGCATTGAATTGGAAACTACATTTAAAGTTTTAGGGTTTTTTAATGCAAAACTGGAGATACAGAAGGGCACTAGAGGCCATTAAGCCCTTTGGGAAACTTGCCCAAGTCTCACAGTTAACTGGGCTTCCCTTGTGGCTCAGCTGGCAAAGAATCCACCTGCAATGTGGGAGACCTGTGTTTGATCCCTGGGTTGGGAAGATTCCCTGGAGAAGGGAAGTCTACCCACTCCAGTATTCTGGCCTGGAGAATTCCATGGATTGTATAGTCCATGGGGTAGTGAAGAGTCGGACACCACTGAGCAACTTTCACTTTCACTTTCTTTCACTTCACAGTTAACTGATCCATAGAAAATCTGGTCTTTACATCCTCAAGCCAGTGTTCTTTCTGTAGTAGTACAAAACATTTTATCCTGTCATTGAAGCAATCATCTTAATAAATAAAGATATCACCTACACAAAAAATAGACATTGTGTGTTTTAATTTTTGTAAAACACACAGTTCTATCATGTATGTGGATGCCTCCTTAAAGTAGAACATGTTCCCTCTGATTGCAACACACATCATCCTTCTCTCTTCAAAGAATTAGGAGTCCTATCTTGGACTTCAACTCAAATTTTGCTCCTTCTTCTGACTCCTGCCAATAGAACAGGTTCATCTGTTATATTGTACACTGTATTGTGCAACTGCTATGTACAGATGGGCATGTCTTCCTACTAGAATGTGAGGTCTTTATTCATTGTAGAGATTTCTATCTCCAGTTAGTAATACGAACCAGTGTGTGGAATACATTAAGCTCTGTACATTTATTACCTATTAATAATAATACGATATACTTACTATATGTTAGGAACTATTCTAAATAATATAAACACACAGTAAGTTACATTTAATCTTCATTATAGGAACTTTATCAACACCCCCATTTTATAAGCGTGAAAGCTGACACAAAGATTATGGATCTAGTAAGAGGCAGAGCTGATTTTAAGCCCAAAAGATCCAATCCCACTGACCAAGATTTTGCTGCTGTGATACAATGTTTCAATGCATACTTTTTAGTATATCATACGATATCCAGTTTGAGATAATGAAATTCAGTGTACATAGTACAGATAATGAATTTCTTGCCAAAAGAAGTTGGCCTGTGTAGGGAATCTCCTGCATTTTCTCTGAGAAGTTTGAATGTTTAGTTCGCATGTGTTTATTCATACTAGTTGACCAATCAACTGTTTGTCAGATGATGGATTCATGGATAAACAAAGGAAACCCACAAAAGCTATATAAGTTGAAAGATAATGCTAAAAAGTCATTTAAAATCATGCCAGAAAAATAACTGCTACATTATCAAAATTTCAAAATTCCTTGCTTTTATACTTGCTGTGCATTATTTGTGTAGGAAAATGAGACCACAAGCATCAGAAGGCTACAAAATCATAAATCCCAAGGATAATTCTTTGCATCACGAGGTTAGAAAGGTACCTTAATTCCTTGCACTTTAAATATTTAATCTTCTCCTTAAAAATACCCCATTGGTCTAGCATAAATTCATGTTGAGATGGTACAATACAATGTATGTCAACACAGCATTAAGTGTTCATGTCATTTCTTTCGATATCAATGAACTTCTTCTAGATATAATTTTCTGATTAAAATTAAGCTGATTAAAAATAAATTAAAAGTAAACATGCACAGACTGCTTTCTGTTATGGTCTTGATTCAGAGGTAGAAATGGGAATGCCTTATTTTGTCAGCCTGATCCTTTCCAAGATTCCTTGAGGAACCTTGATAATTAGATGCAGCAATTGGGAGTTTTGGGTTCATTGGATTGCAGACAGGAGGACCACTAGCAGTTATTTGAATGAGATAACATTTTGTAACACCCAGATGTGGACTTTTCACGGTTGTGACCAAACAGCTGACATCTTCACGTCTGCAAGTTTCCAGGTAGAGATGGTACTCAATGATTTCAGGGACCAACGTAAAGTTTCTGGTTATAACTGGAGTTACAGCAAGGATTTTACTTAAAAGTCATGGAAAAAAATTTAAAGTTTTACATACAGTCTTGCCCTTGGATACACACATGTGGACAGACACACTCTCATAGACATTATAATTTAAAAATCTGTATGCACCTCTATGACAATGATAACTCTAAATCACTGTCACTATTACAAAGACTGCAACACCAGGAACAACATATCCCATGTCATAAATAATTGTTCTTTGGATGGCCACTGGGAGTTAGAAACTTGCCTGATATACCAAGTTACATTTATCTCTGAAGTATGACTGTGAGTATCAGATACTGGGAAGGTCAATTTGACACAATGAAACAACTTGTTTCTGGAAGTATACAAATATACCAAATTATGGCAAATCAGCTTGAATACATACACCTCAAAACATTTTTCCCCAGAGGCTGATTTATTTTCCAAAATAAGTTCTTTCTACTCATTCACTGACACAAATGTCATGTGTTTTTCATGGTTCTTGTTATTGTCATGGATGTTTCACCCCAAGTGATATATCTTAACATTAGAATTTTTAAAAACAACGGAAGTTACTGGCAGAATATCACAGATATTTAAAATAATAAGGAACTTTATTGATTATGAAGTTCATTCAACTTCTATACTCTTGTTTGGTTTTGCAAAGTCTCTAATCATCAAGCTTTAAAAACAAAAGTAAGCCTGTTCTTTGGAGGTTAAAGTACTATGTCAAGAATTCATAACCCTCCCCCTTCTTCTTTGAAGTTAAATAATATTCAGCATTAAGATGGACTGGATGAATGCCCTCTCAGCAGAGCAATTAGGATGACAAATACCCTTCTCTTTCCTGACGACAATGATGGCCTCAAGTTTCAACAGTTCCTGTGTCCTAATTGCTGCCAAGAAAAGGTCAATATCCACTCTGCCAAGATTAATTCTGCGGTTCGGGGCAGGCACTCTTCACATGCTGAGCAGGCATTCTTAGTTGCCTCATCTGGCCTGTGAATCAATGCAGTCATAGGCGGACCCCAGTCTGCGGTGCAGCTTAGAGAAAAAAGGATGTGTCCCTATATTAGTGACACTGAACAGACACACTTGGTGACTGTGCATGTTAATGTTTAACAATGAGCTCTCCAGAGAGAAGTGGGCTGATGAAGTGGAAAACATGGGAAGGAGAGAAGATTTTGTGGTGTTGGCCATTTCTATGTTCTATATACTTCTACCCGCCTATTGCAAGCTACCAACATGATATCAATGGGTTTGCAGAACAAGTGGCTCTTGTGAGCCAGTGTGAGCTGAATATACATCAAGTAATTCCATCAATAAATGAAATTTGACCAACGTAGTAAGTGCTACAAAGAAAATACTGTTAGAATGTTAGCTCAAGGAAGTATATAATAAAAGTATTTTTCTTTGACAGGGAAGTCAGTGGAGCAGTGGCAGATGCTACTATTCTTTCCCACCTCCTTTCCAAACCCCCAACACATATCCCATCCCACGGGCATTCACCACTTCATTATATGCTAATAGCAGGCCACTGCAAACACCTGAGACTTTCCATCTAAAGGATTTCTCTCAGCCTGCATGTGGGGGCATGCAAGAAGTGCCAGGGACTTAATGCTCTTGAGAGCAGACTTCAGACCATGACAACTGGGAGAGGAGGGTAAACAGTCCAGCTTCATTATCCTTAGGTGGGAACACTCTGAGATGAGTTCCACACCATCTCCCAGGAGGGCCCACAGGCTGGAGCCACAGGTGCCCTTCCATGTAAGCTACTCATGAATGCACCTTCCCTTCATGAGGTGCCTTGTACCCACTCCTCATAGTTCTTCCTAGAATAACCTTCTAATTAAACTACTTGGACTCCAAAATCTCTGTCTCCGAGTCCACCCTATGGACAATGAGCCAAAGATTGTAATCTCTTCTAAACAGAGTTCAACCTGAAGAAAGAGTAGGAGTCAAGAAATAGAAAAGGGGAGAAGGATCTTCCAGGCAGAGGGAAGGACACCCACACATGTACTTCTATAACATGATGTACACATTCCTGAAACTCACCATGCTATGCAAAATGGACAATAAATATTGTGGTGTGTATGTGTGTGTGTGTGTGTGTGTGAGTCACTTAGTTATGACTGACTCTTTGTGACCCCATGGACTGTAGCCTACCAGGCTCCTCTGTCTGTGGGATTCTCCAGGCAAGAATACTGGATTGGATTGTCATGACCTTCTACAGGGGATCTTCCTGGACTAGGAATCAAACCCGGGTCTCCTGCATTGCAGGATTCTTAACCTTGTGTGCCACCAGGGAACTTTTGCAAAAAATATGATTCAGGACAAAACCCTCAAAAACTTCACAAAACTCACACAAACATTATAGGAACCTCGTAAAAGTGGTAGCAGGGTTCTAGACATGTTAAATGGTTAAAATAGATAAACTATTTGTGAACATAGCCATGATAAAGATTATAGTTGGTGACTTATTCCAAGCAGTGGAGGTTTATCAAAAGCTGCAATCTTTAGCAGATTTAAATTCTGGAGCATGCAATGTGCCTTTAAAATATATGTTCTTGGAGAGACAGTTGGGGAGGGGCAGGCAAAACAGGTGAAGGGAATTAAGAAATACAAATTTCCATGTATAAACAAATCATGGAGATGTGGTATACAGAACAGGGACATATACTCAATAACACTTGAATAATTCTATATAATTACAGATGGTAACTAGACTTATCATGGTGATCATTTCATAATGTATAAAAATATCAAGTTACTATGTGGTACACCCAAAACTAATATCACATTGTATGTCCATTATAATCTAAATAAATGAAGAAAGAAAAGATATATGTCTTTTGAGGCATGCATTTGTGATAGATATCTATTTCTTCAAAATTGGTGATTCAATCCAATGAATACCTTCTTCAATTAAGCTGAGTAAACTCTTTTGGGGGCTTTCTCACCTGCACTCATAGCTTCACCCTGACAGCTGAAGGCTTTAAAAATTGTGATGTTTGAAGCCACCAAACTAGCCACTTGGAGCACTAAAAGGAGCCACGTCTTCAGGATTAGATGACTTCATTTATGGTCTTCACAAGTAGACAGTGCTTTCTCTTTGATGCTGAGAAAGGCTGTTCCTGATTTTTTTGTTCTGTCTTTGGTCTGAAATCCATATGCTTAACAGTCCGTCCATTTCTTTTATCCCTTTAGGCCATGTTCTTATTGACTTCACAGAACTTTAAGTCATAGACCTCTCTTTTATTTTCATGGCATTATCTCTGATAGTCCCCAAGGTGGATTCCTTTATGCCTGTTGCTCAGAAATTTTCACATGTCCTCCCACTTCTTTCAATACTTAAAGCATCCCTGTTGCATACAATGCTTAGTGATTTTGACCCAGGACACTAAAACAACTTTGGGATGTTGGGTGAGTGTTTTAATTTTAATGTAGAAAAGTTTCACAAATATAAAAGAAGAGCAAAATACATTGCAGGATGTCATAGGCAGTAAACCAAGATAGACAGTGGATGTTTGAGGTGTGCATGCATATGTGAGTACATTTTTTGTACCCTTGCACAGCTCAAGTCAACTCAGTGTACTTTTCTGCATTCACCTAGTGCTTCTCACAGATGTAATAGCACATTAGTAAATGAGAAAGTCATGTCATGCTCAAATTGTTCCCTAATATATCAATCATGTTGGAACAAATTCAAATTTTCAAAACAGGCACTTAAGCAGAACTAACTGACTCTGTGTGTGTGTGTGTGTGTGTGTGTGTGTGTAATATAAAATAAAGTGTTAATAACAGATGTGAGTCAACAACATAAAGAAAACAATATGCCACCGAATTCTCTGCTAAAATGCTCTGACCTCTCTCAATTTGTTATATTAGGGAAATGTGTCTTGTTTTAAATGATGACAAAACAGATATACTTATCATTTGCAACATTTTGAAACTGTAAAGAGAGATTACAGATTATATACTAAAGGAAATCAGAGTACCAATGTCCCTGGTAAAGCCAAACACTGCTCAATTTGTACAATATAAGAACCAATGCTTGAATAGCATTTTAGCGCAAATTGCAAGCAGAACATGAGGTGGGGGTTTATGTTCAAGAGATGTATTAAGGGAGTCTTCTCAAGGAGAGACATGTAAGGAAGGGAAGGTAACATAAAGGGAGTAGCGAAGAAACTAAGTAAGGATGTGGTTTTTCAGTTGGTCTACCTGATGACAGGAAAGATAGAAGGCAGGAGGAGAAGGGGACAGCAGAGAATGAGATGGTTGGATGGCATCACTGACTCAAAGGACATAAGTCTAAGCAAGCTCTGGGAGACAGTGAAGGAAAGGGAAGCCTATGTGCTATAGTACATGGGGTTGCAAAGAGTTGAACATGGACATGACTGACCTACTGAACTAATCCCTCTGAAAGTTCTAGAGTACATTCTGCAGCGTCTGTCCCATTGTGATGTGCAGCAGTCACCACTGGCCATGGGAGAGGGGACATAACTCCAAGAAACTACTAGGAAAGGCTGAGTAATGATCAAAGTTCAGTTCAGTTCAGTCGCTCAGTCGTATCCGACTCTGTGAGACCCCATGGACTGCAGCACACCAGGCTTCCCTGTCCATCACCAACTCCTGGAGCTTGCTCAAACTCATGTCCATCGAGTCAGTGATGTCATTCAACCATCTCATCCTCTTTTGTCCCCTTCTCCTCCTGCCTTCAACCTTTCCCAGCATCAGGGCCTTTTCCAATGAATCAGCTCTTCACATCAAGTGGCCAAAGTTTAGACCTTCAGCTTCAGCATCAGTCCTTCCAATGAATATTAAGGACTGATTTCTTTTAGGATTGAGTGGTTGGATCTCCTTGCAGTCCAAGGGACTCTCAACAGTCTTTTCCAACACCACAGTTCAAAAACATCTATTCTTCAGTGCTCAGCTTTCTTTATGGTTCATCTCATATCCATACATGACCACTGGAAAAACCATAGCTTTGACTAGACGGACTTTTGTTGGCAAAGTAACATCTCTGCTTTTTAATACACTATCTAGGTTGGTCATAGCTTTTCTTCAAAGGAGCAAGCATCTTTTAATTTTATGGCTGCATTCACCATCTGCAGTAATTTTAGAGCCCAAGATAATAAAACCTGTCACTGTTTCCATTTTTACCCCATCTTTATGCCATGAAGTGTTGAGACCAGATGCCATGATCTTAGTTTTTGAATGTTGAGTTTTAAGCCAGTATTTTCACTCTCCGCTTTCATTTTCATCAAAAGGCTTTTTAGTTCCCTTTCGCTTTCTGCCATAAGGGTGGTATCTTCTGCATATCTGATGCTATTGATATTTCTCCCAGTAATCTTGATCCAACGTGTGTTTCATCCAGTCCAGCATTTATCATGATGTACTCTGCATACAAGTTAAATAAGCAGGGTGACAATATACAGCCTTGATGTACTCCTTTCCCAATTTCAAACCAGTCAATTGTTCCATGTCCAGTTCTAACTGTTGCTTCTTGACCTGAATACAGATTTCTCAGGAGGCAGGTCAAGTGGTCTGGTATTCCCATCTCTTGAAGAATTTTCCACAGTTTGTTGTGATCCACACAGTCAAAGGCTTTAACGTAGTCAATGAAGCAAAAGTGGATGTTTTTCTGGAATTCTGCCTTTTCTATAATCCAACAGATGTTGGCAAATTGATCTCTGGTCCCTCTGCCTTTTCCAAATCCAGTTGAACATCTGGAAGTTCTCAGTTCATGTACTGTTGAAGCCTAGCTTGGAGAATGCTGAGCATTACTTTGATAGCGTGTTATATGAGTGCAATTGTGTGGTAGTTTGAACATTCTTTGGCATTGCCTCTCTTTGGGATTGGAATGAAAACTGACCTTTTCCAGTCCTGTGGCCACTGCTGAGTTTTCCAAATTTGCTGGCATATTGAGTGCAGCACTTTCACAGCATCCTCTTTAAGGATTTGAAATAGCTCTACTAGAATTCCATCACCTCCACTAGCTTTGTTCATAGTGATATGTCTAAGGCCCACTTAACTTTGCATTCCAGGATGTCTGGCTCTAGGTGAGTGATCACACCATCATGGTTATCTGGATCATGAAGATCTTTTCTGTATAGTTCTTCTGTGTATTCTTGCCATCTCTTCTTAATATCTTCTGTTTCTATTAGGTCCATACCACTTCTGTCCTTTATTGTGCCCATCTTTGCATGAAATATTCCCTTCAGATCAGATCAGATCAGTCGCTCAGTCGTGTCCGACTCTTTGCGACCCCATGAACTGCAGCACGCCAGGCCTCCCTATCCATCACCAACTCTCAGAGGTCACTCAGACTCTTAGTATCTCTAATTTTCTTGAAGACATCTCTAGTCTTTCCCATTCTATTGTCTTCCTCTATTTCTTTGCATTGATCATGGAGGAAGGCTTTCTTATCTATCCTTGCTATTCTTTGGAAATCTGCATTCAATTTGGTATATCTTTCCTTTTCTCCTTTGCCTTTAGCTTCTCTTCTCTTCTCAGCTATCTGTAAGGCCTCCTCAGACAACCATTTTGCCGTTTTGCATTTCTTTTTCTTGGGATAGTTTTGATCACTGTCTTCTGTACAATGTTATAAAAATCATCCATAGGTCTTCAGGCATTCTATCAGATCTAATCTTTTGAATCTATTTGTCACTTCCACTGTATAATTGTAAGGGATTTGATTTAGGTCATACCTGAATGGTCTAGTGGTTTTCCCTACTTTCTTCAATTTAAGTCCAAATTTGGCAATAAGGAATTCATGATTTGAGCCACAGTCAGCTCCCAGTCTTGCTTTTGCTGACTGTATAGGGTTTCTCCATCTTTGGCTGCAAAGAATATAATCAATCTATTTTTGGTTTTGACCATCTGATGATGTTCATGTGTAGAGTTGTCTCTTGTTTTGTTGGAAGAGGGTGCTTGCTGTGACCAGTGTGCTCTCTTGGCAAAACTCTATTAGCCTTTGCTCAGGTTCATTCTTTACTCCAAGGGCAAACTTTCCTGTACCCCAGGTATCTCTTGGCTTCCTACTTTTGCATTCCTGTCCCCTATAATGAAAAGGACATATTTTGTTGGTGTTACTTCTACAAGGTCTTGTAAGTCTTCACAAAACTGTTCAACTTGAGCTTCTTTAGCATTAGTGGTTGGGGCATAGACTTGGATTACTGTGATATTGAATGGTTTGCCTTGGAAACGAACAGAGATCATTCTGCCATTTTTGAGATTGCACCCAAATACTGCATTTTGGACTCTTGTTGACTATGGGCGCTACTCCATTTCTTTTAATGGATTCATTGCCCATAATGATCCAACTGCAGTCCTCCAAAGAAGGTTGTGGTGATGAGCCATTAATAGCAGCACCTACAGCAGCTTGCATCAAATAGATAAAAGAGATCCCAGAATATCTGAGCAGGGTACCAACAGTATCTGCTATATATATCTGCAGATATATATCTAGATGCATGCATCTAATGGATAAAAGGGATCCCAGAGTATCTGAGCAGGGTACCAACAGTATCTCCTATGTACATCTGCTATATACTTACCCTCTATAGAAGGTAAGCACTATTGTTGAGGGCTATGTGAATCAAGATCTGACATATTATCTTATTCAAGCTTCTCAATTATCTTGTATGATAGATATTATTTTCACCATTGTACAAATAAATTTAAGACTATTGGTATTTAAGCAATTTATTCCCTGCCACACATTAGTTAATGTAAGAGTCTATTACATGATCTTTTTAACCTATGGCTCATTGCCTTTCTCCATTGTAATGCTATATTAGATATTTGTTTTGTTTTGAGATTTTATTTGCAAGGTTAGCTTGGTGTTAACCACAAAAATCCCCCTTTAAATGAAAGCTTATTTTAAAACCTATGTAAATGTGAAATGGAAGTTATTTTTCTTGGATCTCTATCCCATGGTGGCACAACTAAGGTGCTATCACAACCTCACTGTATTATACCTTGTTGAGAGACAATTCTTCATGGGTTTCTTGTGTTTCTTCCATCTTCTGGGCAAAGGCACTGAACTCTTTTATTCTGGACTATCTTTGCAAAGATATTTGTAGAGCAAACAGCATGGAAAATAAAAATAGTGTCTCTCTTGGGGCAGAGGATGGATTTCTTTCCTGAGCAGATTCTGGTGGCAAATGTTCTTTATAAGATAGGACATTTTCCAAGACTAGGATTTCTTGACTGAGAAACAGACCCACTGTGTATGTAGCATGTGTGCATGCGTGCTAAGTTGCTCTAGTCATATCCCACTCTTTGTGACCCTGTGGACTGTAGCCCAGCAGGCTCCTCTGTCCATGGGATTCTCCAGGCAATAATAATGGAGTGGGTTGCCATACCTTCTTCCAGAGGATCCAGGAATTGAAACTGCATCTCTTATGCCTCCTGCACTGGCAGGCAGGTTCTTTACCACTAATGCCACCTGAGAAGCCCCGTGTATAGCATAGACTTCTGCATTGCCCCATAGCTTCTGGGGACAGGGAAAACCAGTAGGAACATGAAGCTCATGTTGTCTTGCATGCTGTGACCAAGTCTTCTGTCTCTGACCCACAAGTCTTGTATTTTCTGCCAACCTCTGTGAAACTGTGACAGATGAGCTTGTTGGCTTACAGGAAGGGTAAAATCTCATACCTTTCCCAGTTCCTGGCACTTTCTGTTCACATAGGTCCCACTGAAATAATACTCATAACCAGCCTTGCCTAATGAAGAAGCTTCTGAATTTGAACATATAATGCAGTTAGAAATTGGTTCTCATTATCCCCTAGGATATTCCGAACCAAGCTGGCAGCTGAGGAAGGACCCATGCCTTTGACAGTCAGACTCACTTCAGGCATGCCAGCAGCACACTGATGTGCCATGGATGTTTCCAAATGAAACAATTTGGAACAAAGGTGGCAGACAGAATGGCCCTCTCAAAAGCTGTGAAGGGCGTTTGGCCATTTAGGCTACTTACTGGAAGCAATGAGAGTTTGGGTTTTAACTGGATTGCCTGTTGTTTCTTCTCTGTGTGAGTTCCCTTTATAAAATCACTGCACAGTGTGCGTTTGAGAGTTAGGAGAAACGCAGATACTCTAGGGTCTGTTACAAGTATCAAGATGGGAATAGAAAGTACAATATTCACGAAAGCTAGGAAAAATTGCAGTGACTGCATATATAGAACACATACTATCAATATTTACTATATTCAATATTTAAAGCATTGAATTCAATATTGTATATTAATACCTATAACTATAGCTCTGCACAAACGCTGCTATTGCTTATGAGAATTTGTGAGACAATAGTACTTTCCATATACACTCATATATGAAATTAGACAAAATGTCATATGCCATATATATAATATCTTAATCTTCACAATTATCTTGCAAAAACTGCTATTATTTAGAGTTTTTATTAGTGAACTAGTTGAAACTATAGATTTTGTACTTATTCCATAAAAAACAGTTGATAGTTTGCCAAAATGAAATTCCCTAGTGACTAAAATAAGAATTTTCTTTTCTTTATTTTTTTGAAGTATAGTTGATTTACAACATTGAGTTACTTTTAGGTGTATAGCAAAGAGATTCAGTTATATATATATGTTCTTTTCCATTATAGGTTGCTGTTTCCTGTGCTATACAGTAATTCCTTGTTGTTTATTTTATATAAAGTAATATGTGCCTGTTTATCCCAAACTCCTAATTTACCACCTCCTCCTCTCTTTCCCTTTGGAAAAGAGAAGCTTGTTTTCTATCTCTGTGAATCTGTTTCTGTTTTGTAAATAAGTTCATTTGTAGTATTTTTTAAGTTCCATGTGTAAGTGATATAATATGTCTTTCTCTGTCTGACTTACTTCCCTTGGTATGATACTCTCTAGGTCCAGCCCTGTTGCTGCAAATGGCATTATTTTGTCCCTTTGTGACTGAGTAGTATTCCATTGTGTATATGTACCACATCTTATTTATCCATCCATCTGCTGATGGATACTTAGGTTGCTTTCATGTCTTGGCTATTATAAATAGTGATGTCATGGACATTAGGCTGCAGGTATCCTTTTGAATTAGATTTTCATCTTTTCCAGATATACATCCAGGAGTGGAATTGCTGGATCTTATGGTAACTCTATTTTTAGTTTTTTGAGGGACATCCATACTGTTTACATAGTGGCTGCATCGATTTTTTTACAGTCTAACTAACAGTGTAGGAGGATTTCCTTTCCCCAAACCCTCTGCAACATTTATTATTTATAGACTTTTGATGATGGCCATTCTGACCCATCGAGGAGAGCATGGCAACCCACTCCAGTTCTCTTGCCTAGGGAATCCTATGGACAGAGGAGCCTGGTGGGCTACAGTCCATAGGGTCACAAATAGTTGGACGTGACTGAAACGACTTAGTACACAAGCACATTCTGACTCGCATGAGGTGATTCTTCATTGCAGTTTTGATTTGCATTTCTCTAATAATTAGCAATGCTAAGCATCTTTTCATGTGTCTGTTGGTCATCTGGATATCTTCTTTGGAAAAGTGTCTATGTAGGTCTTCTGCCCATTTTATGATTGGTCTTTTGCTTATGAGAATTTTAGATTAAGTATATGATTGTCATCCTTTTCAGTTTGTATAGCATACAGCAAATAAAATTTATATTCATATAAACATAAATATTGGAACAAGTATAGAATATTGAATATTTATACAAAGATAAAAAACAAGTTGATATAAGTCAATATGAAATAATACTAACAGTTTATATAAAATATCAAATAATACATAAATATAATAATAATTCACTACAGTTGATATAATCAATATTTTTGGATCATTTATCATATGCTTGGTGTCTTGCTAAATTTATTACCTACATCCTCTACTTAATTGTCAGCACAACCAGTGAGAAAACTACTAATATTTCAAAGTTTCCAAATAAAGAAACTGCATTTGAGAGAGGTAAATTATATAATCTAAGGTCGAATATCTATAGTAAGTGGCATACTTGGTATTCAAATTTGGTCCTCTTCAATTCCAGAATATAAGATTTTAAGCACTTCTTCACAGGATTTGGTACAAGAGCACAAGTTTAGCAATAGCTAATATAATCAGTGATATAAATATTAATAGCACAAGCATAGAAACATATATGAAACTTGTGTAGGCTACTTCTCTCTTGACTTCAGTTGCCCCATCTGAAGAGTTAGGAATAGAGTTTTTTCTTCTTGTATTATTTCTTTTAACCAGAAATGTATTTTATAACCTGTAAAGGTCATTTCTGGCTTTAATCTCCTGAGATTCTGTGTCATTTGTTTCTCCTCTGTGTTGATCTAAGCTTGTCGGTCCCCACTTCATCAGAACCTCAGTGCTTATTCACTGCCTCCCTCAGATGGTCTTCATCAAATTCAGCCAAATCCCTTTCCCTCATTGGCAGTCCTCTGCTTCCATGCCCTTCATCTGCTCAAGCCCCACATGATGAAAATAAAGTGCCCTTTTATAATTTTTTCCAAAGGCGCTTTCTTTTTTCCCTTATGCTTTGAAAGGAGAACTTTTTGGAGCTGCTTTGGTGGGTGGTGTGAAATATTTCTGAACAGATGTTCATTGTCTTCAAGGAGAGGATTGGCTTTGTTTATTTGGAGACCACTGTGACCCTGATCACAAGGGGTTCCCGCTAAGTATACCATGGATGTTATTTCTACCCAGGGAGAGTCGGCATGGTGACCCAGAAACATGAGGGAACCCCAGGGGAGGGGCTGTGAACAACCTTCTCTTTTGTGATTTTCATTTTTCATTATGTCTGACATTTTTGAAGCTGAGCTTTTTAAGAAATACCAGTTTTAGAAGAACAGACTTCAGATATATTTCAAGGCAATGTAGAACAGTCACAAGACAAAACAAGCATGGTAGAAAACGTGCCCATTTGAGATGAGAAATGGTACATGTGAACGGCCTTTTGTCTCCTGTTTGCCAAATGAAATGTCCATGCATTTTTCTCAGAACTTTGAAAAATAAACAAATCATCAAATCGTATCCTCCTTTTGTTTGTGTTCAAATGTCTGTGATGTTAGCTGTCAGCCTGGTGTTTGATGTTTCCAACTGCAGAATACATCTGTACACAGTTGAGAGATTTCAAAGTACCTCTCACTTTCAGTATTAAGATGGAATCTATGCTCTCTATATTAGTAGAGGTAAAAAATATTGGTCGGCAATTTAGTTGTGGCAATGTTTCCCTGGGTCATACAGCAAATTCCCACTGGCTATCTATTTTACATGGACTTCCCAGGTAGTACAGTTGGTAAAGAATCCACCTACAATGAAGGAGACACGAGACACACGTTTGATCCCTAGGTTAGGAAGATTCCCCCAGAGAAGGGCATGGCAAGCAACTCCAGGATTCTTGCCTGGACTATTCCATGGACAAAGGAGCCTGGAAGGCTACAGTCCATGGGGTCACAGAGTCAGACATGACTGGGTCACACACACACACACACACACACACAAAGCTTCCATTCTTCCCTGGTTATGGATGTTCTAAAACTTAACAAATAGGAAGATGGTTACTTATTTTAAAAATTAATTTCAATTATAACCACTTTCTTTTATTGGGAGACATTTTTAAATAATGAAAGGTTAAAACTACCATAGCATGTAAAACCTATCAATGACTATATCTACTCTTTCATAAATTTATTTAATGTCCAGTTATTGAGCACTAAGTTCCACCACATTCCTAGCACTGTAGTAGAATAGGAGCTGGAGAAAATAATCAGATAGAGAAACCATAATCTCTACACTTAAGGCAGAGTTTCCCAGCTAATGTACAGCCAGTGCATTATATGCATGTCATGAGCTATTGATCAGCCATCTCAGCCTTCACAGATACAGGAATGGCCAGAAGTTGCTAGGCTTTCTCATGGGTCACCTTTCTCAGTAAGCAAATTTATGACCTTGGGAGGCCAGCCTTAGTTCCGGGATATCTGACTGTTCTCTTCCTCTGGTTCATTAAGTTGGAAGACCCAGTGTGTATCATCTGGCACTGTCCAACATGGAGGGCTGAATGTGACCAAGGAGTTCCTCTACCACCTGGGTAACCATGTCAACAGTCAGGTACATGTGTGTTATTGGGCATCTGGAAACTATATGTGAAGAACTGCTGAATGAGATATGGTCTAAGGTATCCAATGGGTGTGCCTTCCCCTGGGGGTTCAGCAGCAAAGAATCCATCTGCCAGTGCAGGAGACATGAGTTCAATCACTGGGTCAGCAAGATCTCCTAGGTGGCAACCCACTCTAGTATCCTTGCCTTAGAAATCCCATGGACAGAGGAGCCTGGCAGCTACAGTCCAGGGGGTCACAAAGAGTTGGACACAACTTAGTGACTAAATAACAACAACATATCCCAGGAATTACAGATTGTCATTTTTTTTTAAGTATCCAACATGGAATAGTTTGATTAAATTCTAAACCCATTCTTACTATCATAACTTGTTGTAGCATTACATTTACCTATGAAAGATAAGGAAAAGCAGTTCAATTCCTTAAATATAATGTCAATGACTGTAAATCTTTGAATGATTGCAAAAAAGTATTAATGTGTTATCACTTATGGGAATAAAGTCTCTCTCATGACAGTTGCCAAGAGTTTGAAGAGGTCAAGTGGCCATTTGAAGAACAAATGTGATGGAAGAAAACAGAGTTAGGACTTTCACTTTTGAAAAGATGGGGTAGAGGGTTTTTTCCTCCTCTTTCCCTGACATCCACACTGATTATAACTAAATTCCCAGGACAATGTGTATAACACAAACTCTAAAAGACTCTGAAAGGTGGTGAGAAGTCAGACTGACTGGGGACATGAAACTTAAAGAACAACACAGTAGTGAGTTCATTGGGGGGATTTTTTTAGTTCACGTATTCCAGGTTTGTATCTGAAACATGTCAGCAATCCAGAGGTGCCAAGAGATACAGATGTGAAAAACCTCTACAAAATGCCACTTTCTCCAGCCAAAGGAGTGAGAAAGGGGTAGTGCAGCAAGCCAGAAACTTTTAGACAACAATCACTCCACTGCAACCAAATACTCATCAAGACACAAACTGCTTGTGACAGAATTAAACAGTTTTTTAAGACTACTGCAGTAGGAGACAGAGATTAAACTGAACTCCACTTAAACAAAAAGCAGGTTTTTAAGCATTGGGGATGAGCTAGTGCAGAAGAACTGAAGAATGAAATTGATGAATAGGATGTGTTCAGCACACTGTTATTGCTGACTCTGCAAATGTTCTTATCTGTAATTAGGTCATCTGGGTTTGGTAATTGGCAACTGACCACTAAAGTTAGGCTCCTACTCTGTAAACAAAGATTCAAAGATAGAGATACTATCTCCTTCCATATTTACATTTCAAAAAGATGGTTCCAAGGTCCTTGAGAAAGACATTAGTGGGTTGTTTAAGTGGCTAGAAGCTTTTAAAAAGATTTGTATCTCAGAGGCAGAGAAAGGAATTACAAGTTTTCTAAAGTAAATGCTATATGAAAAAGAAAGTCACAGACCTATAGACAGAAAGAAAGCTATATATACTTTGAACAAGCTGAGGGAATTATTAAAGCTGTCTCGGTCATATTACAGCAGTGGGGTGGGGGCCAGGAGTCAGGAAGACTGTCTTCTGTCCACAATCTCACCTATGCAAGCAAAGGGCAAATGAGAAGCAAGACTCCACCCTAGCAAGGTTGTAAAAGGTTGCCCAACACCTTTATCTAGGTGGTGTCAACAAAGGTCAAGCAAGGAACCAGGACTTCCATTCCCACTTCATAGTAACAAGACACTCCTCCTCATCCTCCCCACTGGAGTACTGTCAGAGATGCTTAGTGGAAGACAAAGACTTCCACAAGCACGCCAGTGGTAAGAGGCTACCACTACTACAACGAGCTGGAATTCCCACTCCTCCCCAGCTGTAAAAGAGCGCCACACCTCCACCTTGGGTCTCAATGCAGGACAAGTGTAGAACCCAAATTTCAACCTTCTCCTGGCTGTAACGTAAGGCAGCACCCTTCCACTTTAACTGCTCCAGGGGCATCACAGATAGCCAGCTAAAACAGATGATTTAAATAAGATTCCATCTCAGAGCGCAATACAAGAAAGGAAAAATCACTCATCATATTAGGAGCGAAGATCTCAGACTAAAAGGAAAAAAGACAAGCAGTAGTGCCAACACTAAAATGACAGAGATGTGAGAATTATCTGGCAAAAAATTGTAAAGTCATGATAAATGCTTCAATGAGCAATTACAGCCCAGTGTAGTGTTAGTCGCTCAGTCATATCTGCCTCTTTGCAACACCATGGACTGTAACACACCAGGCTTCTCTGTCCACAGAATTCTCCAGGCAAGCACACTGGAGTGAGTTACTATTTCCTACTCCAGAATTATAACCTTAAACATTTTTAAAAATACAGACTTTGTAAAGATATTAAAAGTTTCAGGAGAGAAATACAAGCCATAACGTAGATCCAATTGGAAATTTTAGAGATAAAAAGTACAACGATGAAAGTAAAAAGTTTGGGGACGAGGCTCAACAGCAGAATGAAGGGGAAAGAGACAGGGAAAGCCAATGAACTGGAAGACAGAACAAAAGAAATTACCCCAATCTGAAGAGGGAAAAATGGATGAAAAAAAATAAACATAAACTCAGGGGCCAATGAGACTATAAGAAAATATCTAATATTTGTATCATTAGAATCCAAGAGGGAATGATAAAAGAGGGTAGGAAAAAATACTCAAAGAAACTATGGCTGAGTATAGCCCTAAGGGATTTGTGAAGCTCTGTGTGTGTGTGTGTGTGTGTGTGTGTGTGTGTGTGAATTCTCAATCGTGTTCAACTCTTTGAGACCCCATGGACTGTAGCCCTCCCAGCTCCTCTATCCATGGGATTCTCCAGGCAGAAGTATTGGAGTGGCTTACACTCCTCCAGGGGATCTTTCCAACCCAGGAGTAGAGCCTGTGTCTCCTGCACTGCAAGTGGATTTTTTACCATCTGAGCAACCATGGAAGCCCCATCTGTGAAGCCAAATAAGCCCCAAACAAGATAAACCCAAACCAAGCCACTCCAAGACACAACATAATTAGCTTCTGAAATTTGGAGTCAAAGAAAAAAATCTTGAAAGCAGCCAGAAAAGGATGATACAACAACTCAAATGACTGTAGATTTCCTGTCAGACACCAGACAGAAATGGCAAAATATCTACAAGTCCTAAGAGAAAAAAAAACTGCCAACCAAGAATTCTAAACCCAGCAAAAAATATCCTTCAGGAATAAAGGAGAAATAAAAACAATGTGTGATGAAGGAAACAGATATTGACACCAATGGGCCTACCATTAAAAAAAAAAAAAAAAAGCTAAAGAACATTCTTAAAACAGAAAGAAATCTGTGAAAAAAAGAGCCTTTGCAAAGATGCAAAATCAATTTAATGGAGGAAAGATAGCCTTTTCAACAAATGGATGATGGAGCAATTGACATGTATGGCCAAAACAAAAGAGGAATTTTGGCCAAAATCTCATACAAAAATTAAATTCTGAATGTAGCTATATGGAAACTATAAAACTTTTAGATTTAGATTTAAAAAAACTAGGAGAAAATCTTTAAAGTCTAAGGATAGGTGAGGAGTTCTTAGGCTCTATACGAAAATCACAATCCATAAAAAGAAAAATTACTAAGTTGGACTTTATGAAAACTTTAAAAACTTTGTTTCTACAAAAGACTTTCTTAAAAGGGTGAATAGACAAGTTACAAAATGGGAGAAATAATTTGCAAACTTTATAATACAACAAAGGACTGGTATCTAAAATATTTGAAGAACTTTCAAAATAGGGACATTTCACCGAGGAAGATATAAAGATGGCAAATATGCTCATGAAAAGGTGTTCAACATCATAAGCCACTAAGGAAATACAAGCTAAAATAGTAAGGTATCAGTACACAACTATCAAAACGACTAAAATAAAAAATAATGACAACAATAATTGCTGGCAAGGAGGTGAAGAAACGAGAATATCATACACTGCTGGTGGGAATGCAAAATTGTACATTCACTCTGAAAAACAGTTTGGCAATCTCTTTTAAAAAACCACACAGTTACACACAATCCAGTATTTGTGATCTTAGGCATTTATCACACAGATATGAAGACTTATGTTGACACAAAAATCTGTTGAGAGATGTTTACAGGTGTTTAATTCATAATAGTCAAAAACTAGAAACAATTCAATGTCCTTTAATAGGTGAATGGATAAACAAACTACAGTACATCCATACCATGGAATAATACTCAGCAATAAAAAGTAATGAAATATTGATAAACACAACTATCAGTGCTGTCCTTAGTCTCTCAGTCATGCCTGACTCTTTGTAACCCCATGGTCTGTAGCCCACCAGAGTCCTCTGTGCATGGGATGTCCCAGGCAAGAACACTGGAGTGGGTTGCCATGCCCTCATTCACAGGATCTCCCCAACCCAGGGGTCAAACCCAGGTCTTCCACATTGCAGGCAGATTCTTTACCATCTGAGCCACCAGGGAAGCCCAAGAATACTGGAGTGGGTAGTCCATCCCTTCTCCAGGGGAGCTTCCTGACCCAGGAATCAAACCAGTGTCTCCTGCATTGCAGATGGCTTCTTTACCAGCTGAGCTACCTGGGAAGCCCCATAGATATCTGAGAGAACTTCAAAGAATTATGCCCAGTGAAAAAAGCCATTCCCAAAAGGTTAGCTATTATATTTACATAGCATTTTTTAAATGATAAAATTACAGAAATGGAGAACAATTTAGTGGTTGCTGGGATAGGGTGGGAGGGAAGGGGTGTGGCTATAAAAGTGAAACATGATGACTTCTTGTCATGACAGAAACGTTCTGTATCTTGATTGTATCAGTATCCTGGGTTGAGATATTGTACTGTATCTTTGCAAGATGTTATTATTGGGAAAAATTGGATAAAGTGTCCACAGAATCTCTCTATATCATTGCTTACATTGCATGTAAACCTACAGTTTTTATCAGATTTCTTTCTGTTTTGAGAACGTTCCTTCACCATTTTTTAAATGGTAGGCCTACTGGTGACAATTTCTGTTAGTTTTCCTTTATCACATATTGTTCTTATTTCTTTTTCATACCTGAAGGCCTAGGATACGAGGTACAACTTAAATCTTTGTTGAATAACCTCTATGCTGTGTTCAGGGTCCGTATGTTCCACGGTGTTTGTGTCAATTACTAATATTAAATGAAGGGGCTGTTGATCCAGTGTGAGTTGTAGCAACAGAGATGTTTAATGGTGTTGTAGAGTACCAGGACATGCGTATTTCAGGGCTGCAAGATAATCAGGTGTTTGCTTATTCCCGTCAGGGTGCCTCTCTTCCTATAAAACATCTCCCGCCACCACTTAAGGCAGAAGGCTAATGGCACAGAATGGAAGACAATTGCCCAGGACACTCAGAACACATATATTAGAGAGTGGTAAAAAGCTATTCTGAGTGTCCTGGGCAATTGTCATTGTCCTTCTTTTCTGTGACATCAAGTCATTATTTTTAACTTGCACTGTGAATTGTCCTTGTTTTCCTAAGGCACTCATCAGAAAAGGCTCACTTTGAAAGGTATGAGCAGACTCTGAGATTAAGAAGCCTGAAATAATGAATGATTTCCAGACATAAGCAGGGCTGCCTCCAGTTTCCAGTTAGTGTACACTCCCCACTGGGGCTGGAGGGGAAAGTTTTAAGGTTTAAACAAATTTTCAAAGGCTAAGTAAAAGATTTCAGGAACTGAAACTAAACTGATTACAAATACGAGAGGCTTTAAAGCTTTAATTTTTTTTAATTTACAATGCTGTGTTTAATTTCTGCTTAACAGCAAAGTGATTCAGTTACACACACACACACACACACACACACACACATATATATTTTAATATTCTTTTCCATTATGGTTTATAATAGGATATTGTATACAGTTCTGTGCTATACAGTAGGACCTTATTGTTTCTAATTTCTTTTTAATTCAAGGAAAAAGGATCATACTAAGAGGTTGATGTGTCTGGAAACACAAAGGTAATGAAGATCATTTCAGTCAAAGACCTTGACCCTACATCCCCTCTTCTTTGGCCATATACCTCACCATGGACAACTGCAATCAACCCATTTGATTCCAGACATCTTGTTCTTTGCTATTTTTATTTGAGGGCTTTGTTCATTTACATGTTTCTCTTCCTCTTAATCCTTTATACTCTATCAAATTTTTATTGAATATTTGTCCTCTGTAAGAGTGAGGATATGGCAGGGAAATAAGAAAGTATATGAGAAACTTTTCTAGGTCTTTCAAACAGAGGAACTGCATTTGAGGAAATTGGTGATCTAAATACTGGAAGAAATAAAGAGCCAAGGATGATGGGGAGGTGACCTGGAGTTTAGTGAGAACAGGAAGCTGCTAATGACAGGAGGAATTGGTGACTTGGAGCCTTTGAAGCCAGGTCCATCCTGGGAATAAGAACTGTAGTAAAGTTCTACATGGAAGGGCTTTCCTGGGGAAGCTGCACCCAGAAAGGAGACTCAGTCACTGCTGGAGATGACATCAGAAACAAAGGATAAATGCCCCATTTGTCCCCTCCTGGTGCCCTCTAGTATTCTGCCAGTGTTTGCTGCTAAGTCACTTCAGTCGAGTCCGACTCTGTGCGACCCCATAGACGGCAGCCCACCAGGCTCCCCCATCCCTGGGATTCTCCAGGCAAGAACACTGGAGTGGGTTGCCGTTTCCTTCTCCAATGCATGAAAGTGAAAAGTGAAAGTCAAGTAGCTCAGTCGTGTCCGACTCTTAGCAACCCCATGGACTGCAGCCCACCAGGCTCCGCTATCCATGGGATTTTCCAGGCAAGAGTACTGGAGTGGGGTGCCATTGCCTTCTCCATGTGTTTACCATTGTGCAAACCTCTACCTTGTGCAAAGGTCAGAAGACAAAGAAAACACACTTGCCTGTAACAAAAACAGAGCAAAGGAAAGTCAGGTAATGAATCTGAGAGCAAAGCAGTAGCTAACCTTTAATCCTTCATTTGCTTATCTTCAACCTGATCACAAACTATTGGCAAATTCATTTGCTAATATTTTAACTATGTGAATCCCTTATGTCTCAGTTCCCAAAGGTGTGTTTATCTATCCCGAGAGTAAGATAATGTTGATTCTCATCGTCTCCCTTTATTTTATTGTGTCTATGCTGACATATGTCAAAAAACTACTACATTGTTTCAAATAACTCTGAGACAAATGGACAAATTCTATGGAACTGCTGCAAACACCCTAAGACTTGTTCAGAACAAGTCTAACCTGCTAATTGTTTTGGAACTTTGGTACTCTCCAGAACTTCCTAACTAGGGCTACTGATGTTGCTCTTTAGGCTAAAAGATAATCATCAAGAATAGGAAACCCATTAGCCTGTTGCAAACTTTGCTGCCTACATCTCTGAGACCATGCCAAACACTGCCCAGGTCACAGTCAGCTAGGCAGCAAAATACTTTAAAATATTGAAAGTTAATCATTTTTCAAGATCCTTCTTATCACCATAATCCTTAGTCATCAATCAGGGTAATCTTTTCCATAAATTCTGCTCTATAGCTTTGCTTTTCTGATCTGCTCCTTAGTGAACTCTCATTCTTACATTCTAAATTCCTTCTCATCCTCTTCCACAAATTGCTTTCTCTCTAACCTGTCTTAATAGAAATGCGGTCCTCACACAAGTCTTCTCCTGTGTAGACCAACCACATTCCCACAAACCATTGGTTGGGATAGGAGAATACACTACTGTCTTCCAACTAAGTGGCTCATCATTCTTCTTCCCTGATTGACACTCACCCTACCATCTCCTAGCAACTGCTCCTCATTCCTTAACCATTTGCTTAAGGCCATTGCCTTAGGAGCCAAATCAACACCTATAAACTACCTCTTCTTATATCCCTAAGGGATTTCAATATCTGTGAGTATGATCTATTTCAAATCTGATCTCATTAATAGTATTTTAATAATATTCAAATGACCTCTCTTTTTCTTCCCCTTATAGACGTGCTCCTCCATCACTTGCATTTACCATGTTGTTTGACACTTACTTTTCTGTGTATCATGCATCTGCTGTTACACCTTTAGCTCCCCAAGAAAAAGGACTTGTCTTATTCATTTCTGCATCCCAACACCTCGTAGCTCTCCCAGCACAAGGTAGTGACTCTGTAATGAAGTGGACTGTAATCTCTCATTATATAAATAAACAAGTCAAATAAGCAGACATAATAGCTCCTTAATGAGATAAATTTGCTCTTTCTATGTAACATATCAAGTTACACTGAGGAGAAAATAAAAGTTTTATATTTTTTTCTTTGTAAAATAACAGATAAATTCTCCCTTTTGGTCACCGAGGAATTGATATGACAGTTGGTAACAAAAAGAGAATGTTTCAGACACAAGAAAAAAGAAGTATTGGATTTTCTTGGTATTAACTTTCAATAAGGTCTTCTCCAGCCACTTTATTATTTTTTAAAAAGCTATAATGGAAAATAATAGCAAATTCATGTGACATGTTAGGGTCCACATTTTCCCCTTGTAATTATTATAAATATCTCAGGTCACTTCTGTAAATGGTGTGTGGGTAGGACTAACCCACTGCACAGAGTGTTTGGCTCTAAAGCATCTGTTGAAAACAATGCAAGCTGATGAGTTACCAGGGACCCCTGCTGAACATGCTGTGCTTGCTAGAGTTTCGACTAATGGTGCTTGTCAAGGGTCACTAACATTTTGGCAAGAATGTTGACAATAACATCTCTTCTGAATTGAAGTATAGAAAAAAAAAGTGGCAGTTCTAGGAATTGAAAAAGGTGATGATTTGTTAATGTGTCTTTTGATGGGATGGGAAAGGATGATGTTGTCTGACATGCATTGTCTTTTATTTTCATTTTCCATTCCCAATAAATGAGATATAAAGTCACATCTAAGAAGAACTAGCAGCTTTAACTTGTTAAAGCATTAACATGCATTGTCTCATTCAAGCCTAACAGCTATCCTATGAAATAGGTGTGATCATTATCTTACTGTTATTTTATGAAGATACAGAAGTTAAGTATCTTGTCTGGGGTCATCCAGTTAAAAAGTGACAGAATCAGGATTTGACATCAGGTTGCCTACCTTCTCTTAATAATGAAGCTACACTGCCTCATGGAAAAAGCATCTATATCATACACTGACAGCGACATTAGAAATTGGCTCTTAAATTCAGTCATCCAGCCCTGCACCATTCTATGGAGATGTGCATTAAAAACTGCACTGTTGGGAAACAATTATACTCTCAGACCCTGCAGCAATGCAGGCCAGAATCTACATATACTACACTTAGTATTCCTGACATCAAATGTGTTCTGTTGGGCATTTCATTCAGACAGTATATTTAAACTTTCATTTCTGGTTGTCTAACCTCCCTCAGTGTGCAGTTATACACACTGAGCTTACCGTAGCTGGGTGCTCAGTAATGTTTCCCCACCAACCTGACTATATTCCCTGTGCCTGAGATACCCAGCCACATAATACTCACTCAGTGCATATCTACTGAATGAACAAATAAATAAATCCTCTCCTCCCTAGAATTCTAAAGAAAGAAGATTCTCATGCCAAGTCCCAACAATATATTAATTATGCTCATATATATATATTAATTCTATGCTCATGGTCTACTGAGATAATTTTCTAACCTCTTTCACTTGCGGGAGATCAATGGCAATTAGATATGAAAACTAGTGTTCATTGTTTTTAACTTGAACTATCTTGAATTAAACATTATATTCACTTCTAATTCATTTAAACAAAATTATCAAATATTTTTTATTTATCCCCAAATCAATCCTAATACCTGAGCTACAAAATAGGCCTTTCTACTTGTTTACTTTTAGTTAGAGCCCTTGAGGAATCAACCTACTTCCAGTGTGCTTTATCTTATATCAGTAATATTCAGAGTGCCTTTCAAATATGAGATCCTATAATCAACAATACTAACTTTCTCCTTTGAAAACGCAGAGTATGAGAATTCTAAACACACAGAATTTTTTAAATCAGTTTTCACTATTTGGGAATGGGACTCCATTAACCATTGTAGTTTAATACCTATTATACTCTCTAGGCATGGTGACAGGCACTTTCAACACAACGTCTTATTTAATCCTCATAAATATTCTACCGTCCAGATATTTATGTTGTCAGAGCCTTTACTAACTCCCTTTCTGCCTACAAGTTCTCATAAAGGCTTGAATAAAATATTGTTCTCAGTTCCCACGACTGCCTGCAGCCATCTTTCTAAGATCCATCTCATGAAATAATATATTCCTGATAAGCTTTTCTGTTCTTTTGTTCTGGATTAGGATTTTACTTTTGCCTTGTTACTTTAGCTTAATGTTTTATCTGACCCTTTCTACATACTTAAAAACTCCCTACTCATTCATTCATTCATATATTTGATTTCATACTCTGCATCAAGCACTCTGCTAGTTTACTTGATATGCAATGGTGCATAAAAACACACACAGGCACTTCCCTCTTGGAGCTCACGGTCTACTGAGAGAGAGAGATATACTATTATAAATTATCATGAAAATAAATTTAAAATTGCTAGTCTGATTAATACTAAAAGAGGTAAGTTTGTAGTGAAGTGAGATGCAAAAGAATATCTGAAATTTCAAACTCCAGTAATGATGGACTCTGTAGCATATAGAACTCAATGAATATCTTTTTGAAGACGTGAGAACTATCAAGGCACCAAGGCTTAAAGAGGCTAGATACTATAGAGAAGAAAAATTCAATGAGGTGAGCTGAAAGTCTGCTTATTTTCCACCCTTTAGGTTTTCACTTATTTTTATGTGCACAGGTCAAGAAAAGCTTAGCAGAAATCGGAAGCCAGGAGGCGGAAGAGTTGATAGAGCAACTGTGATTGAGATATATAAAGCTGGCATACAGGTTTCAACTAAAGAGAAAGGGTCTGACAAATACCTCAGGAATTCAGTTTGGAACACTGAAAGAATATACCTCAGAAGAAAGGGTGAATTCTAAAATAACTAGGCCCTCCAGAGGCTGAAATGCAGCCTGGAAACAGCTCTACCTTGTTGAGCTATGGTAATCTGCTTATACTCCCACCAGTAGCTAACTGCAGAGACTGTCCAATTTTTCATGGCCAACAGCCAGCATTCAATAAGAAGTTAATAGAAATTCCAAGATACAGGACTAAGAGAGAGGGGGGAAAAAAGCACAGTAAGAGACTGACAAGTGATCAGGTATCACCGTTATCAACACAATTGGTATCTTCAAAAAGATGATAAAATGAAGAATATCATAAGAGCACTGGAATCCAAAAAATAATAAAATGGAAGTTCTAGATGTGAACATTCAATGATTGATCTTGAGAACTCAATAGAGTGGGTTTAACAGCAGATTAGACACAGGTGAAGAGGACTGTAGATTTTGAAGATGTCAGTAACATGATTCAGTCTGAATCACAAAGTGAAAAATGAAAGATACATATCTAAAATAGAGTAAAGAAACATGAAAAGGACCAATACCTGTGTAATTAAAGACCCAAAAGGAGAGAAAATGTGAAGATTTTAAAGAAATAATTAATTTCCCAAAGCTAATGAATGATACCAAGCAACAAATATCAAGCACTATAAATATCAAGCAGAGTAAATACCCAAAAAATTACAAAATTAATACATCTTAGTAATATTTATAGAAACGGAAAATCAATTCTTAAAAGCAATAAGAAAAACCCCTCCCTCCAGAGTAGAATAAAGACAAACAGCTTTATTTCTCCACAGTAGTGTCTTTGTAACGTGCTGAGAGAAAACAAAACTGTTTATAATAACAAAATTTGCAAGCAACTCAAATATCTGTCAACAATAAATAAACAAGTCAATTATGGCACTTTCCTACATGTGGCATACACCAATTAGAATAAATGAACTGGTACTATAGATGAGTCTCATGAACAAAATGTTGAGACAAAAAGAATAATCAGACACAAATGAGTATATCTCATGATTTCATTTACATAAAATCCAGAAGAGACAAAACTAATCTCTGGTATTAGAGATGATGGACGTTCCCGATCAGGGGAAGAAGCTAGTGACTAAGGTGCCATGAAGAATGTTTATGGAGTACTGGTAATATTTTCTTTCCTGATTTGAATGAAACTGTCTTCAGCTATAAAATTATGATTTATGTCTTTTTTGAATTCATGTTAGAATTCAGTAATTTAATTCACATAGAAAAACAAGCAATAGGGTAAAAGCTCGTCTCATCTTAAACACTATCCTGAAAAATGGGAGGTAATCACTCAGTCAGGATAGAGTTTAGACTAATTTCCTTACACTACTACCCACTGCCCAAAAGATAGAGCCTCTAAGAAAACCTGAAATGCCTCCATACCACATTCTAATATAAATTGTGCAAAAATACCTGTAAAAAGGGTTAAAAGTCTAATACCAAAGTCAGGTTTTCACATTCCTCCTCTTACTCTTTCAAATGCTTCCAGTCTGACAATGGCAGAATATAATGGAGAATTACAAATTAAACTCTTAGGTTCTGAAGCAAATATTATGAAAGTTTATCTCTGGAGGAAGTATATTCCCCAAATTCAAAGGCAAAGTTTCTCTTTGTCAAGTTACAATGGACTGAATACAGGGGAAATTACGTGCTATCTATATTATCTTAGAACCTATAAAAAAAAAAGACAAAAAGAAATATAAGGAACTTTATTCTTAAGTCAGAAAGAATGTATTTTAATTAAATAGAAAGTTTCCCATTACTATACTTTGAAGTTAGCTCTTGGTTTAGAATGTTGGAGGATTTCTTGCATAAATATGAAATATGCCACAGTCTAAAACTGGAATGCTAACTGCTACCAAACTACGTGATCTCAGTTATATTTAAAATATAGGTAGGTATCTGTAACATCTATCCATGAGACAATCTTAAAAGCAAAAAAAAAAACAAAACTAAAAGGGCATCTTAAATCATACAATCACTGAAGTGTTGGAAAAAAGCAGACCCTGTGGCAAAGTATGTCTGTGAAGTGTTTGTAGAGCTCTTTGTCCATGGAATTGGAGCCCTAAAAACCAGGACATGACCCTGAATCCCATACTGAAAGCTGAATATCTCCTCAGAGCCAAAAATAAGGAACAAGGACTTGGGCTGACACTAAGATCCTACTCCTTGGCTAAACTGAAATTGTGTCTTTTAGCATCTCTTGGCTATGTTTTAATTCCAACCAAAAACTAACTTCTCTGTATGTAATTCTTTCTTAGTTGTTGGAGGAACAATTACTGAACATGCTCTAATTTATCACTGGACAAGAACAGCCCATGAGTCTGCTGGATGTATAAAACAGAAGACACAAGAAGAAAGTCAGAAGTCACCCAGATTGTGACATGCAATCAACAAAAAGCCGATCACTTCTGAGTCTTTTCTCCAGCAGCATTTCTGTGGATAGACAGTCTCAACTGCAGATGACTGAGTAGCACAGGCAGATAAGGAACACACTGGGAGGCAAGGACAGCCAGGCTGGAGCACCTTGATTACACCTAACTTACGTTGTCCCTGCTCCAACAGTGCCCTTTCAGCTAAATGTAATAAATCTCCACCTCCTTAAATGACAGGGAGTTGGAATTGCTACTTTTCTTTAAGCAATGAAAAACAGGGAGAAATCAACCTACCCAAAATAAGGAGTTGTTGTTCAGTTGCCCAATCATGTCCAACTTCTTTGTGATCCCATGCACTGCAGCACACCAGGCCTCTCTGTCCTTCACCATCTCCTGCAGTTTGCCCAAGTTCATGTTCATTGCATCGGTGATGCTGGCTGGCCATCTCATTCTCTGATGCCCTCTTCTCCTGCCCTCAATCTTTCCCAGCATCAGGACTTTTCCAATGAGTTGTGTATTCGCATCAGATGACCAAAATACTGGAGCTTCAGCATCAGTCCTTCCGGGGAATATTCAGGGTTGATCTCACTTAAGATTGACTGGTTTGATCTCCTTGCTGTCCGAGGGACTTTCAGGAGTCTTCTCTAGCACCACAGTCCAAAGGCATTAGTTCTTTGTCGTTCTGCCTTTTTTACTAACCCGCTCTCATAACGTATATGATGGGGAGAAAATTTATTGGGGGGGGGGTCGTCTTCTGCCTCACCACCCTTATGGAGAAAGTGGGGGGGAAAATGGAAGGGAGGGGGGGGGAGGTCTTTACCCAGCTCTCATGTAGTGGAAACCGTGTCAGACTTTTTTCTGGTCAATCACTGGGACAGCCTGAAATAAGCTTCCCGATATACCACCAGAGCATTCAAAAGCGAGACTATTACACACCCTTGCCAAAGCATTTGCTTTGGAAAAAATCCCTGGACTCAAATAGCCACCAGTACAAAGGAGTCAGCTATAACCCTTAATTTTGAACATTGATTTCTACTACATGTTGATCTTTGAATTAACATAATCATCAAGATGATTTTATCTGGCAATCATAAGTATGCATTAACATATTTACCAAATTCCCTGCAGTTTACAATATTCTTTCTAGAAAAGAAAAAAAAAAAAAAACAAAGTTTAAACTTTTAGCTGCTAACCCTTAAAAATATTTTAAATGATTTTTATCCTTGAAATATTGCCTGAATTCTCTCTGCAAGATATTCTTCTTTCCTCAGCAGATTGGGAGAGCCAGAAATTTAGTAGAACATACATCAAATAGATGACACCTGAAGATCAAAACTGAGTCTGGCTTCACTCAGATAAAGTCTGCCTCTAACCCAGACTATTTCTCAGAGTTTCTCATGGAACCCAGGAGACAGATTTGCACCGCATCCCTCATAACTTAATAGTATTATTTGCTCAATTTAAACAGGTGTTCAGTAAAGATAACTAACATTTGTTAATAATTCCAAACTTTGGCAAAAATGTGTGTTTTTTTAATATCTCCAAATAATGTTTATCTTTTTACAGTTCCCATTTTATAGATGAAGAAACTGAGAATTTCAGAAGTAATCACACAGCAGCTAAAACACATTGCAACTCAAGAATTTTATTTCTTGTCTACATACCTTGAGATTTTTCATTCTTCAGTTAATCATGACCATTCCTGCAGAGAAATCTCACTAGTACTGTTTTTGCAAATCAACTAGATCAGTCTCCCTGGTTAAAAGTATAATAGTAATAGTAGACTGTCTGAATTCAGACACTATAGCTCCCAAATTACATCTTTTCCCCCCTCTGTCCTAGGAGAAAGTTTCTCAATCTTGTCACTACTGATATCTTGGGCTAGAAAACACCTGTGGGTTTCTTGTACATTGAAAGACACTCAGCTGCATCACTTGGGTTCTACCTACAAGATGCCAGTGGCACCCAAACCCCAAATCATGGCATTCAAAAACATCTCCAGACTTTCCCCTGGAGGACAAAATATCCTCCATTGACAACCACTGGCCTAAGATATCCAATGCTATGCTATGCTATGCTAGTGCCAGTCGTGTCCGACTTGTGCGACTCCAGGGAGCTCACCAGGCTCCCCCGTCCTGGGATCCCAGGAAGAATACTGGAGTGGGGCATCCTCAATGGAAGTGAAAAGTGAAGTGGCCAGTCGTGTCAGACTCTAGGACCCCATGGACGGAGCCTACCAGGATCCTCTGTCCATGGATCAGAAAGTACTGGGGTGGGGTGCCGCCCCCCAAGATATCCAATAAGCCTTGAAACTTTAGACAAGAGTCTGCATCCTCTTCTCCTTAAATGAAGTCATTCCACAAGCTCTAAAAGGATCCTTTCTTGAATCCCATTTAAAAAACTCAGATTCTTTAGCATGACAAACTGTGCCTTCATAATACTATTTTCCTCTTTGTTGTCGTTATTTAGTTGTCATTGTTAAGTTATGTCTGACTCTTCTGTTACCCCATGGACTGTAGACTGCCAGGCTCCTCTGTCCATGGGATTTCCTAAGCAAGACTACTGGAGCAGGTTGCCATTTTTTCTCCAGGGGATCTTCCCAGTGGATTGAACCCAGGTCTCCTGCATTGGCAGGTGGATTCTTTATCACTGAGCCACTTGGGAAACCCCATTTTCCTCATTACGAAATTTAACAATCCTCACACTGCCCATTTGTAGTTGCACTTGTTAAGATTTACTGAGAAATTCTATAAAGAGTTTGTATCCTTGTGTACAGATAACCTGGACATCAATCTTAAAAAAGAGAACTGGATGTTAATCCCATCTCTAACATTCATTAGCTGTGCAATCATGAATGAGTTAAGTTATTTGAAGTTTTCTTATGGAGAAAATAAGGATTTTGAAATTCAAACATCAAGGCAGTGCTATAAAGGCTAAATATACCTACAGCATAATGACCTTGAGCTGGTAGCTTAATTTCAATAATTTGGTGTCTTCATCCATTGAAAACTACGAATTTGAAAGTTACTGCAGATCCTACAACAGTGAGGGGAGATGAATAATCATTGTCTATTATTTTCACTCTTAATCTTTCCACTACAGTACATTAGCCATCTTCTGCTCACTCAGCACCTGTGAACTGGCTACTCCTTCTGCTTATAATAATATTCCTCCTTAAGTTCCCATGGTTCATTCCCTCATCTAGTTCAAGCCACCTTTTCCATGAAATTAACCCAAAATCACCTGCATAAAACACCCCTCCCCAGCCTAGCACTGGTGAGATGACCTTGCCTTGTTTTTTTACTTCTTATAATAATACTATGTTACTAATACTAATATTATCTTTATAATAATACTGCATATATTATGCTTCTTGTCTGTTTTCTCCCACTGGAATTTAATCTTCTCAAAAGCAGGAGTCACTTACTTTATTTAACCCAGTTCCTTTTCTAAAGTGCCTGGCACACATTGGAAATATGTTGAATGACTTAATTTATGGAAAGGCAACTGCTCCATCTCTTGCTTTGACAGAAAGGGTCTGTTTTTTGCTATTTTATATACCAGGGACCCATGGATGAATTTCTACAGGCTCTTTCTTTTTCAGAAAACTACTCTTGGAACCGCTTACTTCTTAAGTTTTTTTCTTGCATTTAGCTTCATTTACTATCTCAGCTCATGGCACGTTCATCTCTCAACACCCCAATTCTAACAACATTTTGTTTCACTGATTTTCACTTTGGTTTTAAGTAGCAAGAAACTTTCTAAAATAAAACATTTTATGGTAAACATTTTTGGGGAAAAGTTAATAAAAGTTATATTTCATTAATGCACATTTATTTTATAAGTTTAAAACCATAATATTACCAAGTCAATCCAAGAAAACAATGAGATCATTTCATTGAATAAAATCACTTGAAATCAGGAATTAAGTGTAAGAATGATCACCCTCAGCTAATTTGTTTCCACATTTTTTACAATATTCAGCAGACCTTGAATCACCTAAATAAGTATTTGCAAATGGTGATATCTATTAAGAACTCATTTGCTGATCTCAGAATACTTATGTAAATATCTACAAGAGCAAAATAGCAGAATAGCAGAAAATGTTTGTGTTGAAAAGCTATAAATCTTTTAAAACTGATTGCATTATTGCCTTCCTAATGACAAATAAGATATGAAACCCACACAAGACTGAAATAAAAAAATAATGAAGAAAGTCTCCATATAATGAAAAGACCAGTAAACAAATAAGAGATTCCCAGTGGGGAGAAGTGGAGAAGGCAATGGCAACCCACTCCAGTACTCTCTCCTGGAAAATCCCATGGACTGAAGGGCCTGGTGGGCTGCAGTCCATGGAGTCACTAGGAGTCAGACACGACTGAGCGACTTGACTTTATTTTTTCACTTTCATGCATTGGAGAAGGAAATGGCAACCCACTCCAGTGTTCTTGCCTGGAGAATCCCAGGGACGGGGGAGCCTGGTGGGCTTCCGTCTGTGGGGTCGCACAGAGTCGGACATGACTGAAGCAACTTAGCAGCAGCAGCAGAGATGAGGCAAGGGATGGCAACAGGAGTGGAGAAGGTGTTTTAAATCCCAACTCAGCTGACATTAGTATCTTTTTATTTTATATTGGAGCATAGTTGATTAACTGTGATGAGTTAGTTTCAGGTGTACAGCAAAGTGATTCAGTTAAACATATATGTGGATCTGCTCTTTCTCAAATTCTTTTCCCATTTAGGTTATTACAAGCTATTGAGCAGTGTTCCCTGTGCTATACAGTAGGTTCTTGTTGTTTATTTTAAATACACCCGTGGCTGATTCATGTTAATGTATTACTTTACAATACTGTAATTATCCTCCAATTAAAATAAATTGATAAAATAAATACAGTGGAATGTACTTGTCAATTCCAAATTCTCAATCTACCCTTTCTGTCATCCCACCCTTCCTCCATGGTAAGTTCTGTTTTCTAAGTTCTATTTTCTAAAGTAAATAAATTCATTTGTATCATTTGCTTTCTAGATTTGGCATTAGTGTCTTGAATAGACTATACTCAGTTACAGGATACCTTTGTTTGATAGAGTGATCCAGGGAAAATAAGGTGGATGCTAATGTCTAAGCTCTCTTCTTTTTCAGGCTACTGAGTAATTAAGTAAGACTGAATCAACAGAGCTTGAAAAATGTGTCTGTGTCTATGTACACATGTATATGTATATGTACACGTGTGAATGTATACAGCAAACACATGTGATGTGTGTATAAATGTGTATTTATTGATATAAACACATGTGTTACAACCAGATATCTCTGAAACCTTATTCTAGTGATATCTGAAACACCCCCACATTCCTCTATAGACAAATATCCATCCTATTATAGGAAGGGAGTGTATTTAATTATTCAAATAAACTTGTGTAAGAGTATTTCTCTGTTTCCACACTTCATAGCTTGTTTTCACTTTATTTATTGTGCATATTGAACATAATTCTGAAGATTATATTATGCCTAGGACATGATTTTTCAGTTATTCCCTTACTTTGTGTCTCTCACAGAATGAATTGAGATTTAGTGTTATAAGCAATTATGAGTTTCACACCTTATGCTTATAAAATAATGGAATATATATTTTTATACCACTTTACATACTGATCAATGAACGGAGAGCATATAATTTTATCAGTTAGACTATGGCAGCTGGTGAGTACACTTCATTTTCCTGCATCCTCCAAGTAATAAAAAAATAATGAATATATCACTGTACTTACTATCTTATGTAAATGTTTCATGCAGTTGAAGAGTTATAAAGTCAAAATAAAATTTTAATGACAGAGAAAGAAATGGCATGATCTTAGAAGAGGGTGCTATCTTTTTCTGATCTGTTAGGAATAAGGGATAAAAAGAAGCTTCTCTCCTGGTCTAACTGTGTTGATGCTTTCTTTAACCAGTCTAGGAAAGCTACAAGCTTTAACTAGTCAGCAAACTACAACCCAGGGGCCAAACCTGGCCCCATTACCTGTTCTTATAAATAAAATTTTATTGGAACACAGTCATGCTTATCTTGTGTATTTTCTGACTGCTTTTGTGCTGAGTTCAACAATGGCAGAGTTGAACAGTTGTAAGAGAGATGGTTCAGTTCAGTTCAGTTCAGTTCAGTCACTCAGTCGTGTCCAACTCTTTGCGACCCCATGAATCACGCAGCATACCAGGCCTCCCTGTCCATCACCAACTCCTGGAGTTCACTCAGACTCACGTCCAACAAGTCGGTGATGCCATCCAGCCATCTCATCCTCTCTCATCCCCTTCTCCTCCTGCCCCCAATCCCTCCCAGCATCAGAGTCTTTTCCAGTGAGTCAACTCTTCGCATGAGGTGTAAGGCCTGCCAATCTACAATATTTACAATCTGACCCCTTATAGAAAAGGTTTGCAGACCCCTAGACTAATCCATTCCCTGGCTCCTAAAGGATGTAGAGCAAATTTTCTTAGGCAACTGAGTGGTCCTAAAATGGCCCCAGCACCATCACCATTAAAGGGTGTGTTAGTCACCATCAACACTCCCCTATATCTGGTTCAACTCTCCTTCAAGCACACAGACAAGCACACTCCCCAGCATACAGTACAGCTATCTGTCTCTAACACCCTTACTTCCCTTACGAAAGTACATGCCCAGCTGTTCATGCCTGCTGAGGCTTCACCATAGCTTTTGATGTTACTAAGGCAACTGACACCTGGACCTAGGTTGCTGATACTGGAGGCCAAGATCATTAATGTCTGTGTCCATAGTGCTGACATGTGATGCTGGGAACATGGTAGATAATCACAGCAGTGACGCTTCTGCTGTTGCTGCCAGAATTTCTGTTCTTGCTCATCTCACGATGAATGCTCCCATTGGGATGCTACGTGTACCACTTCCTTACCCTGGTGTTCCAGGCAAGTTCTGGTTTAGTGTTCACCTGTCTTTAATAGCCAGTTCATGTAGGATTTATAGAGTCCAAGAGGAAAGGGATAGAACAAATCCCTCCTCCTTCTGCTGAATGATGTTTTGTCATGGGACCAAATTTCCATCTTATTCTCTTCCTCAATGTAGATTCACTCCCATGAAGCACCCAAGACCATCACATAAATTAATATCAGGAAGTTCTACCATCTTCTGGCTCCCAAGTCCTCCAAACTTACCCAGGTTTAGCAGTTCCTCAGAACTGGGATGGGGTAATTTGGAACCTGTGGCTTTTTTTTTTTTTCTTGGTAAATTTTTATTGTAGTATAGTTGCTTTAAAATGTTGTATTAGTTTCTGTTGTACAGCAAAGTGAATCAGCTATATATATATATACTCCCTCTTTTTTTATTTCCTTCCCATTCAGGTCACCACAGGGCATTAAGTAGGGTTCTCTGTGCTATACAGTATGTTCTCATTAGTTATCTACTTTATGTGTACATGTGTATTAGGTTGCTTCAGTCAAGTCCAACCCTACAGACTGTAGCCCGCCAGGCTCCTCTGTCCATGGGATTCTCCAGGCCAGAATACTGGAGTGGGTTGCCATTTCCTTCTCCCGGGGATCTTCCCAACCCAGGGATCAAACCCACATCTCTTATTTCTCCTGCATTGGCAGGCAGGTTCTTTACCACGAGCACCACCTGGGAAGCTCTTACCTGCTTTATACATAGTATCAATAATTCATATAGGTCAATCTCAAACTCTCAATCCATCCCACCCCCAACTTCCCCCCTTAGTATCCATACGATTGTTCTCTATATCTGTCTCTATTTCTGCTTTGTAAATAAGATCGTCCACACCAGTTTCTTCAGATTCCACATCTATGCGTTAATACACAATATTTGTTTTCTCTTTCTGACTTACTTCACTCTGCATGACAGCCTCTAGAACCTGTGCTCCAGCCTATGGTGTTTAAAAATCTCCCTGGATTCTACCAGCCACAGTTTTCTGCTTGATGCTTTGGATGACCTTCCAAGGAAGATGGTCTGTCGACAGTTGCTTTCTAGTAGGCAGGGGGCAGAGGTGGGAGTGGGGAGGTTTTCATCTTCTATGCAGGGAGGATTATTAAATTCAGCAACCATCCCCAGGCAGGTGCTGTGTCTTCATGAGCTCATGGGCATGTGTAGTGAGTTACAGTAAGGTCCCCCATCAGATATCTGAGAACACAGATGTGCAGAGTTCCTATTATAGGACAAGAATGCTGAGAACCTGCAGAGACTGGACTGTTATCAGACAAAGGTTCTAAACAGCCTGGATACAATTTATAAATGTGTCCATGCACTTATTTGACCAAAGCCAGCCAGAGCTTTCAAGGGTAAGCCCCAATATTGCTTCTAGGTATTCAGGAAAGCTGTAACTTATTCCTGGCAAGATAAGAGAAACCACTCTCTTGAAGAGATCCCCAGGTTTTCCAGAATTCTGGATTCTTTTCAGTCTGCTTGCATCTTTCCCTGTCACACATTGCAGAACATTTTGGAACTGTGAAAATGTGCTGCGCCTTTAGTGTCCTGCCTTCTGCATCACAACCTACAGGTTTCCTTATTGGTCATAAGGACTAGCTCAGTGCCTGCACAGGTGCCCTGATTGGTCCCTTGTGGGTCCACAGACTTATAAACTGTAGGCAATCAGGTTGAGATGAACCGTGACAAGTGAAAGTGAAAGTGTTAGCCTCAGAGTCATGTCTGACTCTTTGAGACTCCAAGGATTTTAGCCCACCAGGCTCCTAAACCATGGAACTCTCCAAGCAAAATACTGGAGTTGGACGCCATTCCATTCTCCAGGGGATCTTCCTGACCCGGGGATCGAACCCGGGTCTCCTGTATGCAGGCAGATTCTTTACCATCTGAGCCACCATGGAAGCCCTAGAGATGGACCATAGTCACCTTGTATATTCTGGCTTGCTACACGGATGCTTCCATTGTGTCAGGATTCTGCTTTCCTGGTATCTCCCCAGAAGAGTTACTGCCAAAGGACTGAGAATAACCCAGCTGACATACAATGGGGAAAACTTTGGAAATGGGAGATGAGATTCTGTGGTTATATTCTTTTTCCTTTCTCCCTAAGACTGACTATTTAAACAGAAAAAAAAAAGTTCATACAGACATTTGGAAGACATAAAAATAAGTGATCAGTCCCACTTTCAAAAAGCTGTTAGCAAGGGAGGTGATAGATGCATATGTTGGGTGATTGATTTTGCTGTGCTATAGAAACTAACGCAACATCGTTAAGCAACTGTTGTTGTTGTCCAGTTGCTCAGTGGTGTTTGACTCTTTGCGACCACATGAACATCAGCATGCCACGCTTCCCTGTCCTTCACTGTCTCCTGGAGTTTGCTCAAACTCATGTCCATTGAGTTGGTGACGCCATCCAACTATCTTATCCTCTGTCGCCTAAGCAACTACACTCCAATAAAAAAAATAATACTGATATAAATATCTTTATGATCATATAATTTGGAGAGATTGATAAAATCAGGTATACTAAGACAAAAAAAGAAAAGCAGTGACCAAATAGGTAATAGATCCCTTTGTATCTGCTTTTTCTCCTTTCCCACTTAATTTCCTTTTTCTTCTCATTCCTGCTTCCTAAAAATTTTTTGTCTCTATAAAACATTAGCACACAACTTGTGCCCCAGGCTCTGCTTTCTAGGGAAGCTATTCTGAGACAATCCCCAGAGTTTTATCTTGGTAGAAAAAGAATGTGTAGTTCAAGTGAGTTAGCACCTGAACCCTCAAGGTTTTTTGGGCTTTTTTCCTTCTAATTTTATTTTATTTAACTTTACAATATTGTATTGGTTTTGCCATACATCAAAACGAATCCGCCACAGGTATACACGTGTTCCCCATCCTGAACCCCCTCCTCCCTCCCCCCTCCCCATACCATCCCTCTGGGTCGTCCTAGGATATATATTGGAGAGTGCAGGGAGGTGATAGAATAGGGGAGAATAACGAGAAAAACTGACTACTATTCTGCCCTTTCCAGTATGGAAGCTTAAGGCTAAGCACTGAACTCCCCTGAATCTCAGTTTCCCTGACCCTAAAAGTGAAGTGAAGTCACTCAGTCATGTTCAGCTCTTTGCGACCCCATGGACTGTAGCCTGCCAGGCTCCTCCACCCATTGGATTTTCCAGGTAAGAATACTGGAATGGGTTGCTAGTTCCTTCTCCAGGGGATCTTCCCAACCCAGCGATTGAACCGGGGTCTCCCGCATTACAGACAGACTCCTTAAGGTCTTAGCCACCAAGGAAGACTCTAAAAGAAGGAAATGGATAGCTTCTGGGCAGTAAGAATGAAATGAGATAATGGATAGGAAGTAAGATAGATTATGTCAAAATTAATCTATAGATCATGGAGTCAGACAAACCTTGGTTGGAATCCCAGATCCATCTTTTACAAGGTATGTCAATTTTGGCAAGTTAATACTCAACTTCAACATAGCACTTAGTTCACAGAATCACTGAATTACAAACAAAAGAATGCATGCAAAGTGCTTACTTAGCACAATGTCCAGGACAGGGCTGCCCCTCGATGCTACCTACCCTTGTCTTTTAAATTATTTGTGATGCTTAAAGTATTATACACACAATAGCTATTACTAACCCATTATAATTTTGATAATTTCCTTTTTCATAAAGTGCATTTCTGTCTTTGATGCTAAATGGAAAATATGTCTTCTCCAAATGAAATGATTCTGATGACAGGCATAAGTAACCAGATTACAGATTTTTCTATTTAATGCTTGCACTTGTGTCACAATGAGAAGCTATATAATGGAATTTTTGGAATTGAAGTAAATACTATATGGAAATGAATCCAAAGTTTCAAGAAGCTTCTTTACGTGTCAGGAACTAGTTACTAAGAAAACATTTTTCTTCCAGGAGCTTGCACTTCAGGAATAAAGACAAGGGAGGCAATTTACTTGACTGTGATTGAACAAATACAAAGTATTATATCCGACAGAGACATCTAATGTAGTTTTGAACAGCACTGACCGACTGGGATTCATACAAACAACGTTTTAATAATAAAAGCTGACAAAGGAAACAGACACATTTCCCTTATTATTTTGAAGAAAAGAAACATTTAAAGAAAGAAATGGTTGGATGGACACCAAAGTGGGAAGGGGGTGGGATGAATAGGGAGATTGGGATTGACGTATATACACTATTGAAACTATGTATAAAATAGATAACTAGTGAGATAGATAAAATAGGTAACTACTGTATAGCACTGACGGGACCCCTATTGACTGTTCTGTGGTGACCTAAATGGGAAGTAAAGCGGCCAGGGACCCTTTGCTGTTCGGGGGGCCCAAAAATAGCAGACAAATGTATCAATATAGTGATTCACTTTGTTGTACAGTAGAAACTAACACAATATTATAAAACAACTAAACTCCAATACAAATTTCTTTAAATGGCAGAGAACCAAAGTAGAATAAAGTTTTAAAAAAGGAAAAGAAACAGTTTGGTAAACAAAGATGAGACAGTCTATCTTTAACTCCATCAAGGACCAATCGGAACTTGTTATCTTCCACCAGGAAAAAGCTTAGACGACTGAAAATTTGGAGAGGAATAGAGTGTTAGAATCAGTCTTTCCACAATAATGACACACTTTTTGGCTCCCATATGGGGGGGGGAGGTTTGTTTTTTGCCCTTCCTGAATCTTCTTTACCTGAAGAACTGGTTAGGAAGTCTGTCTAAGCTCCTCTTGTAGTCTCTTGTGACTCAGGATAAAATCTATATGTTTAGGATGAGCTGAGAAGAGGGTCTCAGTCCACAATACCCATAAGAATTTCCCACAAGAATCACAAAGTGCTCAGACAAACAGAAAGTCAATGACAGCCTACATCTCTAAATTCAAGGACAAGTGGATGTTCAACAAATAATAACATTTGCCAGCGGCGGGAATGGAAGCCGTCTCTTTCATGCTGCAGAAACAGCAGTAAAATATAAAAAGATTAACAGGTGTTCGATACAAACTACTCCCCTGAATTTTCCTGGTTTCCTTTCCTCTGCCTGGGGGATGACAGAACTAAGTAAAAGCACTCACTGAGGATTCTTAGAACATTTTTGTGAGGTGGAAAGCAGAAAACACTAGATATTTATTTTGGTAAAATACAGACTCTATAGAGTGTATGAGCTTTTGGGGTGGAAAAAAACTTTTTTATCTCAATTCTATTCCAAGAAAGAATCTCAATATTTCAAGAAAGAATTTCCTCTATAGTATACAGATCTCTAGCTCACCCTGCAGGGCAAAAGATATTGTCATTTTATTATGATTAATCAGATCAGATCAGATCAGATCAGATCAGTCGCTCAGTCGTGTCCGACTCTTTGCGACCCCATGAACCGCAGTAGTAATTAATTTTCATTGGGAGCTTAGTACATGCCAACACTATGCTCACTCTTTTACATAGCTTAGTTTGATGGCTCCGATGGTAAAAAATCACCTCCGATGCAGGAGATGTGTGTTCGATCCCTAGGTCAGGGAGATCCCCTGGAGAAGGAAATGGCAACCCACTCCAGTTTTTCTTGCCTGGGAAATCCCATGGACAGAGAAGCCTGGTGGGCTACAGTCCATGGGGTTGCAAGGAGTCAGACGCAACTGAACAGCTAACAGTTCACTAAGAGTAGGATCAGGGGCAGGGGAAGGGGAAGGAGATTTGGGGGAGGGAATGGTCAATCCTTAGAAACAGGAGTGAGTGAGTGAGAGGAATGAGATCTTCTATGTAGGTCACTGATTTTAGCAACAAGGTCTTGACCCTGCCAAGACATCTAGGAAGCGTGAAAATTACTTCTAGAATTGTTCTTCTGAACAACAGAAGACTGAGGCATTTATCCACTGTCTTCCAACTACCAGTGGTTCAAGGTTATCCCCTCTGCATTTCTGGGCTGCCTCTGCATGTAAGCTGAAGGGACTACCAAGGTTTGGAGAAGGCCCTCAGCAAAAAAAAAAAAAAAAAAAAACAGGGAGATAAGCAGTACTTGAGGTGGGATGTGGTCAGTATGAATCAAAATCCTTCATCAAAGAGTTGGCTAAAATCAGAAGTGAGTCAAAAAGAGGTTGCAAAGGCAACAAGACAGTCTGTGATAAGACTTACTTTCTTTAATCCTCACAACACCCTGTTATACTGTTATCATCCCCATTTACTTATGAGGATATTAAGACCCAGAGATATCCCATAATTTACGCCAATTCATACAGCCAGTAAATGGTAGACCAGGACTTCAAACTCAAGCAGACAATCCTAAAATATGAAGTCTTAATCACCTAATTATCTGCCACCAGTAATCTGACTTCTACAAGTTCTTATCCAAGAGATTTATTTTTACTGTGCTAAGAAATGTGGCTTCCCAGGGTAGCTCTAATGGTAAGGAATCTGCCTGCAATATGGGAGCCCTAAGTTCCATCCCTGAGTCAGGAAGGTCCCCTGAAGAAAGGCATGGCAACCCACTCCAGTATTCTTGCCTGGAGAATCCCATGGACAGAGGAGCCTGGTGGGCTACAGTTCATGGGGTCACAAAGAGTCGGACATGACTGAGTGACTAGCACTCACTTCACTTTCAAGAAATATGAAGAAGGACTTCCCTGGTGGTCCAATGGTTAACACACCAAGCTTCCAATTCAGGGGATACAGGTTCAATTCCTGCTCAGGGAGCTAAGATACTACAAGCTGCAGGGCACAGGCAAAAAAAATTTAATTAGAAAAGAAACATTTTAAAAGACATGCCTCTTATGAGAATAAAATAAATTTACTGACAGCTTCCAAATTGAAAGAAAGAAAGAAAAGAAATACACAGAAACATTTTCCAAGTAGGACACTCATGGCTAAGTTGACTTCCTTAACACATATTTAAGAAGAAGGTACATTTATGATTGAGTTGAGGTTGTGGTTACACTCAGGTGAGAACTGAGTGTGGCACTCACTTCCAATGAAAGTTTCTAATAAAACTATCTACCTGGATTTCTAGGTTGGCCTCCTGGGGTTATTTGTGCAGGAATTCCTATACACAAACGTATGATTCTTCATAGTAAGCATATTTATGTTAAAGCCCTAGGCTAGGCTATCTCCATTATGGAAATATGGCCATTGTGTTAAGGGAATGAAGTGAGCTGGTTTTCCTATTCCACTGAGAAAAGAGCATAACTTAAAACAGTCTCCTGAGCTTCTAAGTTTTGAGATGACGCACCATTTTTAAAAGTGAGAAAGAAAGCCTACTTTATGAGATGGGTAAGTAAGGAAGACTCTAAGTTATGAAAGAAAAAAAAAAATCCCTAGATAGATAGCCAACAAAAGAGCTCTGCTGGGTGTGTTAAGTATTGAAATGCATAGACTCACGTGAGGTGACTGCATGTATATCCATGGGATCAGGGATACTCAGTAAAAGAGATGCTATTGATAATTTCACTGAATTAACAGGTGTAAACCTGGACTACCCTGAGAAAATGAGAAGGTACCCCATTCACAGAGCAAGAGGATAGACCTGTATTTTTCCCACTGTTACTGGGACGTGAGACTGTTTGCAGATTCTTGAGCCCTATCCCTTACCTGCTATAGCAGAATCTCAGATATAGGGCTCCAAAATTTGAATCTTAACCATGCTTCCAGATGATTCTTCAGTGTACTGAAGTTCATGTACCAGTGACTGAGAAAATCAAGTTCATTGTTTCTGTATATATGTGCATATAATTAACATAGAAATATAAACACTAAAATAAGTCAATGTCATGATTTGTTGTTCAGTCGCTCAGTCATGTCCGACTCTTTGCAACCTCATGAACTGCAGCACGCCAGGCTTCCCTGTCCTTCACCATCTCCCATAGTTTGCTCAAACTCATGTCTATTGAGTCAATGATGCCATCCAACCATCTGGTCCTCTGTCATCCCCTCTTCCTCCTCTCCTCAATCTTTCCCAGCATCAGTATTATGATTAAGACCATAAAAACTGGGAAGAAAACAACTTCATTGATTTCATGTATTCATTAATGTGTACAGTACATATTTATCGAATCCCCAGTAAATGTGAGTTTGATAACAGGGAAAATAATGTAAAAAGATGAAAAATAATTAAAGATAATGTATTTCCTGCTTTCTCTGAATATATAGTCTAGAATGGGAGACTGTAGTGTAAATAACAATAATAAAACAAACAACAATTACAATTCATACATCAAAGATGATGAGGAAATTAAGACATAATATTAAGGACTTCCTTGGTGGTCTAGTGGGTTAAAACTCTACACTCCCGATGCAGGGAGCCTGGGCTCAGTCCCTGCTCAAGAAACTAGATTTTATGTGCCACAGCGAAGATCCCACGTGCAGCAACTAAAACCCAGGACAGACCAATAAATTAAAATAAATGAATGTTTTTTAAAAAGAGATAATACTAGATTACAAATTTCCTGAGGACAATGAACTCTATCTAACATATGCCAGAATACACTGCAGAGTGGCCAACCATTCTGTTTTGCCCAGAGTTGAGGGGTTTCCAGGACATAGAACTGTCAGTACTGAAACCAGGAAAGCCTAGGCAAATCAGGACAAGCTGATCACCCTGTTAGTGAAAAAAGGGAATCAAAAGAGGGTTTAGTAAAATTGAATATGTAACTGAATGAGGTGAGTAGAAGGTATTCCCTTCAATTGAGGTCTATCATTTTTCAAGTTTTCTATATGCAGAAGAGGAAACTGAGGCTCAGACATGTTAATTACTTTGCTCCAGATCCCACAGCTGGAAACGGCTGAACTGGACCTGGGACAGGTATACAGGGCTGTTTGAATCCAAAGGCCCCAGGGTAAGGAAAGAGGAGGCTCTAAGTTCTTTGCTCAAAACCTCCAAAGAGGCAAAAATATGAAACTACGATTGAATTCTTCATCCTGGGGAAACCAGCCATGTCTTATTCAGGGAAAGCCATTTTGTTTTTATTAACACACACACAGAGACAAATAAGATAGTCCGCTTGCCTCCCTCCCTCCAGCAGTAGCTTTGAAGCTGAACAGAGGCTCCAGAGGGAGCAGGGCTGTTTCCAGCAGCTGTTTCTCAAACACCTAACTTCATTTCGGATCAGAGCTGGGGTTTGAAGCTCTTAAAACCTCCGTTGCTTCAATTGCATGAGAGCATAAGCAGACAAAACAATCAGGGCCTCCCCAGCAGCCTATCTGAATGCTTCTTCTGGTATTGGGTGCCTTGAGCAGAATGTGATGTGGGGCTGTTTTTTAAATCCACTTCCAACATCTCTCCAACCTATTCCCTCTGAGAAAGGCAAACAGAGAGGACGCAGGACCTCTCTCAGGCCTCCTCTTCCTCTTGCTCTCTCTCTCTCCCTTTCCTTTCCCATTCTATGATTCAGATCAGATCAGTCACTCTATGATTAACTAGTATTAAATTCCAAAGAAAAGGAGAAAAATGACATGTGCTCTTCCTAAAAACATGAAGTCAGCATTTTATCTTACTTGATGAGATGCTTTTTTGTAGGAAATCAAATTTTATAGATAGAGTGGAAACTTTACCGCTGCCCAAATGTATTTCCCTCTTTTGCTCCCCATCAACATCATTAGAAAGTTGATATGATTGGTTCCATTTGGGTTCACACATTTTTATTAATATGTATATGTTCATAAGGGGTTCCCAGTGGATCAGTGGTAAAGAATCTGCCTGCCAATGCAAGAGAAATGGGTTCATTCCCCGGTTCAGGAAGATTCCCTGGAGAAGGAAATGGCAACCCACTCCAGTACTCTTGCCTGGGAAATCCCATGGACAGAGGAGCCTGGTGGGCTACAGTCCATGGAGTCACCAAGAGCCAGACACAGCTTACCAACTAAACAGCAACAACATATGTCCATAATCAATAGGAATTATCATTGGGTGAGTTATTCTCTCACTTTTCATTAATAACATCCTATATACCTACTTAGATCTTACATTTTTTATTGAATCTTATTGTGTTTATAGGGGCAGTCATGTGAATACATGACATATTAGCACATTGATTCTTGTTGCTTTATGGTATTCCATCACATGAATATTGCAGTTTCTTTTTTTTAACTCCCAATGTTAAATGCTTAAATTATCATTTTTCACTCCCTCTTGCATTTCTCTACTTTTAAAATAAACCTATGAGGTAGATTTTACTTTATGATCTCCATTGTCCAGAAAAGAAAATCAAGGTTGAGATCAATCAAAGACTTCAAATCTATACCACAAATTAGTGAACCACTGGAATCAAGAAATGGGTTGGAGGAATTATTTGTTTTCCATATCCAATGGACTCCACAAAAAGGGAGGAATGAAAAAATAGCAATTACATTACCACGTCAACACTGAATTCAAAGGTATTTGCTTTCCATGCTTCTGTCTACAGGGTTTAGCAGGGTGCTAGCAAGTAAGGAGTGCTGAACAAATATATATTAAATCATTGAGCTGAAAAGACAAGAAGACCGAGTCTCAGGAGGTTCTAAGGTAAGCTGTCACATACACAGCCCTAGGGGCAAAGAGCCCTTGTTCTACGCATACATCATCAAACATGGAACCAGAGAACCAAAAAACATTGAGAGTGAAAAACAGTTGGGTAAGCAGTACACAGCAGTTTGAACACGTCTCAGCAATACAAGCCAGAGCCAAGGGCCTGGGATCTCACATGTTATTAGTGGGCAAGTTAGTGTTTGAGTCATTTACACTCAAAGGAAATGCGACAGGGCAAGCCCAGGAACTGTCACTGGGTCATGAAATAATACCACATTTTATAAAAAAGCAATTCTTCTCTTGCATACAGTAAACTTGCTTATTATAAAACATCAGTTTCTTCTACCATATGACCGTAAATATATGCATTTTATTCTTCTGCTTGGTGCACAGGACTAGCCAGTAAGTTACAAGCATAACTGGCTGCCATTCACAAACACTTGGTCTATACATGGCATCTGGTCCCATCACTACATGGGAAATAGATGGGGAAACAGTGGAAACTGTGTCAGACTTTATTTTTCTGGGCTCCAAAATCACTGCAGATGGTGACTGCAGCCATGGAATTAAAAGATACTTACTCCTTGGAAGGAAAGTTATGACCAACCTAGATAGCATATTCAAAAGCAGAGACATTACTTTGCCAACAAAGGTTCAGCTAGTCAAGGCTATGGTCTTTCCTGTGGTCATGTACGGATGTGAGAGCTGGACTGTGAAGAAGTCTGAGCATCAAAGAATTGATGCTTTTGAAGTGTGGTGTTGGAGAAGACTCTTGAGAGTGCCTTGGACTGCAAGGAGATCCAACCAGTCCATTCTGAAGGAGATCAGCCCTGGGATTTCTTTGGAAGGACTGATGCTAAAGCTGAAACTCCAGTATTTTGGCCACCTCATGCGAAGAGTTGACTCATTGGAGAAGACTCTGATGCTGGGAGGGATTGGGGGCAGGAGGAGAAGGGGACGCCAGAGGATGAGATGGCTGGATGGCATCACTGACTTGATGGATGTGAGTCTGAGTGACCTCCGGGAGCTGGTGATGGACAGGGAGGCCTGGTGTGCTGCGATTCATGGGGTCGCAAAGAGTCGGACAGACTGAGCGACTGATCTGATACACAAATACAAGACTAAATGAGATACTGCAAACACTGGGTACAGCACCTGGCACATGAAAAGCATTGAACTGAGATTCATTTCAGGAATATTAGAAAGAGGGAAGGACTCTCCTTTTATATTCAAAGACTAGAAAAACAATTTCTTCCCTTAACAAACATTACTAACAAGGGACAGTGAAGTTTACTGTGTGTGTGTGTTGGGGGGACAACCTGAGATGCAAATTTTATTGTTATTGCTGATTATTTTCCTAAATTATCATGTTTTTATAATCAAGTAAACTCAGGCAAACCTCTAACCAGAACCTTTTTTTTTTCCTAAGAGGCTTAGTAGACAGTAACAAGGAAATTCATATTTTCCTCAAACAGTGCTCAAGGCAAGCCCATTTTACTATTTTTCAAAGCCTAATGTCTCCATCCAGGGAAAACAAACTGAATTGCTCTAGAGCACACACGTGAGGGGCACTAGACTCATGCACACCCGGGGATGCTGCGTGCACTGCAGGAGACGGCAGGGACGGGATCCTGCTGCCTGGCCGTGGACTCGAGGGGAGGTTTGACTGCTTCATTGTCATTGGGATGTATTAGATCCTTCCTTCCCATCCAAGCAATTTGCTCTTCCAGATGTATTTCTGAAGTGTATTTTGGTTTTAATAAAGTATTAAGTATTTAAGCCACATTGTAAAAGAGACTCTCAGTCACTCGGAACTGTGGATTTGACACTGGTATCTCCTGATGATAGAGTGACATCAGCCAAACACCTAGAAGTCAGAGCTATGTGTGTGCGAGGTGGGGTGTGAGTATTTGTTGAATCACAGCCAGAAACTGGAGAAAGGTTGGGACCAACCCACATATGCCAGATTTGTGGAAGTTTCAGCAGGAAAGGAAACACCGATACCATCAATCTCATCTCCCACTTGGCAAAAAAATGAAAGTAAGGCTATTTATCCTCTACCCACAGTTAAAAAAATATTCCTCGTATTTCCTGTGTGGGTTGAGACCTGGACACAGAGACAGACTGAAGCTCAGTTGGACTGGCAGTTTGAGAGTGAAAAGTGAAAAAGTGAAAGTGTTAGTCATTCAGTCATGTCCGACTCTTTGCAATCCCATCAGGCTCCTCTGTCCATGGAATTCTCCAGGCAAGAATCCTGGAGTGGATTATCATTTCCTTCTCCAGGGGATCTTTCCAACCCAGGGATCGAACCTGGGTCTCCTGCATTGCAGGTGGATTCTTTACCATCTGAGTCACCAGGGAAGTCCAGAAACAAGTAGGGTCTTCTTAAAGTGTCAGTTGAGAGAGGGGTGAGGTCAGTAATTCTCAAATTTGCTTGCTCACTAGAATCAACTGGGAAATTTTTTAAACTACCTGATGCTCAGAAACAAGCACAGACTACGAAAGAGCTTCAAAGGAGGCTAAGCATTAGTATTTTTGAAAAATTTCCTGAGTGACTATAATATGCAGCAAGGTGACGTAAGTAAATCTGGACACAATCATTTTCTTGCCCAAGAGTAAACATACAGTGTACCCACAATGAGTGAAAATACACCGGCCTTTTTACCACCTCGAACAAATTTAATCTATACTTATTTATTGCTGTAATCAAAGGCCTGGCACATATCAGGAATTCATTCATAATTAATGAATAAATGAATGACTGATCACTAGCTCACAAAAATATTACACTAAAATAAGCTTGCCCTTTACTCTGTGTAGCTAACTCACTGTTCCAAACCCCTAAAATCTGCATAATATTTGATGATTCACTCAACTTGTCATAAATTATCATAAAAAATTTATGAAAAAGTTACAAAGATATATGTACAAAGTACTGATCACATGGCAGTACATAGAATCAATAAGTCAATTATGATATATTCATGCAATGGAATTCTTTGTACACATTAAAATAATGATATGTTATTTTTTAATATAGAAATCTGTCCATGATATATTATTGATAGAGAAATAGCATATTAAAAACAGCATGGGTAAAAATAATAATTTTGATTTAATAAATACATAAATTATGTGTTTGTGTGTCTACATAGAAAAATCTGGTATGTATAAACACCAATGTGATTTTATACAAAAGATAAAAATATAAAAATAAAGATAGTTTTCACACTCTTTTTATACCTTTTCTTTATTTTCCTCAACTCATGTTATTTTAACAATTGCAATTTCTTGACATTTAATTCTTTTTCCAAATTTGTGAGCAGCTACATCCCAAACCTGGGGCTTCTGTGGTGGCTCAGATGGTAATTAATCTGCCTGCAATGTGGGAGGACTCAGGTTTGATCCCTGGGTCTAGAAGATCCCCTGGAGAAGGGAATGTCTACGTATTCCAGTATTCTTGCCTGGACAATTCCATGGACAGAGGAACCTGGTGGGCTAAAGTCCATGGGGTCGCAGAATCAGACACAACTGAGCAACTAAAACTTTCACTTCACTTTTCACATTCCATGCTCATTTCAGGTCCATCTTGATTTCAGAACCCTCACCACTCACAAATACAGTCAGACCAAGTGGGAGAGAAAAGTCGATCTTCAGTGCAGTGTTCATACCTATAGGCCAGTCTCCACTATTTATGTTGGCCATCACCACCCTCAACTAAGTTCCCATCAGAAACTGATGACTTAGTTTAACCCAGAACATCCAGTTACATCCACAAAACTTGTATCTTGAGGACATCTGCTTCCATATGTAAAGGGACTAGGTGATCTGGTATGATTTTTTCTTAATGCAAATCAGTATAACACCTTATCTGTCATCACTCACAGAGATAGTGACCCCCTTTTTTTTTTTTTTTTTTTTTGCCACACCACATGGCTTTGGAGATCTTAGTTCCTTGACCAGGGCTTGAACCCATGCCCTCAGCAGTGAAACCACAGAGTCCTAACCACTGGACTGCCAGGGAATTTCTCAGACAGTTACATTTTGAAGCAAACAACAAAGCACAGAAATGCCTCTAATGTGACATGACAGCTTTCAGAAAGAGAACCATGGTGAGAATTATTCTCTCTCTCTGACAAGGGGAGAGGTGAGACAGTAGAGGGGAGAAGTACTTTGTGGGATTAAGGAATATAAATATTATAAATAACATATGATATATGCACTATTATTATACCCATTTCATACATGAGAAAACAGAGGCATAAGGAGTTTGAGGCTTGCCCAAGTAATGGGGATAGAATAGAATAGTTATACAGGTAGTTATAAAAGTCCCAGTAGGGGATTATAGGTAGAAAGGGGAAACCTAGGGAAATTTGGGAGACTACTGTAAGTTAATGATCACTCAAGAAAGCTATCCAGAATGCCATGGAATGAAGCAGACTTGTTTAACTATAAAGCCATAAATAAAAGCAGGCTTCCCTAGTGGCTGAGGTGGTAAAGCCTCTGCCTGCAATGCAGGAGACCTGGGTTCGATCCCCTGGAAGATACCCTGGAAAAGGAAATGGCAACCTACTCCAGTACTCTCGCCTAGAAAATTCCATGGATGGAGGAACCTAGTAGGCTACAGTCCATGGGATCGCAAAGAGTCAGACACGACTGAGAAACTTCACATAAATAAAAGCACGAGCTATGCCCTAGGTTATTAAGTGAAAGAAAAAAAAAATGTTACCACTCTTCTACTGATTTAAGTGCTATAACAGTCCTAGTTTGACCTCATAGGGTAGACACTCTCCTTCTCAATATGAAGGAGGAGTTAGTGATATAAGCCTGCCATCTACTTGAAGGCAGTCTTGTCCCCCCACCACTTTCCTTCAATTTTAAAAAAGTAGCCCACTTAACCTTTGGGGCAGAGCCCCCTTGCCTGCCTGCATGCATCTCTCACAAGTGTCCTATAAATCTACTCCCTGACTATAATTTGCCTCTGGCTGAATTCCTTCTGTACTGAGACACGAAGAACCTGAGCCTCTGGAAGTCTAGACACCAGGTGAGACAGTCTAATTAAAAGACTGTGGGTTCAAGTCCCAATCTGAGCTGCACAGATTCACCAAGACATAAAAAAACATAAGTGGCAGAGTTGGTGGCATATCACACATGATCTGGGTTCCATTTATGTTCTATGACTGACTTTGTCAGAGATGACAGAGTTTCTAGACCTAAAATCCATAGCTCAGTTTAATTCAGTCCTCAACACTAATTATGTTAGTTTCCCAGTGATTATTGTTCAGTTGCTAAGTCATGTCCATCTCTTTGTGACCCCATGGACTGCAGCATGCCAGGCTTCCCTGTCCTCCACCATCTCCCAGAATTTACTCAAACTCATGTCCATTGAGTCAGTGATGCCATGCAACCATCTCATCCTCTGTTCCCCCTTCCCCTCCTGCCTTCAATCTTTCCCAGCTTCAGGGTCTTTTCCAATGAGTCGGCTCTTCACATCAGGTAGCTAAAGTATTGGAACTTCAGCATCAGTCCTTCCAATGAACATTCAGGCTTGATTTTCTTTAGAATTGACTGTTTTGATCTCCTTGCTAATCAGGTGAATAAACCTAACTGGGGCCTTCTAGAGGCTTATAGAGGTGACTGCAGGGGTGCAGGAGGGCCTAAAGGAGCTATTCCACGTTCAAGGTCAGGAGGGGCGGCGGTGAGGAGATACCCCTCGTCCAAGATAAGGAGCAGCAGCTGCACTTTGCTGGAGCAGCCGTGAAGAGATACCCCATGTCCAAGGTAAGAGAAATCCAAGTAAGATGGTAGGTATTGCAAGAGGGCATCAGAGGGCAGACACACTGAAACCATACTCACAGAAAACTAGTCAATCTAATCACACCAGGACCACAGTCTTGTCTAACTCAATGAAATTAAGCCATGCCCGTGGGGCAACCCAGGATGGGCGGGCCATGGTGGAGAAATCTGACAGGATGTGGTCCGCTGGAGAAGGGAATGGCAAACCACTTCAGTATTCTTGCCTTGAGAACACCCCATGAACAGTATGAAAAGGCAAAATGATAGGATACTGAAAGAGAAACTCCCCAGGTCAGTAGGGGCCCAGTATGCTACTGGAGATCAGTGGAGAAATAACTCCAGAAAGAATGAAGGGATGGAGCCAAAGCAAAAACAATACCCAGTTGTGGATGTGACTGGTGATAAAAGCAAGGTCCGATGTTGTAAAGAGCATGAATCAAGGCAAATTGGAAGTGGTCAAACAGGAGATGGCAAGAGTGAACATCGACATTCTAGGAATCAGCAAACTAAAATAGACTGGAATGGGTGAATTTAACTCTGGAATGGGTGAATTTAACTCAGATGACCATATATCTACTACTATGGGCAGGAATCCCTTAGAAGAAATGGAGTAGCCATCATGGTCACTCATGGTCAAAAGAGTCCGAAATGCAGTACTTGTATGCAATCTCAAAAATGACAGAATGATCTCTGTTCGTTTCCAAGGCAAACCATTCAACATCACAGTAATCCAAGTCTATGCCCCAACCAGTAACACTGAAGAAGCTGAAGTTGAACAGTTCTATGAAGACATACAAGACCTTTTAGAACTAACACCCAAAAAAGATGTCCTTTTCATTATAGGAGACTGGAATGCAAAGGTAGAAAGTCAAGAAACACCTGGAGTAACAGGCAAATTTGGCCTTGGAATACAGAATGAAGCAGGGCAAAGACAAATAGTGTTTTGCCAAGAAAATGCACTAGTCATAACAAACACCCTCTTTCAACAACACAAGAGAAGACTCTACACACATGGACATCACCAGATGGTCAACACTGAAATCAGATTGATTATATTCTTTGCAGCCAAAGATGGAGAAGCTCTATACAGTTAGCAAAAATAAGACCAGGAGCTGACTGTGGCTCAGATCATGAACTCCTTATTGCCAAATTCAGACTTAAATTGAAGAAAGCAGGGAAGACCACTAGACCATTCAGGTATGACCTAAATCAAATCCCTTATGATTATACAGTGGAAGTGAGAAATAGACTTAAGGGCCTAGATCTGATAGAGCGCCTGATGAACTATGGCCTGAGGTTCATGACATTGTACAGGAGACAGGGATCAAGACCATCCTCATGGAAAAGAAATGCAAAAAAGCAAAATGGGTGTCTGAGGAGGCCTTACAAATAGCTGGGAAAAGAAGAGAAGCGAAAAGCAAAGGAGAAAAGGAAAGATACAAGCATCTGAATGCAGAGTTCCAAAGAATAGCAAGAAGAGATGAGAAAGCCTTCCTCAGCAACCAATGTAAAGAAATAGAGGAAAACAACAGAATGGGAAAGACTAGAGATCTCTTCAAGAAAATTAGAGATACCAAGGGAACATTTTATACAAAGATGGCTGGATAAAGGACAGAAATGTTATGGACCTAACAGAAGCAGTACATATTAAGAAGAGGTGGCAGGAATACACAAAAGAACTACAAAAAAGATCTTCATTACCAAAATAATCACGATGGTGTGATCACTCACCTAGAGCCAGACACCTTGGAATGTGAAGTTAAGTGGGCCTTAGAAAGCATCACTACGAACAAAGCTAGTGGAGGTGATGGAATTCCAGTGGAGCTCTTTCAAATTCTGAAAGATGATGCTGTGAAAGGCCTGCACTCAATATGCCAGCAAATTTGGAAAACTCAGCAGTGGCCACAGGACTGGAAAAGGTCAGTTTTCATTCCAACCCCAAAGAAAGGCAATGCCAAAGAATGTTCAAACTACTGCACAATGGCACTCATCTCACACGCTAGTAAAGTAATGCTCAAAATTCTCCAGCAATACGTGAACCGTGAACTTCCTGATGTTCAAGCTGGTTTTGGAAAAGGCAGAGGAACCAGAGATCAAATTGCCAACATATGTTGGATCATCAAAAAAGCAAAAGAGTTCCAAAAAAAACATCTATTTCTGCTTTATTGACTATGCCAAAGTCTTTGACTGTGTGGATCACAATCAACTGTGGAAAATTCTGAAAGAGATGGGAATACCAGACCACCTGATCTGCCTCTTGAGAAATCTGTATGCAGGTCAGGAAGCAACAGTTAGAACTGGACATGGAACAACAGACTGGTTCCAAATAGGAAAAGGAGTACGTCAAGGCTGTATATTATCACCCTGCTTATTTAACTTATATGCAGAGTACATCATGAGAAACGCTGGGCTGGAAGAGGCACAAGCTGGAAGCAAGATTGCTGGGAGAAATATCAATAACCTCAGATACACAGATGACACCACCTTTATGGCAGAAAGTGAAGAGGAACTAAAAAGCCTCTTGATGAAAGTGAAAGTGGAGAGTGAAAAAGTTGGCTTAAAGCTCAACATTCAGAAAACGAAGATCATGGCATCCAGTCCCATCACTTCATGGGAAATAGATGGGGAAACAGTGGAAACAGCGTCAGACTTTATCTTTTTGGGCTCCAAAATCACTGCAGATGGTGACTGCAGCCATGAAATGAAAAGATGCTTACTCCTTGGAAGGAAAGTTATGACCAATCTAGATAGCATATTGAAAAGCAGAGACATTACTTTGCCAACAAAGGTCCACCTAGTCATGGCTATGGTTTTTACTGTGGTCATGTATGGATGTGAGAGTTGGACTGTGAAGAAAGCTGAGCACTGAAGAATTGATGCTTTTGAACAGTGGTGTTGGAGAAGACTCTTGAGAGTCCCTTGGACTGCAAGGAGATCCAACCAGTCCATTCTGAAGGAGATCAGCCCTGGGATTTCTTTGGAAGGACTGATGCTAAAGCTGAAACTCCAGTACTTTGGCCACCTCATGCGAAGAGTTGACTCATTGGAGAAGACTCTGATGCTGGGAGGGATTGGGGGCAGGAGGAGAAGGGGATGACAGAAGATGAGATGGCTGGATGGCATCACTGACTCGATGAATGTGAGTCTGAGTGAACTCTGGGAGTTGGTGATGGACAGGGAGGCCTGGCGTGCTGTGATTCATGGAGTCGCAAAGAGTCAGACACGACTGAGAAACTGAACTGAACTGAGAGGCTTATATTGATTCAGGAATTTATTTTAGCCATGGAAGACAGACTTGTGGCCGTCAAAGTGTGGTCTCTGGACAAACATCACCCGAGTCTTATTAGAAATACAAATTTTCGAGCCCCACACCAGACCCACTGGACCAGAATCTCTGGGAATGGGTCCCGGATCTGTGTTTAACAAGGCCTTCCAGGTGAGAAGCTCTGCTCAAGCTACCATATCATGTGTGTCACAGGAGTTACCTTATTTAATCCTCACAGCAGAACTTAAATGTCAGCTCCTAATATCAGATGAGGAACCTGAGCCAGAGGGCCCTAAATTAATATTCCCCAAAAGGCGTAGAGTCCCTTGGACAGCAAAGAGATCAAACTAGTCAATCCTAAAGGAAATCAACCCTGAATATTCATTGGAAGGGCTGATGCTGAAGCTGCAATACTTTGGCCACTTGATGTGAAGAACTGACTCATTGGAAAAGACCCTGAAACTGGGAAAGACTGAAGGCAAAAGGAGAAGAGGGCAACAGAGGATGAGATGGTTGGATGGCATCACCGAGTCAATGGACATAAACTTGGGCAAGGTCTGGGAGATGGTGAGGAGGGACAGGGAGGCTGGACATGCTGCAGTCCATGGGGTCACAAGTCACACAGTTTTAGTGACTGAAAAACAACAGCAAAGGCAGAGTTGGTAAGCGAGAAGGCTGGAAATCTAACCCATTTGTGTAAGAGGCTCCTGCTAAGGTGCAGGGAATGGGATAGAGTGCATCTTTTGAGTCTGCTACTACTTCAATGCAACCTTCTTGGTCTGCACGTGGCTGCACTGTTCAAAATGCTCTAGAAAGGAGTATCAAGGAATACAGTTTAATGGGAAACTAAGATACATGTTGGCACTTATCTCATAATAACATTCTACTTATGAAAGGATGCTATCGTATAATTAGACTCTGGGAGGCCAGGGGGAAGAAAAGTGGCTCTTATTTTAACTTCTTCACAATAATGGAGTGTTGCCAGAGAGTTATTCACACAACAGATGCTGCGAAGATATGTGCTGATTCTGTGGGTTGCTGCCTAACCCCACTGCAACAGAGCCTCTAGTCCTCATGCACAGGGACAGAAGTCAAAGCAATGTCTAACACTTGCAGTGGAACTATAAATCTAAGCTAATGGGAGAAAATGCAACTCCTCCATTCAGACTTTCTGAAAATATTTGCCTGTGATGTTTTGTACCACAGAGATCGCACACACACACGGAAAGACAGTATTTACCCTGTGTTGGCTTCAACTGGAGAGTCAGATTAGGGAAGGTAATCAGGTACATTTCACTTTTACCTAGTAAATAAATTAAATGGTCCCTGTGGTTACTCATTAAAACTTTTATGGTATGTTCATCAATTACCAAACAGCTTGAACAAAGCAGAGGTAAATTAACTTTTTCAAATCTACATGGCTTGCCAAAAGGAGTATACTCAGAGCAATTCCATTGGTTTAAAGTTCATCCAAAATACTATTAGCTTGGAGTCCAATTTTGAACTGTCAAGGGGAATATATACAATGGTAATTTCAGATCATTATCATGGCATTCCAATGCAAATGACCACAATTTAATTCATTATCACTAACATTACATCTTTATTTTGCTACCAACTGGTGACTGACATTTCCAGGCCTACAAGAAGCAAATGCTAATTAGACCACAGTGTACTCTTACCCTTTCTTCTTCTGCTGCATTTTTCCATCTTTAGGGAGACATGCTGGAGGCCACTTCTGACCTGGTGCTGGCCCTTGACACTCCTTCTCGCAGGCCTTGAGCCAGGCCACCATCCCTGGGATAAAATGAAGCTCCTGTGAATTTCCAGCTCGGTGCATTGTGCCTCTAAAATGGAGCCTGTGTAATGGAATGACCCCCTTCCTTAAATCACCCATCCAAACTAATTTAGGAAGTCTAAAGCACTCCAGGGTGACAGAGTACAGGCATTAACATGCAAACAAACCGCCATGAAAGTTCAAATTTGCATTTAGACTGGACAAAAGGGAGAGAAATGGCTTTCTATGCTGTGCCTTGCATCATCAGAGTTTCACAAATTACTAATCTCTGAAATGATGCCAGAAGGGAACTTCCTCTGCTCCTCTCATTGATGCTTAGGTGGACTCAATTCATCTCTGAAAAGCATTCCTTTTCACTCTCAACATGAGATGAGAAAAGGTTGTGAAATCTCAAACAGCTCCAGTGACATGTTTAATGTGTTCAAATAAAAGCAATTAGTAAGCACAAAATTGAAGCTCCTCAGATCTCTGGGCTGCAGACTCGGGGAAAAAGACATAAAACATGGATTTTCTTTCCATTTCCCTAATATGTCACAGTAAGTCTGCCTTCAAGACAATGTCTGTCCCTAGAAGCTCTGTGAAAATGTTATTTATTCTCTCATTATTAAGCTACAATAATAACAATGATGGCTTCCTGGTGGCGCAGTGGTAAAGAACCCACCTGCTTGTCAGTGCAGGATCCGTGGGTTCAGTTCCTTCATCAGGAAGATCCCCTGGAGAAGGAAACAGCAATCCACTCCAATATGCTTGCCTGGGAAATTTCAAGGACAGAGGAGCCAGGAGGGCTACAGTCCATGGGGTCGCAAAGAGTCAGACATGACTTAGTGACTGAGCACAGCACATACACAATAATAATGATAGATGATCATTACAGGCGGGTCCTGGTAATTGGTTTTGCATAATTTAATCTGCACAACAACCCATGGAGGTATAGCTCAGTGGTAGAGCATCTGACTGCAAAACAACCCTGAGAGATATGAACTGGGTTATCAATGAGGAAGAGGAAAATCTGGACAGCACAAACAGTAACTCTAGTTAAGCAGGCTGATGAGTACCTCTTATTGACTGTTTCTTCTACAACACTATGCACTTCTCTATCCGTGTTTCTTTTACTTCCCAAGCCAGCTCTTTTCATTCAAAGGCTTATTAGGATCTGGTTTCCCAATTAAGACAACAAAAGGGACTTCCCTAGTAGTCCAGTGGTTAAGAATCCACCATGCAATGTGGGGCACGCAGGTTCAATCTTTGGTCAGGGAACTATGATTCCACGTGCCTCAGGGCAACTAAACCAGCAAGCCACAACTACTGAACCTGTGTGCTCTAGAGCCCAGAGACACAACTAGAAAGCCCACGTGCCATAACTAGAGAGTCTGTGTGCTACAACAAAAGATTCTGCACAACACAAGACTCAGGGCAACCAACGTAATTACTTATTTTTTTTTTATAAAAAGAGAGAATGGAAGATGGTATGATCAAGGAATCACAAATTTACCTATCCCATATGTTGAATGTGGAATGAATAAGTAAATTATTGAAGCATGATTAGAGCAAAAAGTAGATGGAGTAATTGATAACAATGAATTTTAAAATGAATAGATTCGAAATGCTTTGCTCTATATTGAAATCCATCTGGGTTAGAAGAATTTATCCTTTAACATGATTGATACATGTATAATTTCATTATAATTTAAGGTTTCAAGCACAGTTACAATTAGGTAGGTGTACCTGACTTGGAGTTATGTTTTTAGAAAGTTGGCACATGGAAAGCCACTGCTGTACTTAAAATGCCTATCCATGAATCCAGCTCTCAGAAGCCTGAGCTGGGCCCACCCCACCAAAGGAAGTTCTCAGTGTCAACTTTCCAAAGCTTGTTTTCCTCATCTATCATCTAACAATTAATAAATTTCACTGGAATAACTGTACATTGCAGACTGAGGAAAAAAATAGGCTCCATGTGCTACATGAGACATTGCTCCCCTACTTCTAAAAAATAAGTATCCTGCTGAAAAAAGCATGTGCCCTGGGGCTTGAGACTAATAGAAATTTCAAGGCTTGTCTTGTTTGCAGGTTAATCTTTCTTTGTCCCCCATCTCAGCCAGCAAATACAATATCATAATAACACAACTCATCTCAGTGTTTTTGAACTTGGCTTTGGATTGGGGATCATTGTGTCTTTGCCTTTAGATGTCTCACTTTGATGCATTCTATTTCAAAGGAAGAGATAAAACCCAAAGTTCATTCTCACAATGGGACTTTCTTTCAAGCAAAAGAGAAATGTTGGTCCTCTTTGTGGCACACAGCAGCCTGGATTCACTTTGAGATCCTCACTTGAAAGTACCTGGGCAAGTGCAAAACGGCATCAGTGATTTATTTTGCCACAGTGAGAACAGAATTGCTATAGCTATGTCCACCGCACAAGTGGGCGGACAGAAGTGGTGGGAGTGAAGCGGGGAGAAGACCTCGAGGAACAGGTTTTCTCATTGAGTCTTCCTAATTACTAGCCATGCAGCTAAGCTCTTCAGCACTAATGGCTCCACTGGGTATAAAAGCACACACACACACACACACATATATATATGGGCAAGAGGAAGGATCTGTTTAAACCCACATTCTTATCTCTCTTTTTCTCTCTCTCTTTGTCTCTTTGAACTCAACTCCCAATTACACCAAAGAAAAATGAGTTTTTTGTATACTTCACCGTTCATAACAAGTTACTCCTTCTAAAACTGTTTTCAATTGATTCCTCAATTTGTCATTCTATTTGACTCTTAAGTTTCTCATAATTTTGAAGAAATCTCTTTCTAAATACATTTCCTCCACCTTCAACTTTTAATAGATCACAACTTCCACAGGGATGCATAAATTCTTTTTTATCTTTCTATCCTCAGTGCCTAAGACAAAGCCTGGAATACATTATTCAACCAATACGTGTTTGATGAGTGAATAAGTGAAGAAATAACCAAATGAAACTTTAATCATTTACTCTTCTTTAAATCCTCCTCCTTTCTCTAAGCATACTCATAACTGTGCTATCTTGAAGAAAAAACTTTTAATGTTTTTGCACGATGTATCCTCTGAAATAAATTCATCAATTTCAAAGCACAAGATGGCATATCTCTTTCCACCTCCTTCCCAAGTAAGAGCAAATTTGTAACCAAAGAAATGAATCAAATGACTGGTCTTTAAAAATTAAGGAGTGTTCTCCCAACCGAAGCGAAATACAGAGGCTATCACCCTCTACTCCATGCGTCTTCAGACCTTCCTTAGTTGACATGTCATGTCAGTACCCTGAGACTGACAGGGTACCATGGTCCCCACTGGTGGAATCTTAACTGAGGTCTTAATGGCAGCAGTGGCATAACTGAGTGTCTAATTGAGAAACTTAGCTCACTAGGTAGGCTAGTATTTTATTTGCAAAATCTTCTCTGAGTGCTTAAACTACAAGGACTACACCAGATGTTCTAAAGGATTTTTTTAACCATATAGCAATCTAAAACTCTGGAGAAGGCAATGGCACCCTACTCCAGTACTCTTGCCTGGAAAATCCCAGGGATGGAGGAGCCTGGAAGGCTGCATGCAGTCCATGGGGTCGCTGAGGATCGGACAAGACTAAGCGACTTCCCTTTCACTTTTCACTTTCACGCATTGGAGAAGGAAATGGCAACCCATTCCAGTGTTCTTGCCTGGAGAATCCCAGGGATGGGGGAGCCTGGTGGGCTGCCGTCTATGGGGTCGCACAGAGTCGGACACGACTGAAGTGACTTAGCAGCAGTAGCAGTAGCAATCTAAAACTCAATAAACTAAAATTCCATGAAAAAAAAATGTGTGGTTAAATGTCCATGTTTTATGTCTGAAAATTATTTGTCTCATAAAAAGCTTCAAAATTAAGTACTATTGGGAGAGGGATTTCACTGGATCACAGAAAGCTACAAACAGGAGATGGCATTTTAACAAAGCCTTGAAGGAATGAATTAATATTTTTCAGTGGTAGGTTCTTAAACAAATAATAAATTAAAAGTCCTTATTTATCACATTTGGAAATTTCCATGTTGGAAATACCCAAACCACGGCCTGTAACCAGTTCTCTAATTTCTAAAAAGTTTACAATTAGCTATCACTTACAATTATGCTCCAGCTTAATTAACACTGTTTGATAAATTTCAACTTAGGCAACCCTTGTTATGAATCTAAATGCTATATATGAAACTGAAAAGATTCAGTTGTCTGTATATTGAAGGGCATGTTTCAACCCAAGGAAAAGCGGTTAAGGAGAGAGGCCTAGACAGGTTTTGAAGGACTTTTAGCTGACTCAGGTTCAAAGAGTCATGATTACATCCAGGAAGATTATCCCCATCTCTGAGTAGCTCTGAGCCTTGGCAATGTGAAGTATTGGCAGGTTGACTTAATCAGAGTGTTTTGTTAAAAATTTGATCATATGTCTTCATCTTCCAAATCTAGGACTTCTAGCTATGATAGCATATATTTAGGAAAACAAAATCTATACAACTCCTTCTATAAATATTTTTTTAATCTGTACAGTCACAAAGTAAAGAATTAAAAAAATTTTATAGGCATGAAAGGAAGAATGAAGTTAAAATAGGAGAGGTCTGAGTATTTCTCTGTGAAACCCAACTTGGCGTGAAGTCAGGGTTTCTTTGAGCAACTGCCTGATGATGGGAGAGAATTTGGCAAAGGTAACCCAGAATTCTGGATGTGCTTGTGTTTTTGTTTACTGAGCCCAGGGGTTTATTTCTCAAATGAATTCCTTTTTTATTGTGATGGTAGTAATCATGAAAATCCTCCTGGTAATAAGCTCTGTGAAGGCTCCTTGGCAAAACGGGCTATAAATATTGGCCAAACGCCACATTTCAATATTTTGGTTTGAAACACAGTAGCCAAAAGCTAGGGAAACATTTTCAGAAAAGACCCATTGTCCTGGCCTTCAGCTGGAATCCTCAACAACAGGCTCCATCTGCTGTCTTGCTGCCATTATTCTGGGCACGAGTAGAAGACACTTGCCTAGTCAGACTGCTCAGGGTCCAGCTTCCAAAATGAGCAGGAAACTATAAAAAGTGCTTCTTTATTAAGTGAGACGGTTGACTAGTTGAACACCAAGATCCCTCATTGATCTTTAATGTTATGAATCTAAGAGCCATTCAGTTCTGAGAAAGCTAAACTGTAAAGAAGGAAAAAGGTATGATGGTGGGAAAATTGGAAGCATGGCCTCTAAGCATGAACTGGTCAGTAACTCATGATGTTGTTGGATTACCCAACCCGTACATTTCCTTCTAACTCTACAAATACACAAATCTACTGTCAAAGGTGTTCTAAAGTTATCCTTTAGCATTAGGCTCTATCTAAAAGGCAGACAAACTATATTCACTCAGTATGATTTAAGGGCCTCCCAGGTGGCGCTAGTGGTAAAGAAGCTGCCTGCATGCAGGAGACCCAGGAGATGCAAGTTCCATCCCTGGGTTGGGAAGATCCCCTGGAGTAGGAAATGGCAACCCACTCCAGGATTCCTGCCTGAGAAATTCCATGGAGAGAGGAGTCTGGTGGGCTACAGTCCATGAGATCACAAAGAGTTGGACATGAGTGAGCACACACTCAATGATTATCTTCCATGTGGAACCTACTAAATTGGATGTTGTGGAATCAAGAATTAAAGAGAAAGGGCTTCTCCATGAAGTTGATCACAGTTGGATAGGGAAATTGCAACTGAAAACACAAACAAAATATATCGTACTGGTACAAAGATCCCTCCACCATTCCCTCCAAGGAGATACATTCTTCTAATGGACATCAGTTGTATGCTGAAGCAAAAAAAATGGGATAAATGAACTTATTTATAAAACAGAAATAGAGCTACACATGTAGAAAACAATCTTATGGCTACCAGTGGGGATGGAAGATGGGATAAACTGGGTGATTGGGATTGATATATACACACTACAATGTATAAAATAGATAACTAACAAGAACTTACTGTATAGCACAGAGAACTTGACTCAATATTCGGTAATGACCTATATGGGAAAAAGGATCTAAAAAAGAGTGGGTATATATGTGTATGTATAACTGATTCACTTTACTGTACACCTGAAACTAACACAACATTGTAAATCAACTATACTCCAATGAAATTTAAAAAAAAAAAAAAAAAAAAAAACCAACTCTCAATTGTCAATACAATGCTATAATAATTAGGACACTCAAAGACATTTCATATCAGCCTAATCACTCCTTAGGTTTTCTCTAGACAGAGGATCAGGTTATACCAAAAACTAAGGTATGCCAACCCTCACTGGCAGTTTCATCTCAGCCAACCTCATCTTTGTTGACTCACTAGCATGCCTTCAGTGTTATCCCTGTCATCACCATAGACATTAGGATCAGTTCTGCCACTTAACTAACATTGAGATATGGCACAGTTGTCACTTATGCATTGGTTTTCTCATCTGCCCAAGGGGCATCTGTCTCCTCAGTTCAATTCAGTTCAGTCGCTCAGTCATGTCTAACTCTTTTCGACCCCATGAATCACAGCACTCCAGGCCTCTCTGTCCATCACCAACTCCCGGAGTTCACTCAGACTCACGTCCAACGAATCAGGGATGCCATCCAGCCATTTCATCCTCTGTCGTCCCCTTCTCCTCCTGCCCCCAATCCCTCCCAGCATCAGAGTCTTCTCCAATGAGTCAACTCTTCGCATGAGGTGGTCAAAGTACTGGAGTTTCAGCTTAGCATTAGTCCTTCCAAAGAAATCCCAGGGCTGATCTCCTGCAGAATAGACTGGTTGGATCTCCTTGCAGTCCAAGGGACTCTCAAGAGTCTTCTCCAACACCACTGTTCAAAAGCATCAATTCTTCGGTGTTCAGCCTTCTTCACAGTCCAACTCTCACATCCATACATGATCACAGGAAAAATCATAGCCTTGACTAGATGGACCTTTGTTGGCAAAGTAATGTCTCTGCTTTTGAATATGCTATCTAGGTTGGTCGTAACTTTCCTTCCAAGGAGTAAGGGTCTTTTAATTTCATGGCTGCCATCACCATCTGCAGTGATTTTAGAGCCCCAAAAAATAAAGTCTGACACTGTTTCCACTGTTTCCCCATCTATTTCCCATGAAGTAATGGGACCAGATGCCATGATCTTCGTTTTCGAATGTTGAGCTTTAAGCCAACTTTTTCACTCTCCGCTTTCACTTTCATCAAGAGGCTTTTTAGTTCCTCTTCACTTTCTGCCATAAGATTGGTGTCATCTGCATATCTGAGGTTATTGATATGTCTCCCAGCAATCTTGATTCCAGCTTGTGCTTCTTCCAGTCCAGCGTTTCTCATGATGTACTCTGCATATAATTTAAAAGCAATGTCTATAAAGAGGTCATGCAATAAATGTGCCCTGTCACTCATTTTAGTATTATGCTACATATGCATGCATAACATGGACCTTCTGCTTGTTTTTATGTGTATCATAATATTTTAATGAGGTAGGGTTGACCAAGTGTGTCAAGAGAATATTCTCCCATCATTCTCACTGAATCTTCAAAATATTCCGAAAAAATTTTGATGCCATCTTTAATTTTCCTTTCTTATCAAGTCTGCTGAGTCTACTTAGGGGTATCAATCCTACTTTAACTTCTCTTCTTGTGCTTTGTCTCAAATTATGAATGCCACAATATTCTGAAACACTGTCATAATTACTATTAAGAAGGCTCATTCAGGTATCTATGGAAACAGAGAAAAAGAAGGCAAATTTAGTCGTGTCAGATGGGGTGTCAAGTAAGGCTTTTAGAAAAGAGCAACAACCCTTGAGTTAGTTGTGAAATATGACTGAACACTAGAGAGAAAGCCCAAGAGGGGTTCAGGTATAGGGCAAAGGCACTGGGTTCATGAAAGCCCATGCTGCCTCTGGTTGCTCACCCCATCCCCATGAAGAACGCAAAACAAAGGAATGTCAGGTGACACTGGCAATCGTTGGGGACTGAATTTGAAAGAGCCCAGTACACTGTGCTTAGGTATTTGAACATAATTTATGTAGCAAGCAAGAGTGTAATGAGTCCCTGAAGGGTTGAAGCAGGGAGTCTGAATGATCAGATTTACATTTTTAGAGTCACACTGGAAACAGCCCTAGGAATGGACTAGAGGAACAGTAGGCTGGAACGTAGAGAACCAGAAACTAGGCAGCCCCACTATTCCATACATGGCCTTATTCACTGACATCTCACAAATTTTAGCAATCAACACTTAGGAAATGACAGGCAAATGACAACATTTCCTCAGTTTTGAGTGGAAGTGAATGAGTGGCTTAGACAGTAAAGAATCTGCCTGCAATGCAGGAGACTCAAGTTCAGTCCCTGTGTCAGTAAGATCCCCTGGAGAAGGGAATAGCTATCCACTCAAGTATTCTTGCCTGGAGAATTACATAGACAGAGGAGCCTGGAGGCCCACAGTCCATGGGATCGCAAAGAGTCAGACACGACTGAGCAACTAACACTTCGGATGAGTAAGGGAGGACGACAGACGAGTAATGTGTGATTGAAAAAAACTTGCCATTTATTGCCCAATTGATTGGAGGTTCATGTCCTGCTAGTTTTATGAATGTTTCCCATTTGAGAATAAATCTAAGGCATAATTCATCCCTAATTAACAGAGTGTGAGAAAAACAAACAAACACTAGAGACCTCATTTGAATTGTTTATTTATTTTAACTACCTAAAGATTATAGACACAGGCGCTTCTCCAACTTATAGGAAAGGAAATACAATAAATACATAGGTGAAGATGACTCCTAGAGGGAATGTTGTGAAAACAATCTAAAGCAGTGCGTTTTCTGGAGATATTTGACACGCACCCATCTGCATACCTAATTAGCACCACACAACAGATTCCAGTAGTACTAACGGCAAATATCTGAAGCTCTCTCACACTGTTTAGACTGTAGATTGCCATAAAAACCCCATCATACAGGAGAAGGCTTTATATAAAGGAGACACGGTTTTAGTGTTTAAAGAGTGTGATGTAAATGAATGTTTATACATATCGTCATGTGATTTTTAAAATTACTGAAATATAAAGTAATTATAATATTAACATACAGGAGACAGGGATCAAGACCATCCCCATGGAAAAGAAATGCAATAAAGCAAAATGGCTGTCTGGGGAGGCCTTGCAAATAGCTGTGAAAAGAAGAGAAGCGAAAAGCAAAGGAGAAAAGGAAAGATATAAACATCTAAATGCAGAGTTCCAAAGAACAGCAAGAAGAGATAAGAAAGCCTTCTTCAGTGATCAATGCAAAGAAATAGAGGAAAACAACAGAATGGGAAAGACTAGGGATTTATTCAAGAAAATCAGAGATACCAAAGGAACATTTCATGCAAAGATGGGCTTGATAAAGGACAGAAATGGTATGGACCTAACAGAAGCAGAAGATATTAAGAAGAGGTGGCAAGAACACACAGAAGAACTGTACAAAAAAGAGCTTCACAACCCAGATAATCATGATGGTGTGATCACTGACCTAGAGCCAGACATCCTGGAATGTGAAGTCAAGTAGGCCTTAGAAAGCACCACTATGAACAAAGCTAGTGGATATGATGGAATTCCAGTGGAGTTATTCCAAATGCTGAAAGATGATGCTGTGAAAGTGCTGCACTCAATATGCCAGCAAATCTGGAAAACTCAGCAGTGGCCACAAGATTGGAAAAGGTCAGTTTTCATCCCAATCCCAAAGAAAGGCAATGCCAAAGAGTGCTCAAACTACCGCACAATTGCACTCATCTCACACGCTAGTAAAGTAATGCTCAAAATTCTCCAAGCCAGGCTTCAGCAATATGTGAACCGTGAACTTCCTGATGTTCAAGTTGGTTTTAGAAAAGGCAGAGGAACCAGAGATCAAATTGCCAACATCCTCTGGATCATGGAAAAAGCAAGAGAGTTCCAGAAAAACATCTATTTCTGCTTTATTGACTATGCCAAAGCCTTTGACTGTGTAGATCACAATAAACTGTGGAAAATTCTGAGAGAGATGGGAATACCAGACCACCTGATCTGCCTCTTGAGAAATCTGTATGCAGGTCAGGAAGCAACAGTTAGAACTGGACATGGACCAACAGACTGTTTCCAAATAGGAAAAGGAGTACGTCAAGGCTGTATATTGTCACCCTGTTTATTTAACTTATATGCAGAGTACATCATGAGAAATGCTGGACTGGAAGAAACACAAGTTGGAATCAAGATTGGTGGGAGAAATATCAATAACCTCAGATATGCAGATGACACCACACCCTTATGGCAAAAAGTGAAGAGGAACTAAAAAGCCTCTTGATGAAAGTGAAAGTGGAGAGTGAAAAGGTTGGCTTAAAGCTCAACATTCAGAAAACGAAGATCATGGCATCTGGTCCCATCACTACATGGGAAATAGATGGAGAAACAGTGGAAACAGTGTCAGACTTTATTTTTCTGGGCTCCAAAATCACTGCAGATGGTGACTGCAGCCATGAAATTAAAAGACTCTTACTCCTTGGAAGGAAAGTTATGACCAACCTAGATAGCATATTCAAAAGCAGAGACATCACTTTGCCAACAAAGGTTCGCCTAGTCAAGGCTATGGTCTTTCCTGTGGTCATGTATGGATGTGAGAGCTGGACTGTGAAGAAGGCTGAGCGCTGAAGAATTGATGCTTTTGAACTGTGGTGTTGGAGAAGACTCTTGAGAGTCCCTTGGACTGCAAGGAGATCCAACCAGTCCATTCTGAAGGAGATCACCCTGGGATTTCTTTGGAAGGATTGATGCTAAAGCTGAAACTCCAGTATTTTGGCCACCTCATGCGAAGAGTTGACTCATTGGAGAAGACTCTGATGCTGGGAGGGATTGAGGGCAAGAGGAGAAGGGGACGACAGAGGATGAGATGGCTGGATGGCATCACTGACTCGATGAATGTGAGTCTGAGTGAACTCCGGGAGTTGGTGATGGACAGGGAGGCCTGGCGTGCTGCAGTTCATGGGGTTGCAAAGAGTCGGAAACAACTGAGCGACTGATCTGATCTGATCTGATATATTAACGATATACATAATCCTGATTATTTTAAATTATCTAGTGATGAGTATTTACAATGTACCAGGCACTGGGAATAGTACTTTCCACTCATTTTATCATTTAATATTTAAAGTGGTACTATCTCTTTATAGAGATGAGGGAACAAAGAGGAATTGTCACAAATCACCTTCGTTAGTTGGAAATCATAGAACATGAGTTTGAGCTAAGGTATCTATGGCACTACAGGTCATACTTTTTAACAGCTGTTTAATATTACCCTGGATATGGGACTCTACACAGTCTGGATCCTCTTAGTTTTCAACAACTCCTTGTGCAAACCTCACTTTTTTCAAGAAGGTCACACATTTTATTCCTTGCTAATTCAATGCAATAAATTCTTCTTGGAGTCCCTTTGTTCCTTCTTCATGCACTTGGTGATCCTCTCTTACTCCTTCTCCAAAATTTAGTTCAGATTTTATTTATCTCGAAACCATGGGTCCTTTATAAAGAAACTAATTAATCAAATTATACACCTCCATGTCTCAAAACATAAGTTAAATAATGGTTGGCCTTTTGTCTATGATCTAAATAAATATATATTGGTATAGAAATTAAATTTTTATGTTAAATAGCATAATAAAATATTAATAGATATTCCAGCCACATTACTTAAATTCAAATTTTATGAGAAGTTTATACCTGAGAGGTGTTCTAAGAGTCAGTATTTCACTGAAAAACTACTAATCAAAGGAGAGGCTTACCTGAAGAAACAAGAAAAAAATCTTAAATAAACAATTTAACTTTACACCTAAAAGAATTAGAAAAAGAAGAACAGGAAAAGCCCAAAATTAGTAGGAGTAAGTAGATCAGAGAAGAAATAAATAAAATAAAGACTGAAAAAAAAAAAAGCAGTGAAACTAAGAGTTTTTTCTTTGAAAAGATAAAGAAAATTGACAAACATTTAACTAGACTAAACAAGAAAAAAAGAGAAAAAACTCAAATAAAAAATCAGAAATGAAAGAGAAATTAAACTAATACCACAGAAATACAAAGCATCAGAAAAGACTACTATATATAATTATATAACAACAAATTGGACAACCTACAAGAAGTGGATAAACTAGAAATATCCAATCTTCAAAGACTATAGCATGAAGAAATAGAAAATCTGAATAAACTGATTACTAAAAAAGAGACTGAAAGTGTTAATCACTCAATCATGTCCTGCCAGGCTCCTCTGTCTATGGGATTTTCCAGGCAAGAATACTGGAGTGGATTCCCATCTCCTTCTCTAGGGGATCTTCCCGACCATGTCTCCTGAATTGCAGGCAGACTTCTTACCATCTGAGCCACCAGGGAAACAGATAGAAGTGAATAAACTCCTAGAAATGTATAATCTTTGAAGACTAATTCATGAAGAAATAGAAAATATGAATAAACTGATTACTCGGAGAAGGCAATGGCACCCCACTCCAGTACTCTTGCCTGGAAAATCCCATGGACGGAGGAGCCTGGTAGGCTGCAGTCCATGGGGTCGCTAAGAGTCGGACATGACTGAGCGACTTCACTTTCACTTTTCACTTTCATGCATTGGAGAAGGAAATGGCAACCCACTCCAGTGTTCTTGCCTGGAGAGTCCCAGGGACGGGGGAGCCTGGTGGGCTACCGTCTATGGGGTCACACAGAGTCGGACACGACTGAAGTGACTTAGCATAGCATAGCAAAAGAGAGATCAAAACAGTGATCAAAAAAACTCTCAACAAACAAAAGACCAGGACTAGATTGTTTCACTGGCAAATTCTACAAAATCTTCAAAGCAAATTTAATACTTCTCAAAGACTTCCAAAAACTGAAGAGAAGGGAAGCCTTCCAAATACATTTTACAAAGCTAGCATTGCTGCTGCTGCTGCTAAGTCGCTTCAGTCATGTCCAACTCTGTGCGACACCATAGACAGCAGCCCACCAGGCTTTCCCGTCCCTGGGATTCTCCAGGCAAGAACACTGGAATGGGTTGCCATTTCCCTCTCCAATGCATGAAAGTGAAAAGAGAAAGTGAAGTCGCTCAGTCGTGACTGACTGGTAGCGACCCCATGGAATGCAGCCCACCAGGCTCCTCAGTCCATGGGATTTTCCAGGCAAGAATACTGGAGTGGCTTGCCATTGCCTTCTCCGAAGCTAGCATTACCCTGATACAAAACCAGACAAAGACATCCCAGAAAAAGAAACGTGAAGGACAAAATCTTTGATGAACATAGATTCAAAAATCCTTAACAAAATATTAGCAAACTGAATCAAGCAATACATTAAAATCATCATTCACCATAATCGAGTGAGATTTATTCCAGAGATGCAAGGATAATTTGGTATCTGCAAACTAATTAATGTGATAATATCACACTAAAAAAAGAAGGATGAAAATCACATGATCACTTCAATAGATACAGAGAAGCATTTGACAAATTTAAATATTCATTTATGATAAAAACTCCCAACAAATTATAGAGGAAATGTGGCTCAATGTATTAATGGTCATATATGACAATCATGGCATCTGGCCCCATCACTACATGGGAAATAGATGGAGAAACAGTGGAAACAGTGTCAGACTTTATTTTTCTGGGCTCCAAAATCACTGCAGATGGTGACTGCAGCCATGAAATTAAAAGACTCTTACTCCTTGGAAGGAAAGTTATGACCAACCTAGATAGCATATTCAAAAGCAGAGACATCACTTTGCCAACAAAGGTTCGCCTAGTCAAGGCTATGGTCTTTCCTGTGGTCATGTATGGATGTGAGAGCTGGACTGTGAAGAAGGCTGAGCACCGAAGAATTGATGCTTTTGAACTGTGGTGTTGGAGAAGACTCTTGAGAGTCCCTTCGACTGCAAGAAGATCCAACCGGTCCATTCTGAAGGAGATCAGGCCTGGAATTTCTTTGGAAGGAATGATGCTAAAGCTGAAACTCCAGTATTTTGGCCACCTCATGCGAAGAGTTGACTCATTGGAGAAGACTCTGATGCTGGGAGGGATTGGGGGCAGGAGGAGAAGGGGATGACAGAGGATGAGATGGCTGGATGGCATCACTGACTCGATGGGTGTGGGTCTGGGTGACCTCCGAGAGCTGGTAATGGATAGGGAGGCCTGGCGTGCTGCAGTTCATGGGGTCGCAAAGAGTCAGACACGACTGAGCGACTGATCTGATCTGATCTGATGACAATCCTGTACTAACATCATACTCAATGGTGAAAACCTGAAAGTATCTCCTCTAAGATCAGAAATGAGACAAGGATGCCAATTCTCTCCAATTGTGTTCAATATAGTTTTGGAAGTCAGCCACAACAATAAAACAAGAAAAAGAAATAAAAGGCAACCACATCAGAAAGAAAGAAGTAAAACTCTCACTATTTAGAGATGACATGATACTACACATACAAAACCCTAAAGACATCAACATAAATCTAGTAGAACTAATGAATAAATTCAACAAAGTTGCAAGATCAATATACAGAAACTGTGGCATCTCTATACACTAATAATGAGCTATAAGAAATAGAAATTAAGAAAATTCAATTTACAATTGCATCAAAAATAATAAAATATCTTGGAATAAATCTAACCAAGTAAATGAAAGACCTATGTACTGAAAATTATAAGACACTGATGAAATAAACTGAAGAAGAGACAAGTAAATGGAAAGATATTCTGTGTTCATGTATTGGAAGAATTAACATTAAAATGTCCGTATTACATAAAGTGATCTACAAATTCAGTACAAACTCTATCAAAATTCCAAGGCAATTTTCACATAACTGAAATAAATAATTCTAAAAGTTACATGGAACCACAAAATATCCCACATATCGAAAGGAATATTGAAAAAGAAGAACAAAGCTATAGGAATCACACTTACTGGTGTCAAATTATACTCCAAAACTATAGTAATCCAAATGGAATGGTACTGGCACAAAAACAGACACGCAAACCATGAAACAGAATTGAGAGCCCAGGAAAAAGTTGACACACATATGAACAATTAAATTACAACAAGGGATCAAAGAACATACAATGGGAAAAGGATACTCCATTCAGTGAATTATACTTGGAAAATTAAAGAGCCATATGCAAAAGAATGAAACTAGACCACTATCTAACACTATACACAAAAATGGGTTCAAAAGGGAGGGTATATATGTATACCTATGGCTGATTCATGTTGAGGTTTGACAGAAAACAATGAAGTTCTGTGGAGCAATTATCCTTCAATAAAAAAAAAATTAACACAAGTGGGTTAAAGATTTGCATATAAGATCTGAAGCTACAAAATTCCTGGAAGAAAACATAGGTGGTAATCTCAATAATGTCTGTTTTAGTAATGTTTTTTGTGAATGACTTCAAAAGCAAGATCAAATGGAACTACTTCAAACTGAAAACTTCCACACAGTAAAGGAAATAATCATCAAAATGCCAAGGCAATATGCTGAATTGAAGAAGATATTTGCAAGTCACACATCTGATAAGGGGTTAATATCTAAAAATATATAAAGAACTCATGAAACTCAACAACAAAAATATAAGCAAACCAATCTAAAAGTGATCAGTGGATCTGAATAGGTATTTTACCAAAGAAGACATACAGATGGCCCAACAGACACATGAAAAGATATCCATCACTAATTATCAGGGAAATGAAAATCAAAACTGCAATGAGATATCACCTCACACCTGTTAGAATGGCTATTATTAAAAAGACAAAAAATAAGAAATATTAGAGAAAACGTAGAAAAAAGAGAACCCTCATTGTTGGTGGGAGTGTACATTGGTGCAGCCACTATGGAAGAGTATAGTGATTACTCAAAAAAATAATAGAACTATCACATAACCCAGTAATTACACTTTTGGAATTCATCCAAAGATCACAAAAACACTAATTCAGAAAGATATATGAAACCCTAAATTCATTGCTGCATTATTTATAGTATTTAAGATACTAAGACAATATAAGTGTGCATGGATGGATAAATGGAAAAGGAAGATGTACTCGGTATACACAATAGAATACTACTAAGCCATAAAAAGAATTGGAATCCTGCCATTTAAAAATATAGATGGGCCTTGAAGGTATTATGCTAAGTAAAATAAACTGGATGAGAAAAAAAATTATTTAACTCATATGGGAACCTTAAAAAATAATCAACAAAATAAAACAAAAATAAACTCATAGGTAAAGGGATCAGATTAATGGTTACCAGAGAGAAAGAGGGTCAACTGTGTAGTGATGGATAGTAATTAGACTTGTGACCATTATCATTTTGCTATGCATATAAATGTTGAATTATAATACTGTACACTTCAAACTTTTATACTAAAAATAAGTAAAATAAAGCAAGCAAGACTGAAACACCTACATTTCAGCAGAGAATGAGCCAGTGCTTCTGTTGATTAAATTAGATCTGGAATTAGGGGTGAAAAAGTTAGTAGCTGCAGCCTGATGATTCAGAAATGTGAAAATCCAGAGTAATCAAAGATGGGTGAGAATAGCAAAATCACACTTACAGATGAAACATTGACTTTATTTTATAATATCCTTCAAAAATTAGATATAATCATTTATCATTTATGTCTGTTGTATAAAGATGAGAAAAGCATTCATTATAAGAAGAGGTGGCAAGAATACATAGAAGAACTGTGCAAAAAAGATATTCATGACCAAGATAATCACGATGGTGTGATCACTGACCTAGAGCCAGACATCCGGGAATGTGAAGTCAAGTGGGCCTTAGAAAGCATCACTATGAACAAAGCTAGTGGAGGTGATGGAATTCCAGTGGAGCTTTTTCAAATCCTGAAAGATGATGCTCTGAAAGTGCTGCACTCAGTATGCCAACAAATTTGGAAAACTCAGCAGTGGCCACAGGACTGGAAAAGGTTAGTTTTCATTCCAATCCCAAAGAAAGACAATGCCAAAGAATGCTCAAACTACCACACAATTGCACTTAACTCACACACTAGCAAAGTAATGCTCAAAATTCTCCAAGGCTTCAGCAGTATGTGAACCATGAACTTCCAGATGTTCAAGCTGGTTTTAGAAAAGGCAGAGGAACCAGAGATCAAATTGCCAACATCCTCTGGATCATGGAAAAAGCAAGAGAGTTCCAGAAAAACATCTATTTCTGCTTTATTGACTATGCCAAAGCCTTTGACTGTGTGGATCACAATAAACTGTGGAAAATTCTGAAAGAGATGGGAATACCAGACCACCTGATCTGCCTCTTGACAAACCTGTATGCAGGTCAGGAAGCAACAGTAGAACTGGACATGGAACAACAGACTGGGTCCAAATAGGAAAAGGAGTACGTCAAGGCTGTATATTGTCACCCTGCTTATTTAACTTATATGCAGAGTACATCATGAGAAACACTGGGCTGGAAGAAGCATAAGCTGGAATAAAGATTGCTGGGAGAAGTATCAATAACCTCAGATATGCAGATGACACCACCCTTATGGCAGAACGTGAAGAGGAACTAAAAAGCCTCTTGATGAAAGTGAAAGTGGAGAGTGAAAAAGTTGGCTTAAAGCTCAACATTCAGAAAACGAAGATCATGGCATCTGGTCCCATCACTTCATGGGAAATAGATAGGAAAACAGTGGAAACAGTGGCAGACTTTATCTTTTGGGGGCTCCAAAATCACTGCAGATTGTGACTGCAGCCATGAAATTAAAAGACACTTACTCCTTGGAAGGAAAGTTATGTCCAACCTAGATAGCATATTGAAAAGCAGAGACATTACTTTGCCAACAAAGGTCCATCTAGTCAAGGCTATGGTTTTTCCAGTGGTCATGTATAGACGTGAGAGTTGGACTGAGAAGAAGGCTGAGCGCCGAAGAATTGATGCTTTTGAACTGTGGTGTTGGAGAAGACTCTTGAGAGTCCCTTGGACTGCAAGGAGATCCAACCAGTCCATTCTAAAGATCAGTCCCGGGTGTTCTTTGGAAGAACTGATGCTAAAGCTGAAACTCCAATACTTTGGCCACCTCATGTGAAGGGTTGACTCATTGGAGAAGACTCTGATGCTGGGAGGGATTGGGGGCAGGAGGAGAAGAGGACGACAGAGGATGAGATGGCTGGATGGCATCACCAACTTGATGGATGTGAGTGTGAGTGAACTCCGGGAGATGGTGATGGACAGGAAGGCCTGGCATGTTGCGATTCATGGGGTCACAAAGAGTCAGCCACAACTGAGCGACTGAACTGAACTGATACTTCCATATGTTTTCAATAATCAATCAACAAATATATCAGGATATCCAAATACACTAGACTGAAATGAAAACTAAAGATAAGCTGCTCAAACACCATTTCAAGAAAGAATTCATTGCCTGTGTGCAAGCAGTCTAATTAGGTGGCAGCCTCCAATTCCCTGGTAGCTCAGCTGTTAAAGAATCTGCCTTCAATGTAGGAGACACTGGTTCGATTCCTGGGTTGGGAAGATCCCCTGGAAAATGGGTAGGCTACCCACTCCAGCATTCTTGGGCTTCCCTGATGGTTCAGCTGGTAAAGAATCTGCCAGCAATGGGAGAGACCTGGGTTCAAGACCTGTGTTGGGACTATCCCCTGAAGAAGGGAAAGGCTACCCTCTCCATTATTCTGGCCTGGAGAATTCCACGGGCTATACAGTCCATGGGGCTGCAAAGAGTCAAACACAACTGAGTGACTTTCACTTCACTTTCAGTTTTTAGCTACAGCAGGGTACCATCAACTTTAGAGCCAAGGCCGTACTCTTTTGGGAGCATCCCCTGACCAAAACCTAAGCAAAGTGGTGGTATAATTCCTAACTTTTTTTTTTTTTTTTTAATTTTCCTGCACTAGGTCTTAGTTGTAACATGTAGGATCTTACCTGTGGCATGTAGTCTAGTTCCCTAACCAGAGATAAAATTCAGGCCCCCTCCATCAGGAGCACAGAGTATTGACCACTGGACTACCAAGGAAGTCCCTACCTAACCACTTGTAATCTCTGTTCTAGAATTCCCCCCAGGGTTACTCTTCACTATTTTATATTACTTACTCTGTCTTATCCTGTTTCCCAGAGAACCCAGCCTATAAATATTAGGTACACACACATATGCACTCACACACACACACGACCAGTAGACAGGAATGTCAAGATGGAGATCCAGGTTCTAACATCATAAATGCTATGGTGAATTGAAGAAAACTTGACATTTTCCATCTTTATAAAAGCCCCATCCTAGGCTTCAAGAAATAGTTGAAATTCAATTCTTCATTCTACACGCTCCTCCCCTTCACACAAGAGGCTTCCTCCCTTGTCCTCATCACAGCTAGAGATGCAAATAAAAACTATTTCATTTTAAATTATTGTCCTGTGATGTGTTTAACTTTTTTGCCCTCAAAGTCCTTGTTCATATTTAAAAAAAAAAAAAAAAAACACTAATGCCAAATTACTTTACGTAAAGTATGTAATTATTTCATGTTAAGTACCAAAAACTAGGCTGGCGTCTAGTATGTACTTAATACAAATTAGCTCCACTTTTTCCTAGAGGAATTATTCTCATTTCTTCACTTAAGGCTCAAATATTTCTATTATGTAATCATAACTCTTACAGTTTTAAAGATATCATATTCTATACCTCTCCTTCTCAATTCCAGGTATGGGATCTATTTTGTTAATATTTGTGACATCTGGTTTATAAATAAAATTGATGTAAGTTAATATGGTCACAGTAATGGAAAAGGATCAGATCAGATCAGATCAGTCGCTCAGTTGTGTCCGACTCTTTGCGACCCCATGAACCGCAGCACGCCAGGCCTCCCTGTCCATCACCAATTCCCGGAGTTCACTGAGACTCACATCCATCAAGTCAGTGATGCCATCCAGCCATCTCATCCTCCATCGTCCCCTTCTCCTCCTGCCCCCAATCCCTCCCAGCATCAGAGTCTTCTCCAATGAGTCAACTCTTAGCATGAGGTGGCCAAAGTACTGGAGTTTTAGCTTTAGGATCATTCCTTCCAAAGAAATCCCAGGGCTGATCTCCTTATGAAAAGAATATATATATATGCATAACTGACTCACTTTGCTGTATAATAGAAACTAACACAGCATTGTAAATCAACTATACTTCAATAAAAGTTTTTTAAAGGAAGTTGATATGTACATGTACCTGTGAAGGCATATACATATGTGTACATACACATGTATAAAATAAGATGGATTCATATGTTTTTTACATTCAAGAATATATAACAAATTATTTACTTGATTCAGTTGTACAGTATTTCAGCTAGGTTTTATTTATCATCTCCATCCCCCAAACCTCTCTCACTGTTCATCCTGACACTTTTGTCTGTAATAGTTTTTCCTTTGTATCAGCCTTCTGTTTCCCCTTGTGGCCAAAGAATCAAGTAATCATTACCTTAGGTGTAATTTTGCCAGAGAAAGACAGAGAATATCCAACAGTCATCTTTGCTATATTCTTGGATTTTTCTTTATAAAAACTGATCTGAAGTTCAACGTCTGTTCCTAGATTTTTTTTTTTTTTTTTTTTTGCTTCAATTACTCTTGGGGGCAGAAATCATAATGTCAGCTCTCACAAGCGCCTCCTGATGACTTTCAGAGCAGTAGGATTTGTCAGAAGGGCAATCTGTGTTGCTCCTGACTCTCCACCTTTGCCCTGGGCATGTTTCCACCTTCCCTGTTCTGAGGATGTGAGTGACACCGCTGACTGCAGTCCCGAGCCGGCCAGTTCAGGCTACGCCTTGAAATGGGTGCCCTTCCTCATGTCAGCACAACCGCTCCCTGCCAGCAGCCTGTCCTCTGATGGGGCGCTGCAGAGGGTGTGCAACCCTCACCTCAGCTCCTCAGCTATAGCTCCACCTCCTCGTGAACAAAGGAAAACAAAATGAGCGATGAGGAAAAGTAACATACTCCCTTTATTTTCTTTTCTGGGCCTTTGGAGCTTTGCTGAAACATTAAAAAATAAAAAAGGAGGGGGGAGAGAAAAAGTAATGCTTTTAACTCTGAAAATATTCACCTTTTAACACAAGGACTTTGCCCTTGAACTTCAAAACTGTGTCCTGTCTAAAAGACCAAAGGGTTTCTAAGGTAGACTTGGCCTCATGGTTTCTGAGCACTATTCCTGTTGATTTACTATTCTCATCTTTACATTTTTTCCTGTGTGATCTAGAGAATGGATTGAACTGAAATATAAGAAGCCCTTATAACAGATATTCAGAGGCATTTAAGAGGGAAACCCTGCGACACAGATCTGACATTCTCTCCATTTATGTGACGGAGAAAACAAAGTACATAAAGGTAAGAAGGTTCTGTCAAGCTTGGCTTCCAGCCTGCCGAGCAGTGGGGTGAAACTCAGGCTTTCTGGTCAGTTACAGATGTGTGGGAGTCTTCTTTTTTGCTTATTAGTTCTCAGGTATATTATGAGGTTATTGGAGATAGCATCAGACTATGTAATGTATAGTTTTGCTAATAATTGATACCCTGAATATTAAATAAAAGAAATAAAAGATAATTTCTAAAACTATGGCAGCAAAAATACTACAATGATTGGTTTTTAAAAGATTCTAGCAAAAAGAAGCAGTATGATGGATGTTACCAGGCACCAGAAATGCATTACATAACATAGTTGAGGCCTGAAAGCTATAGATTAACTATTGGTATAATACAGTAGTCTCCGACTGATGACTGGTAATTAATGACTCACTTAAGACATTCTCATACTTGCCTAACAATACAAACATTGACCTAGAGTATTTAGGGGCCTCCCCTGTGGCTCAGCAGTAAAGAATCTCCCTGAAATGCAGGAGACACAGGAAATGTGGGTTCAATCCCTAGGTCAGGAAGATCCCCTGGAGGAAGGCAGGGCAACCCACTCCAATATTCTTGCTTGACGAATCCCATGGACAGGGAAGCCTGGCAGGCTACAGTCCATAGGGTTGCAGAGTTGGACACAACTTAAGCAACTGAGAACGCCTGCACAAGTATCTAGAACAATGCAGAACTTATCCAGTCTTAAAATGTCTATTCTATTGTGCCATTTCACAGCTGAGAGGCCTAATACCCATAAACATCTGAAGATGTGCTAGACAGCCTTGGTAAATTTTGAAAATTTACCAGGTAGCATTGTTCTGACAAAATCACATCCCATCTTAACTAACCTTGTAATTCTACATATCTCCACGAAGTGTAATTATACAGCGGTACCTTAGAAATGAAACACACAGCTTAAGAATTTAAGCATCTTGATTGAATCTATCCAGCACAGTACCACCCGTACTACATACTGACTTCATGCTCTTAAGCAAGTTAGTCACACACAATGGGGTTTAGTTTACTCATCCATAAAACAGTTTCAGTTCAGTTCACTCGCTCAGTTGTGTCCGACTCTTTGTGACCCCATGGACTATAGCACACCAGGCCTCCCTGTCCATCACCAACTTGCTGGATAAAATAGTTGACTCATCTATAAAATTAATTTCTACTCTACAGACTTGATGCTCTTGTAGACTTCCTAGCTGGTACTCTCTGGCTCCATTCCCCTCACATCGATCCACAAGGAAGGGAAGTCTCGAGAAGTTCTCCCACCTGGCCTGCTACCATTTGGCCAGTGCCACATTCAGGAATGGAACGAGACACATAATTGTAAACTCTTCAAATTCAAAAGTAGAGAAGCAGGTGGGGATATAGAGTCCCATCTCCCACTGGCCACTATTAGCATAATCTATAATTATGGTCTCAAACTGTTGTTGTTGCTCAGTGGTTAAGTCTTTGTGACTCCACGGATTGCAGCACGCCAGGCTCCTCTGTCCTACAGTGTCTCCCAGAGTCCACTCAGATTCATGTCCAATGAGTCAGTGATGCTATCTAACCACCTCATCCTCTGCAGCCCCTGACCCTTTTTGCCTTCAATCTCACATCAGATGGCCAAAGTACTGGAGCTTCAGCTTTATCATCACTCCTTCCAATGTACATTCAGGTTGATTTCCCTTAGGATTGACTGGTTTGATCTGCTTGCAGTCCAAGGGATCCTCAAGAGGTCTTATCCAGCACCACAATACAAACTGCTATACCATTGGGCAAAACATTGCATTGTATCCATCTTGAAGACTGTGAAGTTGAAACCAAGAAATCTGGAATGTAAATCCTTATTATACACTAACCAGTCTTGTGATCTAGAACAAGTCATGTTTTATTATCTGCAATCTCTAATTACAGTAACAAGTGATATTATCTGCCTAGTATAATGCCTGAGACAGAACAGGTGTTACTTATGAAAATGAAAGCCAAAACTGACTGGCCCTTTCTATTTACCACTGCAAGAAATGGTTTAAATGTGCTGTCTCACCTCATCTTCACAACCATATGGGGTAGGCATGATTGTTTCCTTATCTATAAAGATGGGGCTAATGAGGTTCAGAGAGATTAAATTATTTAACCCAAGTTCATACAGGAGGTTAGATTACTTAGATTAAAGTTTCAGCTCCAAGAACTCTTGGGAGTTATCTTGGAGTTGTCTACCATAACATGTTATCTACCATAAGTTATTTACCATAATGTGTTTCCATGGCTTATCAAGTAAAAAAAAAAAATCTGTTCTATCAACTAGGATTTGCATGTGAAAAAAAAAAAAAAAGTATTTCTTTTATTAAAAAGAACACCATAAATGGAAGGGTTATTATCACATTTTTGTTGGGACAAAAAATGAAAGTCTCTGGGGAATGATGTAAATTCCTATGTACCCCAAGCAGTGCTGGATAGTCTTAAAATAAAGAAAAGGATTAGTTCTACTGATTCCTTGTCTGCTAACATTTATTAATGCAAAAATAAAGTATTACACTCTTTTCTGATTCTTTAAACATCTCATGCTGTTTTCTTGAATTAATATCACTTAGGAAACAATTCTGTGACCCAGGTTGTATATGTTTATTCAAATTTAATCCTCACAGTTCAATTCAATATAAGTCAGTTAAAAATTAACTGAGCTTTTATTATGTGCCAGCCATGGTACTATTTGTTTAAGACACGCTGAATGACAAGAGGCATGCGCCCACCCTGATGGAGTAACCATGTTATGGATTTTAAAACTCTCACAGCAAAATGCAAAGTAGTATTGCTATCAACTTATGCACAAATCTGAACCTCAGAGATTCATTTTCAAAATATTGATATTATTCAAAAACATTCTATCCTAACACTCTTTTCACTACCCAACCCTGTCTCATCGAGTTATTGGTTTGGACTTAGAGCAAGCATGAAAAGGTAGGGATTTGGTAGAGGGGAAGAAAGAGTCAAATAAAGCAGAAAATCTTTTATTGTAAGGCATCCTGGGCTCAGAAACACTGACCGCATGACCGATAGGTCATTTCTATTTGATGTCAGATGAAGGTGTTTAAATTCTCAATTTTGAGATTGATTGAAAATCAGATCATATCATACTATCTGCCAAATCTCAACTTTCAGCTATTATTCTCCTCTTAACTTTTTTTAAACTTTCTCCTACAACAAAAGAGAAGTCTGTTCTCTTATTCTTCAATTTCCAACAGACCTTTTTGGGGATCGTAAGCAATTGACAAAAGAAACAGACACATTTCTTGTAATATACTTTCCTCTTAAAATTGTGTGCTTTGTTGAACAGTTGAGAACAAATCATAATACTATCATCTCTCAAATATTTAATCAAAGCATCCAAGGAATTATTCTCAATGCTTTCCTGACCTGAGATGTTTTGGCCAGCTTATATAATTTCAGAAAACACTTAACAAAAACTATGACCAGATAGTAAAAAAGGAGTAAACTTATTGACCACATGTATCTATTTCATCGGAGAAGGCGATGGCACCGCACTCCAGTAGTCCTGCCTGGAAAATCCCACAGAGGGAGCAGCCTGGTAGGCTGCAGTCCATGGGGTCATGAAGAGTTGGACACAACTGAGCAACTTCCCTTTCACTTTTCACTTTCATGCATTGGTGAAGGAAATGGCAACCCACTCCAGTATTCTCGCCTGAAGAATCGCAGGGACGGGGAAGCCTGGTGGACTGCCGTCTATGGAGTCACACAGAGTTGGACACGACTGAAGTGACTTAGCAACAACAACAATCTATTTCATGGGAAAGGACTCTAGATTTTTTTTTAAAGTTCTTCATTTTACACTTTAAAAAATGTGTTTTGTATAGCACTTGCCTTCACTCTAGTTTTATATTGTCTTTTTATTGATGATATCCACACCTTTTATTTGACTATCTCACATTTTAATATTTACCCTATTTTAACAATATGTGAGCATTGGGTGGAGGCATGGTTCTTCCCCACTTCACAAGTTTGTTCCATGTGTTAGGAGCTCCTCAGGCTTCTCTCCTCCTACCCCCGACTGGGTCCTTCTCTTGTGGAAAAGACTGATTGATTCGGGAGTTTGGAAAGATAAACTGGGCGTGCATAATTCAGCCCCTTGCTGTTTCCTCACTTCCTTCTGAACTCAAACTCCTTGCAGAAATCACATTTTATATTTTGCCCCTTTGGGGTTGGATTTGTCCTAGACCAGGGTTGTGTGGGACTGGGTGGTAAGTCTGTTTAATACTAAGTTTCACTATTTGAAAGACATCTGGGACCGGGAGAGGGTGGGATGATTGGGGAGAATAACATTGAAATATGTATAATATTATATCTGAAATGTATTAATTGTTCAAACTAAACACTGTCATGTTACAATATGTTCATATTAGATGTTTGTAATGTTTCTGATAATCAATAAAAGAGATTCTTGATAAAAAAATAAATTAAAAAAAAAAAGAAAGACATTCTTCCTAGAGATGTTAGCTGTATTATGTAATACCAGCTTGCTCTTGTTGCAAAGACTGTATTTTTGTCCCTATCCATGTTATTCCTTCGCCTTGTAATTAAGTTGGTACCAAACAACAAAAAGGAAGATGGTATCTATATATTAGATCACTCAAAAGACCTGAAAGGAGAAATCAGAGAAACAAGTATTCACAAGCAAAATAGGAGAATTTCTTCTTTGTGTAAACATCAGATTTTTGGAAAGAGTCCTATGGAAAAGGAAAATATAGGTCAGTAATCCCATGAGAAAAAAAACAAACAAACATTTATGATGCTGTATTTTGGAACATGTTTCTAATCTAACCCCTTAAAATGAGTCCCAAGTGGCATGGGGTGGGGCGGGTGGGCAGAGAAAAGGGCACTCAGAAAATAGAGGTTTAAGATAAAAAAATAAGATGATTCAAGCCCAAATGGGGAGGAAAGGCTATAGATTTGCCATATTTTTTGTTCAAGACAAAAATAAGCTCTGGAAACCATCAGGTTATGAAATAAATAAAAGAAAACAGTGTTTATTTTTCTCCAACATATAGATTATGACAGCATTGCATGTATCTGTTCTATTATTATGCTGCTTCTTTCTGGTTAGTGTTAATTCTTCAGATACAAAGACTCTCTTTCAAAAGGATAAAGATATGTCTCCTCCAACAGACATGTAAGCTAAGAGTTTCGTGCATTGACTCCTGGAAGAATATTTTATTTTATTTTATTTTTGATATTTATTTTATTTTTGACCTTTACAATATTGTATTGGTTTTGCCATATATCAAAATGAATCCGCCACAGGTATACATGTGTTCCCCATCCTGAACCCACCTCCCACCTCCCTCCCCCTACCATCCCTCTGGGTCATCCCAGTGCATCAGCCCCAAGCATCCAGTATATGAAACGAGTTGCCAGTCCAGGTTCAATGCACAATACTGGAAGAATATTTTAATTCCAAGCAGAAACCTTTTTAAATAACTGTTAGACTTTTAAAATGCTTGAGGAATCTAGTTATACTGAGAAATTAAGTTGGAATAAATGACTTTTTTTACTACACAAATGGATATGGATTTCATGATTTTAGAAAGCTTGGCTCCCTAGACCCTCAATACAGAGGGTCTAGATTCTCTAATACAGAGGAGTTTTAATCTGGGGTCTGTAGATCTATGGAGGGTTAATAGGTGGGCTTCAGGTGGCCTATTAGTCCCTCAAATCATATCTGATACTTTATATGAGTTTGTGTGGTTGCATTTATGAGTTTCCCTGCGAATATTTTGTCAGGAACTTGACACATATTACAAAATTAGAAAGAAAAAAATTAACTTGAAAATAAAGTGGCTAATTGCCACTGTTATGAACCCATTGAGCCTACTGCTACTAAGCCCACTATGTATCTAAAGTCCTGTAAAATATTAAGTAATCCCCCAAGTTATTTCATAAAATGTATGAGACTGATTTGGAACTCTCTAGCAGAATTCGTATTGGAAGACTCATACCAATGGTATTGATTTTTATCTTTAAACAAATAAGTCTTTCCAATGTTCATAAAAGTTCCCTATTCTATCTACATGGTAAATTGGAATTATTTACTATCATAATTCCAAAGCAAAACCACATAATTTTCTTCTTTGATTCCATCAGGTAACTGGCTATGATTAGAAAACTGAATAGCAGCTACTATACACATATTTGAATTTTGGATAATTATTTAAATGTTAATTATGAAAATTAACAATCCAAGTGTCTCAACTATGAATAGCAGATTTTGCATGCATTGTTCTCCCATAGGTTTAAGGATTTGCTTGGGGCAGAAGGAGAGTGAAATTGCCTATTATTCTAAGAATATAGACTTGGAAGGATAGCTTTTCTTGTTCCCAGGAAAGCAGTGTCTGGCATACTCACTGCTCTAAGCTTCAGTGAGAATAAAATTTAAAAGGGAGTGAGCCTCAAATCCCAGGCTTCCAGTTATAATAGCAATAACCACTTACATACTCTCCTTTCATAAATAGCAATTCATGTAAACCATCAGGACTGTGTTTGACACATAGAACAGAGGCAACATGCAATCAGTAGCAGATTTTTTTCTTGTTATTGCTATTAATAGATCATTCTCACAAAAATTATACTGATTATTTAGTATTAAGTCTCCTCTTATAAATGAAAAAACTGAGACTTAGGAATCTTAAGTAACTTTAAATAAAGCACAAAATTGAAAAGTGTTAAAATCAGGATGCAAGCCTAAGCCGAAAGAAAAGTAGCTTTAAGAGAAAGAGACGTGAAGACTGAGGTTTGAACACCTGAGGTTGGAGATGACTATTGGACATCCAGGTACCGATGTTGAGTAGATGACTGTTCCTGGAATTCATGAAATTAAGCTGGAGACACAGACTTAGGAAACATTTCACATAGGTTGTGATGGAAGGGAAATAGTTGAAATCTGAACCAAAAAAAAAAAAGAAGGAAGAGATTAAGAGAAGATGACCAAGGGACTTTCCAGGTGGTCCTGTAGCTAAGACTCCACCAATGCAGGGGACCTGTGTTCAATTCCACATCAGGAACTAGATCCCACTTGTGACAACTAAGAGTTTACACGTTTCAAGTAAAAGTTCCTGTATACCACAACGAATATCGAAGATTCCAATTCCCACCACTGAAGCCCGGCACAGCCAAATAAGTAAATTAATTAAAAATTAGTTTTTTTTTAAAAAAAAAAAAAAGGAACGACCAACAACACAGTATTGGCAGATGCCAACAATGCTGACAAAAGAATATCTCATATGCCATTTAAGCAGGAAAACTTCAGAGATGTAAGAGAATGAACAAGTTAACCTAGTATCAGAGATGCCAAAGGAAATGACAATTTGAGGAAGGACTTCAACAGCATCTGGTGCCACAGAGAAGTCACAGGGGAGAGAACTGAGTGGAGACACCTGAAACTGGCAAACAGATCATTTCCAGAGGAACTCTAGTGGACTGGCTGAGGGAGAGAGCGTATTGCAGTTGGTTTAAAAGAAAAATAGACAACTGCATTGAGAATCCTATTTGTAGGAGGAGCTTGCTAATGATGCAAAGAAAGAGGTTGGGAAGAAAAATAGATGGAAAATACCCTCTCCAATCTTATTTTTCCCCTTACAGAAAAAGAAATGGACTTCAGAGTATCCATAAACTGGAGGAGAAGCAGATGAGAGAGGAAATTTAAAGGGCACAATAGGATGAATCATCAACCAATAAAGCTTACATAGGAGACTCAAGGGATTAGTTCAAGAGCACAGGGAGGCAGATTAGCCTCTGTCCAGAGACAGAGGGCACTTTCTCAGAGGGTGGAGAATGATACTACAGAAATATAAAAGTCCATGATGTGGCAGCAGGCTGTACAGGCTGTACAAGCCCCATTTCTGAGGAGGAAGAAGTCAGCACTTTGGCTGAGAGCAGTAGAAGAGCAAGTTGGAAGAGAGTGATTAAAATTTGGAATGGATGCTTTGGACAGATGAAAGGTAGCTGACCAGAGATCTATGAAGAATTGTCGAATAGCCCTTAGGGTGCATCTCAGGAGAAAGAGAGTAAATCTGCAAAAGTGTGTAATTCCCTCTCAAAGCACAGCAGGCCACATGTAAGCACTGAAAAAGCAGAGAGATGTCAGACTGGTTATTTAGTGCTCAAAACCATCCTGAAAGAAAGCATGATTATTTTCCCTTTGCACATGGGGAAACAGATGCCTTACCTAGTGATACAAACTGAAATTGGCCAAGTTGAGTTCTGACCTCACGCCCTCCGCTATATCCACACTCATTTCATGGTGGTCATCCACCATGTGAACTTACACCAGTGGTTTCCAGTAAGAGTCTCAGCTTGCATAAAAATAAACATTTACCTTGAAATAGGTATTTTAATAACTATACGTTCCCAGGAAAAGCCTGGCTCTAAGGACAATGGAAATGTCATGCATTTTAGAAAGTTTGCACGTGTGTGTCTCTCTCTGTATGTAGGTGTGTTTTAATTCTTTTGGGAAAAATACATCTAACGTACTGGAGCTTGCTTTGTCATCAATAAGGACACCTTTTGTTCAGGTGGTTATGGAGGCATTGTCCATCTCCTTTTATTTGTAAAGAACAAAGAAAGGAATATCTTGGGTTTTCATCATCATTTTGTGGTTAAACCCCAACCTAATGGATTACAAGTATTTTGTCTCTCAAATCATCCCATCTGATTCATTTTAAAATAATCTCAGAAATGGATTTTTAGGAAAAGACAGACTGTAATGTACTTTTGTTAAAAAGAATCAGAAAAAAAGTTGAATGTTTCTTTAAATACCAAAAATGTAGTCAAAGTATTTTTGGCCATAATGGGCCTCTGCCATGCTTAGGATTAGTGTGTATCCTTAGGCAGGATATGGGGTGTTAGCTGTTACAATAAACAATCCCCAAATTTAAATGGTCCAAATTTATTTTCTGCCCACATGAGAAGGACTCACTCTTCTCACGGCTCTTCTCCAGTAATGACTCATGGATCTAGGCTCTTCCTGTGTACTGGCCACTCCATATGGCCTCCACAGTGACACTGAATAGAATGAAAAGGCATAGAGGAGCACATGGAGAAGTTTATGGCCAAGTTTTTTACTGGAATGCAATATTTCTCCCCATCTCATTGGCCAGAACATAATCATATGACCCCAATCTAACTGAGGGTGAGGCTTGGAAATGCAATCATCCTCTATGCCAAGGAAAATGAACAAGACTGATGCACATGTAGGTCATTTTATTAAGGAGACTACTAGCCAAGTTTTTACTCTATTGATGGTGTGCCAAGTCGCTTTAGTCCTGTCTGATTCTTTGCAAACCAGGGACTGTAACATGCTAGGCTCCTCTGTCCATGGGGTTCTCCAGGCAAGAATACTCGAGTAGGTTGCCATGGCTTCCTCCAGGGATATTCCTGATCCAGGGATCAAAGCCATGTCTCTTGTGTCTTCTGCATTGGCAGATGGGTTCTTTACCACTAGCTCCCCCTGGGAAGCCCATGGTAAACATGAGCAAAATTTAAAGCTATACAAAATATCTAACATTTCTGAGTGATTTTGTACACTAAGTGGAATGACTGATGATCAGTGACTTGGCTTCACCTCTCTTACCTATAAATTATTACTTTATATTTTAACTTAGAGTGGACAGTGAGAAACAGACGTGAGAATAAAACTGTTTACTGAGAATCAGAATGAGGAAAAAAAAGAAAGGCTAATGAATAATCCAAGGTTACTAAGAAACAGAATATGGCTTCTATCAAAGCCTTTAGGAATCCAGCAGCTTTCCATGGAATCACAAGCACTAGGAGGTTTTTTTCAAGTTTAAGTAACATACACAAGTTAAATTTTGCTTTAAGGAATATTCTTAAAGCCTTCAAACATCCTCTCCTCTATTTCCATAATGTTCTTTGCTTAGATGCATCTCGTTCATCAAGTCTTAACTTCAAGAAAGACTTGCTGAGAGGATTAATCTTTTAACTCCAAGTATCTGACTCACTTTAGTTTCTTTTTCTCTTTCAGTATCTTTTTCGTCTATTTACATTGAGGTGTAATTTTCAAGTGAGAAAGCACCACTAAGGAAAAAATCACATCTCCACCTGGATAAAAGTGGGGATGGTGTCAATATCATTCATTCACTCATCTATTCCCAGAGTTTCTCACAGTGGCTAGATTTTGTAGATGTTTGAAAAATAAAGGAATTAATGAATTAGTGTGTCAACAGGTTTAATACAGTCTTCTGGAACACAGTATTTTTCAATAATTGTACTATAATTGCCAGTTAGGAAATCAATGTTTGAAAAAGTTAAGTAATTTGTCTTGGGTACACACCTGGTAATTAATGACTTTCTGATTCAAAAGCCTGGGTTTTCTGCTATGCAACATGGACAAAAATATTTATTCTGGTTTTCGTGATCTCTTTATAAGGGTATGATAAGTCCTAGATCACTAATATGTTTGTTTATTAGCAGTAAATATGCCCAGACTGAGATGGTTCTGTGTGCTACTTCAACCTTAGCTTTCATGCTAAAACTACAAATGTAATTTCTTTGATATTTAAATTTCAATTTTAAATGGAGCCATTTTGGGAAACACAATTTATCTAGCACACTGCTTGCTGCCACACATCAAACTAGGTGCTTTAGGTATCTTTGTAAATCCTTACAATAGCCCTTTGTGATCATTTTAAAGATGAAAAAAACTAAGGCTCAGAGAATCTAACTTTGTGATCTTTGAAAACACACAGGGTGCAATGCAGCTAGGATTCAAGCCCAGGTCTGTATCCAGAAGCCATAATTTTTATGATATATAAGTATAGACTGTCTTTGGATCCCTGCAACTATCTCTGATATCCACAAGGCTGAAAGGTTTTGTTGGCATTTAGTGATTTAAGTCTGACATAGCAGAGACTTTTACCCAAATCTTCACATGCATGAAGACAAACACAACTTGGGAGGCAGAGAAAGGGTCATTATCCATTTCCCCTTTTGTGCTTCTTCTCAGAAAGCTTCTATTTGTGTTCTCACTAGTTGACAAGCACAGGTAGCTGTGTGTGTTTCTATATGATTATTTGGTGTTTATTGTATTTTTAACTCTTAAGGTGTGACATATACAATATGTGAAAGTGAAAGTAACAGTTGCTCAGTCATATCTGACTTTATGACCCCATGGACTATAGCCCACCAGGCTCCTCTGTTCATGGGATTTCTCAGGCAAGAATATTGCAGTAGTTGTCATTTCCCTCTCCAGGAGATCTTCCCGACCCAGGGATCGAACCTGAGTCTTCTGTACTGCAGGCAGATTCTGTACTGAAACACCAGGGAAGACCTATAGATTTTTCCAAATACTGTTACTGAAACCTTTAAAGAAATATAGGAAAACAGAACCATTTTCCATTTTCCTCTTGCATTTAGAATTGTATGTTAGATGGGTGGTCCTAATAACACATGAGTCATTCTTGTGACCAAGAACCTAAAAATCATGAGGAATTAAAAATCAAAAGATTGCAGCTCATGTCCCAAAGGAAAAGGCTACAATAAGAGTTCTTGGAGTTAACAATGATTCATTTTTCTCAAGTGCCTCCCTGCTTCTTTTTGCAGCAGTTTCTCTTCTAAAGTGGTTGCATACAAACATCACAGATAAGTGATCTGGCATCTCATCGTCTGATGCCCTTTTCTTCTTCTGCCCTCAGTCTTTCCCAGCATCAGGGACTTTTCCAATGAATCAGCTGTTTACATCAGATGACCAAAATACTGGAGTTTCAGCTTCAGCATCAGTCCTTCCAGCAAATATTCAAGGTTGATTCTCTTTAAGATTGACTGGTTTGATTTCCTTACTTTCCAAGGGACTCTCAGGAGTCTTCTCCAGCACCACAATTTGAAAGTTTCAGTATCATCTTGCGTATCATTCTAATGGCAGAAAGCAAAGAGGAACTAAAGAGCCTCTTGATGAGGGTGAAGGAGGAGAGTGAAAGAGGTGTCATTAGAGTGGTATCATCTTGCATATCGGAGAAGGCAATGGCACCCCACTTCAGTCCTCTTGCCTGGAAAACCCCATGGACGGAGGAGCCTGGTAGGCTGCAGTCCATGGGGGAGCTAAGAGTCAAACATGACTGAGCAACTTCACTTTCACTTTTCACTTTCATGCATTGGAGAAGGAAATGGCAACCCACTCCAGTGTTCTTGCCTGGAGAATCCCAGAGACAGAGGATCCTGGTGGGCTGCCGTCTATGGGGTCGCACAGAGACAGACACGACTGACGCGACTTAGCAGCAGCAGCATCTTGCATATCTGAGATTGTTGGTGCTTCTTCCACCTATCTTGCTTCCAGCTTGTAACTCATCCAGCCCAGCATTTCTCATGATGTGCTCAGCATATAGGTTAAACAGACAGGATGACAGCAGATGGACCTGTCATACTCCTTTCTCAATCTTGAACCAATCAGTTGTTCCATACAGGGTTCTAACTGTAAGCATAGGCATTTTAAATTCTTTGGTTTTAGAAAACATTTGTATTGCAGGTCTTCCCTGGTCGTCCAGTGGTTAAGAATTCACCTTGCAATGCAGGGGAATTGCGTTTGATCCCTAATCAGGGAATTAAGGTCTCACATGCCTCAAGGCAACAAAGCCCGCACACCGCAAGTACACAGTTCGGGAGCCACAACAAAAGATCCCACGTGACACAACAATGATCCCACGTGCTGCAAACTAAGACCCAACCCAGCTAAATTAAATAGAGAAACATTTTTAAAAAGAAAGAAAGAAAATATGTGTATTACATTTTTAGGGTAAGATCTAAACTGTCTCCGCTCACCCATTTGGCTGGGTTTTCACTGCAACTAGAATGCATTTATTGAATACATTTATTAAACTATTATTTCATTAGTACCTGGTTTACAGTCTTCTACTACAAATGCTATGCTTGAGGTGGGCTCTAAGAATAAAATAAAAATTCTGCCTGGAGAAGTTCACTATTTAATAGTGACATAAGAATAGGTTGATGAACAGATCATTATGATTTTTTACACAGAAGCCACTTTAAGTTAAATCAAGACAGTGTAATATGGTCTAGGTATGAATCTTGGGTCTGGCATTATTTCTCCATTACCTTGGGCAAGTAATTAAAACTTGCCGTGCCTCTCTGAAGCACCTTCCACAGAGCAGGCAAAGGGTATTTTTCACTGATGTTAGTCTTGGTCCCTTGACCTGTTTGGGTAAAGTACTGTTAGGAGACATAACACGAGCAGAGGCTCGAAATGCACTGTGCTTGCCTTGGCCTCTCACACTTTTGCCATCTGTCCTGAGCAGAACATGACTCAGGTGGCTGCAGATGCAAGGTGAATGAACAAACAGCTAGAGTAAGTCTGAAACCAGCTGCAGCCTAGACCCAAACCCCAGAGCATCAGGAGCTATGCAGATTTCTGAGCAATAAAATGTAAGTTCCTGCTATAAGCCATGGAGATCTTGAGGTTGGAGGTTAAACATAAAAAGGTGATGAATACTTGATGCATCAATATAAGAAAAAAATAATATTTTCAGATGAATAGAGGTGACTGGTTGTCTGTTTTCCTCGTTTAGCTTACTGATGCTTACATGTTTAGAAAGTGATATTTTTGCAGCCTTTATTTAATATCAGTGTGAGATCTTACTGATGCTGTCTGAGAGGCACAAGATGATATTCAGCATGTGCAAAATAAGATAGTTATTTAGCATCCCCAGAATTGTCAAAGCACATTTAGGAGAGAAGATTTGTAAAGAAACTTTTGAAAATCTAGACCTGGATCATTAAAATTTTATAAATAAGTTTTATTCTAATTTGGGAACCATGTCTAACACTTCAGAGATGAAGATCTTTCTGTGAACATGGGTCCTCTATTAATTAACTGCCTCTAGGAAGCTTTCTCTTACTATTTGGAAAGTTTTAATAAAATCAAGAAGAAACAGAGTACCTGTACTGATTATTAGAGAAGAATGTTTTCCTGGACACAGTCATTTTTGTTTGTTTAAATTTTTTAAACTATGCAACCTAACATGCCTGAGAAGTCCTTAATGTGTACCAACAAAAGTCAGAGAAATTGTGTCATTTCTCCCTCAGTCTTACTCTCTTCCTTCTCCTATTATCCATGCACATAATAAAACATTGGGAGAATTTTTAGAAAGGAGAGAGAGGGAGAGATGAAACAACCCCAAAGGTCAAAAATCAATGATCCTTTTATAGATGGGACTCCTGGGAAACCCACATCATACTTTGCTTTTAGCCAGGGTCTCAGACTGTTTCTTGAATACTTGGTTTTTGATGATATAAATCAATAATTTCTTTAAGGGAGGTCCTCTAGGGACCAAGGGAAGCTACCTTTGAAATGCCAAATAATCTCTGCCAGTACAGGAAGGGCTTCTAAGCATATTCCGTGACTGTGCATCACCACTTATCTGGCAAAAAATAAATTTCAAGAATAATGACTTTCACTTTAAGATAGACTACCTTATCCAGTTGCAAAGGGGTGGGAAACTGTAGGTCAAAACAGGTTTAACCAAAAGCCAAACATATGGTTGATGTGGTAAGTTACCTGAACATAAATCAGAGCACAGTATTCCAAACTATTTTTACAGAATCTATTTGGCAACAGTGAGTGGCATTTAAGGCACAGTAAAGCAGCAAGCTACAAAATTAACAAATATGCATGCAACAACCCCCTTTTAAAAAAGCATAATTAGACAGAGGAAGGGTTAGTAAGATAGAAATAATATTAACTGAGGTTATTTCTGGGTACAGGATTATGAATGATTTTCATTTCCTGCTTTGTGCTCTTTGTTTCTCATCAAATGTTCTATAATGAATATATATATCTTTGTAATTAGATAGTATAAGTGCTACTTTTTGAAAAGTTATCCCTAAAAAAAGTTTTCTAAATTTCATTACTATTGACATTGTTGTTGTTCAGAGGCTAAGTCATGTCAGACTCCATGGATTGTAGCACACCAGGCTACTCTGTCCTCCACTATCTCCTGGAGTTTGCTCAAATTCACATCCATTGAGTCCGTGATGCCGTCCAACCATCTCATCCTCTGCCACCCTCCTCCTTGCCCTCAATCTTTCCCAGGATCAAGGTCTTTCCCAATTAGTCAGCACTTCGAGTCAGGTAGCCAAAGTATTGGAGTTTCAGCTTCAGTATCAGTCTTTCCAATGAATATTTAGGGCAGATTTCCTTTAGGATTCACTGGTTTGATCTTGCAGTCCAATGGACTCTTAAGAGTCTTCTCCAGTACCATAGTTTGAAAGCACTAATTCTTTGGTGCTCAAACTTGTTTATGGTCCAACTCTCACATCCACACACAATTACTGGAAAAACCATAGCTTTGACTCTATGAGCTTTTGCTGGCATTGACACTGGGAAGTGGGTGATTCCTTATTGTGAGGGACAGCCTGTGCACTGTGGCTAGCAGCACTTCTGGCCTCTACTCACTACAGGTCAATAGAAGACTATCCCATTCCTCAACATCCACCCCCACAAATACACACACATTTGTGACATCCAGAAATGTCACCAAACATCACTAGGTATCCAGAGAGAGAGTGGGACAAAGTGATCCCCAGTTGAGAATTGCTACCTTAATATACCCATACATGAATGAAATTCAAAAGACCTGAAAGGTTGACCCTAAACTAAAATAAAGAACTGTTACTAACCATTATGTATTTCTGATTTCTTAGTTAAAAGCATTACATTCAGTCTCCTTGATGATTCTGAGAATGAGGCAGTCTTCAACAGGTACAAATCAGCCTTTGTGGCTCTAATTTTCTTCTCCATTTGAGTTCACTGCTATTCTTCAAAGAGCCCGTATGATGATGTAAAACCTTTTGCATGCCAAAGATACTCCCTTAGGGCAGTGGGGCATGAAGATGTGGAGTTGGAGGCCACAAATGCACGGACAACTAGGCTCTCCTCAAGTATTTAATTACCTACAAGTGTAACTCCTGCATCACACAGAGTAAAGTTACCTGCTCAAGATTCCACAGCCAGATATGAATTCTGAGTCTTAACTAATTATGTAACCAAATGAGGTTGTCTTCTCCACTTCTATCTCTTTAAGTGAAAAACACATATATTAAATGCTGTGCTGCCCACCACATAAGGATGCTATGAGTTGTACCCAAGTGTATGCTTGGAACTCTTCCTGGCAAACTTCCAGGCACTGAAGATATATCAAGGAGGATTATGAACAGCAATATTAGTTTTACTTTATGGTAGAGGCATTTCTGCCTCCAAAGCTAGGAGAAGATGTAGAACTTCAACTTGGTTGCATGTACAGAATTAGGAAATTGGGTGAGAAAACAGAGTGCCAGTCACTGTTCTGGATAAACCCACATGTTCTGTTCAAAGAAATGGAGTTAAAGGTCCAAAATGAACAACTTTTCCTTAGTGGTACTTTTTGCAAATAAGTGAGAATGTGGGAAAATGTACAACAGGGACCTGCAAATTGAAAAATACCGCACATTACACTGGTTCAACAAATGGTGGTGGGAGGCCGAGGTTTCTAAAACTTAACACCTTAAGACACTTCCATTGTTAACTCATTTCTGCTCTAAAAATCCATTAAAATAATTTGTTTGGCCAATCAAGCTAGTGTTATTATAATGTGTAACCATCAGATCCGATTGAATTATAGTTATAATACCACCTTGCATTTTAAGACCTTATATCAGTGCTTTATGCTCTTACTATTTTTTTACTCTTAGAACAACTCTGTGAAGTGCTCAGGGCAGTTCGGTTGCCAGCATTTCAGTGCTTACTCGTGAAAGACATACATCAGGGAAGCACACCTCTGACATTTATGTCCTTCTGCACTGTCTTTCCCTCTGCACTTGCCATTGGCCGGGCAAGGACACTCAAACACTGGTCTGTAATACCCCAGGGCTCACTACTTACGTAAAGTGATGTTACAAATCTCAGCACAGTGAGCTGCATCCACTTGGCTGCATGTCACTAACAGTCTCGCTGGTATTACCTTCACAGACCATAGGGAAAATTTAAGCAAGTTTTCCACATCTTGATAAATGAAGCAGAACATTCCTGGGGTGCAGTTCAGTGAAAGGTCATAAAAAGTGTGACACAGAAAGCTAGCTCTAGATTGGGCTCTGGACCTGTTTTCTTTCCTCCATCAGAAAATCCTCGCTGTCAACTTAAGGCTTTCGTGTGTGTTGTTTACTCTGTCTGGAGCCCCACCTAGCCCCCATCTCTGATTGTCCCCACCCCTGTCCCCTTTCACCTAAATAACATCAGCACAGCATCAAGGTTCTGCTTTGCAGGCTCTCCTGGACACAGGCTCACCTGTATATTGTGTCCTGTCTCTGTACCTAGTCTCTTCTTTTCATAATATGTATAACCCTCTAATGAAATTACTGGTAATTTCATTTTCCAGAACAAACAGAAAGAATGAAGACTATCTCATTTTCAGTGTCTGTGCAAAATGATAGACTTTTGATGTAGACATGTGAATGGCTCCAACACACATCCTCGTCTACTGCATCATCTGACTTTCTGTATTTGTTCGAGCTTGCTGTTTAGAATAACACCTCCCAAACCTAGCAGTTTGAAACAACAATTATTCACTTAGTTCAGGCTCACTGTGGGTCTACTTGTGATCATTCTGGTCTGGACTGGCTCTTCTCATTCCTACTGGAATCCCTCGTAGGTAAGCAGATTCCTCCCAGGCTAGTTGCAAGGTTCCCAAGAGCAACAGAGGAAGGAAGACCTCAATGAGCAAGTTCTCACCAAGTCTCTGTTTGCACCAGAGATGTCCCATGGGTCACAGTGGGTCACGTGACCCAGAAAATCCAAGTGAGAAGAATTACCCAAGGATGTGTCAACTATGAGACGTGAACAAACTAGACATCAGCACTGCAGCCTCACTACATTTTCATTTCTCAATAAATCTAATACCCGATTGTTACAGATACTTCTGAGTCTGCTAACACGAGAACTCTTTTACCTTGCTAACAATAAACACAACTATGACTTGCTCATTAATTAAATGATTCCCTCTTGAGAGAAGTAGTGACAGAGAAGATGAGAGGAAATAAGATTTTGAGGCTGCCTGCTAAATATACTATACATCTCCTCTTAAGCCATTCTCCAGGAGCAGAGAGAACTCACTTTGCAAGATTTTAAAATAGAGTTGTTTGCACTATCAAAGCAAAAAATATGTACATTACTTGAAGTATGTTGATTCTCTCATTCTCTTTTACTTGCCTCAGCCTCTTTCCTTAACCCCTGACTATATAAACTGTGACAATAAAGTGAGCATTTCCAGTCCTGGCTTCTCGGTCACAAATACCCAATACAACTTGCCTGCTAAAGCTGATTAAAAATAAAAGTGTGTCATTTTAACTGGCTCCCTCCCTTTCTCCACGCATCCTAAATCCCTTTCATTATCCAGCTTTCCTTTCCCAAGAAATTACAGGGGGTATTTACAGCCTTAAGCCTCTTAAGCCAACTTCAACTGACCACGTTAGCCTGCGTTCCCAAGCTTGTTTCAGAGAAACCCCTGAAACGTAGAAGGATGTGTTTACTAGAATGTGGCTCCCTGGGGATGAGCCAGGCACATCTGTAATTCTAAGGAGAGTGTAATGAGGAAAAACTGGTGGCATCCTGAATGGCTCACAGCTGTTCTGGAAGCTGATAAATAAGATGCTCGACAGGAGATCCCTAATTGGAGCCAGTTTTTCTTAAGTGGATCCACAATGCGGTGCGAGACTGGGTGTTGGAACGCTGATAGTCTTGTTCACATGTAACTTAGTTTGTCTTGTAAACAGTTCCAATTTCAAACGGTATTGCCTTCTTTGTTCAAAAAGGAAAAAAAAATGTTCACTTTGTTCAATTTTTTCCACACTAATTAGAGGCAAGCTAGCATTACTCTTTTTGGTGTTTTTCTCTACAAAAACTCCCCCAGTTGGTAGCCTGTCTTTCCCTTTCCTTCCTTCTCTTTTTTGTTGTTTCTCTTTCTTTCTCCACTCCCTCCTTCTTTCCTTTTCTTTCTCTCCCTCCTGTTTTTCTCTGCTTTCTTCCCTCCTTCTTTCAGTCCTTCCTATCATCAGAGGTACCAGTTCTTCTTTGCTAGGAACAAAAGCATTCAATTCTTTTTTGCCTTTCAGACTCCGGCCACCCAACCCTGATTCTGGAATTTACTTACTTGAAGATAGGGGCCTCATGGCCTTTTAAAAAGAGTATCTGTAATATTTTAATTTTCTTATCTAAGAAATGGACAAATAACTTCTAGAAGAAGGTAACATATTTCCTATGCACGGAAAAACTTTAATGGATTCCTCCTGAAATTGTGTCACTACAAAATCAACTGGAAGTAGCTTTCCTTTTCTAGGTGCCATGCCTTCTTTGCAATTGAGTAAGAGAAGGCATTGCCCTCATGGAAATTGCCCTCAGGCTCTACCACCCACCCTCTGTTGTTGCTTAGTTGCTAAATTGGGTCCCATTCTTTGGGACCCCATGGACTGTGACCCATGAGGCTCCGCAGTCCATGGGGATTCTCCAGGCAAAAATACTGGAGTGGGTTGCCATTTCTTATTCCAGGGGTTCTTCCCGATCTAGGGATTGATCCTGTGTCTCCTGCTTGGCAGGTGGATTCTTTTCCCAACCTGGATCTTGCCATTTGTACCATCCTCCAGCACAGAGCTGTTAGAAACTGGCTACAGTTAAAATAATAAACAATAACGTGACCAGACGAGTGAATGCAGACTATATATTTTAAAAAATAATAAACAACTAATACACTATGTAAAACTCACCATTTTCTTGTTTCTTGATGTTCAAGGAGTGTGAGAGAAGGGGGAAAAAAATTCAGAACTTTGCTGACGGCATACATGCTTTCTTTCTACAAATGGAGACTTTTACTAGTTCCCATTTTAACAAAGAAATCCCTCCCAGCATACGATGTTTTGCTTTTAAAAATATTGATTGCCATGGCAATATTTTTTGCTTTTCATTATGGGATGGTATCCACCCATTCTATCCAGAGCACTTCAACCCCTCAGTCTTGCTAATGAGATTCAGACTAAATCCCAACATCAAAACATCATGTGACAACAAGCATTGCTTCAACCATCTGGGGCATATTGTCCTCCCATAAATACAATTACTAGAATGATGATACTTTCACACCTTAAGCGCTCTCCTGCTGCTGCTGCTGCTGCTAAATCGCTTCAGTCGTGTCCGACTCTGTGCGACCCCATAGACGGAAGCTCACCAGGCTCCCCTGTCCCTGGGATTCTCCAGGCAAGAACACTGGAGTGGGTTGCCATTTCCTTCTCCAATGCATGAAAGTGAAAAGTCAAAGTGAAGTCGCTCAGTCGTGTCCGACTCTTAGCGACCCCACGGACTGGAGCCTACCAGGCTCCTCCGTCCATGGGATTTTCCAGGCAAAAGTACTGGGGTGGGGTGCCATTGCCTTCCCCGAAGCGCTCTCCAGTGCTTCATGAATGGGTGGGAGTAGGGATTACATTCTTCTCCAGGTTTACTGGTTTTCAGAATGTGGAGGCAGAATTAAGTCTCCATGAGCAGGTAACTAAGTGATATTAACTTACTTATCAGTCTGGAACTAAGCGAGAATTCATGCAAGATAAGAATAGCATCCTTCTGACACTGATTCCTTTTCCCCAAGTTCCCATGTGAAACAGTGTATGGAAAGGTCAAGTAAAGGAAGACTGTCTTTGAAGCAGCAAGAAAACCTGCAGCGTTCATCCACTCACCAATCGTTAAAGCATCACTTGTGGTTCAGGCACCACTAAATGCTAAAGACAGAGAAATGAAAAAGACACTGCCTTGCCCTCAAAACCTACACAGTCCTGTGAACTCTAGCCTGGAAACTAAAGTCAGAGAAGAAAAGAAAATGCCGTCAAGTGCAGTTAAATCACCTTAATGGTTCCTCTGAGAGTAGCTCCTTCTGATTTGGGAAGTGAGTTCTTTCATGGACAGCCAGAAATTTTAAGCAGGAAGTACTTTATACCTCTGCCACCATAATTCATCCCTGGTTCCAGGCAACCACATTAGATATTTACTTAGATCAATCCATCTTAAATATTTATCCAAATTGATGACGGCTTCCCTTCCACCTGGCTCAGTTCCATGGGAAAATGTTTACACCCCTATAAGGTCTTGCTAGATGGAAAAACACAGAGTTCTGGCTCCTGATGCCTTTGGCATAATATCTTGGGAAAGATCACATTTCCAAAGATCATCGTGGACTGAGGGACAGCAAGCTCAAACACTGGCTTAGCCAGAGCCAATGACCAACCTGCTGATACATGGAAGTTCAGATATGTTTATAAAAATGTGTCTGATGGAAATAAAGTTGTAGTCATGACTGTCAAGGGATGAAAGAACAGCCACAGGCAGGAGTTGTAGAATCCCTCTCCTCTATCAATCATTAGCCACAAACAGAATATCCGCCCTGTCTCTTAAGGTTAGAGATTTTCCTTGACATATTCTTCTCACCTAAAAAAGAAAAATGTTATAGTTGGATTTAGAAGAGTCAGTGCTCTTTGGCAGATTATTTTTAATAAAAAAACATTGCTTCATCTCTAAAATGAGAAAAAAGATACTAGACTGCTTAGCCCACAATGTGTGTGTGTGTGTGCTAAGTGGCTGCAGTCATGTCTGACTCTGTGCAGCCCTACGGACTGTAGCCTACCAGGTTCATCTGTCCATGGGATTCTCAGGCAAGAATACTGGAGTGAGTTGTCACTCTCTCCCCCGGGGCTCTTCCTGACCCAGAGATCAAACCCAGTTCTCCCGTCTCCTGCATTAGCACGCAGGTTCTTTACCACTAGCGCCACCTGCTGTACCCCGCAATGAATAAGGCTCAAATAAAACTGTCAGCCTGATCCATATTTGGTGGCTACTATATTTCAGGTGAACAATTTCTTTTAACACTATCTAGAGATCCGTGATAGACACATTACTATTATTCTCATCATAAAAGAGGAAGCTGAAGCTAATAGAGAGTAAGTAACATGCATAAAGTTAACGGCTAATAAGTGGCAATACATATATTAGAATGCTATGTTTTATGAAGTTGCATGAATCAGTTACATGAGGGCTACATTCTGCCTTTAGTAAAACAATGAAGTAAATGTTGGCTCTACTTTCATTTTAACATCCTCTGATGAGTTAAAATTAAAACAAGAACACAAGGGCATTTATTATTAATTGCACATTCATTCATTTTTCATTTGGGCAGACATCATCAAAAGCCAAGTAGTGACTTCCTCGTGCACTCATTTTTTATACTGTGTTTATAACTCTTTAAATAATGCAAATATTTATTAAGGGCATTCCTGGAGAATCAAAGGTGCTCAGCAAAGGGATTTCTAAATATCACGATCCACTGCCAAGTAAAAACACCAGGATACTTCTACTGTTTAAAGGGTCAGAGCCACGGGGTCTGTCAAAAGGGTCACTTGGCACAAAAACAAGGCAGAAGGTTATCCCGTTTCTAGAATAAGTAGCAGCAGGTATAATCTTCACCAACAGAGAGAGAGGAGGCATGAGGGTAATTTCTCCAGGGTGAGCAAAACTACATCACAGGCCAGAAAGGGCACCAAAGACAATTATTATACAGTGGACCTGAACACAGTAAAAATTCAGCTTTTTCAAGTATTATTTTCCATACCAACAAATTACTTCAATTTTAATAAATGTTTGACAGTTTCCTATATATAAAGCATCCTATAAGGTCCCTGATAGCTCAGTGGGTAAAGAATCTGCCTACAATGCAGGAGACCCTGGTTCAATTCCTGGGTCAGGAAGATCCACTGGAGAAAGGACAAAGGCTACCCACTCCAGTATTCTTGGGCTTCCCCTGTGACTCAGCTGGTGAAGAATCCACCTGCAATACGGGAGACCTGGGTTCGATCCCTGGGTTGGGAAGATTCCCTAGAGAAGGGAAAGGCTACCCACTCCAGTGTTCTGGCCTGGAGAATTACGTGGACTGTACAGTCCATGCGGTCGCAGAGTCAGACACGACTAAGTGGCTTTCACTTTCATAAGGTCCTGGAGATTTAAAAAAATAAAACACATGTAGCCTTCTGCAAAAATCTTAGCCTAGTGATACAAGTCGACACATTTAAGTTTGTGGAATGACTTGTGTACTCTGCTAAGGATTTGGAACTTCATCCTGGAAGAAATGTTAGTTAAGCATCCGAAAGGACATTTTTCGTATGTAAATATCTGGTAGCAAAATAAAAAACAGAATGGAGTGTGCCAGGTTAGACATATGGAATCCCCTTAGGAAATCACTGCACAAGCCTGACCAAAACCTCATGAGGATGGCCCTGCAGCATCAGCCCCAGGGATGCAGAAGACTCAGTGGAGTTGAAATACTTTTGAGGTTAAACACAGCTAGAATTCGTGACTGACGTGAGATACAAAATAGAAAAACACATTTAGAATGCCTGTAAGCATTCTGTCTCAGGTGCCTGGAAAAAAATGATGCATCAATTTTTAAAAAGATGGAGATAAACAAAGAAGAAGGGACTTCCCTGGTGGTCCTGTGGATGTGACTCTGTGTCCCCAGTGCACGGGACTTGGGTTTGATCCCTGGTCGGAGAACTAGGTCCCACAAGCCACAACTAGAAGATTCGTCATGCTGCAACTGTATAAGATCAGGCTCAGCCAAATAAATAAATCAATTAAAATGTTTTTTTAAAAAAAGAATGGAGAAGGAACAGTAAATGGCTGGTTATTGAGAAAGATGTTGAACTTCACATTGGACTTGACTTCGATGTGCCTGGGGAAATCCATAAAAAGATACTCTGCAGATATTTTAGTCTAACATAATAACTGTGAATATTTGGATGTCACAAGTTATAACTTGTTCCAAAAATCCATTCCTTTAATATTTTATCTAATTATTGTTCTAACTTTCATGAGCCTTATTAACAAGAGGCCCATATCTTACCTCTTAAGCCTCCTCTACTCTTTAAATTCTCTAAGATATTTGAGAACTAAGGCCAAAGGAGGTCAACTAGAATCCCACATGCAGAGTAAAGGATATGGTTCGTTCACCACACTTTGTTTCTCTTCGCTGCATGAGTTCCCATCCCTCTTGGCCCGAGAAATGATATTTTCCCACTGCCATAAAAGAGTTCTCTGAACAAGTCTGCAAGATGATTCTTCTTCCTCAAAGCTAAGCTTGTCAAAGGCTAATGGAGGCTGGAACTTCAAAAAAACAAACATTAAAAGACTTTCAGTGTGCTCTAACATTCTCTACTTACTTCTCTCCAAGGCCAGTTACACCAGGGTGACTCATTCCCAAAGAAGTTATCACACTACCTTCCCATTGGGTCAAAACTGCCCTCCTCCAGGACCTTAGTACCTTGAGCTGTTCCAGGTGATCCAGTCTATGTATTCCATGTCCTCCTGATGGTCCTCCTTTTCCTTGACCATCATCTAGGTTGGAGCTGTCCTTATTAACAAAGAAGCAAGAGCTCACTGTCAAGTCCAGAGAAGAGAGGGTGGCCTTTCAACCTCTTACCTCCAAAAGTCAGTAAGACTGTTTCACAGCTTTGTCTATCTAGAGTTACAGAAAGAAACATCCGTGATCAAGTTAAAAAAAATTCCGGATTCAACTGTAGTAACATGACAAGAATTCCATATATTATTACTTTTATCATGAAGAGAGAGTAGACTCATAATAGGAAAATCGTATACACTTACACAATTGACATAGATCAGATGCTGTTTCCCCTTTGAACAGAAGGGCATTCTGTACAACTGGCTCCTATTTGTTTATTCCCCTGTTATTTCTGCCAATGGACTTGCTGGCTAGGGGAGATTGTGGTTTCCCAGGTATGAGACCAAAAAGGACACTCACCACTTCTGTTCCCTTGTAGCCCAGCCCCCTCAGCACACAATACATATATTGAGCAATCAGGGAAACAAAGATGCTCTTTAATTGAGCAGCTCTCATATTCCAGGCACTGTCCTCAACAGTCTGAAGGTGATAATGAAAATGCTTCTAAGAGATGTTTGTCCTTAAGTAATAGAAGCTGGCTAGGTTAAGAACGACGCGCACCCTTTACAAAAACTACCTGGATTTTGACAACTATGGCAGTTTCAATCTTTCAGGAAAATATCCTTATGGTATGGACAGTACAGTAATTCTTCACAAAAAAAGTGGAAAATAGGCTTGTTAAATGCAGAATGTGTCTCGAAGGACTACTTCTTAGTGAGGGCTTTGGATTCTCAAACTACAGAGATAAAGCACGGCAAAATAGAATTTCTGGACAGGGTTAGCATACAATATTAACATTTGACATTTAAAGACTAAAACCCTTTCTTTCAGTAAATACTCCATAAATCTCCCAGGCAAATCATCTCCATTTCCTGGATCTTCTTAATTGACACTCAGCTTTTCTATGAAGCTGTGTTTATGACTGTGGACCATCTGAGAGCATGGGCTTTCCATTCAAGTAATATCTTCTGTGTTGACAATAACCTGTCTTTAACAAAGCAATAAATTCCTATTTAAAACTATTTAGCTAAATACTCCAGAGATCAAATATAATTTCCTTTAGTTGCTCTCATACTGTCACAATTCTAATTATGACACTGTTGGGAATACTCGCTTTCTTAAAAAATGTAAAACGCAGCATAAAAATTTATGAAGCAAATTATTGCAGGTATAACTGTTCAAGGGTGTAGTGGTCTCTTTGTAACTCAGTTTCCTCGACCAGTGCCCTTTTACACTTCATTTTATGGTCAATGTGATGCCTCATTGAAAAAAGAATATTAAAAATAATTTATTAAGATTAAATTGCTTCTTCAGAAGGCACGATTTTATCTTTCTCATTTTACAAGAATCCTGTTTTAATTTGCTTCCTATGCCATGCCTAGCATGAATTTAAGGATTTAATGGAGTACGGATTGAAGGCTGATATTGATAAAATGATTAATTTTATATTTGAAGGATTGGTTTGTTTGATTTAGGAGAAGATTTCAATGGTCCATTATCCCTGGACTCTATTTAGGCCCAATAGTAATTCTCATTCATCTCCTATCCACTGTGAATAGGAAAAGACATCTTTGTGATTACTCTTGATATATTAAAAGTTAACATCGGATAGAAATGGGCTTCCCTGGTGGCTCAGATGTTAAAGAATCTGCCTGCAATGCAGGAGACTGAGGTTTGATCCCTGGGTCAGGAAGACCCACTAGAGTAAGGGAATGGCCACCCACTCTAGTATTCTTGCCTGACAGTTCCACGGGCAGAGGAGCCTCCTGGGCTACAGTCCATGAGGTCACCAAGAGTTGGACACACCTTAGCGACTAATGCTTTCACTTTTACTCTGGATAGAAATACTGTTGCCCATTCCACAAAGAAACAACAGATGCTTTTCATAACAGAGCTAGTTCTTTAAAGTATTAATACCTTAAAATATAGTTCCCTCAATATACATAACCATCCTGGCCATGCAGTCAGTCAATGCTGTTTATTAATCATGAGTGTCTTATGTACTGTCTGCTACTTTCTGAGGACAGTTAGTGTGCTCTTTGATTGAAATGCTTTATTTGAGTTCTTTTGTGCATCCAAGTGGTTACATGCAAACACATAATAACATTGGAACAGCTTTAGTGCTTGAAATAAAACTTAATGAGATTTTTATTTCAGGCTTTATTAAAAATGATTAACAAAATTAAGAGAAACAAGGTTGACGAAATGATGGCAAAGTGCATACTACAGGTGCACAAAGTTATAAGACGTGTGTCTGTTGTTTTGCCTTGACATAAGCTAAAGCGTATGAATAATTTCAGGCCATTTTTATACTGACCTAGAATCAGAACGGAGAAGGCAATAGCACCCCACTCCAGTACTCTTGCCTGGAAAATTCCATGGACAGAAGAACCTGGAAGGCTGCAGTCCATGGGGTCGCTGGGGGTCGGACACGACTGAGCGACTTCACTTTCACTTTTCACTTTCATGCATTGGAGAAGGAAATGGCAACCCACTCCAGTGTTCTTGCCTGGAGAATCCCAGGGACAGGGGAGCCTGGTGGGCTGCCGTCTGTGGGGTTGCACAGAGTCGGACACGACTGAAGCGACTTAGCAGAATCAGAAACAGTATGATATATATATTCAGTTATATATATATAACTGAATCCAACTGAAGTTGGAGTTAATCACTTTGCTGTACCCCGAAACACTATAAATCAACTATACTTGAATTTGTTTGAAAAAAATTGTAGACAAAAAAGAAAAAAAGAAAGCATAAGGGAACCCAATCTAGAAGGATTTAAACAGATGGCCTCTAAATCCCACAGAAAGCAAAATGGATGTAGAAAACAAATGATAAAACTGGCCCAGCCGTCAGATAAAAAAAAATTTCATTTGAAAGTCCTTCCCAATTCTAAATTTTATTTTCAGCTTGAGTGTTATCACAGGGAAAACAGTTCAACAAGGAAGGTAAATTAGTTCTGAACACTAGGGGAATTATTTAATATGCATTGAAGATTCAATAGATATGTAGAGAGAGCCTGATTAAGACAGAGAGAGAAATAAGACAGGGAGAGGGACAGAAAAGAGGATATTTTATATGCCAGTCAGTGAGCCCCTGCCTTTGAAGATGCTTATAATCTACTAGGGAGATAAAACAAGAATATATGAACTATAATGCACTGTCCTAAGTGCTCTGATGGGGAAATTTAGGGTGAAACAAGAGCACATGGACTGATACCTCACAGACAGCCAGTGTAATCACAAACAGATCTTAAGAGGAGCTCCTATCTAAACTAAAGCTGAAAGGACAAGTTGGAGTTAACCAGAAAGGGGAAGAGAAGAGTGCTTCACACACAGGCAAAAGTCAGGGAGCAACAGGTAAAATGCATCTTTGATAAAGTATGGTGTTATGGATGAATCGGAGAGTGAACGCAAGAAAGGCAAGAGATAAGACCAAGGAAGAAAGAAAGCACGTTCTTATGAAACCAGCAAACCATATTCAATAGCTTGGACATTATTTTGAAAGTTATGATGAGCCATTCAAAGATTAGAGTAGAGCATTACCCCTGTTTCTTTTCCAAAGAATTTCTTTGGTGGAATGCAAAGAGTGGATTGGAAGAAACTAGAGGTAGAAGGCAAGTCTTAAAAGACACAAAGATGAAGAGACTGATGGTGATCTAGAAGAATCATGTCACTGTGAATATTCAAAAAAGATTTGAAAATATATCAGAAACAGAATGGGCAGAATTCAATGAAGTTTGTGGTAAGATATTAAGGATGAAGTCCAAGTTTCCTGACTATGTAAATGGAAGATCACCAGATTACCCTCTGCATCAAGCATGTATGGAGGAAGAGCTATTTTCTAGGACAATTAATGTGCCCAATAATTGACATGTTTTGTTTGAGGTCTTTCGTGCATCCAGGTAGGCCCATAATCAATGGGCAGCTGGAGGTACACATATGAAACTTATTATAGAGATCTGGGCAGGAAATCAGTTTAATTCAGTCACTCAGTCGTGTCCAACTTTTTGCGACCCCATGAACTGCGGCATGCCAGACCTCCCTATCCATCAACAACTGCCAGAGTCTACCAAAACCCATGTCCATTAAGTCGGTGATGCCATCCAGCTATGTAATCCTCTGTCATCCCCTTCTCCTCCTGCCCTCAATCTTTCCCAGTATCGGGGTCTTTTCAAATGAATCAGCTCTTTGCATCAAGTGGCCTAAGTACTGGAGTTTCAGCTTCAACATCAGTCCTTCCAATGAACACCCAGGCCTGATTTCCTTTAGGATGGACTAGTTGGATATCCTTGCAGTCCAAGGGACTCTCAAGAGTCTTCTCCAACACCACAGTTCAAAAACATCAATTCTTCAGCAGGAAATGATTCAGAAATGACCGAAATCAGTAGTCAAGAAAAATCAGAGAGTCTGCAAATTGGGATGGGAAGTTAGCTAAGTACAGGTGATTGAGAAACCATACACGAGGCAGCCAACTTCAGTTATTTGGAAAAAAATCATTTCTTTTTAAAATGATGTTCCCTACAGAAGAGGTTCTCTAGATATGAAATCTAAAAGCAAATATTTTGTCTCAATTTATGCATTGGTCTAATTAGTGATGATGAGTCTTGAGAAAAATCTCTTTTCAAGGGGAAGGAGTTAAAAATGATGCAGAACTCTGGGGTCTAGTTTGACCTGTGCCAGCTTATAGAAGTTAAATGGCCTTCTTGAAGCTCAGTTGCCTGCTCTATAAAAGAGAATAATAACCCATAATTCAGAGGACAGTTGTGAAGATTAAGGTTTTTTTTTTTTACAATTGGTAGAATTGGAATCACTTCACATAGTACCTAGAGCTTAATAGGAGTTCAATAAATGTGTTACCATTCATTTCAATAGCTTATTCAGATGGGCCAAATAAATTAATAAAACATATATAATGGGCAGAACAACAAAAACTTTTATCTATTTTTGTATGTATAAAGAAATAATTTTTTTAAATAAGACTCAATCTCATTTGTTGAATCAGTTTCCCTTTGTATGAAGAATATTTGCTTTTTGCTCAAGCTCTGAAAGAGATATTGTCAATTTATAGTCAGGGTCGACTTGGTTTCATGAGCCATAATAGAGTCAATTTTTGCAGTTCATTGACTTGACCATTGGGTAAGCCAAATCACCCATTACACTACCATGGTCTGCTTATTTAAATTGCACAGATAGAGCTCAACTAAAAAAAATGAAATAAAATTGCATTCTGGATGATATAATTGGATTTGGCATTTTATATTTTGATTGTTTTGCTGTAGGTTTGAGATTGATGTTACCAACAAATGAATATACTGCCACTCAATTTAAAATGCTGAAAAGTTAAAATATGTTACTTTGTGGGGCCCAGCTCATGCACAGTAAATTCCAGATAGTAATTATAAGGTGTTAACAGTAAGAATAACTCAGGTTAAAGGTTCACTGCTTCAGTGACCCAAGTTCTAGATTTGAGGAAGCTATTTCCAAAAAACACTAGTCAATGATTCTCTGATCTTTCTGTTTATAGAACTGTTGGAAGTTATAATGATCTGTAGAACACACTAACTTACAAAATGATAAACTTAAAAACAATGAAAAACATTAGTAGGAGGTATGCAAGTGGTTAAACTCACAAGTTCCGAAATCAGACTGCATTTTGCAAATGGGGAAACTGAAACACAGATTAAAATAAGCTCCTTGCCCAAGGTTATAGAGTCATGAAGTGGCAAAGTCAACATTCATGCCCAGGCAATACTAACTGCTACTATGTCAAAAAGCATTTTTAAGATTTAATAATATAAGTCATGGAAAGTGTTTAGCACAGTGCCTATTGATATTTATTAACTATTTACTAACATAAGCAAGATATTGTACATAGCAATATTTTTTTAAAAAGGAAAAAATACAAATTAGGAAATTTCATTCACTGTATAAATTGTCCTGAAATTTTAGAAAAGTTTTCTTTTGTTTAATGGCAGAATGGCATTGCTGCTGTATCTGATATGTGGTTACCACTGTCAGAAATTTATGCTGTTTGTTTGAAAGAGTGGGTTCTAGAGAGAAACTGCCTGGAATCTAATCATAGTACTGACATTTAATATCTGTGTGACCTTGACAAGGTATATAACACCCCTGGGCTTCACTTGTAAAATGGAGATAATTATAATACTAATCTGGGGAGGATTAAATGAGTTAATATGTTAATGTGTATGCAATAGTGCCTGGAATTAGTATAGACTCAATTAAGTCATCTACTGCTATCATTACTATTTCCAGAGAAATTCATGCAGTGAAGATATGTTAGTCACTCAGTCATGTCCCCAAAGACTGTAGCCCACCAGGCTCCTCTGTCCAAGGGATTTTCCTGGCAAGAATACTGGAGTGGGTTGTCATTTAACCTTCACAACTCAGGGATAGAACCCGCATCTCCTGCATTGCAGGCAGATTCTTTACCATCTGAGCCACCAGGGAAGCCCCACACCATGAAGAATCAGTGCAAATTCAAAAATAAAAAAACCATTTCTCGATACCAATATATAACATACAGATAAAATCAGAATACTATTTTTTCCATTGTGAAATAAATCATATAATTTAAAAGTCAAGCTGCTTTTATATTTTTCAAATTAGAATTTAAAAGAATTTTAAATTCTTTTCTGTGGGCAATAACAGTAGAGGAAAAAAAATCCTAAAAGGTTCAAATGATATTATAAAGGAAAAAAATAAAATTGCAAGTACATTCTAATCTGAAAACATATACACACAAGCAGTTTTGCATTTTATGTCCCCTCTCAGGAACTCTTTTCTTGTAATTTTTCATATATCTGCTTTTCCCTCATCCTTCAAGTCTTACTTGAATATCACTTCCTCAGAGAGAATGTCCCTCACCCTCCTGTTTAGAAAAAGCCTCCTTCTCTAATTCATAATTAAGCCTTCACCCTGTTTATTTCCTCCATAACAGAAATAATAATATGTATTTATTTTATTTGTTTTTTCTTATCTCCCTACTAGAATAAAAACTCAATTAAGAGTGGGATTTCTCTCCATTGTACCACTGCTCATTCATTAGATGCCTAATTTACTATCTAGTACATGCTGCCACTTGACAAATATTTGTTGACTAAATTAATAAAAGGCCAAATTAATAAAATTTTATATAAAAATAATATTTTTATATTCCACTGGCATTTGGAGCTTTATCTACAGAAAGACCCAATAATAATTTGGCCCTGAATTCACAAAATACAAGATTTAGACATTTCTGCTTAGCCCCAGGGGACCTCTTGACTTGCCGCGAGCTCAGGAGCTGGGAGGAATGAGATGGGCAGGGACCCAAGAGGAAAGAAGGAAGAGCCCCCTGCCTTGAGAGAGTTCCTCAAGACCCCACTGGGGAATTCAAAGTCAACAAGCACTGTGATAATAATTAGAGCCTCTGTTAGCTCCTGCCTGGTCCTAAAATAGACTCTTAAGTGGTCTCTCTGTCTCAACTTCCTCCACAAGACTGCAGAGAAGTCTATTTGAAATAGAAATCTCACCAAGTTTGCCTGCTTAGGGCTCTGCAGAGTCTCCACACAGCTGTCTGAATAAAGAACAAGCCTTGTGGCAGAAACATCAGGATGAACCTCCTTTGTCCAGTTGCAAATTCTCCAAACTTTCACAGCTTCTCCTTGGACTCAGAATCAATATGATTAGATGCTGCTGCTGCTGCTGCTAAGTCTCTTCAGTTGTGTCCGACTCTGTGCGACCCCAGAGACGGCAGCCCACAAGCACTGGGTGCAATTCCAAGGTTTGCAATTTCAAGAACTACCCTCCCTCTCTCATTTATCTGTGGTTTTTTCCATGGTCATTCTTCTGCCTGGAATAGTCACCTTTATCTTTCAAAATGTATTAAGGACTTTGGGTTCAGAATGGGTTACTGCACACAGACATCTGTCCTTATGTGTGTCTGCTCTTTTCTTCATGTCATCCTTCAATTACATATCAATTGGATGAAACACACACCCATACACAAAGGCCCAGACACTTGACTAAAAACAGACAGTAGACTTCTGAAAAAATGACTAAAAAAATCCATATTCAGAAATAGAAATATGGTCCTCCTACAACATAATCTCTACTGCCTTCCTGGTTATCAACAGAGATAGTATTTTACATTACTATGCAGCATGCTATCAATTTCCTTTTTCTCAATATTATACTTTTCAATTACACCCTGAGGCCCCTCAGGGAAATTTCCCCTGGAGTCATCTGTCCATTGATGGCCACTCTCTAGTCACAACACACAAGAAAATATCAGAAGCTTCCAAATCAGTCTAGTTCTTGTCATCACTGTTTTTATTGTTTCTTAAGTGGGTTCAAATTTTTTGGATAGGAAAGTCTTCTGTAGTTTCTACAGATGAAAAAAGCCAGGACAAAAACTCTGCCATGTAGTCACATTTCAATATTCAGTTATTGAGGAACCAAATATAAGTCACTGTATTGTCTATGAACCAGAGGAAACTGGAGAGGGAGATGGAGGAGGGAGAAGAAAGAAACACATGGAAATACATGTGATGTTTTATGTGTGACTGAGTTATATTTATAAATTATATTTGTGAATTCTATTAATGCAAAAACTGGACAAAAGTTATAGGTACATACATGTATATGCACACACATATACATACAGTTTGATACATATGAAACAGAAGGGGAGGGGCAGGGCACAACCTTTGAAAGAAAGATATAGCCTGAGGACACAACATAAACAGATTAGAATCAAATAGGTCCAAGATGGCAGACAAGTCAACTTCAGTTAGACCTTGATCCTCAGTATATACACTCATGGCAACACATCAGCAAGCTAAATGACACAACCAGAGATGCCAGGACGGTTCCTAGGCTGACTATCAAAGACCAAAACGTGGGTGGTGGCTCAGCTCCTAGAAATCTCTACCCCATCCCCCAAAGTTGTTGGAATAATCCTCCCACTCATTAACCTATGAAATTACCCAGCCCATCAAAGCTAATCACACCATATTTTGAGGCCACACTCGCCCTCTGCAATAGCCCACACTCTGTCTATGGAGTTCATTTCTCCTAAGGCCTCTCTCACCTTCTGAGATGGCCCATGCTCTGTCTGCAGAATGTATTTCTCTTTAAATAAATCCACTTCTTACCTATCACTTTGTCTCTCACTGAATTCTTTCTGCAATGAGACATTAAGAACCTGAGCTTCATTACCCTGAAACCAGGTGTGCAATATAAGTTGCCAGACCATGAGTTTTGCCCAGGTTCAAGTCCCAATCTGAGATGAACCATTTCACACACAAACACAAACACACAAACATATATATATATACGCACAGTTTGTTCTTGCTATTTGCTGCAATTATGTTTTATAATATTTCCATAAATACTGAATTAGCAAATACTAGACCATTGGTCTTAAGGTAAACACAAAGTTAGGTTCCTGTGAGACTCCTGACACAACATTTCCATCAACTGATTAATACATACCTTGTTGGACATGCATTTCTGTTTTAAAGATAACTTGTTTAATCTATGTTGTTAGTTTCTTAACACTGAACACACAACCAAAAGCTCTATAACTCAAGCCTGAATAAAGCTTATTTAACAAGTATATTTTCTCTGAAAGGAACAACCCAAACTTCTTGCCTTTAGGAACACTAGACAGCACTTCAGCACTGCGGTTGGGCCAATCTTAAGTGGTGACATCAACAACAAAAGACATAAAATTGTGCACAATGTGGCACTAAATAGACCATAGAAAGGACTTGTTTATAGTATGAGAGCTGAAACAAGAAGGCAGAGCTGCTGCCTGGATCCCTTAGTGGGGACTGTGTACACTGGATGCTCACAGTTGTTTTGCTGCTTAGAGCCTGTGTATGTCCACAAATGACAAGTGAAGCGCCTCAAGTGTTGATTGGGGGTTACAAATATATTTTAACGAGTAGGTACATTCACAAATATAAAATTGTGAATAATGAGAGTCGACAGGAGGCAGGAGGCAGATGCCTCCCCGTACCCTGGGTAAAGTAATTTGAGGTTTGTTCCCTGTGGACCAATATTCCAAGACGAAAATAGCAGGACAATTGAGAGGGAAAGCTGGATCCTGCCCAGATAGAAGGTCTGAGACCACATATTTCTCATTCTCAAAGTCAGGTACCTCCTCTACCACACAGGTGCAGAAAGTCTCCTTAGACATCAAAAGGGGAGTGATGCTAAATGATGCTAACTACCTGTAGACCTGTAGAGATGAGTGTGCACACATGAGAGGATCCTAAGACATACCAAATGTGGACTCTGAACCAGGCAAATCAAAACGACTGGCCAAACGAAACGCTCCATGTAAGTGATTTAAACTACCTCAAGGGCACAACTCTCCCTCTGAATCTGCCTATGTGTCTATCCACACGTACTTATACTTTTTCCTCCTAATAAGACACTGTACTTCTTTCACTACATTCCATCTTTTTGGGAATTCCTTTCTGAAAACCAAAGGGCTAGGGTCTTGTCACTGACCTCTGATCCAAGTGGCTAGGATTTAGTGAATCTCAATGCTATGACCCAATCTCAATCTCTGGCCAGGAACCAGAGCCCTGCTTTAAGGCGCTGCAGGCTGAGGCCACTTGAAATCAGACATATTTATATATGCCAATATATAGATCTTCTACATCAATGAAATCTATAGGGTCAATATTCATCTTGAATACTATTTGCTGCACATATAAGGAGCTAATATGTACTAAAATGAAAAATAGAAACAAACATGTCTTTCCCAGGTAATCTGTTTAATCATGGTCCTTGAAATGGTAGCTAGAGGCTTTTTTTTTTCAGAGATTAGGTTTTTATTACTCTTGCCTTTAAAATTTGTAACACCGTTGCTTTTTTTAAAGATAAAGATATATAATATGATCAGTAAAATGTGGAAAAATTAAGAAATAAAAAGTACAAATCATCAGCCTTCCTATGAGATAAAGCTCATTAAAAATTTGATTCACTTCTTCCCAGTGTTCTTTTTAATGCAATGCACATATAGATGTGCAAACATCTTTAAAAATAAAATTCAAAGTATACTGCTTTCTAGCTTGCTTTTATTTTATTAATGCTATATCAGCATCCCCCTCATCACTGTATTTCAGCCTTAGGTTCCTCCCAATCTCTCTTTTCAGAAGGACATACCCATCTGAGATTGCTAAAGGCAACCTAGGCTCAGCAAGCTGCTGTCATTGCTGAATAAATGCTGATAACGGCCTCTACTGGGGAGACTTAGAAGAAAAAGTATAAAGACTGAACTGCTTGATTTTTCGCTTTAATTTTTGTATTCCTTGAGAGATTCTCACTTAGCTAAAAAAAGAATCATTTCCAAAGGTGCGAGGAAGCTTACCCTAAAATAGATTGCCTATATCATAATTGACCTTTGCATAAATGCATGCATTTCATAGCACTTCAGCGCAATCAAATTTCCCAGGCAGGCAGAGGTAGTCACACAATTTAAACACCAGAATTAGTTTTAAAATGTACATTTTAGTAACTCTCAAAAGTCAAAAAGTTCAGTCTCCACATTCAATCTCTCATGACATTATTGTTTTCCGATACAATAAGAGTTAATGATGGACTTTTCTGTTGTTGTGCATTACAAAAGGTATTCCGTCCTGGAAGAAAGGAGCAATTCCCTCTCTTTTGTTCTGTTAGATGTTGCATGATTATCTTACAACAGGCAATTACTAAGCAAACTTAATCAACTGTAAAAATACATAAAACTATCATAGCAAAATTCTCAGATAGGTTCAACTGATACTTAAAATTCCCAGTTTTTTCTTTTCTAACATTTTGTCTCTCCCCTAATGAGAAAAACCCATATAGTCCCAAAACCAAAGAAAACTGAAATCATTATGAACAATTAAATGAATCGAGTCCATTACTTAAGACGCCATAATACGTACGTAATTTGTTTATTATGTGAAAAGAATTAATTCACTCATAAGAAAGTGTTACAGATGGAAAAATTAATGTGTCATACACTGACATGTTCTAGATTCTTTGAATGCTTTTTAAATCGTCATGTTGTCATTAGGTAATTACTGAAATTAAGCTAATTTTAGGCTGTTATTTCCAAAATAGAGCCAAAAACTTCATTAAAAGTTATTTATATACTAAATAATTAAACTAACATGGGAGTAATTTTTATTAACTGTAAATTAAATTGAATGTTTTTTCTCAATTCAGTTCAGTTCAGTCGCTCAGTCATGTCCGACTCTTTGCGACCCCATGAATCGCAGCACGCCAGGCCTCCCTGTCCATCACCAGCTCCCAGAGTTCACTCAGACTCACATCCATCGAGTCAGTGATGCCATCCAGCCATCTCATCCTCTGTCGTCCTCTTCTCCTCCTGCCCCCAATCCCTCCCAGCATCAGAGTCTTCTCCAATGAGTCAACTCTTCACATGAGGTGGCCAAAGTACTGGAGTTTCAGCTTTAGCATCAGTCCTTCCAAAGAAATCCCAAGGCTGATCTCCTTCAGAATGGACTGCTTGGATCTCCTTGCAGTCCAAGGGACTCTCAAGAGTCTTCTCCAACACCACAGTTCAAAAGCATCAATTCTTCGATGCTCAGTTTTCTTTATAGTCCAACTCTCACATCCATACATGACCACTGGAAAATCCATGACTTGACTAGATGAATCTTTGTTGGCAAAGTAATGTCTCTGCTTTTGAATATGCTGTCTAGGTTGGTCATAATTTTCCTTCCAAGGAGTAAGTATCTTTTAATTTCATGGCTGCAATCACCATCTGCAGTGATTTTGGAGCCCAGAAAAATAAAGTCACCCACTTTTTCCACTGTTTCCCCATCTATTTCCTATGAAGTTTTTTCTGGTCCCCCGTAAAAAGGGTGCTGGAGAAAGAGGCCTGCCAGGTGCAGACACATGCTGTAGACTACGTCACTCAAGAGACGCTGGGGCTAGAGGATCTGCCATTCACGACATGTGTGACTTTGTGACTGTTTCCTCATCTGTAAAATGGGAATATCAATAGCCTTGAACACACCAGCTGGCTCAGTGGTAAAGAATCTGCCGGCCGATGTAGGAAACACAGGAGAAGCAGTTGGATCCCTAGGTCTGCATGATGCCCTGGAGGAGGAAATGGCAACCTACTCCAGTATTCTTGCCTGGAGAATCCCATGGACAGAGGAGCTTGGTGGGCTACAATCTATGGGGTCGCAAAGAGTCTGACATGACTGAGTACACACACTAAAAGTGAAAAACAATACCACTAATGCATGTAACAGCTTCCCTGGTGACTCAGTGGTAAAGAACCCACCTGGCAACTAAGGAGACATGGGTTCAATCCTTAGGTGGGGAAAATCCCTTGGAGAAGGAAATGCAACCCACTCCAGTATTCTTGCCTGGGAAATCTTATGGACAGAGGATCCTTACAGCCTACAGTTCATGAGTTGCAAAAGAGTCAGACATGATAAACAACAACAAATGCATTTAAAAGTATTTAAAATCTTCTTGTAAGTGGCATAGCCCTAGGCTTTTTTTTTTAACTTTTTAATTGTGTACTGGGGTGTAGCTGATTAACAATGTTGTGACCGTTTTAGGTGAACAGCGAAGGGACTCAGCCATACACATACTAGCCCTACACTACAGCTCAACAGAACTGGGGTCAAAACCAAACTGGAAACTCCCAGTTCAACAAACACTGATTTTCTTTGTTTCTAGAAGTCTCCTTGATCCTCTCAAGATACTCTTTCATCTTCATTGGCTCTTATAAAAGTTTTTTTTACCCACTCAATGCAAGCATTTGCTCCTTATCATGGGACATCCCTACATAAAGGATGGTTTTGATCCACAATCTTTCCAAAAAAATCAACAAATCAAACTGACACCCCCATGGATGCTAAGTCATTGTCAATGTGCTCCCCAAACTGTTTGTTTACTCCCAGAAGAGGCAGTAGGTGAAGTTGCTCAGTTGTTTCCGACTCTTTGCAATGCCATGGACTGTAGCCTACCAGGCTCCTCCATCCATGGAATTTTCAAGGCAAGAGTACTGGAGTGGGTTGCCATTTCCTTCTCCAAAGAGGCAGTAAAGTGAACCACAAATCATAATATTCAACATTTACTGGGTCCTTATTGAATTTGGAACCTCTCCTAAGCAGTTCTTAGAGAAGGCAATGGCACCGCACTCCAGTACTCTTGCCTGGAAAATCCCATGGATGGAGGAGCCTGGTGGGCTGCAGTCCATGGGGTCGCTAAGAGTTGGACATGACTGAGTGACTTCACTTTCACTTTTCACTTTCACGCATTGGAGAAGGAAATGGCAACCCACTCCAGTGTTCTTGCCTGGAGAATCTCAGGGACGGGGGAGCCTGGTGGGCTGCCATCTATTGGGTTGCACAGAGTCGGACACAACTGAAGCGACTTAGCAGCAGCAGCTAAGCAGTTCTTACACATTGCCTCACTCCATGCTCACAAAATCCATACAAGATAATTACCAATAGTGCCTCTTTGGGACAGTAACCTAAAATTTATAAACCTTGGTTTTTTCATATGTAAAATGGGAGCTAACTAGTAGCTCGCTGATTAGGTAGCACTAAGTGACAGAGACCGGAGAAGGCAATGGCACCCCACTCCAGTACTCTTGCCTGGAAAATCCCATGGATGGAGGAGCCTGGTGGGCTGCAGTCCATGGGGTCACTAAGAGTTGGATACAACTGAGCATCTTCACTTTCCTGCATTGGAGAAGGAAATGGCAACCCACTCCAGTTTTCTTGCCTGGAGAATCCCAGGGGCAGGAGAGCCTGGTGGGCTGACGTCTATGGGGTCACGCGGAGTCGGACACGACTGAAGTGACTTAGCAGCAGCAGCAGCAGCAAGTGACAGAGACAGGATTCAAATCCAGGTTCGCAGGTCCTACTCCTGTGCTTGAACTCAATATCTTTAACACTTTCAAGTCATTGGGTTTGGGCAAGGACATAACCAGTCAGTTTTCAAATCTACCAAGAGTTAATGTCACTCACTTTACAAAGATATTGAGAGGATTGAAACCCATACAGTGTGTGGACCACAAATCAGTTCATGTGGTACATCTTTGGAGCTTCACAAATGTTAATTTCCTTACATGAAGACTTAGACTATCAATATTAAGACCGTTAGCAAACTACCTAGGATATATGCCATAGCAAGGATGTATGCCTGGCATGGTAAAAACACAGCCAGATATCTAAGTTCAACAACCCCTCTGCACACTACATTATATGTTCAACACAGTTACTGGCTAAGTATAAAAGGTTTGAAGTGACTGGAAATGGCTGTATGTCACAGAGCATCCTGTTGCCAATAGGCAAGAAATGCACCACAGTTGTACAGGCAAGGAAGACTTTAAGGCTATTACAATAAGGGAGAGAAGCCAGAACTCAAGTGGAGCTCAACTCCACTAAAACAAAGAGCAGGAAGATTTTTAAGTGTTAGGTAAGAGGGAGAACCTGGACCATGTGCATTTGATAACTCAGTTCAGTTCAGTCTCTCAGTTGTGTCTGAATCTTTGTGACCCCCATGGACTGTAGTGCACCAGGCCTCCCTATCCATCACCAATTCCCAGAGTTTACTCAAACTCATGTCCATCAAGTCCATGATGCCATCCAACCAGCTCATCCTCTGTCCTCCCTGCTCCTCCTGCCTTCATTATTTTCCAGCATCAGGGTCTTTTCCAATAAGTCAGTTTTTCACATCAGGTGGCCAAAGTATTGCAGTTTCAGCTTCAGCATCAGTTCTTCCAATGAATGTTCAGGACTGATTTCCTTTAGGACTGACTGATTTGATCTCCTTGCAGTCCAAGGGACCCTCAAGAGTCTTCTCCAAAGCCACAGTTCAAAAGCATCAATTCTTCAGCACTCAGCTTTCTTTATAGTCCAATTCTCACATCCGTACATGACTACTGAAAAACCATAGCTTTAACCAGATGGACCTTTGTCAGTAAAGTAATGTCTCTGCCTTTTAAAATGGTGTCTAGGTTGATGATAGCCTTTCTCCCAAAGAACAAGCATCTTTTAATTTCATGGCTGCAGTCACCATCTGCAGTGATATTGGACCCCAAGAAAATAAAGTCCATCACTGTTTCCATTGATTCCCCATCTATTTTCCATGAAGTGATGGAGCCAGATGCCATGATCTTAGTTTTTTGAATGTTGAGTTTTAAGTCAGCTTTTCACTCTCCTCTTTCAGTTTCATCAAGATTTGATATAACTAGCTTTCCCCAAAAGAAAAGAATATTCTTTCTTTTTGACAGAGAGTAGTTTTACAACGTGGAGTAAGGCCTCCCCTGAATGGCTCCTTCCCTCCTGCAGAACCTGGAAGATAGGGATATTATTAATATGTTCCCTGATGCTTTCAAAGAGATGGCTCACTGGTCCTTGAGAAAGACATTCCCAGATTGTAAAACCTGGCAAGAGGCTTTTTAAAAGACTTATATGTAGCTCAAAGAAGCACAGAAACAACTTAGAAGTTTTCCAAAGAAAATCTTCTAACAAAAGAGAAGTAGCGCCCACGGTTAGGAAGCAGACTGTCTAAAATTTAGTCAAGCTCAGTTTTCTGGCCATCCTGGTCAGGATAACACCAGGGAAGGTGGGGTGGGGTATGGGCAGCAGTGGCACCTTCTCCCCACGTCCTGCAACTTCATGGCACTGCATTTCACGTACCATCTTTTCTACTCATGTTTCCATAGCAGATACTTCTAACAAACAAGCAGAGAGAGAGACGCTCACAAGCAATTTCAGATGAGGAGAAAAATAAACAATCTGAAGAGCTTGATTTACTTACACAGTTACTGAGGTCCTTAAATCAGTTAATTACACAGCAAATTGACATCAAATTTAGGTTTAGAATATGCACTTTGGTACTTGTTATTCAATACCACAACGACATCCATGAAAATATTCCAAAAAGGCATCAAGAGATAAATGGAGCATATATTAAACAAGCAATCGAAATAGTTAAGCAGAAGTTTTTTATGTTTTCCTTTAAAAAGTCTATATTAAAGGCCTCTCCCACCAGCATGTTAATGTATGGCAATATTTAGTTTGGTGAGTAAGCTTTATCTTATTATATTCCAGTTAAGGAAGAATCTCCTAATTTTCTGAATTGTGTTGACTAGAAGTCTCCTGTGGAGTCAGTCTTGTCAGTTGGTTTATTAGTTAATTAAGTGTCATTTTATACCTTATATTCCAAATTCGAGGCACCCAAAAGAGCTCACTCTAAGATTCTCTTCTCCATCGGGTATCTACATAATTAGTCTCATTTCAAACACCTATTATTCAAGGCACAATAGAACAGAACAATTAATTTGGACCACATGCAATTATGCTGAAAGGTCAGGTGCTACCCATAATAAAACTCTGTTCAAAAGTGTGTTTGGGGAGAACATTATCATGGTTATCCACGAGACTTTAAGGGGCAGAAAATCTCCAAATGCAATTACATGGGCTGTAAAGTAATCACCTGCAATTTTTCATTTTTAAACCAGGAGAATTTTAGAATGTTGTGCAAAATGAATACTTCCAAGAATCAAACTTGGGAAAAATTACATCAAGAGGTGACAAATTCACACCCTAAAGGAGAAAGCACATTAGGCCCGCAACTTCCTGTGTGAGTTTCCTATTCTAAAGAGCTTTCATGGAGCAGTTGTTACAAACCCCTCAAATACAGTTAATAATGAAAGTGATGGCTTTCTCCATCTTGGGTAATTTAAACTACACAGCTATAAAACCCACAGTCAGAGTATGGATGTGCAGATTATAAAGTATCCCCAGTACCCAAATGTCCATGGATTTATAATTCTGTGTTCTTCAACAATATTACGTTTGTCTGTTAAATGCAAATTTCTGAAGTAAATTTCACTCTAGAGGAAGTGCCAAAGATACCTCTGTCACTATTAAAGGTATGTGTATGTTTTACAGCCCAAGGTAGGTTTATAAAATGCTCAATGTTTCCTCCAAGTAGAGGAGACTTTTGCTGATCAAAGAGAAAAATGGTGAGGGACAAAAAGGCAGAAAAGCACAATAAGAGTTGACTACAAAATGCTTTTCTCGTCACCCAATTATAGCATACATAAACAATATTTTGGTTTAAGAATCAATATGAAGAAATATTTACAACATGAGTGATAGGAATATCATTATTTATTTCTTAGCCACAAAAATACAGCACATCTGGAATTTTTATAGCTCTGTACCTCAAGAACTGCACATACATTAAATATGTACATATTATGGAATGTGTTAGTGGCTGTGAGTCTGAGTGACCTCTGAGAGCTGGTGATGGACAGGGAGGCCTGGCGTGCTGCAGTTCATGGGGTCGCAAAGAGTCGGACACGACTGAGCGACTGATCTGATCTGATCTGATCTGAAGATAAAAGCATGATTAAGGCATAGCCATTATCTCAGTGATTTTCCTTTAGAATGGAAATACTGAGATGTATTTGCATACCTGGCCAAGATTTATACTCTGAAGTTAGACAGATCTTAATTTCAATGTTGGTACAATTTTTCACTAGCTCTATGACCTTGGGCAAGTTCCTTAAGCTCTGTGTGCCTCGATTTTCATATCTGTAAGATGGCAATTTAAATATTACTATCAGGTTTTTCCATTGCTAGGGACAGGATAATTAGCTCAAACTTGCTGAAGCAAAAAGAACATTCACTTGGCTATATAAAGAAAATGCAGAGAGATGAGTAAAATTGTCCTTGAGAAAGACTGGAACCTTGAACTCAAATTCCTGTAATTTTGGAATTCAAAAGTGAAAGTGAAATTCGCCCAGTCGTATCTGACTCTTTGCAACCCCATGGCCTTTACAGTCCGTGGAATTCTCTAGGCCAGAATACTGGAGTGGGTAGCCTTTCCCTTCTCCAGGGAATCTTTGCAACCCAGGGATCCAACCCAGGTCTCCTGCACTGCAGGCGGACTCTTTACCAGCTGAGCCACAAGGGAAGCCCAAGAATACTAGAGTGGGTAGCCTATCCCTTCTCCAGGGGATCTTCCCGACCCAGGAATTGAACAGGGGTCTCCTGCATTGCAGGTAGAATCTTTACCAACTGAGCTGTCAGGGAGCCCTTCCCTTTATTTTCATCAGGACAATGTGTTTCTTTCTGTTTCTTAACTCTAGTGGTATTTTTAGAGCTTTTGTTCCACCAAATCAAAGATACTGTTTTAAGAAACAGAATTAGATTTCAGTGTGAATATTATTTAGAAGAGGTCCATGTTGCTTTTTAACCTATATAACCAATTTTTTATTTTCTGTGTGTTAGAAGCTCAATCATGTCTGACTTTTTGCGACCCCATGGACTGTAGCCCACTAGGGTCCTCTGCCCATAGAATTCTCCAGGCAAGAATACTGGAGTGAGTCACCATTTCCTTCTCCAAGGGATCTTCCTGACCCAGGGACTGAACCTGGGTCTCCCGTGCCACCAAGGAAGCCAGGTTGCTTTTTAACCCATGTAAACAACTTTTTATTTTCTAAGCCAGGCCTAATTTAATGTCCTGCATTGTGAGTGAATGTGTGTATGAGTATGTGCACATGCCCACGAGAGAGAGAGAGAAAAGCATTCGGGCCATATCAGTCCCCAGAAGAAAACCTCCTGGTCTTTCTATTCCACAGGTTACAAAATCTAATCTCATTAGCACAGCATTCAAGGTCCTTTCCAACCTGTCCTAAAGTCTGCCTTCTCACCCCTACACCTGCTTCACTTACTGTTTACTTCGACTGTATCATATTAACTGACATTTTCAAGAAAGATGGACACATCTCCATTTCCATGCTTATTCTGAGCAGCTCTTTCTCCTTGCTGTGATTTTTCCCATTTCTGCATTTCAAAAGTCCTCCCCATCCACTGGGGCCCAGCTCAGATATAATCTCTATCGTCAAGTGTTCTTTGTGATCTGCCTATTCATAAGTTATTTGAACAGACATATTTAGTACCTACATTATCTCAAGTGTTTGAGATAAAATGATGAATAAGATACACGTGTTCCTTTGAGGAACTCACAGTTTAATGGGACAAATTTTTCTATTACAATATGATAGGATCAGATGGAGCTATGTATAAAGCACAAAGGAGTCAAACCAATCAGGATTAGGAAAAGCAAGTCCTGGAAAGGCTTCCTGAGGACATGCTGTCCAGTGTGCAGCCATGGCTTTCCTTTCACTATGTTTGACTTAACTTCCATAAGAGGAAACCAGTGAGGCTCTACAGTCCTGCTAGATGTCCACATGTTTGGCTTTTTTATTAAAACCTCAGGAATAACTAAGCAGAACAATAAGAACGAACTTAGTGGTTTTGCCAACCACTCTACCAATTGCCTTCTGTAGACTAGCTCATTTCATCTTTGTGGGTGGCATCTCTATGAAGAAATACTAAGGAATATCATAGCAACTTTACCTAACATGTTGGGATGTAGGCTGGTCTTGGTGAAACCAGTCAAGAAGAGATGGCGATAGGCTCAGGGACGGTCACATGAACTGATTTGGACCATCAGATTTAATCCCTGCTGTTGCTATGGGCTTCACAACACTCCAAGACTTTTCTTATGCTGTTTAATCTCCCTGGAAAGCCATCTATCTCTGCTTTATACACCTGGCAAATTCTTGTTCATTTTTCAAAATGTTGCTCAAATTTCTTCCTCTGTGATTTATCCTCAGACCTTCCACATACAGTTCATTCCTTCTGGTTTTTGACCACTATTGTTTCTTAAATCCATCTCCACTATGGCACTTCCCATAATATGTTAGTTGCACAAACATTGTACACTAAAATATGATCTACTTGAAAGTATGGTCCATGGCTTATTTATCTTTTTATGGCCAGTGTTAATCCCAGTGCCAAGCATATATGTATTAAATGAACAAATGAATGGATAGATGAATCAATGAATGAAGTTTATAAGATTTGGTTAGATACATGTTAAAGGACATTTATCAGCAATAACTAGGTTCCCAGCTAAATGCTGTCTCCTATTAATTTCTTCCCAGATAATCATGATGGTGTGATCACTGACCTAGAGCCAGACATCCTGGAATGTGAAGTCAAGTGGGCCTTAGAAAGCATCACTAGGAACAAAGCTAGTGGAGGTGACGGAATTCCAGTGGAGCTGTTCCAAATCCTGAAAGATGATGCTGTGAAACTGCTACACTCAATATGCCAGCAAATTTGGAAAACTCAGCAGTGGCCACAAGATTGGAAAAGGTCAGTTTTCATCCCAATCCCAAAAAAAGGCAATGCCAAAGAGTGCTCAAACTACCGCACAATTGCACTCATCTCACACGCTAGTAAAGTAATGCTCAAAATTCTCCAAGCTAGGCTTCAGCAATATGTGAACCGTGAACTTCCTGATGTTCAAGCTGGTTTTAGAAAAGGCAGAGGAACCAGAGATCAAATTGCCAACATCCGCTGGATCATGGAAAAAGCAAGAGAGTTCCAGAAAAACATCTATTTCTGCTTTATTGACTATGCCAAAGCCTTTGACTGTGTAGATCACAATAAACTGTGGAAAATTCTGAGAGAGATGGGAATACCAGACCACCTGATCTGCCTCTTGAGAAATCTGTATGCAGGTCAGGAAGCAACAGTTAGAACTGGTCATGGAACAACAGACTGGTTCCAAATAGGAAAAGGAGTACGTCAAGGCTGCATATTGTCACCATGTTTATTTAACTTATATGCAGAGTACATCATGAGAAATGCTGGACTGGAGGAAACACAAGCTGGAATCAAAATTGCCGGGAGAAATATCAATAACCTCAGATATGCAGATGATACCACCCTTATGGCAGAAAGTGAAGAGGAACTCAAAAGCCTCTTGATGAAAGTGAAAGTGGAGAGTGAAAAGGTTGGCTTAAAGCTCAACATTCAGAAAACGAAGATCATGGCATCTGGTCCCATCACTACATGGGAAATAGATGGAGAGACAGTGGAAACAGTGTCAGACTTTATTTTTCTGGGCTCCAAAATCACTGCAGATGGTGACTAAAGCCATGAAATTAAAAGACGCTTACTCCTTGGAAGGAAGGTTATGGCCAACCTAGATAGCATATTCAAAAGCAGAGACATCATTTTGCCAACAAAGGTTCGCCTAGTCAAGGCTATGGTCTTTCCTGTGGTCATGTATGGATGTGAAAGCTGGACTGTGAAGAAGGCTGAGCGCCGAAGAATTGATGCTTTTGAACTGTGGTGTTGGAGAAGACTCTTGAGAGTCCCTTGGACTGCAAGGAGATCCAACCGGTCCATTCTGAAGGAGATCAGCCCTGGGATTTCTTTGGAAGGAATGATACTCAAGCTGAAACTCCAGTATTTTGGCCACCTCATGCGAAGAGTTGACTCATTGGAGAAGACTCTGATGCTGGGAGGGATTGAGGGCAGGAGGAGAAGGGGACGACAGAGCATGAGATGGCTGGATGGCATCACTGACTCGATGAATGTGAGTCTCGGTGACCTCCGAGAGCTGGTGATGGATAGGGAGGCCTGGCGTGCTGCAGTTCATGGGGTCGCAAAGAGTCGGACACGACTGAGCGACTGATCTGATCTGATCTGATCTGATTAATTTCTTAGGATGCCTTGAGTCACTTTTCCCATTCATACCCCACATGCTGATTTCTGTTCACTAACCAACATTCCCACTATTTTTCTATGTGTCTATGTTACTTATAGGTGGAAGTAATGACAGATTTCCTCTTCTTGGGCTCCAAAATCACTGTGGACAGTGAATGCACCCATGAAATTGGAAGACGATTGCTTCTTGGCAGGAAAGCGATGACAAACCTAGACAATGTGTTGAAAAGCAGAAACAATATTCTGTGTACAAGGGTCCATATAGTCAAGGCTATGGTCTTCCCACTGGTCATGTACAGGTGTGAGAGCTGGACCGTAAAGAAGGCGGAATGCTAAAGAATTGATGCCTTCGAACTGTGGTGCTAGAGAAGACTCCTGAAAGTCCCTTGGACAGCAAGGAGATCAACCCTGAATATTCACTGGAAGGACTAATGCTGAAGCTGAAGCTCCACTATTTTGGTCATCTGATGCCAACAGATGACTCGTTGGAAAAGCCCCTGATGCTGGGAAAGATTGGGGGCAGAAGGAGCAAAGGACATCAGAGGATGAGATGGCTGGACAGCATCACCAATGCAATGAACATGAACTTGGGCAAACTCTGGGAGATGGTGAAAGACAGGGAGGCCAAGTGTGCTGTAGTTCATGGGATCGCAAAGAGTCAGACATTTCTGGGTGACTGAACAACAGCAACAATGTTACCTTTTAATATATCACAATAGTTACACACAACTACATATAAAATAAAAAACAAGGACCTACTGTATAGTACATGGAATTATATTTATCTTGTACTAATCTATAATGGAAAAGAATATGAACAAGAATGTGGATCACTTTGCTGTACACCTGAAACTAACACAACGTTGCAAATAAACTATATTTCAAATTGTAAAAGGCTAAGAAAGAGAGATACCGAAATTTGTGATACCAAAAAAAAATCACAATTTTTGGAATATTCTTGCTGAAGTTTGTCATGAATTCTATCCAGTTTGTGAAATAGCTGCACTGAGAGAAGAATAGTGGTCTCATCTTGAGTCCCTTTGCTAAAGTGAAAGTCATTCAGTCATGTCCGATTCTTTGCAACCCCATGGACTATACAGTCCATGGAATCTCCAGGCCAGAATACTGGAGTGGGTAGCCTTTCCCTTCCCTTGTGGCTCAGCCAGTAAAGAATCTTCCTGCAATGCGGGAGACCTGGGTTTGATCCCTTGGTTAGGAAGAATCCCTCTGCTAACTTCCTCAGAAAAATATTAGAGACTGTTGGTGCCAAGTGTCTCATCTAACAGCTAACTTAGGGGATAAGATGTCAGAATCATGGCTGTGCATCATTGTTAGTCTTCCTGAATGTGGAAGAGGATATTTGGATTATTCTGAATGAAAGACAGTGAAGTAGATGTTTCTGACTTTGAATTCACCATAGCGGAGTTTCTTAGCAATGATAATCCTGTCACAGCTGTTAGAATTTATTCCTTTATCCAAGTGACATTTTAACAGGAAAAAAATCCAAGTTATTATAAACAGATATAGACCATTCAGTCCAAAATGGTTCATTTAGCAACTTCATCTAGCTGACAAGCCTTGTTTCTGAACATTTGTAAACGTTATTCTTGTGCATTTGATTTTTTTTTTCCTTCTACAAAGCTAAACTGACTTCTGGCTTTGGTCCTATGAAATTTAAAACTGGCAGCTTAAAATGTTTATTTAATTACATCCTAGGATGTGAGAGGTGGAAATGTATAGCCATTTAACTAGCTAAGTGATGGAGAAAAGGTTGGGTGACTGCGATTTTCTTGATTTTAGTGCTCTCTCAGTACCAGCGGCCTTAGTATCAAACAGGAGTGGGAGCTGTGGAAATTGAGGAATAAATTGAAAGGATATTTGGAAAAGGCATTTTAGTGGGAGGAGAGTAAGAGCTTTCAAGTAAATTACTAGTTTGTATGTGTTCCCCCAGATGACTCTGAATTCTTCATTTGAACTGACATGGGTTGGATAAATATATCACGATCCTCCTTGCCTGGTACAAAGAAGAAACAGACAGAAAACGTGTGAAACTTAAACAGTATATGAAGAATGGTTGGGCTTCCCTGGTGGCTCAGATGATAAAGAAGCTGCCTGCAGTGTGGGAGACCTGGATTCGATCCCTGGGTTGGGAAGATCCCCTGGAGAAGGAAACAGCAACCCACTCCAGTATTCTTGCTGGGAAAATCCTTTGGACAGAGGAGCCTGGTGGGCTATAGTCCATGGGGTCACAAAGAGTCAGAAATGACTAAGCGACTTTCATTTCATTTCACTTCATATGAGGAATAAACACATGCTAAAGGACAGCTTGCAGCTCCTAGGTCTTTACTGCTGAAGCTTTCTACAGATACATATTCCCAACCCTATATTACACTTCCATTACATTCTTAGTTCTCCTCCCCTGGTGGGTAAGTGCTCAACCCATGGAGCAAAGATGCTTGCTGAATGAATTACAAGGAAGAATTTTTCTCCCCTTCGAATAAGCAGACCTCTTTTTAAACCAAAAGCAGAGGAATAAAAGCTACTGTAAATATAGTACAATAAAATGATGAAGAAACGCCCAGTTTGTTTGGGGAGCTGTCCACAGTAGGCATTTATTTCTGGGTATCACTTAGGCTTCCCAGGCAGGATCTGCTTACACTGAAATACAGTCACTGGAGATTTTCTGACTACGTTGAGCAGAAGGATGAGTTGGAGTTAAGGCCAGTGAGAAAGGTGGTACCAGATCAGTTGGTCAGCAATCTGCTCCCTTCCAGGTCATCCTTTGGAAACAATGGTGTCCTCCTTCCCTGGCTTAGGACTTCAAACATACTGTGTTTTATGCCAGATCATGGACAGAAAGCAGCCGACCATCCATCTTTCCAAGGAAGCGTGTAGTGCCCCTGGGCTCCCAGAGGCCCTGCAAAGCCAGCTTGGTTCAAAGAGAGTGGTGTCCAGATGAGGAGTCGCCATTTGATTAAACATGATTTTAAAGGTAAACTGAATACATAAAACATATCAGTTGAAGACATGGGTCTGGTTGATTTTGAGAGAAAGAGACCAACAACTCACACTTTACCCCTTCCTACCTACCTGAGGAAAGACATGCAAACATCAGGTATATTTAAACTCCCTAAATTGTATTGACTCTTAAAATTTTACTGTGCAAAGGGTCCACAATTATACTGACGACTGAGAGAATGAGAGGACAACTGGACTGATGTGAAAGACTAGGATGTAAGTTCTAGCTCTAACATGAACCTGACAGTACAAAGGATCCACTGTAAGAATCCCAGATAAATACATGCAAGGCAGCTGTGCTCACCTTTATTTTCCATTTTTCTCTTTCCCACCATAAAATGTACTCACACTTTCTCAAATGTTGAATGACTTAGCCAAAATCACAAACTAGCAAGTGATCCAAACAAGACAACACTCTGATCTTGCCCATGGAAGCCAGGTGCTCATCGCAGAATATCCACCTGTATCATAAAATTCACAAACACTTGTTCAACACTTATCTTGGAAGACAAGAAGACTTACTTTGATTTGGAAGGTTTATTTTATCAAGGAAAGAAAAAGGAAAGAAGGGAGGGAGAGAGGGAGAAGGGAAGTAAGGAGAGGGAAAGAAAGGAGGGAAGGAGGGAGGGAGTTAAAGCAGAAGGCAGCTATAAGGGGCTGGAGAAGCTTGTCCCATGCCCCAGGTTGATGTGTGCACATATACTAGAAACTGCAGAGGGCCTAACCTACTCACATCCCTGGCTGATGGAACCTGGCTGCACACACAAAGGAGATGCAGTAGAAAGCCCAGTAGAAACTGTAAGTGAGGCCAGACTTAAAAACCTAATGTCTGAATGTACTCCTGAGCCCACGCACAAACCCACTACCAGAGAATAAAAGTTTGCTCATTCAGATGTTTGAGCACAACCTCTAGCCACCTTCTGATGGCTCACTAAGCTCTGCAGACATAGTGGCAACCCACAGGAATCAAACAAAAATAAAAGCAAGAAAAATAAAAACTGAGCAGAGGCATCTGTGGCCACACATTACAGGAAAGATTTCACAGATTTTGTTCAGGCACGTTACTAAAGAAACAGCAACAATTCTCAAAGGGAAAAAAGAACCCAGAGTCGCTATCTAAAATGTTTAGTATACAGCAAAAGATTATGAAACATGGAAGTATATAAGTCTGATTTATACATAGAAAAAAACAAAGCAGTCAATAGAAGTTGTCACTAAGTGTTTTCAGATGCTAGATTCAGCAAAGACTTCAAAGAAGTTATTAAATATATTCAAACTACAAGATAAGCCATGTTTAAATAATTGAAAGTATGACAGTAACTCAGTATATAAAGAATCTCAAAGAAAGAGTTAAAAACAGTTAAAAATAGAAATTCTGGAATTGAAAACTCAGTAACATTAATCTATAGATCCAAGAAGTTCAAAGTAAGATAAATTTTAAAAGATCTCTATCCAGACATATAATAAGCACACAGAAAATCTTGAAGAACATTAAAGGAAAATGACTCATCATGAGTCATATTTATAGGTCTAAATACATATGTAAAAAGAGAATCAAGTTATCAAATCTTTTAAGAAACTATAAAAACAAACTCAAATTAAATCTAAAGCAAGTATAAGAAAGAAAATAGAGATCACAGTGGAAATCAATACTATAAAATGAATAAAAACAATAGAGAAAATGGATGAAAACAAGAACTATATTTTAAAAGATCACTTGACTTACATGAATTGACCAAGAAAGTAAGGGAGAAGATTCAAATTACCAAATCTGGAATGAATAAAGGAACATCATTAATGAGTCTACAGAAATTAAAAGGTTATAAGGAAATATTATTAACAACTTAGCTCAGACGAAATTAGCAGATTCTTAGAAAGACTCAAATTACCACAACTGACTCAAGAAGCAATCAGATCAGATCAGTCGCTCAGTCGTGTCCGACTCTTTGCGACCCCATGAACCGCAGCACGCCAGGCCTCCCTGTCCATCACCAGCTCCCGGAGGTCACTCAGACTCGCATCCATCGAGTCAGTGATGCCATCCAGCCATCTCATCCTCTGTCGTCCCCTTCTCCTCCTGCCCTCAATCCCTCCCAGCATCAGAATTTTCTCCAATGAGTCAACTCTTCGCATGAGGTGGCCAAAATACTGGAGTTTCAGCTTTAGCATCATTCCTTCTAAAGAAATTCCAGGATTGATCTCCTTCAGAATGGACTGGTTGGATCTTCTTGCAGTCCAAGGGACTCTCAAGAGTCTCCTCCAACACCACAGTTCAAAAGCATCAATTCTTCGGCGCTCAGCCTTCTTCACAGTCCAGCTCTCACATCCATACATGACCACAGGAAAGACCATAGCCTTGACTAGGCGAACCTTTGTTGGTAAAGTAATGTCTCTGCTTTTGAATATGCTATCTAGGTTGGTCATAACTTTCCTTCCAAGGAGTAAGCGTCTTTTAATTTCATGGCTTTAGTCACCATCTGCAGTGATTTTGGAGCCCAGAAAAAGAAAGTCTGACACTGTTTCCACTGTTTCCCCATCTATTTCCCATGCAGTGATGGGACCAGATGCCATGATCTTCGTTTTCTGAATGTTGAGCTTTAAGCCAACCTTTTCACTCTCCACTTTCACTTTCATCAAGAGGCTTTTTAGGCCCTCTTCACTTTCTGCCATAAGAGTGGTGTCATCTGCATATCTGAGGTTATTGATATTTCTCCCGGCAATCTTTGATTCCAACTTGTGTTTCTTCCAGTCCAGCATTTCTCATGATGTACTCTGCATATAAGTTAAATAAACATGGTGACAATATGCAGCCTTGACGTACTCCTTTTCCTATTTGGAACCAGTCTGTTGTTCCACGACCAGTTCTAACTGTTGCTTCCTGACCTGCATACAGATTTCTTAAGAGGCAGATCAGGTGGTCTGGTATTCCCATCTCTTTCAGAATTTTCCATAGTTTATTGTGATCCACACAGTCAAGGGCTTTGGCATAGTCAATAAAGCAGAAATAGATGTTTTTCTGGAACTCTCTTGCTTTTTCCATGATCCAGCGGATGTTGGCAATTTGATCTCTGGTTCCTCTGCCTTTTCTAAAACCAGCTTGAACGTCAGGAAGTTCACGGTTCACATACTGCTGAAGCCTGGCTTGGAGAATTTTGAGCATTACTTTACTAGCGTGTGAGATGAGTGCAATTGTGCGGTAGTTTGAGCACTCCTTGGCATTGCCTTTCTTTGGGATTGGGATGAAAACTGACCTTTTCCAATCTTGTGGCCACTGCTGAGTTTTCCAAATTTGCTGGCATATTGAGTGCAGCACTTTCACAGCATCATCTTTCAGGACTTGGAATAGCTCCACTGGAATTCCATCACCTCCACTAGCTTTGTTCGTAGTGATGCTTTCTAAGGCCCATTTGACTTCACATTCCAAGATGTCTGGCTCTAGGTCAGTGATCACATCATCATGATTATCTAGGTCTTGAAGCTCTTTTTTGTACAGTTCTTCTGTGTATTCTTGCCACCTCTTCTTAATATCTTCTGCTTCTGTTAGGTTCATACCATTTTGGTCCTTTATCGAGCCCATCTTTGCATGAAATGTTCCTTTGGTATCTCTGATTTTCTTGAAGAGATCCCTAGTCTTTCCCATTCTGTTGTTTTCCTCGATTTCTTTGCATTGATCACTGAAGAAGGCTTTCTTATCTCTTCTTGCTATTCTTTGGAACTCTGCATTTAGATGTTTATATCTTTCCTTTTCTCCTTTGCTTTTCGCTTCTCTTCTTTTCGCAGCTATTTGTAAGGCCTCCCCAGACAGCCATTTTGCTTTTTTGCATTTCTTTTCCATGGGGATGGTCTTGATCCCTGTCTCCTGTACAATGTCACGAACCTCAGTCCATAGTTCATCAGGCACTCTATCTATCAGATCTAGGCCCTTAAATCTATTTCTCACTTCCACTGTATAATCATAAGGGATTTGATTTAGGTCATACCTGAATGGTCTAGTGGTTTTCCCTACTTTCTTCAATTTCAGTCTGAATTTGGCAATAAGGAGTTCATGGTCCGAGCCAGACAATTTAAATAAGACAATAACATGTAAAACAACTGATTTAATCATTTAAAAATCTTTCCACAAAGAAAAGCACAGAAAGTTTCAATGGCAAATTCTATCAAATCTTTAAAGAAAAAAATAATTCTTCAAAAATTCTTTCAGCTAATAGAAAAGAAGAAAGCACATCTAATTTATTCTGTAGAACTAGTGCTATTAATCGGAGAAGGCAATGGCACCCCACTCCAGTACTCTTGCCTGGAAAATCCCATGGACGGAGGAGCCTGGTTGGCTGCAGTCCTTGGGGTTGCTAAGAGTCGGACACGACTGAGCGACTTCACTTTCACTTTTCACTTTTCACTTTCATGCATTGGGGAAGGAAATGGCAACCCACTCCAGTGTTCTTGCTTGGAGAATCCCAGGGACGGGGGAGCCTGGTGGGCTGCCATCTATGGGGTCACACAGAGTCGGACACGACTGAAGGGACTTAGCAGCAGCAGCAGCAGCAGCAGCGCTATTAATAGCTTTCATTAAAGCCAAACAAGTCAAAAGAAAATCTATATTCCTCATGAACATAAACACAAAAATCCTTAATAATCCCAAACTGAATTCAGCAACATATAAAAATGATGATATACTCTGATGGAGAATTACTCCCAGAAATATGAGGTTGATTTGATATTCAAATTTCAATTAATGTGTTATACTATAGCTCACTTGCTCAGTTGTGTCTCTTTGTGACCCTTTGGACTGTAGCCCACGAGGCTCCTCTGTCCATGGGATTTCCCAGGCAAGAGTACTGGAGTGGGTTGCTATTTCCTCCTCCAGGATCTTCCCCACCCAGGTATTGAACCCATGTATCCTGCATCACAGGCGAATTCTTTGCTGCTGAGCCACAGGGAGAGCTCCGTGTTATACCATATTAATAGAATAATGGACAAAAAAAGTCTCATGATCATCCCAATAGATACAAGAAAAATATTTGACAAGGTTTCTGGGGAACAATTACCTGTGAGTTTCTGAGATGATACTGGGGATTGAGGATATCATATTGATTGGCAGACTGACAGATTGGATCTAAAAGGGGTGAAGTGAAAAATGTCCTTACATATGGTGACAATGTGCAGTTTTGAAAAACAGAGGTGAGGTCTACCTCAGAATGTGTGACAGCTGGCTGGGTTGCTCCCATTCCTGGTGTCACAGTGATGGGAGACAGAATTCCATTAAGCCTAGTCGTGGAAGTACTTCCTCATTTCACAAGCCTTCACAGCTCCCTAGACACAAATCCATCCCAGAACTGGTCTCAGATGAAGCTAAACTAGAATCCCAGATTTGACTAATTATTCTTTCCCCCTATTTCTGTGACTGCTGTATTTTTATTTTTGTCCAGTTTTACTGGGGTATATCCCTGGGGAAGGAGATGGCAACCCACTCCAGTATTCTTACTGGAGACTCCTATGGACAGAGGAGCCTGGCAGGCTATGGTCCATAGGGTCACAAAGAGTCAGACACCACTGGGACAACTTAGCGTGCACGCATGCATGCACTGAGGTATAATTGACAAATAAAAGTTGTACACATTGAGAGTGAACACAGGTGATGACTTACTACACGTATGTATTATGAAATGATTACCACAATCAAATTACATCCACCACCTCACATAGTTATTTTTCCTTTTCGTGTTGTTTTGTAACTGCTGCCACTAATTTTAGACTGCAAACGAGTTCTTCTGATTCCATTTCTCCAGTAAGCATATACTGAAGAATGTCTTACTACCAATTCAAATTTTATCATTTACAAAGTATTTAAAGCAGACTAGGATCTTTTACATAGTATGAGATGACCTGTCAAGTTGCGTTGTATGATCTTGCCTTCTTGGGTATTTCACGGATCTAGACTTGGGGAGATCAAATAATTATGTCATTGTAAATTATGTGTTTTAGAAAAAAAAATCTCTGGAAAAAGTAATTCTATATTTTTCATTTCTCCTTGTTAACAGGCTAAGTAAAACATAAAGAGACTCACACAAAGATTTTTGATTCTTTGATGAAAATAAAAGAACTTCAAGTTAAAACATAAATAAATAAAAATTAAAAAAATAAAGTAGATACTGAGGTCTGACAATATGAATTTGACTTATTTACCTGGGTGTGATCTTAAACACTTTAAGCTTCAGTCTCTATATATATGAGATAATGTTTATAATAACAGCACCTGCCTGGAAGATCTGTTGGGAAGATTAACTACAATATACAATTATGTGTATAAATGCAAAACATGCAACATTACATGTTATGTGACACTAGGACCAGACAATTAATTTTAGTTATCTTGTTATTAGGTACCGTATTAGTCCCTGAATGTTAAAACTTTATACATGGTCTTTTTGTTGTTGCTGTTTTTGTTCAGTTGTGTTTAAGCACCTTTATATTCTGATCTGAACCTTTCTTTTCATATCCATCTCTTGCTATATATTTCCATATACCCTGAACTCCAACCTTACTGAACTACCTTACACTACTCTCAGCTTAGAGAGTGTGTAACACAACAGTATGGAAAATACTAGGACAACAATAAAGTTAAACAAATGGTTTCTTACCTATTACTGTGCATGGAGCAAAATGTAATTATTAAAGTGATTTAAAGATACCATGGATTTTTGACAGTTGTCTCTTTAGGGGTTAGCTTGATGCAATATTAAAATATGTTTCATTATATCTAGTGGAAATTCAAGAGGAATGCTCTTTGCAATTCAAAAGGGACAAAAATCTCAGAATAAAAATTCATTTTCAGTCCCTGCAGAGTTCATTATGAACAACAGAGTGTTAGAAATTAAAACATTTAAATATATTTAATAAGGCTCTATAATGGAATGACATTTATGTTTAGATAGATTCTCTAGTCTCTCTCCCTCTTTCTCTTTTATCTTTCCAAACTTTATGCTTAGGGGAAAAGTGAACTGCTGATGTGATTTAATTGGTTAATTACAACTAGATTCCCCAGCAAAGTGGAGAGTTGAAGCAATTATCTAGATTATTAAAGTTTAGAAACCTTTCCCCTCCAATATCTTGATATTCCAACCAAAGTGGGTTGTGATTTTACATTAATTGAGACCAAACTGTTTGTAGTTGTGGAAATGTGCATGCCTGGAGAATAAAATGGCATTTTATGGAGTATTTAGGCCAGAATTAATTGAATCGGAAGAGGAAATTAGGGCAACTTAGAAAGTTGCTTAAGTTTTTAGTATTTTTTCATCCCTCCTCGTATATTGTACTTTATTACTGAAAGAAAATACTTTTGTCAAATCATCCACAGAATTAGTTTATGGTCATGACAGCATATTAAAAAGCAGAGACATCACTTTGCTGAAAAAGGTCCACATAGTCAAAGATATGGTTTTTCCAGTAGTCATGTACGGATGTGAGAGTTGGACCATAAAGAAGGCTGAGTGCCAAAGAACTGATATTTTGAACTGTGGTGCTGGAGAAGATTCTTGAGAGTTCTATGAACTCGCTCAAGGAGATCAAACCACTCAAGCTTAAAGAAAACCAACCCTAAATATTCATTGGAAGGACTGAGGCTGAAGTTGAGGCTCCAATACTTTGGCCACGTGATGCAAAGAGCCAACTCACTGGAAAAGACCCTGATGCTAGGAAAGACTGAGGGCAGGAGGAGAAAGGGCAAACAGAGGATGAAATGGCTAGATAGCATCACCAACTCAATGGTCATGAATTTGAGCAAATTCTTGGATATAGAGGAGGCCAGAGGAGCCTGGTCTCTCTGTCCATGGGGTTGTAAACAGTCAACCACGACTTAGCAACTGAACAACATGCACCAATATGGTTTATGGTATTTGTTCTGAAATGTTAAACAATGAGGTTTTGAAAATATTTAATATCTCACTATATATTTAATATAACTATTAACATCAAACATTTACTAGTAAAAAAAAAAAATCCTCAACATTGATCACCGCTCATCCTTAGTGTCTTGGCATAAAGGTACATTGGTCAACTTTGGACACAAAAATCTTTCTATGCTATATTCCACTTCTAAATTATTTACCTTCATGCAACTGGAAAAGTTTAAGCATAAACGAATCCAATGAATAAAATGTATGTATTTTCATTTCCCTGTCCTACTTTTATTATATGTTATCTGTAGTAAACTATTTTTAAGCAGAAAAGATAAACTTCAGTAATCAGATTGATTATGATCACCAGAATTTGAAATAATTTACACAAACTCTATCCTGTTTAGTTATTTTTAGGTCTCCCAAGTTATGGTTTAATTAAAGCTGAACCTAAGAAGGGGCTTTCCTGATAGCTCAGCTGGTTAAGAATCCACCTGCAATGCAAGAGACCCTGGTTCGATTCCTGGGTTGGGAAGATCACTTTAAGAAGGGATAGGCTACCCACTCAAGTATTCTTGGGCTTCCCTGGTGGCTCAGATGGTAAAGAATCTGCCTTCAATGTGGGGGACCTGGGTACGATCCCTGGGTTGGGAAGATCCCCTGGAGAAGGGAATGGCTACCCACTCCAGTATTGTGGCCTGAAGAATTCCATGGGATGTATAGTCCATGGAGTCACAAAGAGTTTAAAGAAAAAGAGATTATACACATGCCTGGTAGTTATGATTTGACGGTTTGCACTTCATGTAACCAAATTTTATTACACACACACACACATTGTATACTACTGGTCAGTATTCTTAACTGCTGTGAAAAGTTCAGAGACAGATTTTAGGTCAGACTTTTGAATCATAGTCTTACCCAGAATTATCTTTTTCACTTACCACCTTTTGATTCTACATTCTACTGTGTTAACTGCATATTCAGACAGGCTCCTCCTTTATTGCAGGGTCTGGAAATTCTACATGTACAAAATGTTATTTCCATAATCCCTGAGTAAAAACAGGTGCCTAATCTGAATAGCACCAACAGGAATTCCAATATTAAATCCCACTGACCTAACTTAGCTCCCAAATTCTATTACCTAACCAGTCACTTGTGTCCAGAAAGATGAGAGACATGTATGACCTGGATTAGGTTATATGTTCACTCCTAGACCTGGCAGTGCAGTGAATTTCACTCAAAATCCAGTGTGTTAGTCAGATTCGGCTTGATTATCCTGCAAAAACAGAGACTCTAAAACCATGACTTGAGTCAGAGAGGTAAAACATCTTCCTCTACTCTTCTAGGTTCTTCTGGCTGGTCTAAGTATTATATTGACATGAGAGATTTATAGGAGAAATCAAACAAAAGCTTAATAACATACATACATGGGAGAGACCATGGAAAACAGAATAACTCACCCAAATAGCCAAACATCCCACCTTAAATGCCATCTTAAGCTAAAGACAAAAAAAAAAAAAAGGATGCTGGGGTTAGTGGCTTGGGACATCATATCATCATATGGAGTTATTTAGTCTCTGAGTTGTGTCTGACTCTTGCAACCCCACAGACTGTAGCTTGCCAGGCTCCTCTGTCCATTAGATTTCCCAGGCAAGAATACTAGAGTGGGTTTCTATTTCTTTCTCCAGGACATCTTCCCAACCCAGGCATCAAATCTCAATCTCTTGCACTGGTAGGCAAATTCTTTACCACTGAGCCAACATATGGAGATGGAAAAAGAAATGTTTCATAAATACATGTTTGCTGGGCCCTACAGAGACAATGGGACACAGAGTGGATCCTGAGCACTAGGCCCTTCTTAAGAGTCTCCCCCACCACCCCTAGCCCATGCTCTTTCAGATAGCTCTGGTGATAACAATATTCCAGAAATGGTCTATCTAAATTCTTTTAGGAAGTTAGGAGCAAGGGCCAAGTTTCTTTCTGAGTCTTTCAGAAATTGAGGGGTTTCAGCTTGAAACAATCCACACGCCAAAGAGACATTCAAGCTATCAAGTTTTGGTACCCTCCACTTGCAGCAACAAAGATTTCTTTCTCATTCACATTGGTTAGCAGTCATGGGTAGACTGTGGCTATTTCCACGCACATGACTTTTCCATTTCAGGATGTACGCTGAAGGAGCAATGACTATTTAGGACATCTCAAGATGACACATAAGATAGAGGGAAAGGCATTTCTTGCTTGTAAATGATTATTTAAGTTTCTGCTTGGCACTGGCATGTGTTACTTCTCCTCACATTTAATTGGCCAAAGCAAATTGCAAAACAGAGCCTAAGAATGTAACTCCCACAGAAAGAAACTACCACAATCTACCACAAGCTTAGTTCAACAGTAGGCAAAGCTTCATTCCCCAGGGAGATTTCCAGCAGGAATATGACAGATTTCCACTACAAACATTCACTCTCACAGTTTCAAGCTCCAACTGAATTATCTATGCAGTTATCTCTCTACCCCAAGAGACCTTACATTAAGGTCACCTATGTGAAAGATTAGTCAGAAGGTTGGGCAGACCTTCCAGACTGGATAGAGTGGTGTGCGGCAGGCAGCTTTAAAACATGAGGGGGAAGGATGCACTTTTGAAATTACTTTCAAGTAAAATGGGGAAACCTAGAGTGGAAAATTGGATAGTGAAACTTAAAAGATGGGCAGAGACAGGGCAAAGAGATGGACCTGCATGGCTTGATTTAGCAATGAGGGAATAATAAGTAAAAAACGCTAGATGAGAACAGGAAGAATGACAAATCTAGGACTAAACTCCAATATTTTGTTATGTATTGAATAACTATGGAAAATTCTGAAAGAGATGGGAATACCAGACCACCTGATCTGCCTCTTAAGAAATCTGTATGCAGGTCAGGAAGCAACAGTTAGAACTGGTCATGGAACAACAGACTGGTTCCAAATAGGAAAAGGAGTACATCAAGGCTGCATATTGTCACCACGTTTATTTAACTTATATGCAGAGTACATCATGAGAAATGCTGGACTGGAAGAAACACAAGTTGGAATCAAGATGGCCGGGAGAAATATCAATAACCTCAGATATGCAGATGACACCACTCTTATGGCAGAAAGTGAAGAGGGGCTAAAAAGCCTCTTGATGAAAGTGAAAGTGGAGAGTGAAAAGGTTGGCTTAAAGCTCAACATTCAGAAAACGAAGATCATGGCATCTGGTCCCATCACTGCATGGGAAATAGATGGGGAAACAGTGGAAACAGTGTCAGACTTTCTTTTTCTGGGCTCCAAAATCACTGCAGATGGTGACTGCAGCCATGAAATTAAAAGACGCTTGCTCCTTGGAAGGAAAGTTATGACCAACCTAGATAGCATATTCAAAAGCAGAGACATTACTTTACCAACAAAGGTTCGCCTAGTCAAGGCTATGGTCTTTCCTGTGGTCATGTATGGATGTGAGAGCTGGACTGTGAAGAAGGCTGAGCGCCGAAGAATTGATGCTTTTGAACTGTGGTGTTGGAGAAGACTCTTGAGAGTCCCTTGGACTGCAAGAAGATCCAACCAGTCCATTCTGAAGGAGATCAATCCTGGAATTTCTTTAGAAGGAATGATGCTAAAGCTGAAACTCCAGTATTTTGGCCACCTCATGCGAAGAGTTGACTCATTGGAGAAGACTCTGATGCTGGGAGGGATTGAGGGCAGGAGGAGAAGGGGACGACAGAGGATGAGATGGCTGGATGGCATCACTGACTCGATGGATGCGAGTCTGAGTGACCTCTGGGAGCTGGTGATGGACAGGGAGGCCTGGCGTGCTGCGATTCATGGGGTGGCAAAGAGTCGGACACGACTGAGTGACTGATCTGCTCTGAGCCCTTCTTTAAGGTAAACATTATAAAGTACCATGTCTTCCAGATTCTCTAAAATATTTTCTTTGAATCCAGTGACTACTTTTCCATGTGTTTGATCTCTAACTAATTGATCTTAATTGATTGGTGTCCAAGATCTAAATGGTCTAGTAGATCTATGTATGGAACTGATTCGGCTCCATTCATCACATGCAGTAGAACCTTTTTTATAAATCAACTGCAACATATATAAATAAGCCTGCTTCAAGACTCTCTAATCTTTTCTGTTTTACTATTTTTTTTAATCCTTGCCACACTGTCCTGTTTATTACAGCTAGAAAATTTTTATCAAAAATGGCACACTCAGATTAATTTAAGCATTGGTCCAATTAGTTATTCCCCGAAAGGGAAAATGCTTATAATTAAAGAACTAAACAGTAGCAGGCACACCATCCATGTATTGCCAAACAAGACACTGATGCCTAACAGCAAAGCTTTTAGGAAGGCAGGAATTGGATTGTGACGGCTCTCCATTTAGAAGTCATAACGACATGACCACCAAGATCTAGGATTACCATGCTAATTTGGTGATGAAAGAAAGCACTCTTAAGGAGAAAAACAGTCTTTTTGTTCTTGCAACTTGATTGCTGATGGTATGTACATCAGAAAATAAATAAGGCTGGCCAACTTGAAAAGGAAAATTAAAAACAAATTCTTTTCTCAGTAGGACCAATAATTACAGAAAACACAATTGGCTCTGCTACTTACATTCTCCATATTTCATGGTCAAAAACTTTGAGGGCTTTTAGCACTTTCAACTGTTTTCCCATTGATCTGATACTTCTAAGGAGTTATATATTCCTGAGATGAATTTTTAATTTGTTTCTGATTGCAAAAAACAATACACTAAAACACCTGAGTTAATTGGAATAGTTTTTTCAGAGCTTCTCAGACTTTAAAGTGCACATGATTCACCTGAGGACTGTGTCACAATCAGATTCTATAGGACCTATGACAGCATTTCCTACAAGCTGATTTGATGTCAATGACATCTTTTTCTCTAACTCATAATAAGGACTCTCTGAATTTTTTTTTAACTGAGAGAATGAAATTAAAATTAAATTTAAAATTAAATTCCTTTAAGATATATAATGTATTTTTACAAGGAGGAGTTGGAATATAGAGATAATTCAAGTCTTTCTTTTCTCCATAAACTACAATTTAGAAGAAACTTGAAAGGTTGTTTTATTTAGACAGCAGAAAGTAAGCAAGAATGCATCTAATTGTGGCTAATTAATGCATTAATTGTAGCTAATTGTGATGTTTGCTTAACTGTGTGTTGTTTTGATCATTCTTACAGATCACTCACGGCAGCTGAGCATATAAGGGACATCTCAATGTGTGATGGTATGCTTATGAAGACCGGAAGCCCTCTGATGTTTTGGGCAGTCTTTGAAAAGGTCTAGCTGGTACAGTCAAGAGCTTCAGTAGCTTGCTATGGATCTTCATCCTGAAGATAAAGCCTGGTCTGATAGTCCCACAACAGATGGTCTGCCTCCTGCATCATACTTCCAAGTTGCTGATGCTAGAAAGAACTGGGTTGATTTCTGTAGCCACAGTTAAAAACTATGGACCAGTTCCTCAATCCCAGGGTTTTCTGTTGTTTAAGGAGGTTACAGAGACAGACTGTAAAAAGAGACTGGTAAGCTCAAACCCTGACTCTGCTACTCTGTGTGTGTAAGCCCACGGGCAAAAATTTGCTCTTTCTGTGTCTCAGTTTCCATATTTGTAAAATTAAAGTAATAATAACAAATAATTTTAGAGATGATGTAGATTGAAAGGGAAGGCAATGGCACCCCACTCCAGTACCCTTGCCTGGAAAATCCCATGGATGGAGGAGCCTGGAAGGCTGCAGTCCATGGGGTCGCTGAGGTTGGACACCACTAAGCAACTTCACTTTCACTTTTCACTTCCATGCATTGGGGAAGGAAATGGCAACCCACTTCAGTGTTCTTGCCTGGAGAATCCCAGGGACAGGGGAGCCTGGTGGGCTGCCGTCTATGGGGTCGCACAGAGTCAGACACGAAACTGAAGGGACTTAGCAGCAGCAGCAGCAGATTGAAAGAAGTCATGCATGTCACGTTGTAATATTGTACCTAGCATAAAAGGAAGGGCAGTTATTGGGCTCATTCACAATTAATCGAAGCTGACATACATCAACTGATGGCAGTTTAATGCTCTTGTAGACAGCATGGGTTTTTCTCCATGCTGTTTCTTCCACCACCATATCACACTCTTCCTAACCCACTTCTAACTAACTGCTATTTGCATGGCATGACCTGGTTCAGGTAGGCCTCCTGAAGGAAGCTTTCCTTAAAACCCCTTTTTGCTACTAGACTGATAGTCAGATGGTCTTGTGCATGATAATAACAACCATGCTGCCTTAATTCCAAACTTTAAGCTCCTTAAGGACAGAAACTGATTTATCAGCTAATTTTAATGTCTAAGGAAATGTTGTGTAATGTCATCATATAACAACAAATGTATAGTGAATGAATGACACTGTCCTATACACAGGGGTAATTTGAAGTCATAAAAAAGAATAATGCTAAAGATATTAACAATAACAAGTAACATCAACTTGCATATGGCAGACATTGTGCTCATAGCTTCACATTTAATTCCCATAATCTATCCCATGGACTGCCACTATTATTATTCCATTTTTTCAGATGAAGAAAATGAGGTACTGAAACAGTAAATAATTTTTCCACATTCCCCTAGCTAGAATGATGAAGACTTAACATTAGAATTGCAAAATTCAGAATTAAATTGAAGAAAGTAAGGAAAACCGCTAGACCATTCAGGTATGACATAAATTCCTTACACTTATACTGTAGAAGTGACAAATAGATTCAAGGGATTAGATTTGATAGAGTGCCTGAAGAACTATGGATGGAGGTTTGTGGCATTGTACAAGAGGCAGTGATCAAGACCATCCCCAAGAAAAAGCAATGCAAAAAAGCAAAATGGCTGTCTGGGGAGGCCTTACAAATAGCTGTGAAAAGAAGAGAAGCCAAAGTTAAAGGAGAAAAGGAGAGATATACCCATCTGAAAGCAGAGTTCCAAAGAACAGCAAGGAGAGATACGAAAGCCTTCCTCAACGATCAGTGCAAAGTAATAGAGGAAAACAATAGAATGGGAAAGACTAGAGATCTCTTCAAGAAAATTAGAGACACCAAGGGAACATAACATGCCAAGATGGGCACAATAAAGGACAGAAATGGTATAGACCTAACAGAAGCAGAAGATATTAAGAAGAGGTGGAAAAAATACATGAGAGAACTATTTAAAAAAAAAAAAAGATCTTCATGACCCAGATAACCACAATGGTGTGATCACTCACCTAGAGCCAGACATCCTGGAATGCAAAGTTAAGTGGGCCTTAGAAAGCATCACTACGAACAAAGCTAGTGGAGGTGATGGAATTCCAGTTGAGCTATTTCAAATCCTAATGCTGTGAAAGTGCTGTACTCCATATGTCAGCAAATTTAGAAAACTCAGCAGTGGCCACAGGACTGGAAAGGATCACTTTTCATTCCAATCTGAAGAAAGGCAGTGTCAAAGAATGTTTAAACTACTCACAACTGCACTCATCTCACATGCTAGCAAAGTAATGCTCAAAATTCTCCAAGCCAGGCTTCAACAGTACGTGAACTGAGAAATTCCAGATGTTCAAGCCAGATTTAGAAAAGGCAGAGAAACCAGAGATCAAATTGCCAACATCTGCTGAATCATAGAAAAAACAAGAGAGTTCCAAAAAAAAAACATCTACTTCTGCTTTATTGATGATGTCAAAGCCTTTGACTCTGTGGATCACAACAAACTGGAAATTTCTTCAAGAGATGGGAATACCAGACTACCTTACCTGCCTCCTGAGAAATCTGTATGCAGGTCAAGAAGCAACAGTTAGAACTGACATGGAACAATTGACTGGTTCCAAATAGGAAAAGGAGTACATAAAGACTGTATATTGTCACCCTGCTTATTTAACTTATATGCAGAGTACATCATGTGAAATGCCAGGCTGGATGAAGCACATGCTGGAATCAAGATTGCCAGGAGAAATATTAATAACCTCAGATATGCAGATGACACTACCCTTATGGCAGAAACCGAAGAAGAACTAAAGAGCCTCTTGATGAAAGTGAAAGTGGAGAGTGAAAAAACTGGGCTAAAAGTGAACATTCCAAAAATGAAGATCACGGCATCTGGTTCCATTACTTCATGGCAAATAGATGGGGAAACAATGGAAACAGTGACAGACTTTTTATTTTCTTGGGGTCCAAAATCACTGCAGATGGTGATTGCAGCCATGAAATTAAAAGATGCTTACTCCTTGGAAGAAAAGCTATGACCAACCTAGAAAGCAAATTAAAGAGTTGAAACATTACTTTGCCGACAAAGATCCATCTAGTCAAAGCTATGGTTTTTCCAGTAGTCAGATATGGATGTGAGAACTGGACCATAAAGAAAGCTCAGCTCCAAAGAATTGAAGCTTTTAAACTATGGTGTTGGATAAGACTCTTGAGAGTCCCTTGGACTGCAAGGAGACGAAAGTAATCAATACTATAGGAAATCAGTACTGAATATTCATTGGAAGGACTGGTGCTGAAGCTAAAGCTCCAATACTTGGGCAACCTGATGTGAAAACTTAGTGAATAAAAAAAAAAAAGATTAAAGACTATATTCCTTAAAGAAACATTGCTGAAATATCCAGGAATGATGCAAATGTTCTGATTCAAGATACAACCACAGGATGTATTTTTATAACTCTTTGTAACACAATATCCAGCTTATGATAGCCTCTCAATGATGGTTTAATGGTTATAAAATACAAACTGAAGAAATCTGTGTCTATCTGAAATTAAAAAAAAAAAAAAAGAACTGACTCATTTGAAAAGACCCTGATGCTAGGAAAGATTGAAGGCAGGAGGAGAAGGTGACAACAGAGGATGAGCTGGTTGGATGGCATCACCGACTCGATGGACATGAGCTTGAGAAAACTCCAGGAATTGGTGATGGACATGGAAGCCTGGCATGCTGCAGTCCACAAGGTCAGAAAGAATCGGACACAACTGAGCGATTGAACTGAAGTGGGTATTAACATTAACTGGAAAGATATTATATGTAGGCCTCAAGTGAATAAATTTCCATTTATTGTATTCTCATCTCTAACAAGCTAGGGAAAGACCAAAACGAAACCTGGTTGGAAAAGACACTGGAATCCAGACAAACAGAACAAGTCTTTCTTGCTAGAGATGGAGAATGCCACCAACGACTCTACTGACAGTCCCTGGATTTCAGGTTTGGAGAACTGTAACATTTGGCCTTTCATTTGGCTTCATATAATCAGGAACTAAGGAAGGATGGGTTTGCTGAGTCCTGTTATCTTCTCCTTCAAACACTGACATGTGATTTTTTTATTTCATCTCTGAGCACCTTAGGGCTTCTCTATGTATCAATCAATTTGCAAAAGAAACACTTCCTCATAAGTAATGCTTATCTATTTAAAAAGATATGCTTTCTTCTTTCACCTTGATTCTTACTTTTGTTTCTTTCAAACTCCTTGTGAAGTTCAAACCTCTAAGAAGAAATCAGTATTCCATCTCACAGTCTCACCAGCGCTGTATTATAGGTAAATCAATCTGTGCCCACAGGTAGCCTCTCTACTTTTGCTTCCAACTGACAACATTTTACAGAAATTAAATCCCAGTCCTTCCTACAGTTTTTCCAAATTATTGGCAAAGTGAACTGCAGCCCACTTGAATGAGACTACGATACTACTGCTACTGCTGCTGCTAAGTCGCTTCAGTCGTGCCCGACTCTGTTGCGACCCCATAGATGGAAGCCCACCAGGCTCCCCCGTCCCTGGGATTCTCCAGGCAAGAACACTGGAGTGGGTTGCCATTTCCTTCTCCAATGCATGAAAGTGAAAAGTGAAAGTGAAGTCGCTCAGTCGGGTCCGACTCTTAGCGATACGATACTACTACATCATCTCAAAGACCCATGTGTAACGTTTGAGAGACTGCTGGCACCTTGAGGCCACCTGAGGCTGGTGTCATAACTGATGCCAAAATAAACCACTGTTTCTTTTGTAAGCAGGAGATGGAGACCAGCAACTTGGTCTTACGTTCTCTTTCAGACAAAGCAGGTAGGCTGACTATCTTACTTGCTTCTCTGTGTCCTGCATGCATGATCAGTCATGTCCAACTCTTTGAGACCCCATGGACTGTAGCCTGCCAGGCTCCTCTGTCCATGGGATTTCCCAGGCAAGAATACTGGAGTGGGTTGCCATTTCCTCCTCCAGGGATCTCTCTTACCCAGGGATCAAACTCATGTCTCTTGAATCTCTTGCATTGGCAAGTGAATTCTTTACCACTAGCACCACTTGGGAAGCCCTCTTATTTGCTTTTTAGGTATTAAATGCTGCAGCCTTAATTTCAAGTCAGATGACTAAAACATAATAATAATAGAATGAGCCTTTCAAAGCCAAAGAAAGAAAACTCCCATAGGACCAACTGGAAAGAAGAGTTTTGTGTGTTTATTTTCTTTACGTTTTTTGTTTGTTTGACTGGTTTGGTATTTGCTTGCTTACTTTTAAAAAGTGCACACACTTCACCACCTCTCTAGATTTCCTAAACTGCTTAAGTTATGAGACTACATCAGAGGCAAAAAGTCAGCATTTCCCATCCACTCTAGTCCTGGTTCTCTTGTCACCTCAACCTGTTCAGCTCCATAGATGACAGGATTTAGAATGGTACAAACCTCCAGTTATATGATAAATAAGTCAGACAAATGCTTACTAGATTTATCCTCATGATCATTTTTAACATATTCTAACATAATGTACATCTACTACATTTTAATAAAAAGCATAAAAAGTAAAAATAGTAATAAAAAAAGATCCATACATGCACTCAGGAAAATACACACACACATACTTCCTCTCTCTTAATCCCCTGTCACAGCTTCCTGGTAAGAATCATGCCATCTCAAGATGTCTCATGTTATAAACATATCTGTGCTAGATGCTAACATGTTCCCAAAATTCCATGGTATGAATTCTAGTGCCTGACTTTCTTATAGGAAAAGTACAGCTTAGCTATACAATATTGTAGATCTTTTTCTTAAACCAACTGCTGAATTCCCCAATTCCATAGGGGAAAAGATCTATTTAACAGTCAACAAGAAGAAAAGGTGATTCAACATTTTTACCTTTCCATATTTGCCAGAACATTTTCTCATCTCTTTTTTCTTTTCGTGTGTGTGTGTGTGTGTGTGTGTTTGTCACCAACTTTGGTTTATAAATAAACACCATATATTCATTGCTGCTAACTTTACATGATTACAGTGAATACAGTATTCATAATTTAAGCTTGCATGGTTTTGAATGTTTCTCATTCTCCACAGTATTATTGTTTTTTCCTTAAGACATGCTTCTGCTTGCTCTCATCTGGTGCTGAAACAACCCAATACTGGAGTTGGGAAAGCAGGCAGTGTTTCAATACATTCAAGCTAGAGCAGGGCTTCTCAGTCTCGGCACTGTTGACATTTGTACTAGATAATTATTTGTTGTGGGGACTGTCCTATGTATGTAGGCTGTTTAGCAGTATCCTTGGCCTCTATCCAAGGTGTGTTATTTATACACCGACTTGATAGACATGAGTTTGAGCAAGCTCCAGGAGTCGGTGATGGACAGGGAAGCCTAGTGTGCTGCAGTCCATGGGGTTGCAAAGAGTCGGACACGACTGAGAGACTGAACTGAACTGGCCTCTATCCACTAAAAACCAACAGCATTTCCCCCAGTTGTAACAACCAAAAATGTCTCCCCATGTTACCAGATGCCCCTGGGAGGAGCAAAAACCGGACCTGGTTGAGAATCACTGCTGTGGAGGGCAAAAATAAGGAACCAATGTCTGAGGAGGACTAGCATGTTCCAAGTATTGTGTTTATCTCTATTTTCTAGTTCTACTCTTTCCAACAACACTCTAAGGTAGGATAATGTCCCTGCTTTACCAGTAGAGAAACTGATATTCCAACTAATGCAATAATATGCCTATGGGCTCACCATTCAAAACCAGCAGAGACAACTGAGTCTGACTCGGAATACTCAACTCTCTCCTCTACTTTCTGCTACCTGAAAAATCTGCCTACCATCTCAGTGATTCTAAAATCATTTCTCCTTCCAAGATGTACTTGGTAAAAAATACTCCCATTATCACCAGTAAATTTTGCTGTAATTATACACCTTTCTCTTTAAGTCAAAAGGATATCTCAGACATGTAATGTCAGAGCAAGTTTTTTAAAAATATGGCTATAATAACAAAGTTTCAAATACAAAATGTAAATTAATCCTAAACTAAATTTTAATAAACTTTTAGTTCAAAGAGGGTGTGCACCCCACGTTAATCTTCTTTTTCAGAATTCTTGTTGATGAAGGATTCATATTTGATACTAAACCAAATGGAAATCAATGAATAAACTTCATCAGTGAAAGTTCCTACCATCTACACATCTCAGACAGAGACTCTCAGTCTAAGCACCTCACAAAGTGCCTTCGACAGAACTCTAGATTGATCCATGGGATATCAATCAGTGCAACTTCAAAAAAAATCTTAGATAAGTGTTTTGGGTGATGATTAAAAACAGCCATAGTAAACATAGTTCATCTTTTTGTGTTATATATACATTTAAGAGGAGTATTCTTCCCAGGTGGCTCAATGGTAAAGAGTGCACCTGCCAGTGAAGAAGATGCAAGAAATGCAAGTTTGATCCCTGGGTCAGGAAGATCCCCCGGAGGAGAAATGGCAACCCACTCCAGTACTCTTGCCTGGAAAATCCCATGGACACAGGAGCTTGGCAGGCTACAGTTTATGGGGTCACAAAGAGTCAGACATTACTGAACAACTGAGCACAAGAGGAATATTCACTGCACTGAGTATTTACAGCACCATGTGTCCCAAACTGATTTCATCATAGATTTCCCTTCATCCATACTCTGAAGAATTAGTGCTTTGAAGAATACATTTTGGGAAAGACTGCATTGTATTTTCTCTTCTAAAGAGTTCATACTTTGTTCTGAATGCAATCCTCTAGAGCTCTCTGTCCCTAATTTTTCTAGCTAATTTTATGACAATTTTCTGCACTTTGTTTTATCAAGTATTTTAAATAATAGAATATAAGTCTCTTTTGGCATATCCATAATCTGTGGAATCTTTGAAAAACCAAATATAAAGCACAGTTTATCCTTTTCAGACAAACAGGGTACATAATGTTCAAATTCCAGTGCCAAGCAGGAAAGCTTACTGTCATTTATCCCATTTTTAGATGACAGTTTTTCCAGCAGAAACCCCACCTCCACATACCTACAAGATGTAGGGAGATAAAGTATCAGTCAAAACTCATCTTAGCCAGAGCAGATAAGCTATCAAATATACACATATTGCCTAGTGAAAAGATACAGAGATTAATTTTGTAAAAATATTCAAATTGTTTAATACCCATCACCATTTACATTTCACCTTCACTGATACCAATGATAAGAGCGTGTGAAAGCATGCACATAGAATTTATACCTCAACACAGGCATTTCTACTCAAAAAAGGGTGCTAAGAGAATAAGTATGTTTTAGCTGCCCAAGCAGTTGTATTAACCAGCATGAACAATAGCCACATTAGATCAGCAAATCTTAAGTCTCTGTGAACACAGAGCTTCCTGTTTAGAGAGGCATGTACGTTGTGGTGAGCCCTGAGTCACTCATCTAGGCCTATGGATTCCTCTGCCCTGGTTGAGGCAAGGTACAGAAGGTGACAAATAGCATTGCCCAATTCCAGAGAAAGACTTTTATAACATAATAATAATAGAAATGCAGTTTTGTTTACCTAGATCTCCATGTCTTTCCCACTTTATCTTACAGCTATGGTTAGCTGGATGTTCACTGTTTGAAAGGGGTTGTCTGCTTAGAATATGAACTATGTGGTTATCAGGGGATTATTTATTTAATAAGATTGAATATTTACTTGAGTAAAATCACTTGAATTACTACTCTAGTCAATAGTAGCACTATGACTAGTACACTTTCAATGTTACCACAAAGGAAAGCACTAATGAATATCAGATGATTTTTCCTTTAGTCAAGTGTGTGATAATACTGTGTTCACCCCATACGTTTAGTGTTTAATCCCCTTATGGTTGTTATGATTTAATATGCTGATCCTACTATTCCGATGATGAAACTGAGATCCTACTATTCAGATGATGAAACTAAGTACTTCCCAAAGTTATATAGTCATTAAGTGTCTGAAACAGGATTTCAGCCCATACAGCATTGACTTTAGAGCCTGTTCTCTGAACCATGACTTGATCCCAATAATAAGTATATTTAGTGGTCATGTATTTAGTTATGTGGTTCATGTATTTAGTAGAATGGCTTCATATTTCTAATGAGCAATTTGTAAAAGGAAATAAAAGAAAACTTAGAAACTTCCCTGGTGGTTCAGTGGTTAAGAATCTACCTTCCAGTGCAGGTGAGTTCCAACCCTGTTCAGGGAACTGAGATTTCACCTGCCATGGGACAACAAAGCCCAGGCACCACAGCTCCTGAGACCGCACGCCCTAGAGCCCATGAGCCACAACTCCTGAGACCGCACGCCCTAGAGTCCACGAGCCACAACTCCTGAGACCGCACGCCCTAGAGCCCACGAGCCACAACTCCTGAGACCCCACACCCTAGAGCCCACGAGCCACAGCTCCTGAGACCGCACGCCCTAGAGCCCACGAGCCACAGCTCCTGAGACCGCACACCCTAGAGCCCACGAGCCACAACTCCTGAGACCGCACACCCTAGAGCCCACGAGCCACAACTCCTGAGACCGCACGCCCTAGAGCCCATGAGCCACAACTCCTGAGCCTGTGCTCTGCAACAAAGATCCCATGTGCTGCAACTAAGACCCGACGCAGCCAAAAAAATAAATGTTTTTTTTAAAGAAATAAAATTTAAAAGCCTGTTTACAAGAAGAGTAAAATACTAATGCTAGAAAGAGGGAGAGAAATGATTTGACTAGTAAAACCTAAGCTGATTTTGAAATAAAGGTTAAGGACTGTAAGGATTGTGGTGAGCACATTTAGAAATGGTAGTGGTCAGTTCTAGACCTTGCCTGCCTCTGTCTATGCTATCCCGAATGAGTTACCTCCATACTCTGGCCACCTACCAGCAATAATAATAATAAATTACTTTTTTCTAGAAATAGGTCTCATTGCTTTCCACAATGTTTTTGGACTTATACTCCTAAAGAAAGAATAGGGGGGAAAATCTCATTATTCAGGAATGATATATATGGCAATCCGCAAATTCAATTTACAAAAAAAAACAACATAGAAATCTCAATTGCCATTTCAATTTTAAATTATGCATAACTTTGATAAGTCAATCCTTAATTAAGTTCTTCATCTAGTAGAATTCTGTTTCCTATAACTTCAAATTCACTTTCCAGTGTTGTTTATCTTCATCAGTGATAAACAGCTCTCCTTTCCTCATCTGTCAATCTTTTCCTTGATTTTGAGTCTTCTTTTGCTAATGATAATGCTAAGTCACTTCAGTCATGTCCGACTCTGTGTGACCCCATAGACGGCAGCCCACCAGGCTTCCCCGTCCCTGGGATTCTCCAGGCAAGAACACTGGAGTGGGTTGCCATTTCTTTCTCCAATGTATGAAAGTGAAAAGAGAAAGTGAAGTCGCTCAGTCATGTCCGACTCTTAGCGACCCCACTGCAGCCTACCAGGCTCCTCCGTCCGTGGGATTTTCCAAGCAAGAGTACTGGAGTGGGGTGCCATTGCCTTCTCCAGAGTCTTCTTTTACCAACACATATTTTCTCTCCTCTCCCACTTATCCAAACTTCCTAGAAGAGTTGTCTACACTCACTGTCTGTATGTCCTAAGCCCTCTTGCATCCCTCAAACCTCCATTATCATGTATTTCCCTGTTCCAATGAAGTGCTTTTTCCAAAGACCATCAATGGCTTTCTATTACTAATAACTGATATACCCAAGAGGATTTTTACCATTCTCGCCCTTCTCATCCTCCTAGTATAGGGAGACTATTTTTCCTTTCTGTTTCTCAAGGTCCTCTTCTACTCCACCATCTTCAAATGGCTGAAGAGCCTAGGAATGTGCACAGTGAACAGAGCCCCTCGTGAGGGCCTCTGAAATATATATATCCCAACTCAAAGCTCTACCAATGTGCCAGCCTTATTCTACTTGAATGTCTATAGACATGGTAAAACCTCCCATTTTTTCTCTAAATTTTCATATAATTTTTGTGAGCTCCATCCATCTTGTGAATAAAATCATACATCCAGTAGTTACCCCTTGTTGCCTGCGTATTACTTTCCCATACTTCAGCTAATAAGTCCTGCTGATTTTATTTCCATCATATTTCTCAAAACTTTATGTTCCTCACCATCTTAATTTCCATTGCCTTAGTTCAGGGAGTCATCATTTTTCTCCTAAACCACAAATTGTTCTGCTTGCCTCCAGGCAAGCTCCTCTTTCTCCTCATCAGGGCTGCTAGAACCATCTGTAAATCTGGACAAGCAGAGGGAGCTAGAAGCAACGAGGTTTCCATGACACGTTACAAGTGTTTTTGAGAAGGTGATGAAATCCATGGAAAGGTTTCAAGCATTAAGAGTCATATGATCACAGTTATCTTTTATTCTCACCAAACTGTGCCTCACACTTCATTTCCAGCAACAGAAAATGTACAGTGTTGTTTTCCATCTTGATTATTAAGCTGGTTATTTTATTTTTGCGTCTCCAGTTTCATTCTCCACTTTTCTCTTGCTTCAGAAGAACTGGGTTGCAATATCCCTTGGATTTTGCTACACTTTTTTCCATTGAAAACTTCGGAGAGCTGGAGGAGAGGGAAGTCAGGGTATTTCTTTCCTTGGCTTTTTCCCAATCAGGATATGGTTTGGCAATGACTGTGCTTCTCTGATGAAGGGCAATATTCCTCTTTGGAGGCATGGCTATGTGTCTTGCTCATTTTTAGATAATGGCACTTTCCTTTTTTCCTTTCAAACATAACAGTGGTAAGAGCTTCTGGTTTTACTTGACCTAAGAATGCATCATCATTCCTTATTGATTTCCTTAACCTAGTATTTAGATTAATAAATAATTCCTTCATTAAAGTGTTTCTGATCATCGCTTCTGAGTGTGCTGCCTGCTGAGACCCTGACCTATACACTGTCTTTATATGGCTATCTCAGATCCATCTTCTGACACTCATCTTAACTCAAGAAACCACAAAGGTCATCTGGAAGGAAAAATCTTTGAAATATATGTCAAGTGTCTTCTGGTATCTCTACAGCTGTAGTTATCACTCATTAATTTAAGACCTATTTCCTCTATTGGAAAGTGAAATTCTTTAAACCAAAATTACAAATAGGTGATTTTTTTGTATACTTTCTTCTAACTCACTGTCTCATGCATAGCAAATTCTGGTTGAATAAATACATGAGTTATTGACAAACATTTGGATAAGAGTCCCAGGTGTTAATGACCTCAATTGATATTGTCCTCCTGCCATATAATACTTCATGTTGCTTTATCTCAAGTCTCCTTAATTGTATCTCTGGGAAATCCTCTGTGATAACAGGCATTCATCTTTAAAACTGAAACTATTGCTGGACCATTAAGAAGATATTAATCATTTATACATTGGCATGAATTAATTTAATAAAAATCACTCTCTTAAATATTAACTTATATCTGCTCTAATGTTAGGATAAAAAATTCAATTGGGGATAGGAAATAATTATTTGGTGCCATTGAGCACTTGGAAGTCTAGGTAAAGCACATTTAAAGAGTATTTTAGTGATGGTTCAACAGTCAGTAATGAGTCCATATTTTTCAGCACTGGAGTTGAAGATCACAGGAAACTGAGTAAGGGGACTAAACTTTGGGAGCTCTGATGGATAATTTAATTTTCATCTATTATGAAATACTGCATATTTGATTTAGGAGAAAGGAGACCACGTACCTTTCCGCCTCCTCAACTTGAACTCTTTTTTTTTTTTTTGCCTTTATGGCTTTTTGCTTTATTTGTTAGTAGTTAATAAAGCGTGAAGTCTTTTTCTTCGTATTATAAAGACAGCTTTAAAAAAAAAATCTAATCCACTTATAAATTGAACTGCTTGTAGTTTTACTTGTTAGAAGAGGACAGATGGGAACTATAATATCCTTCTGTCCACTTATATGGTGAGCTTTCTTATTTTAACCCAAGAGTGCCCTTTGGCTTCATATACTGCATGGTCCCTCTTTGGGCCTGGGTAGTGAGATGCTGGGTACTAAACCACACAGTTTAATAAACATTCATCGAGCACATTACATGGTAAGTAATGTGAATACAAAGAAGGAACTCCACCCTGTGATCTTCTGTTGATAACTAATGCCTGGATCATAGTGTATACAAAACAAAGGTTCGGTGTGTTTCATTGACTTCACCAGAGGAGAAAGTAAAGTAGAACCAGAATCATCTAGGATCCTCAGGAGAGGCAGCCCACTTGTTAGAGAAAGAAATCTTCTCACAATCCTTGGGATCCAAAGCTGCCTTCTTAAGTTCACAGGAAACTGTAGGGAGATTTGGGTGATGCAAACCAGAATTGGATAATTTCCCAGCTTTAGGTAACTGCAGCCTCCTTTATGGCTCAGATGGTAAAGAACCTGCCTGCAGGAGACTTGGGTTCAACCCATGTTCTGGAGAAGGGAATGGGTACCCACTCCAGTATTCTTACCTGGAGAATTCTATGGACAGAGGAGCCTGGCTGGCTACAGTCCATGGGGTCACAAAGAGTTGGACACAATTAAGCAACTAACACACACAGGTAACAGTATTACACTCTACCAGCCATTCTGTGGAGCTTATATGAAATCTTTCTATTTTGTCTTGACATAGAGTGTGTGCAGTTTTACAAAATGGATTTTTTTTCATATAGTATTTGGAATTCATGGCTAGACTATGATAAAGAATATAATGATTCAAGTCAGCTGGACTTTGTGTTATTGTGATATTTGAGTTTGGTCACAGAAAGCTTTGAGAATCTCCATCAGTTAGAAGTCTTTCTTTTATGGAGGGAGGTGGCCAATGGAAGGAATGGGCAGATTATTGCCTACTGGACAATAAAGGTAGAAGAGCCATGCCTTCTAATAGAACCACCAAAACAGCTTTTATAAAACAGAGTGTATTTTCCCCCTGTCGTGTAGACTTTTGAACTTACTGAGGAGCCCAACTGTTTAGCCTGTGTAGAGGCTGAAATATCAGCAGCTTCGAGTGACAATGAAGTTACAATTGGAAAAGGCATTAAAATGGGAACCACTTGAAGCAAGTGGCAAAGGGAAATCAATCAGCGTTGTTATTTTTTGCTTCTCCTGGAGAGCTAGCAAGGCCATGCATGAAGACAGTGGCAAAAATTTGCCTTTGAAAAATCTCACTGTAATTATCTGTCTAATGGCATAGTGTAACTCCCATTCACGGAAAGGGCAAAATCACCTCTGGGTGTCAGGTCCTACATTTCATGATGACTATTAATCATTATAATGGCTCTAATACCACTGAGCATCTGTCTTATGCTCTGGCTTTTATATTGCGTTTTTAGACATTACATCATGGAGAAGCTGTGTGGCAGAGTGGAAGAGGCCAGAGACAGTGGATGGTAGACTGATTTCAATTCAACTATGCTATGCAAGCCTAGGAGCCTTAAGCAAATTTCCTAATGTCCCTATGACTCTGTGGCTGGAAACTAAGCATGAAAATCATATGATACAGTACGAGTTGCAGGTAATGTCTAAGTTGTTGTTGCTGTTGTTCAGTCCCTCAGTCGTGTCCAGCTCTTTACAACCCCATGGACTGTAGCCCACCAGGCTCCTCTGTCCATGGAATTGCCCAGGCAAGAATACTGGAGTGGGTTGCCACTTCCTTCACCAGGGGATCTTCCCAACCCAAGGGTCGAACTTGTGTCTCCTGCAATGGCAGGTGGATTCTTTAGCACTGAGCCACCAGGGAAGCCCAGATAATGTCTATAAGGTACATAACATATTAGGTGCTCAATAAAGAAGGACCGCTACTTATTATTAGTATTGTCAGAGTTCATTCTGAAGTTAGGGTATATATAAAATATTCAAATATTTTATGAAGAAATATTTGAGTTTATTTATTCTTCGAATAAATATGAAGAAACTGGTTTCTATAGGGTAAGTAGTACTTGCCTCAGATAATATAGATCGCTAGTAAAACTATCGTAATTCCAATATAGGACTTTCATGTCCTAGTCCTGAGTCCTTAGAAAATCAGCATCTTGAATGCCCTTTCCCATTAGAAGCATATTGACAGTAAGAACAGTTGTTGTAAGAGAAGGAGAACATAGTTCTTCATCTACCTTTCATATTTGAATATGTATTTTTATGTTTTAGGGTAAATATACATGCTAATACTCCAAAACAGGTCCAATTTCCATGTATTAGTACACCATTTATCCCAACACTGACCTTAAATTTACTATATCTGTATAAACCACTCTAACAGAGAAACACACAAAAAAATAATGGGGTTGGGGGAGAGTGCATTGGGTTTAAGTCCTTTGATGCACCTGGGAGAAATTTTGTTTAAAACAAAAATTATCTATTAAATTACACCCTTTGTTTTCCACAGAGTGTTGGGCCAAATTAAGCCTTATAGTATAGTATGCTCTAGAAATGTGTGCTATCCTGCGAAGCTAAATGCCATACATTGCATTTTCCCTCAGCTAAATAACATTTCTTTGGTTTCTAATGATATCAGTAAGTTGAATAACTGAAATTGCAAACAGAGGCGATAGGGTAGAGTAAGGGGTTGGAAGGAAGCTACTAAGGATCTTGTTAAATTACTGACTCACAAAGTCCACAGATGGCAAATCATTATTTTGTTACCTGATGGATCTGCTGGTCTTACGCAACAAAAGATTTGTTTAAGCAGCAGGATTGATGCTTTAAATTGGGAAACAGTGTATCAATAAAGGTCACTGTGACAGTATGACTTATTCAAATAAGTGCTACTGCAAGCAGTCAGTTTTCACATCCAAGGATAAATGGCAGGTATTTTTTATATGTGTTTAGCTTCCTCACAGAAACCTTGTTTGAAACGTTTCATTATTTACTGCTGCGTTTTAGAAAGGAAAGGAACCAATTTATTTATCTGTCATGATCATTTCTAACTATAAGGACCTATAGCAATAATCAATTGGCTAATAAAATACTTAATTGACGAAGTGCTTGTTGTGATGGGCCAAAAGCACAGACAGTACACAAGCAGAGAAAGGGAGCTTAATTAAAATGGGGCTGAGCATCCTTAATGAAATTCTTGCTGTGTAGATAGAAATTAATGCTAGAAAGACATCTGCATTAATTCTTATATTGCGAGTGGGAGCAAATTAAAGTAGCCCAATTAGTAGGTCTTTGTCTTAATGTTGTCTACATAGGGGCGCTTGTGGTTAGCACAGCAGTTATAAGAAATTCCAAAAATCACTGTTTCTCAAACTATGAGAATCCATACATCTCACACTCTAATTTGATATATGAAATATAAACTGGGACAGATTAGCTAATATTCTAATTTTTATAAATGATGTTTTTTATTAGATAGATGGAGACGATGTGTTAAGGCCTGGTGTGGCAAAACCTGTGTCCATGAAACATTTTTAAAATTGACTTTCTTCAATAAAATGGGAGTGAAAGTCACTCAGTCATGTCAGACTCTTTGCGACCCCATGCCAGAATACTGGGGTGGGTTCAGCTCAGTTCAGTTCAGTTGCTCAGTCGTGGCCGACTTTTTGTGACCCCATGAACTGCAGCATGCCAGGCCTCCCTGTCCATCACCACCTCCCAGAGTCCACCCAAACCAATGTCCATTGAGTCAGTGATGCCATCCAACCATCTCATCCTCTGCCGTCCCCTTCTCCTCCTGCCCTCAATCTTTCCCAGCATCAGGGTCTTATCCAATGAGTCAGCTCTTTGCATCAGGTGGCCAAAGTATTGGAATTTCAACTGATCTCCTTTAGGATGGACTGGTTGGATCTCCTTGCAGTCCAAGGGACTCTCAAGAGTCTTCTCCAACACCACAGTTCAAAAGCATCAATTCTTCAATGCTCAGCTTTCTTTATAGTCCAACTCTCACATCCATACATGACCACTGGAAAATCCATGACTTGACTAGACGAACCTTTGTTGGCAAAGTAATGTCTCTGCTTTTGAATATGCTGTCTAGGTTGGTCATAGCTTTCCTTCCAAGGAGTATCTTTTAATTTCATGGCTGCAATCACCATCTGCAGTGATTTTGGAGCCCAGAAAAATAAAGTCACCCACTTTTTCCACTGTTTCCCCATCTATTTGCCATGAAATGATGGGAATGGACGCCATGATGTTAGTTTTCTGAATATTGAGCTTTAAGCCAAACTTTTCACTCTCCTCTTTCACCTTCATCAAGAGGCTCTTTAGTTCTTCTTCACTTTCTGCCATAAGGGAGGTGTCATCTGCATATCTGAGGTTACTGATATTTCTCCCGGCAATCTTGATTCCAGCTTGTGCTTCTTCCAGCCCAGTGTTTCTCATGATGTACTCTGCATATAAGTTAAATAAACAGGGTGACAAAATACAGCCTTGATGTACTCCTTTTCCTATTTGGAACCAGCCTGTTGTTCCATGTCCAGTTCTAACTGTTGCTTCCTGATCTGCATACAAATTTCTCAAGAGGCAGGTCAGGTGGTCTGTATTCCCATCTCTTTCAGAAGTTTCCATAGTTTATTGTGCTCCACACAGTCAAAGGCTTTGGCATAGTCAATAAAGCAGAAATAGATGTCTTTCTGGAACTCTCTTGCTTTTTCCATGATCCAGTGGATGTTGGCAATTTGATCTCTGGTTCCTCTGCCTTTTCGAAAACCAGTTTGAACATCTGGAAGTTCATGGTTCACGTATTGCTGAAGCCTGGCTTGGAGAATTTCGAGCATTACTTTACTAGCATGTGAGATGAGTGCAATTGTGCGGGAGTCTGAGCATACTTTGGCATTGCCTTTCTTTGGGATTGGAATGAAAACTGACCTTTTCCAGTCCTGTGGCCGCTGCTGAGTTTTCCAAATTCGCTGGCATATTGAGTGCAGCCCTTTCACAGCATCATCTTTCAGGATTTGAAATAGCTCAACTGGAATTCCATCACCTCCACTAGCTTTGTGTGTAGTGATGCTTTCTAAGGCCCACTTGACTTCACATTCCAGGATGTTTGGCTCTAGGTGAGTGATCACACCTTCATGGTTATCTGGGTTGTGAAGATCTTTTTTGTACAGTTCTTCTGTGTATTTTTGCCACCTCTTAATATCTTCTGCTTCTGTTAGATCCCTACCATTTCTGTCCTTTATTGAGCCCATCTTTGCATAAAATGGTCCCTTGGTATCTCTAATTTTCTTGAAGAGATCTCTAATTTTTCCCATCTATTGTTTTCCTCTATTTCTTTGCATTGATCGCTGAGGAAGGCTTTCTTATCTCTCCTTGCTATTCTTTGGAACTCTGCATTCAAATGGGTATATCTTTCTTTTTCGCTTCCCTTCTTTTCACAGCTATTTGTAAGGCCTCCTCAGAAAGCCATTTTGCTTTTTTGCATTTCTTTTTCTTGTGGATGGTCTTGATTCCTGATTCCTGTACAATGTCATGAACTTCCATTCATAGTTCACCAGGCACTCTATCTATCAGATCTAGTCCCTTAAATCTATTTTTCACTTCCACTGTATAGTCGTAAGCGATTTGATTTAGGTCATACCTGAATGGTCTAGTGGTTTTCTCCACTTTCTCCAATTTCAGTCTGAATTTGGCCGCTCCCCGCCACCGCCCCTGACCTTGGGCATGGGGTAGCTCCTCCCCAGCTTCTTCCCCTGACCTCGGACGTGGGGCAGCTCCTCTCGGCTGCGCTCGTGCGCTGTCGCAGCCACCCGCGCTCGTGCAAATGGGGTGGGTAGCCTTTCCCTTTTCCAGGGCATCTTCCCAACCCAGGTATCGAATTCAGGTCTGCTGTATTGCAGGCAGATTCTTTTCCAGCTGAGCTGCGAGGGGAGCCCAAATATACTGGAGTGGGTGAAGGTGAAAGTGAAGTTGCTCAGCCATGTCCGACTCTTTGCGACCCCGTGGACTGTAGCGTATCAGGCTCCTCCGTCCATGGGATTCTCCAAGCAAGAATACTGGAGTGGGTTGCCATTTCCTTCTCCAGGAGATCTTCCCGACCCAGGGATCGAACCTGGGTCTTCTGCATTGGAGGCAGACGCTTTAACCTCTGAGCCACCAGGGAAGCCTGAGAACTGGAGTGGGTAGCCTACCCTTTTTCCAGTGGATCTTCCTGACCTAGAAATCGAACCAGGGTCTCCTGAGAGGAATTGCAGGCGGATTCTTTACTAACTGAGCAATCAGAGAAGCCAAATAAAAATGGGAGAACATCCACAAATGACAGCTGAACTTGGCTCTTCATACATTATCAGCCATATGATGGCACTATGAGTGGATTTTTTTCCCTATAAATGTAAAAACTCTAATTTATCAGAGGAGAAAGGAATTCTTTCTGGTTTTTTTTTTTTTAACCATGTCTGTAACTTTAGAATTTTTAAAATCAGTTTTGCTATGGTAAAATTGACATATGATAAATCTCACCAATTATGGTGTAAAACTTGAGGTTTTCTACCAGCACTATTGAGGTATCATGAACGTGAACATGAAGTCGCTCAGTCGTGTCCAACTCTTTGTGACCCCATGGACTGTAGCCTACTAGGCTCCTCTGTCCATGGGATTTTCCAGGCAATAGTACTGGAGTGGACTGCCATTTCCTTCTCCAAGGGATCTTCCCAACCCAGGGATCGAACCCTGGTCTCCCGCATCGTAGACAGACACTTTACCATCTGAGCCACCAAGGTATCATTGACATACAGTTAGCTGCAAATATTTAAAATGTACGTTTGGATAAGTACACTCCTCTGAAACCATCACAATCAAGATAAATATCAGATCAGATCAGATCAGATCAGTCGCTCAGTCGTGTCCGACTCTTTGCGACCCCATGAACCGTAGCACGCCAGGCCTCCCTGTCCATCACCAACTCCCGGAGGTCACCCAGACTCACATTCATCGAGTCAGTGATGCCATCCAGCCATCTCATAGCAACCACAAAAAAACTTCCTTATCCCTTTTGCAATCACACTTACAAGCCCCCACTCCACTGCACCACATGCTTAGTCAACTACCACTCTACTGCAGATCGGTTAGTTGAGGCACATCTTGGAAAAATTGTAGGTTCAATTCCACATTACTGCCATTATGTGAATATCTCACTAAAGCAATTCAGTTCAGTTCAGTTCAGCCCCTAGTCATGTCCAACTCTTTGTCACCCCATGGACTGCAGCACGCCAGGCCTCCCGGTCCATCACCAACTCCCAGAGTTTACTCAAACTCATGTCCATTGAGTCGGTGATGCCATCCAACCATCTCATCCTCTGTCATCCCCTTCTCCTCCTGCCTTCAATCTCTCCCAGCATCAGGGTCTTTTCCAATGAGTCAGTTCTTCACATCAGGTGGCCAAAGTATTGGAGCTTCAGCATTAGTCCTTTCAATGAATATTCCGAAATAAAGCAAGTCACATGAATTTTGGGGATTTCCCAGTGTGTATAGGGGTTTCCCTGGTACCTCAAATGGTAAAGAATCTGCCTGCAATGCTGGAGACCTGGGTTCGATCCCTGGGTTGGGAAGATCCCCTGGAAAAGGGAATGGCTACCCAAGTATTCTTGCCTGGAGAATCCCATGGACCGCCAGGCTCCTCTGTCCGTAGGATCGCAAGAGTCAGACACGACCTAGTAACTAAACCACCAGCACCACCAGTATTCTTGTCTGCAGAATTCCAAGGACAAAGGAGCCTGGTGGGCTACAGCCCATAGGGTCACACACAAAAAGTCGGAAACAACTGAGCAACTAACACTTTCTTTCACTTTCAATGCATATAAGTTATGTTTACACTATACTATATTCTATTAAGTGTGCAATACCATTACATATTTTAAAATGTACATACTTTAATTGGAAAATGACCAAAAACTGCTATTATCTGACAAGAGGGTTGCCATAAATCTTCTATTTATAAAAACTTCAATAAAGCAGTTATTGCAAAATGCAATAAAGCAAAACACAATAAAACAAGGTATGCTTGTATTTCTAGAATCTGAAATGACTAAAATCATATGGTATGTAATCCTTTCACAACATGCAGTGGTTTATTCGCTAAGTCATGTCTGACAACATAATTTATTTTTAGATTCACCTATGTTGTAAGGAGATCCAACCAGTCCATTCTGAAGGAGATCAGCCCTGGGATTTCTTTGGAAGGAATGATGCTAAAGCTGAAACTCCAGTACTTTGGCCACCTCATGCGAAGAGTTGACTCATTGGAGAGGACTCTGATGCTGGGAGGGATTGGGGGCAAGAGGAGAAGGGGACAACAGAGGATGAGATGGCTGGATGGCATCACTGACTCGATGGACGTGAGTCTGAGTGAACTCCGAGAGTTGGTGATGGACAGGGAGGCCTGGCGTGCTGCGATTCATGGGGTCGCAAAGAGTCGGACACGACTGAGCAACTGAACTGAACCGATGCTGTGTTAATCAGCTGTGTTAGCCGATGTTGCATGTGTTAGTACTGCATGCATCCATGCATCCATTTCTTTTCACTGTTGCATAGTCTCCCATTGTATGGACCGTGTTTTTCATCCACCTGAATGGGATTTTGGTTTGCTTGGAAGATTTTGACTATTACAGGTAAAACTGCTCTAACATTTGAGAGTAAGTCTTTCAGTGGATCCACACTTTGATTTCTCCTGAGAAAATATGTAGGAATGAAATGTCTGAGTAATGTAGAAGGTACATGTTTAATAAAGTTAAAAGCTGTCAAACTATTTTCCAGTGTGGTTGCATGACTGTAATTTTACATTCCCACCACAGACTACAGGAGTTCCATTGCCTGCCTTTTTATCAACATTGGTGGTGTAGCATCTTATAGTGGTTATGCTGCTACTGCGAAGTCGCTTCAGTCATGTCCGACTCTGTGCAACCCCACAGACAGAGGCCCATCAGGCTCCCCCGTCCCTGGGATTCTCCAGGCAAGAATACTGGAGTGGGTTGCCATTTCCCTCTCCACCGTATGAAAGTGGAAAGCGAAAGTGAAGTCGCTCAGTCATGTCCGACTCTTAGCGACCCCATGGACTGGAGCCTACCAGGCTCCTCCGTCCATGGGGTTTTCCAGGCAAAAGTACTGGGGTGGGGGTGCCATTGCCTTCCCCGATAGTGGTTATAGTTCTCTAATAATTAATATTAAGCATCTTTTCATGTAATTATTTGATATATGTATATCTACTTTGGTGAAGAGTCTGTTTAATTTTTCCCATTTTTATTGAGTTGTTTTGATATTACTGAGTTTTTAAGAATTCTTTGTATATCCTGGATACAAGTCCTTTTTTTAATATATGAGATTTCTAGTATTTTCTGTCTGTCTGACTTGTCTCTTCATTCTCTTCATGATGTCTTCAAAGAGAAAAAGGTTTTAATATTAATAAAGACAAATTTATAATTTTTAAAATTTTATGGAACATAATTTTTATGTTGTACTAGCCAATCTTTTCCTGACCCAAGGTCACAAGATTTTCTCCTATCTTTTTTCTAGAAATTCTATCATTTTCAATTTTTCACTTAAATATATGATCTATTTATTATTAGCTTTTGTATTTGGTGGAATATGTGTGGACCAATGTCAAAAATAAATTGACCATATGTGTATGGGTCTATTTCTAGATTATATTCTCCTCAGGTGATCTATTTATCTATTAAAATGGCAGCATCATACTGTCTGCATTATTGTATTTTATAATAAATGTTAAAGCCAGGAAGTAAAAAGTCTCCAAACATCATTTATCTTCAGAATTCCTTCAAATAATTTTTTATATTTTTATTTAAATTTGAGAATCTGTATATCAATTTATACCAAAAAAAAAAAAGACTCTGGGATTTTTATTAAGATTTCAATGAAGCTAGATCAATTTGGGAAAATTATCATTATATAAAGTTTTCTAATCCACATACTTAGTTCATCTTTAATTTATCTCAGCAATGTTTTGTTGTTTTCAATGTACAGATCTCTAGTACCTCATCAGACTTACTCTATTTAATATTTCTGATACTATTATAAATGGTTTTGGATTTTTATCTCAGTTTCTATTTCATTGCCAATACATAAAAATACAACTAACTTTTGCACATTGATCCTTTATCCTGAATTTTTGTTCAATTCAATTGTTAGTTCTATAGGTTTGGGGGGAGGGGGGCTTCCCAGGTGGCACCAGTAAAGAACCCACCTGCCACGGCAAGAGACGTAAGAGATGCGGGTTCAATCCCTAGGCCAGGAAGATCTCCTGGAGAGGGGAATGGCAACCTAATCCAGTATTCTTACCTGGAGAATTCCATGGACAGAGTAGCCTGGCAGGTTATGGTCCATAGGATCACAAAGAGTCCAACATAACTAAAGCAACTTAGCACACATAGGTTTTTTACATATTTGATTTAATTTTCTACATAGATTAAAATATTTTCTGCAATAACAGACAGTTTTACTTTTTCTTTTCCAGTGTGGATGGCTTTTCAAATTTCTTGCCTTATTGCTCTGGCTAGATTGTCCATATACTGTTGAATGGAAGTGGTGAAAGGAAATATTCTTGCTTTGTTTCTGATTTAAGAAGAAAATATTCAATCTTTCACCATTAAGTATTTTAGAACTGCAGGGTTTTGGTAGAGGCCCTTTATCAAGCTGAGGATGTTCCAACTGATTTCAGGTTTACTTAAGAGTTTTTATCAGGAATTTATGTTGCCTAATTTCATTTTTTTTTTTTTTTTTTTTTGCATACATTGAGATGATCATGTTCTTTTCTTTCTTCATTTCTTAAAAAGGTAATTATCTTGATCGGTTTTTAAATATTAATGGAAGCATGCACTCTTGGAATAAACTCCACTGTGATAATAATGTATTATACTTTTATATACTGTTGGATTCAATTTGCTAAAATTTTAAGAATTTTTAATTCTATATTCATGATGTAGATTGCTTTGTAGCTTTCTTTTCTTGCAACGGTTTTTCCTGGGTTTGTTATGAGGGTAATGCTGACCTTATAGAATGTGTTGGAATATTTTCCTTCTTCTTCAAATTTCTGGAACAGCTTGTATAGAATCTGTATTAATTCTTCCTTAACTGTTTGAATTCTCCAATGAATGCATGTGAACCTTGAAGTGATCTTTGTAAAAAAGTATTTATTTTATAAATTCAGTATCTTTTATAGATATAAGCTTATTAATGTTATTTATTTCTTCTTCAAGTAATTTTGGTAGGTTGTGTCTTTTAAGGGATTTAACTACTTCATTTAAGTTGTCAAACTCATAGTCATAAAGGTGGTCAAAATATTCCCTTATTATCCTTTCAACATTTGTAGTAAGATCTGTAGCCATTCTATTGTCTTATCTTCACCTTTGGTAATTTTCCTTGTCTTGTTCTCTATAAGAAATTCACTTCCACAATTATTTTCATTTCTATATACATATAATTTTTCCTTTAAGAATTTTCTCTTTGTCACTGGCTTTAAGCAAGTTGATTATCATGTGCACTGGTGTAATATTCTTCATGTTTCTTGTGCTTCAGGTCCATTGAGCTTCTTGGTATCATGGCTTTAGAATTTGCATTAATATATTAGGAGTCCCAGAAAATGAAGAGGTATTTTACCTTATCTAATGAAAGAGTGGCAACAGTTTTCTTTCTAGTTTGATAAAAATTCTAAATATAAAATTAAATTCTAAGTATAAAACTTTTGTATACATACATATATATACACACACACCAACACACATATGTCTTTGAAATTTTCCCAGAGCTTAGTGAGGCATTGTGGGGTTTTTAGCTATATTTTCTACATTTCATTTTAAATAGTTTGCATTTTTATATCTTTGAGCACACTAATATTTTCTTTCACAATTTCTAAACTGCTATTACTCCCATCCATTTATTTCAGTAGTAGTAATTTTTATGTGTTTTATTTCAATTTTTGTATCTTCCACAAATTTGATCAACCTTTCCTCTAGTTTCTTGAACGTCTGGAATTCGGTTATATCGTTTTAATATCTTTGTCTATTAATTATGTCTTGTCTGCCACTAATTATGGATAGAATTTTTTGCATTCCTGATAAATTTTAATTGGATATAAACAATGTTCATTTTACCTTTTAGTGCTGAATATTTTTTGTATTTATATAAACATATTAAAGCTTTGTTCTGATACATAGATAAATTACTTGGAAACAGTCTCATACTTTTGGATCTTATTCCATTACATAAATTATCAAGTTAATAAAAAGAGTTGAATAAGAGGGTCTATCAAGTTAGAAGCCTTGGCAAGTCCTATGTGCTCTTGAGGGGGAAGATAAACCAAACAAAGTTTCAAAGCTCTGCCACTTGAGCAAAATGTTTAGGAATCCAGTGCTCAGGAGTATTCTGGGATAACCCCTCCAAAGGATTAAATATTATATTTGGTACCTCACTCCATAGAAAAGGAAACATCAAACAGTGCGTTTCTTTGGTTCTAGAGACAACATGTTCATTATCTGGGACTGTGACCCTTATCCATTTACCAAAAGGTTGTCACCTGTGAATAGGGACCAGAGCATGAAAGGACTGTCCAGCAACCCAAGACTGCAGTGCAAAAGCTTTGCCTCAGGGGATATTTGAGCCAGGAGAACATATAGTTTTAGACATACCAGTGGTGGTCAAGATGCTGCGGGGGATTATAACAAGCCACAAAGTGAAAAATCACAATGAAAACTCCTAAGTTTCTGGAGTGGGGTCAGCCTAACTGAAGAAAAGAATCACATACATTTTTGGAGAAGAAAAAAATTAACCCTAGCATGCTTCTAGTCTCTGGTAGAGAGAAAAAGTGCCTGGTGATGGTATAACACTGTCCAGACAATCAGAATGTCCATCATGAGCTAGGTCCTGTCAGACTCACAAAGTATTAAGATAAGACAGGCTAAGTAAAAATACACTGTGATATAGAAGATACAGCAAGACTTAGCTCAAACTAAAGCAGAGGGCATAAACAAGCTACCCATCTGTCAACCCAGATCTCCTAGGATTGTACCAGAGCTTAAGTTCCTGACCAACAGCCATAGAGGAGTTTCCATTATGACCATTTGCATCTTACAAAGCTTAAATGAGATAAAATCAAAGAGCTGCCAATGGCAATCAAGTTATAGAAAAATTTTAAAAGGTGTATAACAAGTGTGATTGTGATTATCTGCGAATAGAATTCTATGGAAATAACTGAATCAATACTCACAGTAAGTTAATTTAAGCTTTTTGACAAAGATTTCGGTGGACAGGGAGAGGTTCTAACATTCCAGACTCATAATGAAGCAGCAATTATGTGCCAGAACTGATGCTAGAAATCTGGTATCTCTTATCTCACTGAATGCATATAACTAGTCCTAAGAGACAACTATCATTACCAACTCATTTGAAGATAAGTTGATTTTCAAAAAAAAAAAAAAACCAACAAGAAACCCATCTAAATATACATAGAGCATTGTTAAATTAGGGGCTTCCCTTGTAGCTTAGTCGGTAAAGAGTCTCCTGCGATGCAGGAGACGTGGGTTCAATCCCTGGGTCAGGTAGATCCCCTGAAGGATAGCATGGCAACCCACTCCAGTATTCTTGCCTGAAGAATCCCATGGACAGAGGAGCCTGGCAGGCTACAATCTATGGGGTCACAAGAGTCAGACACAATTTAGCAACTAAACCTCCCCCGTTGTTAAATTGGGAGGAAAATTTTACTGGCCTTCAAATAAAATTTTCCTGTACACCATTCAAGTTAGCAATTAAAGAATAGTTAACATATATTAATGGTATACAGAGAATGCTCTACCACATCTAGTAGAGAAATTTGTTGCCAGGATTCAGAGACAAGGATTTCCTAAGACCAAGATTTCAGAGCAAGGTGCCCTAAGACTTGAGTCTCCAACTCACAAGTGACCATTGACTCAGGCACTGAACTGGATACCAACAGAAAAGAACCCTGCAGTCATCCAACAATAGGGCCAGACATCCCTAGATTCTTGGTTACATAACTAAGGTGGTAAGTACATCGTGGTTCTTGAGAATTCTTCTGGCTCTAAATGCATATGCCTTCTGGTCATTATAATGTAGCCCCCTGCCCATTTTTCATGGTCTAGTCTCAATATGTAAGCCATATCTCTGCCTCAGGAGAAACTGGATGAGAATTAGGAAATTCACCTGGAAGAGAAAAGTCTATAGCAGCAGAAGATAAACAAAACAACAGGAAAAAAGTGGGGGAGGTTATCTGCATATATATAATACATATAACATTTTATTTATTTACTAGTTGACCTTGAGACAAATAATATATATGATAAACAATATAAATAAATCATATACATGCAATTATAAAATTTAATTGGGAATGAGATATTTCATTGCATTCTAAAGGTTTTCTGTTGTTATCCCAGCCTCCATTCTTCTCCAATCATCCCAACAACTGCTAAAGATTAATCTTCGATACATTATTATCTTAGTACAAACATCACGACTTCTCTATTTGTATATTTCCCATGGAACATAGAGCTCTGTCATGTGTGACCTCTTTAATGAATGTTTTTAGAGTGAAAATTAAAGGTTCTAGGAAATGAAATCATATCCACATTATTGTGGAATTTTAAAGTTGAATCTTCCTTACAGACTTTTTTGTACAAATTTTCATATTCTGTGATGGTGGAGAATTGGAATTTAATTGATTTGCACAAGATCACAGAACCAAGCATCAGTAAAACTAATACTGTTAACAAATATTACAAGTACCTACTATGTAATAGGACTTCCCTGGTGGCTCAGACGCTAAAGCGTCTGTCTACGATGCGGGACGCCTGGGTTCGATCCCTGGGTTGGGAAGATCCCTTGGAGAAGGAAATGGCAATCCACTCCAGTACTATTGCCTGGAAAATCCCATGGACAGAGGAGCCTGGTAGGCTACAGTCCATGGGGTCACAAAGAGTCGGACACGACTGAGCGACTTCGCATACATACATACTATGTAATAAGGCCTGGGATTATAATGAAGGTCTTCCATTACCTAATTTAGTACTCTTTCCAAAATACCCAGGAACTAGTTTTCATTTACTCTTAATATAATATAACATAAGCTCCATGAGAGAAGGGATTTTGTTCTATTCACTTCGATATCACCAGCAAATTGAGCACTACTTGGCCTCTGAATATTTAATGATATTTGAAGAATAAGTTGATGAACTATCAATTTTCAGACTATGTAAATATCATTTGATCCTCTATGAGTTATTTAAGAATATTATCAGTTCACATTTGGAAATGTCAAATCAAAGATTGTAGAATTCTGATCAAGCGTGTTTCCCTTTCTCATAAAAAAAATAGTCATATGTATTGGAGGAAAGGATTCAGTTATATGTGCTTTTTGATTGCATTCAATATAAGCAAGAGTTTATTTCTTCCTTTTCAAAAAACGTTCATGTTCTGTTGGATTTTTTATGTTTCCTTCCCTTGTTTGGGCACAGAGCAAACACAGCCAGAATCTATAATTGGCCATACTATGGCTGAGCCCTCACTTGCCCAATGGAACATCAGCTTTATGAAAGCAGGTTTGCTTTTTATGTTCACAGTAGTGTGTTGAGTTTTCTAAAATGAGACTCTGGCAAGCCATTATCAATGAGAAATAATAAAAGGCTAGTGGGGACCAGGTTTGCATTACTTCTTTTTAAGGTGTTTTACAAAAGTATTCTTGGGAATGCTGTTTTTCAAAATTCTGTCCTGACAAGTTAAGTACTAGCAGTTCTTTGTTGAAAGAAAGATCTTTCATCTTTTTTTTTTTTTTCTATTTAGGAAAGTTTCCTTCCTCTGAGATGGCCTCCTTTACTCTGTAATATGCCAATTGTATGGCAGGCAGAATTCACATATTCACTCCCCACCACTCTCTTTTATTCTGAACATAGGAAAATTGCTAGCTATACATACTGCTTGAGTCTGAAGAATGCCACATTCTTCCTGTTTCAGTAATATTGATTTATCACTCACAAACATCTCCTGAGTGTCTAACGTGTGCAAAGGGTATATAGGTAACTACAAAGAGGAATCAACCCTTACAATCATGGTATATGTAGAGTAGAAATAATTTGTACTGCCTGCGTTCTATATTCCAAACACTGAGTGAGCCCATGACATTACATAATTTAATATTAAAAAAAAAAATTAGACACTAAGGTATGCATGCATGCGCACATGTTCAGTCGTGTCCAGATCTTTGCAAGCCCAGGGACTGTAGCCCGCCAGGCTCCTCTGTCCATGGGATTTTTCAGGGAAGAATACTGGAGTGGGTTGCCCTTACCTCCTCCAAGGGATCTTCCCGATCCAGGGATCAAAAGTGCGTTTCCTGCACTGCAGATGCTTTACTGCTGAGCCACTGAGGAAGCCCCTTCGACACTAAGGTACTAAGATGCTTATTCTTAAAAAGAGATAAGTGAGACTTGATAAGATTAAACAGCTTTCCAGGGAATTCTCTGGCAGTCCAGTGGTTAGGACTCCATACTTCCTCTGCAGGGGACATGGGTTCAATCCTTGGTCTGGGAATAAAGATCTCACAAGCCAAGCAGCGTGGCCAAAGGAAAAAAAAAGAATTAGCTTTCAAGATCACACATAGATAGAAGACCTTATACTCTGATTTCAAACTGTGCTTCTTGCCCCTAATCTTCATGCTCTTCCTGCTCTAAAAAATATTTTAAAACTTTACAAATCAAATTTAGAAAACAAATCATAAAATTTTAATTAAATCATTTAAATAATAAATTTCATTTATAAGTCACATGTTTATGAATTATTAATATGATGGGAATTATTTAATTGATCTTGATCGTTAAAACTCCATGGCTTTGGGGGCTTATAAAGCTACTTATAAAAGTTTGACTAGGCAATTCTGGACATACGGATGAAAAAGAGAACACTGCCTGGGCATTACATCCAAGCTACCTCCAGGCCCCAGTCTTCTCTATAAAGTGAAGAAGTATATTCTACCAGTGGTTTTCTAACTGGGTGGCTCCTAATCCTACTGTCTACAGAGGTGCCTCAGGGGCCAAGGAAGAAACAAAATGATATAATATTTTGAGCCATCCCATTCCTATCCATCCACCCCACAGTTCAGTTCAGTTCAGTCACTCAGTCGTGTTCAACTCTTTGCGACTCTACGAATCACAACACTCCAGGCCTCCCTGTCCATCACCAAATCCCGGAGTTCACCCAGACTCACGTCCATCCAGTCAGTGATGCCATGCAGCCATCTCATCTTCTGTCATCCCCTTCTCCTCCTGCCCCCAATCCCTCCCAGCATCAGAGTCTTCTCCAATGAGTCAACTCTTCGCATGAGGTAGCCAAAATACTGGAGTTTCAGCTTTAGTATCATTCTTTCCAAAGAAATCCCAGGGCTGATCTCCTTCAGAATGGACTGGTTGGATCTCCTTGCAGTCCAAGGGACTCTCAAGAATCTTCTCCGACACCGCAGTTCAAAAGCATCAATTCTTTGGTGCTCAGCCTTCTTCACAGTCCAACTCTCACATCCATACATGACCATAGGAAAAACCATAGCCTTGACTAGACGGACCTTTGTTGGCAAAATAATGTCTCTGCTTTCCAATACACTATCTAGATTGGACATAACTTTCCTTAACACACTTTCAAACAGAACAGCTGCACCTTTATTGGTATGATACACTGAATTTCCATTCAAGATTATCTTTAAAGAAAATATCCATAACAAAAAAATTTTTAAATCAAATTTGACAGTGACTTGACTCTAAGTTTTAGCATCTAAGGCCTCTTTGATTTTGTGATTCTAAGGCCAATACAAGTAGCAGTGAAGCATCTGGAGCAGAAATGACAAATTCATATTTCATCAGGGGTCAGGTGGGACAGATAAACTTGGGGAAAAAAACCTTGAAAACCTGGTTAGAAATTATACAGGTAATGCTGTTTCACAGAAACATGAGAGTATATGTCCTACTTCAAAATGTATGAACTTTTAGATTTTTTTTGGTCTTTAACACTGTGCTGATCTATATCTCTATATATGTAAACATGTGACTATATATATCTCTAAACATGTGACTCCCAGTCTAGAATGAGAAACTCTGTCCAAAAAGAACTCTGAAATATAGAAACTGTGAAAATAAGGATTATGTTCATATTGATATATTGTAAATATTCAATATTCAATCTGGGTTTGAATGAGCACCACTATTATTTCACTCAGGAAGAACTCAATGAAGATGCAAAATGCAATCATGGCTTGTGAAACTGCTACCCAAATGTCCACACTGTTCAAAACTGGGAAAACAGATCAAAAACAAACAAATGTAAAACTAGGACCCTTCATTTACTCTCAATTTCCTCATATGTAAAATGGACTCTAAGGATACCTAGCTATACCATTTACCAATGGTATATGGGATCTGACTTGTGGGATCTCTTTCCCTCACTGTGATCCCGGGTGGATTATTTCCAAATAATAGGTCATAGACTTTTCACATTGTCTTTTGCTAGAGTGCACATGTCTCACACACACACACACACACACACACACACACACAGAAAAGCATGAGGTGGATATGGTAAGACTTTATCCCTGCTGTTCATTGTTCACTGCATCAAAAGGGAGCCTGCCAGCCACTTCTCTGTGAATGCACTAGTCTCTGAGCAAGGTCAAGAAGAGCCTTCTTCCTTTGGCTCCTAGCCTTAGCTGTCTTATGTTTGACACTTCGTGCTGAGAGGCCTTACTTGGCTGGAAGTGCTGCACTAATTCAGCTCAGTCTGATGAGCCACTTGGAAGAACCAAGTTGAAGCTGTCTTAAAACTGCAAAAAGAGCCAGAGGGTCAGTGTAGTTAGTTTGTAAAGAATCAACCTGGCTAATGAAGGGGCCAGGAAAGTCCAATTCACTCACATAAGGCTGTCTTTTGATCCTGCAGGAGAAGGGAATTAAAACTTTTATTTTACAGCAAATGTGCTTAGTGAGTCTGAATCTAATTCTTTGTCTGTTCCATTTTATTTCACCCTGGAACAGGAGAAGTTGCACAGAGCCACCCCCAAATGCGTAGGATTATCCTGAGATAATAAAGCAGAATGGCCTTAGAAGAACAGGGGAACTTTGGGCAAAACTGTAGGTACAGGAGTCAAGAGCATGTTTAGGAACTGTCTATGTGGGAAGGGTCAGAAGATACATCACTTACCATTGCTTATTCCTAGAGCATTATGATACTCACAGCATAGTTATCATTGATTAAATTAGATACATCAATGAAAGGGTTTCACAGTGTTCTTGATTTATATAAATATAAATACTAAGTGTTTAATAAATACTGGTTATGTTATCAATATTAGTATTATTCAAAAAAAAAAAAAAAGCTTTAACAACACACTAACAAAATAAATGTATTGTAAAACTTATTAAGACTGTTTTACATACATTAACTTATTTAACCTATATACAACCCTGTAAGATATATAGATGCAATTAATATTATGTCAAATGAGGAAACTAAGGTAGAGAGAGGTGAAATGATATATCCAACATTATCCAGCTGGTAAGTGGGTAGCCAGAACTCAAATTTAGGCACTATGCTCGTGAATCAATGTTTTGATGACCAGTCCACACTGTCTCTCCACATCTTGGATTGCCAGGAATACTATGTTAGTAATATCAATTTCTTTCTTTCTTCAGTGAGAAGTTATTTATGTTTTTAAGGAAACTGAAATGGCCAACCCATGCCAAAGTAGGAATAACTGGAAAGCAGAGAGACTACAGGTATCAGAGTCTTAGGGATATTGAAAGGCAAGAGGAGGTACAGATGAGAGGCAGCGGGGAGATGAAAGAAGGAAGAAAAGAGACACAACAGAACCAGTGTAGCTAATGTGAGGTGTGAGAGACCGAGGAGAATCTCAGAGCTCTGAAGCTCCGAGTTGGGCAAAGAGGAGGTGGCACTGTCACCCCTCTTCTCCCCCAAAAGAAGAATTGGGGAAGTAAGCAGGGAGAATAAATTTAAAGATGTAGAAGTCCTAAAAAGACATCATGTAGTGAAAGAAAAACACTGAATAAAAAGTGTCACCTAAAAAAAACTACTGGAGTATCAACCCATATGTTGAACTGTACTGAAAGTTATAGCTAATCCAGTAAGACAAAGCATAAGGCACAGCTCTGGGGCTTCCCTGGGGGCTCAGCAGTAAAGAGTCCACCTGCCAACACAGCAGATATGGGTTTGACCCCTGGTCTGGCTAGATCCCACATGCCATGGGGCAACTAAGCCCTTGCAACCACAACTACTGACCTGTGCTCTAGAGCTCGGGAACTGCAACTACTGAGCCTACCTGCCAGAACTGCTGAAGCCTGCATGCCCTAGAGTCCGTGCTCCACAAGAGAAGCCACCACAGTGAGAAGCCCGTGCACTGCAGTGAACAAGTAGGTCTGCTCACGGCGAACAGAGAAAAGCCAGCGCAACAACAAAGACCCAGCACACCCAAAAGTAAATAAGTAAATAAAATTATTTTTAAAAAGGCACAGGATTGGGAATGATGAAATAAAACTCTCAGTTTTCATGATGACATGACTGTAATCTATAAGCAAGCTATCAAAATAAGTGGATGTAAAACGTATAAGTGAATGCAGCAAAGTGACTGGATATAAGGTCACTATTAAAATCACACAGCAATGAAAACATAAAAGTGAATTTGTATAGTATATGCAGGTCAGGAAACAACAGTTAGAACTGGACATGGAACAACAGACTGGTTCCAAATAGGAAAAGGAGTACGTCAAGGCTGTATATTGTCACCGGGCTTATTTAACTTCTATGCAGAGTACATCATGAGAAACGCTGGGCTGGAAGAAGCACAAATTGGAATCAAGGTTGCTGGAAGAAATATCAATAACCTCAGATATGCAGATGACACCACCCTTATGGCAGAAAGTGAAGAGGAACTCAAAAGCCTCTTGATGAAGGTGAAAGAGGAGAGTGAAAAAGTTGGCTTAAAGCTCAACATTCAGAAAATGAAGATCATGGCATCTGGTCCCATCACTTCATGGGAAGTAGATGGGGAAACAGTGGAAACAGTGTCAGACTTTATTTTGGGTGGCTCCAAAATCACTGCACATGGTGACTGCAGCCATTAAATTAAAAGACGCTTACTCCTTGGAAGGAAAGTTATGACCAACCTAGATAGCATATTGAAAAGCAGTGACATTACTTTGCCAACACAGGTCCGTCTAGTCAAGGCTATGGTTCTTCCAGTGGTCATGTATGGATGTGAGACCTGGACTGTAAAGAAGGCTGAGCGCCGAAGAATTGATGCTTTTGAACTGTGGTGTTGGAGAAGACTCTTGGGAGTCCTTTGGACTGCAAGGAGATCCAACCAGTCCATTCTGAAGGAGATCAGCTCTGGGATTTCTTTGGAAGGAATGATACTAAAGCTGAAACTCCAGGACTTTGGCCACCTCATACAAAGAGTTGACTCATTGGACAAGACTCTGATGCTGGGAGGGATTGGGGGCAGGAAGAGAAGGGGACGACAGAGGATGAGATGGCTGGATAGCATCACTGACTCAATGGACGTGAGTCTGAGTGAACTCCGGGAGTTGGTGATGGACAGGGAGGCCTGGCGTGCTGCGATTCATGGGGTCGCAAAAAGTCGGACACGACTGAGCAACTGAACTGAACTGATAATTGCTTCACAAGTATTAACTACCTAAAGACAAATCTAATGAAAGATGTGGAATACACTGAAAATAGTAAGTGTTATTGAAAGAAATTAAAGAAAACAAAGAAATTTTAGATAGACAATATTCAGGGACTAGGAAATTCACTATTATTAAGATGTTAGTTCTCCTCACAATAAATCTATTGTATCTGTAGATTACTAAATAAATATACCTGGATTCTATACATTGAATCCAGTCTCAATCAAAATCCTTGCAAGGGTGTGTGTATGCGTGTGTGTGTGTCAACACATATGTGTGTGTCAACATGTGTGGGTGTGTGGGTTTATGTGCATGAGGCAAAGAGATCAAATGTGTGTGTGGAAACTGACAAGCTAACACTAAAATTTACACAGAATTTTGAAAAGATCAAACAGTTTTGAGACAATCTTAAAGAAGGACAGACTGGAGAATTTACATTTCCACATATTGAAACTTAAGATACAGTATTTAAGATAGTGCCATATTGATGCAAAATGATACAAACTGATCACTGGAATAGAATATCAAAAAACAGAGGCACACAATGGCATCTGTTTTCTCAGCATGTTTATGTAGTACAGTGGGGGAATGTTTTTTCAACAATTAGTGCTAGTTCACTTAGAGTCATAAAGAAAAAAAAAAAAACTTAATCTTAACCTCTACCTCACAGCATACACAAAAATTTATTCCAAATGGATTGTAGGCCTAAATATACAGGGAAAAAAATTAATAAACTTTTAGTAAAATACATATGAGAAAAACTCATTATTTGGGTATAGGCAAATACTTCTTAAGCAAGACCTCAAAACTTCTAACCATAAAGAGGGAAAAAAAGATTAAACTGTACCCTATTAAAATTAAGAAATTTGATTTGTCAAAAGTGAGAGTGACTCATTCGTGTCCGACTCTTTGGGACCCCATGGTCTATACAGTCCACGGAATTCTCCAGGCCAGAATACCTGAAAATAACCATTAAAACTGTGAAAAGGCAAACAGACTAAAGGACATAGTTTTAATCCATATGTATTAGGTTGAACAGGATCTCCCCAAAAACATATGTCCATATCCTAACTCTTGATACCTGTGAATATGATCTTACTTGGAAATAGGGCTTTTGAGGTTATAATTAACTTAAAAATCTTGAGATAAGTTCACCCTGGATGTAGGATCCAAGATTCAGAGTCCCATATTGTATCTAGTGACTGGTGTCCATAGAAGAGAAAGGAGAGGGGGATTTGAGACATAGAGTGATGGGGAAAAGGTCTGGTGACAATTCACATAATGATGGAGGCAGAGATTGGTATCCTGTAGCCCCAAGCAAATAAATGCCTCTAGCCTCAAGAAACTGGAGGAAATCAGAAAGGAAACTCCCCCTAGAGCCTCCAGGGGGACTCTTCGATTACTGCCGACACTTTGATCATAGATGTCTGGACCCACAACTGTGAGAGAATAGAAATCTGCTGTTTTAAGCCATCAAGTCTGGGTGACTTGTTACGGCAGCAGTAGGAGTCCAATATAACACATGATCTACAAAGGACTTGCATTCAAAGTACACTCTTCTCTTTTAGAGAATCCGCTGGTAGTCCAGTGGTTCGAACTCTGAACTTCCAATGCTAGGGGCCTTGGTTTGACCTTGGTCGGGGAACTAGAATCCTGCAAGCTGTGAGGCATGGACAAAATTTTTAAAAATAAAATCTCTTTAATAAAAAAATTGTAAGCATTAATAAATGCTCTTTTAGCTATATCATTGAGACAATCAATAGAAACACTAGCAGAATACTTGAAAAAGAAATCCACATAACATGGTACACAAATGACTTGCAGATATATGAAAAGATGCCCAACTTCTCCTATCATCAGGAAAATTAAAATTAAAATCAAATATGATGAAACTATACTATACCAGAATGGCACAAATTAAGAAAGAAGGCAGGCAACTCTAATGCTGAATATACACTCTATCACTAGGCAATTCCATTCTCCTAAGCATTTTACATTAGTCCTCACAGTAATCCTCTGAGGCATACATAACCATTCTCTAGGTGGAAAAAGAGGGTTCAGAGAAGGCAGAACAATTTTCCAAAGTCCAGGATCCATCTTGCTCTAATATCCCTGTACTATGCACAAGAGTATTTCTAAAAAAAATCATGAGACATTTGGGACTACAGATCTGGAGAAAACAAAATGTCCTAGAGAAAGAAGGGGCAAAGCCAGAAAAATGCACTGTATGAAATGAGAATAAATTCTTTTTATTGCAGTAAATCTCTGGAATCAAGTTGCCCCATACCTTCCCCACCCCTTCACAAAACCAAATTTTTAAAAATCCACCACGTGGCCAACTAGCAGAAGAGCAAGGTTAAATTCCAGATCCTCTGGTTCCCAGCTCCATTCATTTGCCTTTGTCCTATGCAATCTTCCAATCCCAGTTCTCCCAACATACACACCCTTATTATCACCTAGTCACATGGAATTGTCACGGAAGTTTCTCCATGCATTTGTCAGGATGGACAAAGCAAGCAAACTGACAGAAAATTAGTGTAGTATTCCAATTCCATCAGCCACTCTAAAGATCAAATTTGATAGAGAGGTGATTGCTTGTTAGCCAGTTTTATGAGTGTATTAAAATAATTCAATCTGACCAAAGGGCCTTATTCTTCCTTACCCTGGATGTCTCAATCTCTTTGCACCTGTCTCCTTATAACAAGTTATATCTCTGGATCTCAGAGAGCTTTTAAAAACATCACACGTCTACTCTGAGGCATTTTCATTGCATTTCTGTGGACTATTTAAATCTCTTCTGTTTGTCATAAATTGAGGTGATCCAACAGCTCCAACTAGAAGGATAAAGTCTAACCCAGTGGGGGAGGCATTAAACCTCCTTGCAAGTCAGCAAAAGCAAAAGTGACAGCCTGGCAGCAATTTAAAATTACTCTGAGACCAAAACTGCCAATTAAAATAGACTTTCACGGTAACAGATGAACATCTGCTATCTTCCATTTGGAAAGAAAAATTAAGAAGAGTTTACATTTCTTAGTAATGAAAAACTTAGATATAAGCCTGCAATGTTTTAGTTTGGGCTTTGCTTAAATTATATATTCTTACATTATGCCTTCCAACAGTACAACATTTCCTTTTTTGTTGTTTCTTTTTAATAGCCACAAAATGTTCATAACGAAACAAACTAGGCAAAAGTCAGAATCTATGATTCATTCATAGTCATTCTAAAAGCTGCACATTATTCTCTTCTCATCTCCTGCAAAAATAGACTTGGAGGAGATTACCTTAAAGACGCTATTTTGATGAAATGCATGTGATCTGAATTCTGCAAAAGCATTCCTGGAAAAGGACTCTCAGATCTCAGATGGAAAGAGCGAAGAAGGAAGGAATGGAGGACGGAAGGAATAGATATTACACATGTGCACACATATAGGTACACACAATCTAGACTCCTAAAGATTGAAGCTTGATTCTAACTTGACTTTTTATTCATACCCCCCAAATAGTCAATTTTTTGAACATGTGGATTCTTCCACTTGATTAGCGGAAATCACACCAAGTATTATCTTTCAAGATAAGGATTCTAGGATAACTAATAATCCATTTAGAGAGATATATCTTACATTCAAATCTTACACCTTTTGAGAAATCTAATCTTACTACTCAACTCATCGTTTTCATCTTCCTCTAATACAAACCTCCATTATAATAATTAGCATTGAATCATATTGTTTACTGTCATGTCTTATCATCATGTGTTCCTAATGAATCATACTTTTTACTGTCGTGTCTTATCATCATGTGCTCCTAAACTTTGACATTCTTCTTTCTACTTCTTATATAGTGAGTGAAGTCGCTCTGTCCTGTCCGACTCTTTGCGACCCCATGGACTATAGCCTACCAGGCTCCTCTGTCCATGGGATTTTCCAGGCAATAGTCCTGGAGTGGATTGCCATTTCCTTCTCCAGAGGATCTTCCCAACCCAAGGATCGAACCCGGGTCGCCCACATTGTAGACAGACGCTTTACCGTCTGAGCCACCAGGGAAGTTCTACTTCTTATCCAAGACCCAAACCTAACACAGGAATGACATTAAATAAAACTGATGACTAAATGAGTAAACGCTATCATAGGAACGCAGTAAAAAAAATTATCCTAAAGTGAAGCTCAGTCACTTCTGCAAGTCAATTACTAGTCAATCTTTTTAATTTTATATGCAGAACTCAAGGTCTCCTCATACTCAAAACCTATCTTCTATTTTTCCATTTCTTTAATAATGTGTGACCTACATAAGTTCACTAGTACTAGTAGGAAGTATTTTCCACATTTACTTGTTACACATTGACATGCACAATGTGCTCCTCTAGAAAAGTGAGACTTTAATCACTTGACATAGCATCCATTCTCCCCACATCTTTTGTTCACCATCTGACATCAAAAACAGTTTCTGATGTCATTTCCCTCTCAGACACACAATGCATTGGTCTTTATTTACTAAATAAATTCAGCCTTCCTTCACACTGCTTCTGAAGCAGGTACTGAGATGAGGCGACATGGTCTATGAACCAGATGAAGAAGAAGCACCAAAGAGAAAAGCAAAACCCTAGTGTGAAGTGTGATTCCTTGTGACTTGCACTGTGTGTCTAGTATAGGAGATAAATTATATCACCCCTACCTCTGCACATGGTGATATTATAATATGGAGAGAGTAGGGAATTTTTCTACACATGAAAGTCTCAAACATTAGTTCAGAGAAAGTAAGTATGAGAACTTATTTTCCTCTACTAGACCTTAAGCTCCTTGAATACAGGGGTTATAACTTTCTTTTAATGATCTTGCTGCTGCTGCTGTTGCTAAGTCCTTCAGTCGTGTTCGAGTCTGTGCGACCCCATAGACAGCAGCCCACCAGGCTCCCCCGTCCCTGGGATTCTCCACGCAAGAACACTGGAGTGGGTTGCCATTTGCTTCTCCAATGCATGAAAGTGAAGTCACTCAGTCATGTCCGACTCTTAGCGACCCCATGAACTGCAGCCTACCTGGCTCCTTTGTCCATAGATTTTCCAGGCAAGAGTACTGGAGTGGGGTGTCATTGCCTTCTCAATTTAATGATCTTACTTATTGAAGTAGAGTTAATTTACAATGTTGTGTTAGTTTCTGTGGTACTATCTTGGTACTGAATCACATTAGTTAATCCATTCAGGATAGTTAAATGAATGAGTAAAATGGATCTATCGTAGGACTTTCCTAGGATGTCCCATGTAAAACTTTACTCTCCCACCATCTCCTTCAATAAAAATGAAGAATTATGGTGCCTGAATTATATGACCTAATATATGCAATGTGAAGTCAAGTGAGCCTTAGAAAGCATCACTACAAACAAAGCTAGTGGAGGTGATGGAAATCAGTTGAGCTATTTCAAATCCTGAAAGATGATGCTGTGAAAGGGCTGCACTCAATATGCCAGCAAATTTGGAAAACTCACTAGCGGCCACAGGACTGGAAAAGGTCAGTTTTCATTCCAATCCCAAAGAAAGGCAATGTCAAAGAATGCTCAAACTACCGCACAATTGCACTCATCTCACATGCTAGTAAAGTAATGCTCGAAATTCTTCAAATCAGGCTTCAACAATATGTGAACCGTGAACTTCCAGATGTTCAAGCTGGTTTTGGAAAAGGCAGAAACCAGAGATCAAATTGCCAACATCTGCTGGATCATCAAAAAAGCAAAAGAGTCCAGAAAAACATCTATTTCTGCTTTCTTGACTATGCCAAAGCCTTTGACTGTGTGGATCACAATAAACTGGAAAATTCTGAAAGAGATGGGAATATCACACCATCTATGCAGGTCAAGAAGCAACAGTTAGAACTGGACATGAAACAACAGACTGGTTCCAAATAGAAAAAGGAGTACGTCAAGGCTATATATTGTCACCCTGCTTATTTAACTTCTATGCAGAATACATCATGAGAAACGCTGGACTGGAAGAAGCACAAGCGGGAATCAAGATTGCCGGGAGAAATATCAACAACCTCAGATATGCAGATGACACCACCCTTATGGCAGAAAGTGAAGAGGATCTAAAAAGCCTCTTGATTAAAGTGAAAGAGGAGTGTGAAAAAGTTGGCTTAAAGCACAACATTCAGAAAATGAAGATCATGGCATCTGGTCCCATCATTTCATGGAAAATAGATGAGGAAACAGTGGAAACAGTGTCAGACTTTATTTTGGGGGGGCTCCAAAATCACTGCAGATGGTGACTGCAGCCATGAAATTAAAAGACGCTTACTCCTTGGAAGGAAAGTTATGACCAACCTAGATAGCATACTGAAAAGCAGAGACATTACTTTGCCAACAAAGGTCCATCTAGTCAAGGCTATGGTTTTTCCAGTAATCACGTATGGATGTGAGAGTTGGACTGTGAAGAAGGCTGAATGCCGAAGAATTGATGCGTTTGAACTGTGGTGTTGGAGAAGACTCTTGAGAGTCCCTTGGACTGCAAGGAGATCCAATCAGTCCATTCTGAAGGGGATCAGCCCTGGTATTTCTTTGGAGGGAATGATGCTGAAGCTGAAACTCCAGTACTTTGGCCACCTCACGCAAAGAGCTGACTCGTTGGAAAAGACTCTGATGCTGGGAGGGATTAGGGGAAAGAGGAGAAGGGGACGACAGAGGATGAGATGGCTGGATGGCATCACCGACTTGATGGATGTGAGTTTCAGTGAACTCTGAGAGCTGATGATGGACAGGGAGGCCTGGCGTGCTGCGAACCATGGGGGTCACAAAGAATCAGACACGACTGAGTGAACTGAACTTAACTGAACTGAATATATGGTTATATATTATCAATGTCTCCTTTTTTAGGCAAAACAAACAAACAAAAAAAAAAGCCAAAGCCCAGAGACTTTTTAAGCAACTTGCCAAGTATCACACAAAGCACAGGCAGCTGCGCGCTGAAGCGCGGCCCTGAGAAGCCACCCCACGTCCAAGGTCGGGGCAGAAGCTGGGAGGACCCCATGCCCGAAGGGCGGCAACCAAGAGGAGTTACCCCACTTCCGAGGTCAGGGGCAGCGGCCGAGAGTACCAGACTGCAGTAGCGCAGGAATGGCCTAGAGGGGTTACCTGCGTCCTAGGTCAGAGGAGGCGACGAGAGGAGTTACCGCGTGTCCAAGGTCAGGGCCAGCGACGAAAGGAGTTACCCCGCCTCCGAGGCCAGGGGCAGCAGACAGGAGGAGCTACCCCACGCCCCTAAGCCTGAGGCCAGAGGCGATGGGTGGGAGGAGCTACCTCACGCCCCAACGCCCGAGGCCAAGGGCAGCAGCCGGGAGGAGCAAGCCCACGCCCGAGGTCAGAGGCGGTGGCCAGGAGGACCAACCCCACGTCCAAGGAGCCGTGGCTGCACGGGCGCAGGAGGGCCTAGAGGAGCTATCCCACGTTGAAGATCAGGAAGGGCAGTGGTGAGGAAAGACCCCTTGTCCAAGGTAAGGTGCGATGGCTGTGCTTTGCTGGAGCAGCCGTGAAGAGATACCCCACACCCAAGGTAAGAGAAACCCAAGTAAGACGGTAGGTGTTGCAAGAGGGCATCCGAGGGCAAACACACTGAAACCATACTCACAGAAAACTAGTCAATCTAATCACACTAGGACCACAGCCTTGTCTAACTCAATGAAACTAAGCCATGTCCCTGGGGCATCCCAGGATGGGCAGGTCATGGTGGAGAGATCTGACAGGTTGTGGTCCGCTGGAGAAGGGAATGGCAAACCACTTCAGTATTCTTGCCTTGAGAACCCCATGAACAGTATGAAAAGGCAAAATGATAGGATACTGAAAGAGAAACTCCCCAGGTCAGTAGGGGCCCAATATGCTACTGGAGATCAGTGGAGAAATAACTCCAGAAAGAATGAAGGGATGGAGCCAAAGCAAAAAGAATACCCAGCTGTGGAAGTGTCTGGTGATAGAAGCAAAATCCAATGCTGTAAGGAGCAATATTGCATAGGAACCTGGAATGTCAGGTCCATGAATCAAGGCAAATTGGAAGTGGTCAAACAAGAGATGGCAAGAGTGAATGTCGACATTCTAGGAATCAGTGAACTGAAATGGACTGGAATGGGTGAATTTAACTCAGATGACCATTATATCTACTACTGTGGGCAGGAATCCCTCAGAAGAAATGGAGTGGCCATCATGGTCAACAAAAGAGTCCGAAATGCAATACTTGGATCCAATCTCAAAAACGACAGAATGATCTCTGTACGTTTCCAAGGCAAACCATTCAATATCACAGTAATCCAAGTCTATGACCCAACCAGTAATGCTGACGAAGCTGAAGTTGAACGGTTCTATGAAGATCTACAAGACCTTTTAGAACTAACACCCAAAAAAGATGTCCTTTTCATTATAGGAGACTGGAATGCAAAAGTAGGAAGTCAAGAAACACCTGGAGTAACAGGCAAATTTGGCCTTGGAATACAGAATGAAGCAGGGCAAACACTAATAGAGTTTTGCCGAGAAAATGTACTAGTCATAACAAACACCCTCTTCCAACAACACAAGAGAAGACTCTATACATGGACATCACCAGATGGTCAACACCGAAATCAGATCGATTATATTCTTTGCAGCCAAAGATGGAGAAGCTCTATACAATCAGCAAAAACAAGACCAGGAGCTGACTGTGGCTCAGACCATGAACTCCTTATTGCCAAATTCAGACTTAAATTGAAGAAAGTAGGGAAAATCACCAGACCATTCAGGTATGACCTAAATCAAATCCCTTATGATTATACAGTGGAAGTGAGAAATAGATTTAAGGGACTAGATCTGATAGATAGAGTGTCTGATGAACTATGGACTAAGGTTCGTGACATTGTACAGGAGACAGGGACCAAGACCATCCCCATGGAAAAGAAATGCAAAAAAGCAAAATGGCTGTCTGGGGAGGCATTACAAATAGCTGTGCAAAGGAGAGAGGCGAAAAGCAAAGGAGAAAAGGAAAGATATAAGCATCTGAATGCAGAGTTCCAAAGAATAGCAAGAAGAGATAAGAAAGCCTTCTTCAGCAATCAATGCAAAGAAATAGAGGAAAACAACAGAATGGGAAAGACTAGGCATCTCTTCAAGAAAATCAGAGATACCAAAGGAACATTTCATGCAAAGATGGGCTCGATAAAGGACAGAAATGGTATGGACCTAACAGAAGCAGAAGATATTAAGAAGAGATGGCAAGAATACACAGAAGAACTGTACAAAAAAGAGCTTCACGACCCAGATAATCATGATGGTGTGATCACTGACCTAGAGCCAGACATCCTGGAATGTGAAGTCAAGTGGGCCTTAGAAAGCATCACTATGAACAAAGCTAGTGGAGGTGATGGAATTCCAGTTGAGCTATTCCAAATCCTGAAAGATGATGCTGTGAAAGTGCTGCACTCAATATGCCAGCAAATTTGGAAAACTCGGCAGTGGCCACAGGACTGGAAAAGGTCAGTTTTCATTCCAATCCCAAAGAAAGGCAATGCCAAAGAATGCTCAAAATAACACACAATTGCACTCATCTCACACACTAGTAAAGTAATGCTCAAAATTCTCCAAGCCAGGCTTCAGCAATATGTGAACTGCGAACTTCCTGATGTTCAAGCTGGTTTTAGAAAAGGCAGAGGAACCAGAGATCAAATTGCCAACATCCGCTGGATCATGGAAAAAGCAAGAGAGTTCCAGAAAAACATCTATTTCTGCTTTATTGACTATGCCAAATCCTTTGACTGTGTGGATCACAATAAACTGTGGAAAATTCTGAAAGAGATGGGAATACCAGACCACCTGATCTGCCTCTTGAGAAATTTGTATGCAGGTCAGGAAGCAACAGTTAGAACTGGACATGGAACAACAGACTGGTTCCAAATAGGAAAAGGAGTCCGTCAAGGCTGTATATTGTCACCCTGTTTATTTAACTTACATGCAGAGTACATCATGAGAAATGCTGGACTGGAAGAAACACAAGCTGGAATCAAGAATGCTGGGAGAAATATCAATAACCTCAGATATGCAGATGACACCACTCTTATGGCAGAAAGTGAAGAGGAACTCAAAAGCCTCTTGAGGAAAGTGAAAGTGGAGAGTGAAAAAGCTGGCTTAAAGCTCAACATTCAGAAAACGAAGATCATGGCATCTGGTCCCATCACTTCATGGGAAATAGATGGGGAAACAGTGGAAACAGTGTCAGACTTTATTTTTCTGGGCTCCAAAATCACTACAGATGGTGACTGCAGCCTTGAAATTAAAAGACGCTTACTCCTTGGAAAGAAAGTTATGACCAACCTAGACAGCATATTCAAAAGCAGAGACATTACTTTGCCAACAAAGGTTTGTCTAGTCAAGTCATGGATTTTCCAGTGGTCGTGTATGGATGTGAGAGTTGGACTATAAAGAAAGCTGAGTGCCAAAGAATTGATGCTTTTGAACTGTGGTGTTGGAGAAGACTCTTGAGAGTCCCTTGGAGTGCAAGGAGATCCAACCAGTCCATTCTGAAGGAGATCATCCCTGGGCTTTCTTTGGAAGGAATGATGCTAAAGCTGAAACTCCAGTACTTTGGCCACCTCATGCAAAGAGTTGACTCATTGGAGAAGACTCTGATGCTGGGAGGGATTGAGGGCAAGAGGAGAAGGGGACTACAGAGGATGAGATGGCTGGATGGCATCACTGACTCGATGGACGTGAGTCTGAGTGTACTCCGGGAGTTAGTGATGGACAGGGAGGCCTGGCGTGCTGCGATTCATGGGGTCACAAAGAGTCAGACACGACTGAGCGACTGATCTCATCTCATCTGAAGTATCACACAATGAATCACAAAGACAAGAGTCAAATACCAGTTCTAAGTTCCATGATCTATCCTTTAATCACTATGTATTTTTCCTGTTTATTTTCTGACTACTCATTGCAAGACAATGTATTACCTAAAATTGCAAAGTAAAACACTGGTGGACCCAAACCTTAGAGGCATATCTTACTGATCCATGTAAAAATACACACAGTTAAAAGTTGACTCATTACATCCTGCTCACTGATGGGCAGCCAACAGAACACTAGAGAAAAATTCATCAAATCTCTTCAATTTACCCAGACTGAAATAACGTTCCTAGGAAAATAAATGATTTCCTCAAGACTCCCCAGCAAGTGATGCTAAGGGAAGAAGCAGATAGATCCTACTGTCTGTTCACAAATCTGATCCTCAGACTGCCACACTACTCTGCCTGACTTAATTAATAGGTGCTTCTGTTATTATCAAGATAATCTCAAAATGGCCTTGATTGAATAATTCAACAGAGCTTTGAGAGCAGCTTATGTGCCCCACATTGGGACTGCTTTTGGGGGGAAGCTTAGATGTTTCCATTTCATACTGAACAAGCCCCCTGAAATGGAAAAGAAGACAGCCTTTGTGAGTCAGACAACACACACACACTCCATGATATTTAATGGAAATTCCATTATCCTTATGTTTCTTGCCCAAGCCCATTGCTTTCCTCTTTATTTTCTTTGGCCAGAGTGATTAGGTTATGAAGCTGAGCTAATCCTGTTAGAGCCCAGATGACTTTTCTCACACTTGTATGTCCCGTAGCTCTTAGAAAGTCAGAAGGAATTACTGGACATTGAATTCACCTTGCCAGAAAGATGACAAACAGGGGAGGGAGTGTGGATGCCCAGCCGACCTGTTCTTTAACCTTTCCCTCTGGAAGCCATGCTTCCCTCTGTGGGTGTCGGTGCAGGCCAGAGGCATGGATAACTCTGCCCTTGAGATACAAAGAGAGCAAAGTTGACGTCAGCTGTTTCTTCCTGAGCAAACATTCCACTAATTCCACAGTCAGACAGCTTGCAAAATTGCCTTTGTAAGACTGCTGAGGTCTCCTTTCCCGTCAAGTTCACTTTGTATCTATTCAGCAAAGATGCATCTACCACAGAGTGCACCCAGAGACAGGGCGTCAGAGTCGTGGTGAGCCCACTTCATGGATGATTAGCATTTTCTGACCCAGTCACTGTTTTCAATCACTTGCACCTGTAGACCTCTGGCTTTGGCAATTACTTCTATCCTTCGAAATGCTTTCCTTCTCAACAACATCAGAATAAGTTTGTTAAAGGTCTCTGCTTCAAATGGTGCCTTGCTTGTATACCAGCAGCACTCTGATACCAAGTCGGTGTCAAAATACACATATTCTGAACACTGCTGCTGCTGCTAAGTCGCTTCAGTAGTGTCCGACTCTGTGTGACCCCATAGATGGCAGCCCACCAGGCTCCCCCGTCCCTGGGATTCTCCAGGCAAGAACCCTGGAGTGGGTTGCCATTTCCTTCTCCAATGCATGAAAGTGAGAAGTCAAAGTGAAGTCTCTCAGTTGTGTCCAACTCTTAGCAACCCCATGGACTGCAGCCTACCAGGCTCCTCCGTCCATGGGATTTTCCAGGCAAGAGTACTGGAGTGGGTTCCCATAGCCTTCTCTGATTCTGAACGCACTCCCCAGCAATTTGAATTCTGTAAATCCCATGCATATTCCCCATTAAGAATCACTGCACGAGATGAATGGCCATGTGTCTATTTGATTCTCAACCTAAAGTAGAGTTCCTAAAATTAACTGAGTTGATTTCCACTGAGCATCTTCCATGAGGCTTCCCTGGTGGCTCAACAGTAATGAATCTGCCTGCAATGCTGGAGACACAGGAAATGCAGGTTCGTTCCCTAGGTCAGGAAGATCCCCTGGAGGAGGGCATGGCAACCCACTCCAGTGTTCTTGCCTGGAGAATTCCACGGACAGAGAAGCCTGGTGGGCTACAGCCCACAGGGTCGCAGAGAGTCGGACACGACTAAGCATCTTCCGTGTCCTTTGCATTGTGCTAGACCCTAGGCTCCTGAAAGTGTGAACTGTAGACCTGCAGTAACATCGGTACCTGAGACTTGCTAGAAATGCAAATTCTTGGGCACCACCCCAAACCTACTGACCTAGAATCTCTAGTGGCAAGGATCTCCCAGTGAATCATATAAAGTTTGAGAAGCCTATAGGTTGTGGCAAACTATATGTGGCTCCAACATCAGTGGCAAGGTGATGTTTAATTTCTCCTGAAATTAAAACAGAATTGTTGGAACCTGGATTCCATGGCTTGGGTGTATTACTGTACTGGAGCTGCTATATTACTGTACCTAGCTCAGACTAGGTGGCTTCAATGATTCAGGAATTTGCTTCATGGTTCTGTAGGTTTGGAATCCAAGATCAGAGTGTTGGCAGAGCCGATTCCTTCTGAGGATGGTGAGAGAAGGATCTGTTCCCCTGTCTTTGACATATAGATGTCTATCTTCTCCCTGCATTTCTTTAAATCATCTTCTCTATATCTGTATCATTATCCAAAATTCTCCTTTCCATAAGAACACCAGTCATGTAGTATTAGGACCCATCCACCCAGTGACGCCACCTCTCCTTGACTACCTCTGTAAAGAACTATCTCCAAATATGCTCACATTCTGAAGTAGTGGAGGTACAGGACTTCAGCATATTTCTTTGGGACGGGGGAGGCACAAGTCAACACCAAGCTCTGGGGATTTCCTAAGTTTAAGTATGACTTTACAAATATGAATCACTGAGCTAACACTATGGCTTTTGCTATCACACTTAACCCTGGCATCACCCTGATGGTATCATATGATGCTAATCACTTTCTTTGGTCCCAAGTGAACTCTAATAATGCCAAGTTTTTGGTGAATTTTGGTAGATTTTACTGTATCTTCAATGTGAGTGTCATGGGGAGAGGAGTGTTGCATATGGTTCAGTTGCTGCCCCCTCCTTCCATTCTTTACTTTTGTTGAACTGTCAGCAGTTGCACCAACTACCCATGATTCAAAGACAGAAGAGATACCACCATGAATCCTCTCATGTACATTAAGAGGCTGTTCTTTTATACTATCAGCCTTGATTTATGATAACAGGTTTTAAAATGGATGGCCAGGTAACATTTGCTTCTGAATTGCTTTGGAATTCTTGGTGCAGACATGGTTCATTATTGCCATTCATTTCAAAAATCACATTCTTCCTGGTGCAAATGCTTTGTGAGCTTCTGACTTTCAGATGCTTGAATGTTGGGAATGGTCAGGAATTTCTTTCTGAAGAGGCTGAAATGTAAGCCACATATTCCATCACAGCTCTGTAAATCTTTATTGTTAGGATGCTGACTTTCTATCTCCCTCTATGGACACTGATATTTTATTACTAGTTCAATAGATGCCTTGTCAATGTTAATAGCAATGAAAACTTTTTGGGAGGCAGGGACAATAGTCTAAATAAATCCCACAGGGGCATACCAAACACTCATTTAAGAATCAGGCAGCATCCCCTAGCAAACATAAAACCTGAAAGTCAAAATACCCCCAACAGAATCCATGCTGTCACCCCTTGAAACCACCTGCCTCCTTACCTTTCCCAGTAAATGGCCCCATTATCCTCCAGGCGCTAGCACCAACTTCTTATCTTTTCTTCACTTTCCACATCCAATCCATCAACAAATATGTCCAAAATCACTTCAAAATGAAAGTCACTCAATCATGTCTGACTTTGCAACCCCATGGAATTCTCCAGGTCAGAATACTAGAGTGGGTAGGCTTTCCCTTCTCCAGGGGATCTTCCGATCCCAGGGGTCGAATCCAGGTCTCCCACATTGCAGGTGAATTCTTTAACAGCTGAGCCACAATGAAAGCCCATTACCTCAAAAATAGATCCTAAATCAAGTTGCTTCTCCTAGCCGCCATCTTTACCAAAGTCCTGGCCAGCACAATTATTGAGTGGATGCCTGAAATAGCCTCCTGGCTGTTCATTGCACATCACCACCCCAACATCTCCATTAACTCACTGCTGCCGAAGTAACCTTTTAAAAACTTAAAATATAATCATATCACTTCTCCACTTACAACCCTCTAAGGTTTCTCTATGCCTATACAGTAAAATACAAACTCTGTACTCTGATTTACAAAACCATGTACAGGATTTCTCTATGGACTTTAACTCGTGTAACATGCATTAGGGCAGAAATGGTGCTAAATATCCAACAAGGAATATCTTCCTTAATCATCAAGACAACACTTCATTTCAGTAGAGTAGCTGGCAAAGGGAATGCTAGAGATGAGGATTTAATAAAATGAAAGAACTTGCCCAGATGCACACAGCAGCAATTTCTACAGCTGAGATTCACACCTAGTGTTGAACAACAACTCGTTAGTGCATGTTATGTGCCAGACACTACGCTAAGCCCTTTATACGTATCTACTCATTTAATACTTGTATCATGGAATATTATTCAGCCATCAAAAGGAACAAAATTGGGTCATCTGTAGTGATATGGATGAACCTAAAGACTCACAGAGTGAAGTAAGTCAGAAAGAGAGACACAAATATTGTATCAGTTAGTTCAGTTCAGTCACTCAGCCATGTCCAACTCTTTGCGACCCTATGAATCGCAGCACGCCAGACCTCCCTGTCCATCACCAACTCCCGGAGTTCACTCAGACTCACGTCCATCGAGTCAGTCATGCCATCCAGCCATCTCATCCTCTGTCGTCCCCTTCTCCTCCTGCCCCCAATCCCTCCCAGCATCAGAGTCCTTCCCAATGAGTCAACTCTTCGCATGAGGTGGCCAAAGTATTGGAGTTTCAGCTTCAGCATCAGTCCTTCCAATGAACACCCAGGACTGATCTCCTTCAGATTGGACTGGTTGGATTTCCTTGCAGTCTAAGGGACTCTCAAGAGTCTTCTCCAACACCACAGTTCAAAAGCATCAATTCTTCGGCACTCAGCTTTCTTCACAGTGCAACTCTCACATCCATACGTGACCACTGGAAAAACCATAGCCTTGACTAGATGGACCTTTGTTGGCAAAGTAATGTCTCTGCTTTTGAATATGCTATCTAGGTTGGTCATAACTTTCCTTCCAAGGAGTAAGCGTCTTTTAATTTCATGGCTGCAGTCACCATCTGCAGTGATTTTGGAGCCCCAAAAATAAAGTCTGACACTGTTTCCACTGTTTCCCCAACTATTTCCCATGAAGTGATGGGACCAGATGCCATGGTCTTCGTTTTCTGAATGTTGAGCTTTAAGCCAACTTATTAGTGCATATTTATGGAATCTAGGAAAATGCACAGATGGACCTATTTTCAGGGCAGGAACAGAGACACAGACATAGATCACAGACTTGTGGGCACAGTGGGTAAGGAGAAGTTGCGATGAATTAGGAGGGAAGCATTGACATGTATACACCACCATGTGTAAGACAGATAGCTAGTGGGAAGTTGATGTTTCATGGAGGGAGCCCAGCTGAGTGCTCTGTGATGACCTAGAGGGGTGGGTTTGGTGGGGGGAGGAGGGAGGGGATATATGTATACAGACAGCTGATTCGCTTCACTGTACAGCAGAAACTAATACAACACTGTAAAGCAAGTATACTCTAACTTTTTAAAATAAAATAAGCATTTAATATGTCATTATTTTTGTAATAACAAATATATTTGAATACAGCTAATATTTTAATAACTATAAATGGAGAACAACCTCTAAAAATTGTGACTTACTATAGTGTACACCCATAACTTATATAATATTGTACATCAACTATACTTCAATAAAAATAAAATGCAAAAAAAAAAAAATCAGCTCTGTGAGTCAAGTGTTATTACCACTTTTATTTTATAGTCAAGGAGACTGAGACTCAAAGAGGTTTCATAACTAGTTTATGGTCAGACAAGCCAATTAATGGCAGAGTCTGAATTTGAATCCAGGCAGTCTATTCCTAGTTTCACGCTGATAACACTTTGTATATTGCCACTACCACTTAAATTCTCTACACCTCAGCTTCCTTATCTTTAAAATGCAATTAACCTACCTACCTTGCAAGGCTGTTTAAGGATTAAAGCAAAAATGTATACATGAAATTCGAAAAAAATATTAGAAAAAAGTTCCATTTAATCACTACAATGAGAAGGGAATGACCCAGGGCTTAATTGTGCAAGATAAAATAAAACTATAAGCTTCCATACTTGACAGTAGATTAAGACTGGGTAAAGGAAATAGAAATAACATCATCTAGAAGATAAATACAGCTTCATGCAAATGTTTGTTTTTGTTTTTGTTTTTTTTTTCCTATATGAAAGGCTCAGGGGATAAGGGTGGTCAAACTAGAAATATAGATGGCCTAAAATCCAATATCTTAAATACACTAAACCCAAAGCAATTTGGTTGATGTGAAATCATAATTCCACAATGCTCATTTTCACCTCTTCTGTGTCCTCTCCCACTCCACTAAATACCCAGCCTTCTTGATGCAAACCTAGCAGCCAGAAGAGTAGTGTGATCCCTGGAGGCAGCCCCTTGGCATCTGAATCTGACGTGGTGCAAAGTCCATGTCCCGCTGTCTTTCACAGTTTTATTTGAAGATAATTCACCGGATGGTTCCTGTGGTTCCTGGTCCAGCTAGGGACACAAATGTGACAATCTGACTTGCAAGAAAAATTAATTTTTCTAAATTGGAAACTACCATGACCAGTTGGGGAGCTCTCTTCCTTAGCTTCATTCCATGAACTACACAGAGGAAAAGACAGAACTATCTCAGCAATCTCTGTATATCCCCTTAGAGTTATAGGAGCAGGTGCTAGTAGCAAAAATGAATGGATCGTGCATACTGGTGACTTTGTAGTTGCCAATGCATCCCCTTTTGGTCTCTCCCTGTCACTCTGCCTGCTCTATTCAGACCATCAATCTTCTTGATTCTCCAAATCCCCAGCCACCATTCTAGTTCAGGGACTCGAACACGTGGTCTTCTGCCTGGAATTCTATTGATCCAACCTGCTGTGAGTTAATTTGTGCCCACTCCCTGCTCCCCTTAAAAAAAGATGTGTTGAAGTCCAAACCTCAATATTTCAGAATGTGACTTTATTTGGAAATAGGATCTTTACAGAGTAATCAAGAAAATCAAATCATTTGGTGGCCCCTAATCCAATACAACAAATGTCCTTAGGAAAAAAAAAGATAAATTTGGACACAGAGACAGACACACACAGAAAGAGGAATGATGTGAAGAGACAGAGAGAAGATGGCTCTTTACAAGCCAAGGAATGCCTGAGGAAGCTAGGAAGCCTAAAGCAAATCCTTCCCTGGTGCCTTCAGAAAGCCAACATCCTGGTTTTAGGCTTCTGGAATTCAGGACAGTGAAACAATACGTTTCTGAAGTTCTAAGTCACTCAGTTTGTGGTACTTTGTTACAGCAGTCCTTGCTGATGAACATGCTAATCTCTGTAGAGCTGTTTTCTTTTCATCCTTCAGGCTCAGCTTGTTATTATCCAACATCCTAACTAAAGTACCTCTCTGACAAACACAGACTACTATATAAAAGATAACTAAAAGGACCTAGTGTATATCACAGAGAACTCTACTCAATACTATGTATTGGGGGTTTCCTGGTGGCCCAGTGTAAGAATCACCTGCGAATGCAGGAGACATGTGTTCTATCCCTGATCTGGGAAGATCCTACATGCGACAGAGCAACTAAGCCCATGCACCACACTATTGAAGTCCAAGCGCCCTAAAGCTTGTGCTCTGCAAAAAAAGAAGCCCCTGCAATGAGAAGACTGAGCACCACAAATAGGGAGCAGCCTCCACTCTCCACAACTAGAGAAAGCATGCGCAGCAAAAGAGACCCCACATAGGCAAAAATAAATAAATTTAAAAAATTAAAGTTCAGTTCAGTTCAGTCACTCAGTCATGTCTGACTCTTTGCGACCCCATGAATCGCAGCATGCCAGGCCTCCCTGTCCATCACCAACTCCCGGAGGTCACTCAGACTCACGTCCATCAAGTCAGTGATGCTATCCAGCCACCTCATCCTCTGAAGTCCCCTTCTCCTCCTGCCCCCAATCCCTCCCAACATCAGAGTCTTTTCCAATGAGTCAACTCTTCACATGAGGTGGCCAAAGTACTGGAGTTTCAGCTTTAGCATCATTCCTTCCAAAGAAATCCCAGGGCTGATCTCCTTCAGAATGGACTGGTTGGATCTCCTTGTAGTCCAAGGGACTCTCAAGAGTCTTCTCCAACACCACAGTTCAAAAGCATCAATTCTTCAGCGCTCAGCTTTCTTTATAGTCCAACTCTCACATCCATACATGACCACAGGAAAAACCATAGCCTTGACTAGACGGACCTTTGTTAGCTAAGTGATGTCTCTGCTTTTGAATATGCTATCTAGGTTGGTCATAACTTTCCTTCCAAGGAGGAAGTGTCCTTTAATTTCATGGCTGCAGTCACCATGTGCAGTGATTTTGGAGCCCCTCAAAATAAAGTCTGACACTGTTTCCCCATCTATTTCCCATGAAGTGATGGGACCAGATGATTGATATTTCTCCTGGCAATCTTGATTCCAGCTTGTGCTTCTTCCAGTCCAGCGTTTCTCATGATATACTCTGCATATAAATTAAATAAGCAGGGTGATAATATACAGCCTTGATGTACTCCTTTTCCTATTTGGAACCAGTCTATTTTTCCATGTCCAGTTCTAACTGTTGCTTCCTGACCTCCATACAAATTTCTCAAGAGGCAGATCAGGTGGTCTGGTATTCCCACCTCTTTCAAAATTTTCCACAGTTTATTGTGACCCACACAGTCAAAGGCTTTGGCATAGTCAATAAAGCAGAAATAGATGTTTTTCTGGAACTCTTTTGCTTTTTTGATGATCCAGCAGATGTTGGCAATTTGCTCTCTGGTTCCTCTGCCTTTTCTAAAACCAGCTTGAACATCAGGAAGTTCACGGTTCACGTATTGCTGATGCCTGGCTTGGAGAATTTTGAGCATTACTTTAGTCATTTAAAAAATACTTTGTAATGACCTATATGGGGAAAGAACCTAAAAAAAAAAAAAAAAAGAATGGATATATTTATATGTATAACTGATTCACTTTTCTGTAGAGCAGAAGCTAACACATGATAAATCAACTATACTCCAATAAAAGTTAAAGAAGCAAATAAATAAAGCTAATCTCCCTTTCTTCCCCAAAAAACTACCTCTTAACAGGAGGTAGTGTACAGAATGGTGGCTGTAGTTAATAATAATAAATTTGAAAGTTGCTAAGAACATTGTGGGCATCCCTGTTGGCTCAGACAGTAAAGATTCAGCCACCTCAATCTTTCCTGTAATGCAGGAGACCCAGGAAGATCCACGGGAGAAAGGATATGAAAGTTCCTAAGAGAGTAGGTCCTCATCACAAGAAAAAACCTTTTTTTGTAACTATATATGATGATTGATGTTAACTAGACCATTTTGCACTGTACAGTTGACCCTTGAATAACTCAGAGATTCTGAACATCAACCCTTCTTCACAGTAGAAAATCCAAGTATAACTTTAGACTTTGTCCTCTGTATCCTCAGTTCCATACTCATGTATTCAATCAAGCTCAATTGCCAATTTGGAAAAATACAATACAATGCTGTATTGTATTTATTGAAAAAAAAATGCATGTAAATGAACAAATACAGTTCAAACCCATGTTGTTCAAAGGTCAACTATAGACAAACACAGATTCATTATGTTGTATACCTGAAACTAACATCAGATCAGATCAGTTGCTCAGTCGTGTCCAACTCTTTGCAACCCCATGAATCACAGCATGCCAGGCCTCCCTGTCCATCACAAACTCCCGGAGGTCACTGAGACTCACATCCATAGAGTCAGTGATGCCATCCAGCCATCTCATCCTCTGTCGTCCCCTTCTCCTCCTGCCTTTAATCCCTCCCAGCATCAGCGTCTTCTCCAATGAGTCAACTCTTCGCATCAGGTGGCCAAAGTACTGGAGTTTCAGCTTTAGCATCAGTCCTTCCAAAGAAATCCCAGGGCTGATCTCCTTCAGAATGGACTGGTTGGATCTCCTTGCAGTCCAAGGGACTCTCAAGAGTCTTCTCCAACACCACAGCTCAAAAGCATCAATTCTTCGGCGCTCAGCCTTCTTCACAGTTCTGAAAGAGATGGGAATACCAGACCACCTGATCTGCCTCTTGAGACATCTGTATGCAGGTCAGGAAACAACAGTTAGAACTGGACATGGAACAACAGACTGGTTCCAAATAGGAAAAGGAGTACGTCAAGGCTGTATATTGTCACCCTGCTAATTTAACTTCTATGCAGAGTACATCATGAGAAACGCTGGACTGGAAGAAACACAAGCTGGAATCAAGATTGCTGGGAGAAATATCAATAACCTCAGATATGCAGATGACACCACCCTTATGGCAGAAAGTGAAGAGGAACTCAAAAGCCTCTTGAGGAAAGTGAAAGAGGAGAGTGAAAAAGTTGGCTTAAAGCTCAACATTCAGAAAACGAAGACCATGGCATCTGGTCCCATCACTTCATGGGAAATAGATGGGGAAACAGTGGAAACAGTGTCAGACTTTATTTTTTGGAGCTCCAAAATCACTGCAGATGGTGACTGCAGCCATGAAATTAAAAGATGCTTACTCCTTGGAAGGAAAGTTATGACCAACCTAGATAGCACATTCAAAAGCAGAGACATTACTTTGCCAACAAAGGTTCGCCTAGTCAAGGCTATGGTTTTTCCTGTGGTCATGTATGGATGTGAAACTAACATATTACATGCCAATTGAACCTCAGTTTCTAAAAAATCCTACAATATTCTGATTGAAAAGTCCCACTGAGTGTCAAGAATGGTGAATAGAGAAAGATGCATTGAAAAATACAGATAGATAAAGAATAAAATTTTAAAAAGAAAGAAACAAAAGTCACTCATAGAGAACCATGTTTTTCTAGTCTTTTGACTGGTTCCAAATAGGAAAAGGAGTACGTCAAGGCTGTATATTGTTACCCTGCTTATTTAACTTCTATGCAGAATACATCATGAGAAACGCTGGACTGGAAGAAACACAAGCTGGAATCAAGATTGCCAGTAGAAATATCAATCACCTCAGATATGCAGATGACACCACCCTTATGGCAGAAAGTGAAGGGGAACTAAAAAGCCTCTTGATGAAAGTGAAAGTGGAGAGTATAAAGGTTGGCTTAAAGTTCAACATTCAGAAAATGAAGACCATGGCATCTGGTCCCATCACTTCATGGGAAATAGATGGAGAAACAGTGGAAACAGTGTCAGACTTTATTTTGGGGGGCTCCAAAATCACTGCACATGGTGACTGCAGCCATGAAATTAAAAGACACTCCTTGGAAGGAAAGTTATGACCAACCTAGATAGCATATTAAAAAGCAGAGACATCACTTAGCCAACAAAGGTCCGTCTAGTCAAGGCTATGGTTTTTCCTGTGGTCATGTATGGATGTGAGAGTTGGACTGTGAAGAAGGCTGAACGCCGAAGAATTGATGCTTTTGAACTGTGGTGTTGGAGAAGACTCTTACGAGTCCCTTGGACTGCACGGAGATCCAACCAGTTCATTCTGAAGGAGATCAGCCGTGGGATTTCTTTGGAAGGAATGATGCTAAAGCTGAAACTCCAGTACTTTGGCCACCTCATGCAAAGAGTTGACTCACTGGGAAGGACTCTGATGCTGGGAGGGATTGGGGGCAGGAGGAGAAGGGGATGACAGAGGATGAGATGGCTGGATAGCATCACTCACTCAATGGACATGAGTCTGGGTGAACTCCAGGAGTTGGTGATGGACAGGCAGGCCTGGCATGCAGTGATTCATGGGGTCGCAAAGAGTCAGACACGACTGAGTGACTGAACTGAACTGAACACTTTCTCTACAAAGATAGGATCATGATTTTTGTATCTTTGGTGCATACATTAGAACTATGCTAAACTCACTTGTCTAAGGTTTCTTCTGTAAATGCCATGGATTTTTCTACATAAACAATCACATCAATTGCTAATACAGCTTTACGGTTTTGAAAGAGGAAGGAAGGGAGGGAGGGAGGAAAGATAGAGCCTCTGAATATGCTTGTGTCTGCACCTTTCTACTTCCTTCAAAGTAGTAAACACAATCAATACCTATTCAACCTCTTTCACCTGCACTCTGCTTCTCTCACTGTGTCTGTGTATGTGTGGGTAATGTAAATGTCATCAGAGAAAAACTATGATTTTCCTGTTCATGTGTATATTCTTAACATTTGTCATGGCTCTGGCACATAGTAGTTGCTCAAGAAATAAACATATTTAATGAGATCAGTCCTGGGTGTTCATTGGAAGGACTGATGTTGAAGCTGAAACTCCAATACTTTGGCCAGCTGATGCGAAGAGCTGAATCATTTAAAAAGACCCTGATAGTGGAAAAGATTGTGGGCAGGAGGAGAAGGGGACGACAGAAGATGAGACGGTTGGATGGCATCACTGACTTAATGGACATGGGTTTGGGTGGACTCTGGGAGTTGGTGATGGACAGGGAGGCCTGGCATGCTGCGGTTCATGGGGTTGCAAAGACTTGGACACGACTGAGTGACTGAACTGAATGACTGAAAAAGAACCTGAAAACAAAAACTGAATGCTTTCAAAAACAACAAATGCAAATGAATAAGTGCCAATAATGCTGTCTAAGACATGTCCTGGAAGTCTGAGACTGTCCCATTAGAATGTAATTTTAAAATGAGGCCCAAATGAAAATCTGCCCCAAATCTGGGATATGATCCTTCTCTTTCTCCTCTTGCCAACCTTCTCAGAACTTTTTGACTCATGTTACGTTTTACCAGACTACAGAGCTTGTAGGGAGCCATTCGATATTCATTTGGAACCTCTGGGAGCCTTGCTGAGGCAACCTCTGTGGGTTTCTTCCTTACTAGGTGGGAAAAAATTGATCAAACAAGAGAGTGCTTCGTGAGATGTCAGGGAGAGTGAAGGGAATAGGAGAAAAGCTTGGCTGTTATTTACCAGCCCCTGCTGGCAACTTCATGCCTAGAAAATCAGCTTTAGGGAAGAGAGACTTATAAAAGCTGCCTCTCATTGCCCATAGCTCAAAGGTCAGCATCGAATAAATGCTAACATCGCACAGAAAAAGCTGCTCTCTCCTTAGATCTATATCCAACATGCAAATGTAGCAATGTCTTATTTTTCCTTCTTAACCCCTGAGGGTTGTGGATGTCTCACTTTCACACCAACAATGGTAATATTTTTTTTAATTAAACCAACAGATATTACTGAATATCTACTATGTGTCAGAACCAGTTAAAAGTACTGACAATAGAGCATTAAACAAAACACCTGAAGTCCCAGCTGCCTGGATCTGACATTCTAGTGGGTGAGATAAACAATAAACTGATTCATCATGTAGTTTTAATTTTCCAGACCCTTGTCTTTTGAATGTGAAAAGGGGTGTTTCATGATTATTCTGGGACAAAACAAGTGTTAAGTAAGACTGTCCTAAGCAAAAGTAGGCATTTAGTCACCCTAGGAATGAAGAAAAATATAAATAGTATGCTCATAGAAATGGTGACACATAAGCAAGAATCACAAGACCTAGATTCTTTATTTTAATTGTCTTCCCATGTTACCTTTAGCTAGTCACCTCAATTTCTATGAGCCATTTTCCTCCAATCATTAACTAGTTGTTAGCAATCTGCCACCTGTATCATTTGGAGAATTCAATGAGTTCTATCTTCAAAGTACACTGACTGTATAGAGGAATGATACATAGTCTAGAAACGTGGGTTCCTCTTGTCGGGCCTCAGAGCAATCTGTCCTAAAATAAGCAAAAATGGCACGTTGGTCATTTCAAAATAGGGTTATTTAAGAAATGGGCTTCCCTGGTGGCTCAGGCAGTAAATAATCCACCTGCAATGCAGGAAATCCAGGCTCAATCCCTGGATCAGAAAGATCCCCTGGAGAAGGGAATGGCTACCAACTCCAGTATTCTTGCCTGGGAAATCCCATGGACAGAGAAGCCTGGAGAGCTACAGTTCATAGGGTCACAAAGAGTTGGACACAACTGAGAGACTAACACCTTTTTTCTTTAAGAATTGGCCAAAACAGGGCTACTTTGACCTTCTCCTATGTCTCCCTGAAAGCAGGAAATAAACCTTGTATGTGAAAGCCACTCTCCCTGCAGGGTAGGGAGGAAGAAAAGAGGAGGAATTCAGACCAAGAAGTCTATATATACAAACAATGCTCTTCTTTAACTTACTATCCCAAGCCCAAACTCTGGTTAGATTCGCTAAACACCCAAGCTTACATTTCTTTGTCCTGCCAGTTCCTCACAAATTTATCATTTCTTTATCTAGAAAGTAATAAAAGCTGCCTGCTCTGGCCACTGTTTTCCCCACAGGTAGATTTTTTTTTCCATTATTGGGAGGTGATAATGTATTCCACATATAAAATCCATATCATTTGTGTGTAGCCTCCTTTGTCAGTCAATGGGTTGCGAGGGGCCCCACTTTAAAATGAATTTGCTGGGAGGAGGTAAGCCTGGTCTGAGTATTTTCCAAACACTGCCACCCACTTGCCAAAGTTAGGTCAAGGAGGAGTTGCTGTTAAATCCTTCAGACTCATCTGAAGGGGTTTCAAAGTGCTGATCAAAAAGCTAGGTGAGATGAGGTTTTTCAAATTAGAAAAAAAAAAAAAAATGGCTCTGGAGGTTACTAGAAATCAGTCTGAAGAAAAAAGGGTGTTTGATGGCGATGGCGTCTCTCCTGCAGGGGTGGGAATGGACTCGAGGTGGGGAGAGTGCTGAGGTTGTTTTGTATTGGGCTTGAGTTGGTGTGTTTTGATTTGACAGGGGTAAGGCCTGGACAGAGGAGCAAGCTTCCTCCCCTGGTGGTGGTACTTGAGTGTGAACCAGCCTCAGCTTAGACGATTCCACCAGAAGTTCATCAGCAGGATGCGATGCTGAGCCGCAAGGGTCCAGCCTTTGCATTCCAAGTCTGGACACAGACTGAAGATGACTAAGGAGCTGGGTGAGGCTAGGGCAGGATGAGATGAGGCAGCTGAATTCCTGGCACTTAGGCTAACTTGCTAGAGGTTGAAATCAGCTTAGGGCAAAGGCTGGTACCTACACTCTTGTCTTCAAAACTCACCAGAAGAGCCCTGTACCTGGGGCTTAGGGTCATTTGAGATCCATTTTTGAGGAAAGGGAAACAACAAAATTGCATGAAAAATTTTCCCTATGGAAAAAAATGACATTCACTCGAAACAAAATAACTGGCAATCATACACTTTCTTTTTAGTATGAAAATATTATATTAGCATAATTGGTTTCTGCAGGGCTGCCATTGGGACACCTGGGCAGGGGAAGTCGTATGCCTTATCCCAACTTCTGATTGTTATTTCACGGCAATAGAAAGCCGTGAAATAACAATTTTCACTGAAATGGGTCGAGATAACCGGTCCCCTCTCTGCCTAGGGCTTTTTAAAACGGAGTCCCTGCTGCTACCCAGATTTCTGGATACTGGTCTCCCTGGGGTCACATATTTGCGGCATTATCATCCACGGACCAAAAGCACACCTGGCAGATGATGTCTAACGATGGCACAAATTTTCATCTTGAACTTCTATTCTGGATCTCACTATTTAAAAGGCACATGACCAAAACAAGACAAAACCAGAGTAAAGTCATAGGGAAGGTCATAGAAACAAAGATGGAAGGAGAATGTAAAACCAGGGGACACCATGATAACTGAAGGACCTATGGACATTTATCCTGGAGAATAAAATGTGTTATGAGCTATGGGTTTCAGGAGGAAAGAACTAAACCCAGTGAGTATGATATTAGATGAATAGGTCTCTGGCTCAACCTATAGAACATTTTAAAGTCTGAAATGATCTCATACTGAGATGCACCCTCTTAGAAGCAGCTGACCTGCCTGGGTGAGAACAAGCCCCTCCCTAGCCTGTTCTAGGATGGGGTCTTATAGACTGGTCTATAGACTGGGCAGCCTTCAGCCCTCAGGGTAAGTGATTTTATAAAACTTATCCCAAAGTCCAGCCTGTCTCACTTAACCAGTTTGGGCTTCAGAGGTATCATTTTTAGACCTTTTAATTTGTAGACCACCACCCACACCCACCCTGCCAAAGATGTCTACCTGTACTGGTGAGGGAAATTCAACAGTTAAGCACCTCTGTTCTTTCTATGTTGATTCCCTCGCCCCAGAGATTCATTTGGCATAAACAAGGAGCTGCTCTGTTGAATTGTTCTGTGTCCCTCCTCTAATGTCTAGTCAGCCTAACAGGCTCTAAGAAAAGTCATCCCTTCTCTGACTTCTTATCATCCATCTGCAGGGTAAAGCTCAAACTTGGTCCAGGAAATCTT